>OZ020168.1:7198695-7249491 GCA_963971145.1 Sussaba pulchella
AAAATGTTTTGATAAGTATGGATGAACTTACCTATATGAACCTGGCCCCCCCTTAAAAAAAAAAATTTTTTTTTTTTTCTTAACAAAACCCAAATCGGAAAATGTATATCGATAGAGAATCGTTTTGTAGTTGATTGTAGGGGAAGAATTTTCGTTTTTAGTTAAAAAACAAAAAAGTTACAAATTTTTTTTATTTTTATTTTTATTTTTTTTTTAAGTTTACAGGTTCACTTCCGTGTTTTTTAAGGGGGGGGGGCAGGTTCACATAGGTGATCAACTTTAGGTCGACTCCATTGAAGCGGAGTTTTACTTAAGCCACTTGATTTCAGGGGCTGTATTGCGCTAAGCGCTCATACAAATATCCCATCCGCACTCGTCGGCGATTTAATCGATATAGCCCATCATCTTAAGAGTTATGATGCATACAATGCATCATGATGCATTGTAAAATGAAGATAAATCTAGTGAGTCGATTTCTAGCGTGCCGTATTCGACTTTACGGGCGCCTAGATTACACTCAAGCAGATAAAGGGCAAACGTGACGACAGTTAACGTTACTCATTGTGGACTGTGCGATGTCTTATTCGTGGGACCCGATAACAGCTCTCCTCTCCCCCCGTCCGCAGCTGAACCCACTACTGTGCAGATTTCGGTTGAAACTAATGTTGCAGTACGTGTTGTTACAATATTGTTGTCGCCTTAACGTTTTTGCTTCACCTCAAGTAGTTTTCCCACGAGTGGTACAATAACGGATCATTTATTTAGTGCCGCTGACGCTTCTAGCGGTTTGTTTTCTTTACAATTCTTCCAATAAAAATTATTATCATTTCTCTGTTATTATTATTTTACTTCCCACGTGAACACTAAATGGCTCTGAGCTGTGGGTGGTGCCGAAAATTAGCAGAAGCTTAGTGCGTGGACAATACTCCAATATTTAAAATATCTCATATATTTCATCAAAATAACAAGATTTGGACTAGTTCGAAATAATTTTCCGTATCTATTATCTCTGTTGAAATTAATATATGACGACTGAGTGCTATCGAGCCCGGAAGGGGCTTGATAACACTCATATCCCCGGCAAACGAATCAATCCCACCGCCGGCGTACGACTGGCCCAGATCCGACTGTCGGTGGGACTCGGGTTGGGCCAGTTTCGCGTCTGGGTCGGGATTATGTTAGCTGTGAGCCGAGATAACGGTACCCGGACTTAAGATTGAGGTGAAAGCAAAGACAGACGGTTGCTGGATAAAATTCGAATCGATTTTTATTTATATTTCTCTCAAATACCGAACATTTGATTGTAGTTGCATAAAGAACAACTGGAAATTCCGGGTCTTGATAAATATTGAAAGCTTGGTTTGTTTTTTTTTGCCGTTGATATCACTCTTGACTGGAATGTTAATCGACGTAAAGCCAAGACGTATTCGAGGTTGATTTCATTCGTTTGTCAATCGAACTGGTATTATTGTCCCATTATCGCCCGTTCGTATATTTATATACGTGGTCAGCAGCGATCTATCAATGATATGTTTTAACAGTGCGTTAGAAATGCTATGCCCAGAGGATAAAATGAGTAATTTTATTCCGATATTATGATGCGTCAGAAGGTCACGGGTATAATTATATATATTTATAAAAAATGTTCCTTAGGGAGAGTAACGGCGGCACTAAGAGAAGGTTCTGAGAAATCAACCCCTAACAGGGTGAAATGGAGTGTAAACGTATTCTATGCGATTATTCTCGGCGTTTCTCTTTTGTGGGGGTCTTCGTATGCTCTCTCCCTCTTTTTATCCTTCCCTCTCTTGCTCACACTCTATATAATTTCGTACTGACGGTCGGGGAGGGGGAGGGGGGGGGGGGGGGGGGTCGTCTTTTCATATCCGAAATGTATACCCGGACGAAGATGGACAGAAAAATAACATAAATACCAACCGAGTTCCTGAAACACCGTCGTCTTTGTGTCGAATTGTCGGAGCAATTTTTGTAAACGCTTGTTCCATCCCCATTTCGATCGAATTACACCAGCGTACGACACTTTTGCCGTTCGTGAATGTTTTTCCTCGCACTTGCCGTCCGAATATATTTCGCCCCTATATCAGGTAACTATACGAAAGTTGCTTTCGTGTTTACTCGGATTCCCCGTCGAGTGCGTTAGCGTGTGAAACCCGATGATGTGGCGTGCAACTCGCGCCCACATCGACGTCTACAATTCCATTACAACAGTGCACACAACGTTCGCTCGCATACGCTGCTGCTCTTTTTACACGGCGAAGTCCACGAGTTCACGAGAGACGGATTATCGCGTATCGAGAGTGCAAAGAGAGAAGGGGAGAATGACGGAGAGGATGATGGTGAAAAATCAAGGTCGGTTTCGATCGGTGACTTTTTTTTTGTCCTTATTATTATAATTTCACGCCGTTGCTGTAGAACAGGAAATTTTGGATTAATGCATTTTGATATATTCGGAATGTTGATTCGAGGAAAAAAAAATTGTTGGGTCGTTTAACCGCGCAACATTTTGAAATTCCTGTTACATAACATTATGCAGTAGCGAATAATCACATACATTTTTTCAATTTTTTTTCATTTTTTCAAGGTCAATACCTTCCAAATTCGAGTGGAACGCGCGTGTATAATTTTTTGTCGATTAACTGCAAATTTCGCACGTTTCATCCGAGTAATAACTGGATAGCTGCGGATTTTTTTCCTTTTTTTTTTCGTTCCCATTGCATTTTTTTTGTACCCGTTATCGTGAATAGGACTCATTTATATGTATATATAAACGGTTACTAGCCGTGGATGAGAAAGGAAGGCTTGAATGACGCTAGGCACTTAAATTCGTCACCATAGTATGCCGCCAGAACGCCGAACCTCCTTTCTTGTCGGGCCACAGTAGAATGAGTTCGGGCGGACCAACGGCCGGTACAGTTCGATCAAAAAATACCCTGCTTTTAAATTCATCTATTCATCTGCGATTCCGTCCTCCGTCTGGTTTCTATACAATTTTGTATGTAACTATAACCATTTTTTAGGCATTTTGGAGGAACTTTGTTTGTTTTTATACTCATAATTAATTATTCTCTAGCTTATAATTTTCGTGAGCAATGTTGAAATATATTATATCTTCATAAATTATTATTCACAATATATATTATATTTGTACGTACAATATTGTCGATTGAAACGAAATAATAATAATAATAAATAACCTAAATATGTCATTATTGTTATCGTATTCTTGAAAAAAGCAATATTTTTTTATTACGAGCCGCCTTGGGCGCCGCAAACGGACGAGATTACAAGTGCACGCGTTACGGGGCAGCACGAAAGATGAGTAACGATGGGCGAAAGTGGCTTACGTCAAAACCACAAAAACGGTGAACGAAGCTTCCGACAATGCGTCGTGGAGCGCGCAAACGTCAAACGTAGGTACAATCGGTCTTGCAGTCCGTTGTGTATTCGTATCGTCGTTCGAAACGTCATCTCGTGTAGCTTGTCGCGCGACGGGACCACTTCCGAAGGAGTGCCGCGGGCTTTGTGAGAATAACCGAGGCTGTGCACTAACGACGGCGATGCCGAAGTCGCTCGACGTCGTCGGGGAAATCGGGCTACATGTAACCATTGGTTGATATTCCCCGTGTACGCGAGGTAGGGGATCGAACGCATTCAACGTTTCTAGGAGAGAAAAAAATGGTTTTCTCTTTTTTTTCAAACCCTTTCTTCAGTGGATACGCGGCTGTGAGTGAGCTTTCTCCTCTTCGGAAACTCCATCGCCGGTGCCCACTTTCTAGATAGACGAACGTGCGTTTGCGTTCAGCTGTCGATGCGTGCCACGCGTTCTTCTGTTTATTATCGTCGTTTGTTATTGTCTTGTCAAAATTGACCGTAATAACCCTTCGCCCTTCAACGATCTGCGAGACTCGTAAGAAATTCGGGACAAAAACAAAAAACACGAACCTGATTCGTGGAGTTTTGTTTGGATTAGACGTAACCAACGCGAGCCCGACATGTGGTAGTTTGTTTGAAACAAATGTAAACAAGGCGATTAGGGATCGTTGTTCGATTGTGCTCGATGTATTGTTAGTTTAGTTACGTGGGATTTTTTGGTACATTCATACGTTCGGATGTAATTCGCTGAAAGAATTTTGAAAAACCAATTATTTCGAAAATGTAACGCGCTGGTGTCGAAAGAGTCAGTGATTAACATGAATCTCCCACAATATTTTCAAAAACTAAATACAAAAAATAAAAATAACAATTTAAAATCCATCAAATTCGTCTCACCGCAAGCAAATTGACAGTCTTAAATTCGAATGTGCTTTTCAAAACCATCGAAACTCGTCTCGATGTCCCGTTCCAGTTCATCATCCAACGGTATAGCGCAGTTCGGTGAAAAACTGTCGAACCGAGAATTTCCGCTATCTCGAGGAACCGTCTGCTGACAATTGGAATAGTTACTTACCGGATCGAACGTTGTAGAAGTTGTCGAATACGGCTTGTCTGAACGGTATACACACGATCGTTCGAGCAGAATCCACGATCGTACCACTTCGTCGTGACTTCGAAACTACCATTCTCGACAATCCTTCGTTCACTTGCGCATACAGTGTCACTTATTTCCGCCCGGAAGACCTGTCGATAGGTCGTGCGCGGTCGTTCGAATGATCAAACTCGAACTCGAGAGTACCCGAACAGTACGTGACAAGACGCGACAGTCGGGACAGTTTCGTGGTTTGCGGAACAACTCGCTTTGACATCCTTTTCTACTTTGGTCCAAATATAATAATGATAATCCGATAGGATTGAATTGTCAGTGAGAAAAATCGGCATCGGATGGATCTTGAAACACGGATTCTTTTATTTGTAACGTCGAACATTTCGTTCTGGGTATCGAAAAAAATATATTTCGAACGTTTGCGCTGTAATATAGGGTGGCTCATAAATTTCGCTGCATTGAGAAACTCAAATAACATTTTTTCAACATTCTTATAATTATTTTTTACTTCGATTGAAAGATAATTCGATTTTTACTTATTTTAAATTGAGTTAAATAAGCCCCCGCGCTTAAAATTCTAGTCTTATTATTCCAATCGTTCATTTTCATTAAATCTAAAGACCAGTCCGTAAAAATAAGAAAAAGCAACCGATTGATTACACAGAAAAAAGTCATCTTTTTTTATAGCGTCTTTCATCAGCCACCCCACTCCATATAAATTGTATAGTCGAAAGAATATACGCAATGCCATATTCTCGTTCCCGTGTCGTTACATTCTTTTCTGGGTGCTCATCCAGTTATCCAGCGATTCAATATCTCTTCCTCCCTCTCTCTCTCTTGGGCGTTATAACGACCGGAGCCCTCAAGATCCGTGCCGAGCAAAGCTAGTCAAGGACTTGGACACATTTTACGAGTGGTGGAAAGGTCAGGTTGCCGGGACGACGGAACGGTATGTGAACAAAGAAGACACAGGGTCAATACTAGCAAGATGGGAAGATGGGGATAAAAAAAGGAGCCGAGTAGGTGAAGAAGACGAGCGAGAAGGGTTTACACGATGAACAGTGGGGAGGGAGAATAAAATTGGCCAATTACTACGCGAGTCAGGTCGGGGCGTAAATGTCCTTTGTTTTACTACTTCGACTCATGTTTTACTGCTCTTGTTTTTAAAACGTCCTGCCCTTCGCTCGTCTTACATATAGGGAAGTCTTTTTTTAAACGATATTTATTGCATACGTATAGATAACGAATTACGTTTCTTAGAGATATTTACTCAATTTTATTGATCGTTTTCTTGTTAGTCCATTCTTTTTCGCTGAATCATTATTTTTCGTAGAAGGTTAACAGCCATAAATGTTGGGTATCAGTGAGAGCACTTTTTTCTTTCTCGAGTAGTTCGTTAAAAATCGCTGATGGTTAACAGAAGCTTTGCGAACGACGAGTTCGATAGCTTTCGATAAAATAGCGCACGTAATGGTGTCCAAACGGATATTCACGGGGTTCACTCTCTAGGGCGTATTGACTATTCATATGTGCTGTAGGAAACTGCAACGACGTGGCTGAAGTAGAAGTACTTTGCCGCGGGTCAGGTTTTTTTTTCTTTACCAAGGTACATCGAACTGGTTGTAATTTGTCTTTTCGGTTGGATCGGAATTGTGTTCAGTGCTTTGGAAAATTGTAATTGTAACTGCTTTTAAAATTCGATGTTGTTTTCTCACGATTATTCTTTCAAGTTTTTTACATTTTTTAAAGCAGTCAGTCGATGCTTGCTCGTTTTCACATTTCTATTCCATTCTACAAACTTTCATGGTACATTAATTGCCACGAATGTTTAACAGAATTACATAAAACTATTTTATTACCTTTTATTCGTTTCATTACTGCGTCCTTCGAACACTTTAAACCTAGAAAATTCTTCTAACCGTGCAAAACCGTCCATCTTCCGTGACACCCTGTGTTTCTAAAATTGCCCCACCGATGCGACTTCGATCGAGCGGTGTGTAATCAATGGCAAATCGTGGCTGTATCACGCATCAAACAAGAAAAAATACATAAACCGTCGGTGGTAAAGGGATCCCGGGGCGTTTTTCGCACGAAGCCGACGTTGTAAATCGTTCGTTTGCGTCTTGAGGATTGGAAATATTTCTGAAATGGACGGACAGACAGTCGGTTGAAGAGCCGAACGAAGGGGAAGCTGGGCCATGGGGCCGAGAAGAAAAGAACGAAAAGAAAAAGCCAGACGAGGACGGAGAATGGTGTATGGTATGGTGGACGGGTTGGATGTGGACGCGATGAAGATCTATTTTCGGTGTCGGGTTCGCGTGTAAGCATACAACTACAAAAATCTATTCTACGTCCTAGGTCCGCTCGTTTATACACGAAGTCGTAACGATCAAGAGGGTAGACATGTAGGAACGTACTGTCCGCTTTGACGTTCTGCCACAGGGTGGGAGAGGGAGAGGAGGGCTTGTGGGGTCTGGAAACCAACGTGATATTAAATTATTTATACCATCCACTTCTCATCATCATGGTTCGCCCGGCTTGTTCGCGGCTCCGGCGCGACTCTTAAATTCGATAATTATCGATCGCACGTACAATAAAAAGTCGTGTATCTCGTAGCCGCCGGCATCTGGAATTTATGGTGGCTCCAGTATCGGTTGACATCATGCGAAAAGGATCTACGAAGGTTATTGTGCTTGTTCGCTGACTTATCAGTGTCGGAGAATGTTTGGTGCGCTATTTTATTTGGAAGCTAGTCCGGCTGCCCGTATGATGATGTTCTGGTGGATACGACGACGCGGGAGTCGGAGAGGTGCCGCTAGGTGGCCGATGGTCGAAGCGTTTCTCGTTACCGATACGTCGACGCCTTGGCTTATCAGGCACAACTTGTCATACGGATATGCTGAGCGATGGTTTTATGATTTATTTCTCAAATTTTTACTAAAAACTAAACATAACGACTATCAAGAATAATGCGGTAGATAACAATGCCAAGAGTGACATTTCTTTATGGGACCGTTGGCCAGTAAAGTTCCATGCGAAAAGGAATAGTTTTGAGTAAAAGTAGCAGTGGTTGTAAATACTTATTGACGGGTCGAATCGTGTGAAAATAAATTACACGCAGCAGTCGATCCCGTCGAATCTGTGGAAAATGTAAGAAAATAAATAATCCTCTTTTTTCCTATTTTTTTTCTCGTATATGTTCTGTGGCAACGGTAATGCACTTCGACACGATACCGATAATAATACAAAAGTGTTTTCTCGTTCGAACGATGCTTCGCACAGCGGCTCCCACGCGTCTAAAGGCGTCGTATTCCTTTCATCTTCCATTCATCCTTCTGTCTGTCTGTTTTTTCCAGTGCGGTTTTACAAGTGCACGCTCCCGTCGACCGCTTTATACTTATTCGCCGGTCTGTGGTCGAAGGTTATTTCACACAATCGGTTATGTATTTCTCAGTACCGAAATTTGGTTCTCTGTCGGTATCCCTAAATCGCTCGGGCTACCTTTTGAAGCACGTTATTACTCGCGATGCTACATCGGAACGATAAGTGATTTTATGCAGCGACTCTCACCTATGCATCCTCGTAGTTGCACAACTTAACACGGAATAAATTATCGCGATTGACGGTTGTCCATTAAACTTGTATTCTGAAGAATAATTACGTATTGAAAGCTGCTCGTTAAGGACTATAAAGTCTATTTTTAGCGATTGAATGACGAACGTGACGCGACTGGGGTTTCGCGTTAGAAGCGGCTCCATTCGCGCTTGAATAGAATTTTACACGCGCGCGCACACATAATTGCGGAGATGCGGTAGCGGGCAGACAAGTGCGAAGAGATATCCATTACCGGTCAGTGGTTGGTGCGTAGAAAAGATATATGGCGATCGTCTCGCCGTTCGAACAGAACTGTGCCAACCGCACTGACCGCTATTATGCAACGAAACTCTTATTTTTTTTTATTTCCTCGTTCTCATAATTTTTTTTTTCTTCATTCAGTCGGGCTCGTATATTTGTTTGTCAGTTGCTCTGCGTCGCGGAGATCGTAAGCTTTGCGATAAATGTCGCCGACGTTTTCCGTGTACTATCTAGAGCTACGATACACGAATGTTTTGAATGGAAAATGGAAAAATTTGGGTATATGAAGAACAATTTACGTACAATATATTAAATGGTATTCAATATTCATCGTTGATATAAAATGTACCTTCTATGCATCTTATAATACATAGCTCATGGATAAATTCCATATGAACTGCACAAAAATTCTATATGAATTTTCGGTGAATTGCATACGGTGTGTTTGCAAAATATATAAATTCAATTCCATCTATAAAACTGTTTCCATACTTTTTGCATAGTTTATACATATTTTTCTCGCTTGAAATTGCTTCAGGCACATTGCAGATACATCATTTATGTTACACCGGAGTAATAAAATTTATAGTCCGATCATACATGCCGAGTTCGTCAAACTTTCGCTATGATGGCGCATAATGTTGCCCCATAACGCGACCACTTCGTGGAATACGGGAGTCGTTTTATCGCACCGATGGCGTCCTCGCGTTAACGATGCTCTAACACCATTGACAAGGTTGCGATTGATGCTAAGCGCTGCGGGAAGTGGCCCGCAGCAGACGTATATCTGTATTAACATATTCGTATATGTGTATACCAGGTCGTATAATACGGGAAATGATTGCTCGAAACGTGCGGGTTGTTGTTTGGTTATATAGGTTCGTCAACCCGGAAGATTTCGCGTCACCGCCCTTGCGACGCAATTCCGAGGAGTGAACGAAACCTCATCGTCGTTCGAATTGACCGTATACCGGTCGGCTTGTATGGGAAATCGATTTTCACAGCTCGGCCCTGTCGATTCGATGGACCCTACTTCGACCTTCCCTCCGCAAACCTCTTCCAGCACTGTAATTTCCGGTTCCTCCAACGGCGGAACTCGCATTTTGAGGGTCATGATGAATCATTGATGCGGCCCTTCTTCTACGAAACGAACCATTATCGCATTGTGTAGGCTTACGAATACCGAACACGGGATCGTCCCTTATACATTTGTGTTGCGCACATATCGATTGATATCGCATAAGCACCATCTTTGAGTATCTATGACGGGCAAAAAGATGACTGTATCAATTTCACCGTGGATACGGTTGGGACTATGTGTCGGTTTACGAAACTGGCGCCTCCACCAAGTCGAAAGGTTTATTCAGACATCTGGAAATTAGCGGCTTTTTATGGATTCTTCAGCGCTGGTAATAGAAGTAGTTTTTGGGTTCATTTTCTTATTGGGAAAATTAAAATTCGTGAATGGAAGTGGCGGGTTTGTATCCGGTCACCGCCATTTTCTTTCTACAACTGATGGATTTATTTTGATGGTCCTATATTTATGGACTTTTTATGGACGCGTTCTGAGCAGAACTGACTCTGATAAAATCAGGGAAGTATTTGGGAAGGGATGGTTAGGAAAAAATCCACTTGGTAGGGGTGCTAGCTCTAGAGACCTGTTGAACAAAGTTGAAATGTATATATAACCTAGAAATCGTTCCGGAACAGCTTGACGCGGACGCGATTGAGTTTGCGGTGAAAAATGGACGATTAGCTCATGCAGAAGTGAACGAGACGTGATTTATCGATTTATCTTCGATCGAAAACATCTAACCTTAAGCATATTATTGCCTCAAAAATACAGAGAAATAGGTCACCGAAATTTCAAGAATAATTGTTTTTGCAAAACTGAGTTAATTTAATAGTCCGTTTAATTCAGTACGTATGGCAACGTGTTCAGTATATTGAAATGTTCGCTATTTTTCTTTTTAACTCTTTATTATTTCACCCATTTTCCAAAACTGTACGAACCGAATTTTTTTCAACCCAATCTACGAACCCATTTTCGAAAAGAATTATCGGAACGGCCAATGCAATTCGATTGAATCTGATGGCATTTCCGATGGCTATGGAAAGGATCGAAAAGAGCATACTCAACTTATACGAGCCACCCGATTGATTCTCGTGCTTTTCAGTCCATCGAAAGCTTTGCACACATGGATGGTCTTTCGAACGGTGCGTGAATGCGATTCGAAATGCCATCCGACGAAAGCTCAGGAATAATATATGACTGGCAATTATTCGAAAAAAAAAAAAGGTTCATGAAGCGAATCGAGCGGACAGATAGGCATCTGTACATATCCGCGTGTATAATACTATCGCTCGTCAGATATATACACGAACGTGTTTTCGTATATCGTTGGTGAGTGTCCGTTTCGCTCGCTGGAGATTCGGTCTGTCGATACGGCTCGCCGTGTGCTATACGGACGGGCGATAATAGATTTCGTTTAATCGGTTTTACCCGAAGTGACCCGATAGGCCGTGCTATAGGTATAAAGATAGCAACGCAGACGAGGTAAATATCTTTTGTTCTCGCGGTGCACCGACGGACGCAATCAAACGGTAGACTGTACGTGCCTTAGGGTGGCGGTTAATATGATCGATTCGGAATTTCAAAACTCTTGACCTCTAGTACGATTTACGGTACATAAAAAATAATCTGGGTTAAATTGGTGATCCTTACAACACCGTTAATGAGATTACCGCCTAATAATCACTACAATTAGTTTCAAATTTCAATCGGCAGTCATTTGAACTTTTGTAGCGGTAAATAGGGAAGCCGTCGATTTTATAGTTCGGACTTTTGATTAACAAACAAAGCTTTCGAGCGTAAACTCGAGATCCTGTCCAACAACGTTGAACATGAAAGGCACGAACTCATTACAGCGCTTACCGGTTTCCTCAACAATAGACGTCGACCGGTTTACAGGCCTTTGAGGTATAATCGACGACGCCTCACGCTTCGATCGAATCCGTCTTCGATGATGACGAAGAAGACGAAATTAATGAGACGAACTGGCGCGTCACGCTTTTTCCGCTTCTACCGACACAGCTCGCTCTACTGTTATTGATAAAAAGATCGCTTTTGTTGTTCGCCTCGAGCCGCGCTGGACCGAGAACGAAATCCGTCGTGCAGGTATGAAGCAAGAAAGCAGAAGGCTATTTATTGTTTTTCGTTCCTTAATCCGTAATTTTATTCCTTCGTTACGTAGAATTTTTTATTTTATGTGAACGTTTTATGAACTCACCGGTCGACGTTTGGAATGAAAAACAAATTTATTTCGTGTTCCAGTTCAATGAACTTGGTATTTAATTTTACATATTCGATTGAAGTACCGCAAATAATATTGGAGTATTAGGGAAATTATATTCAGTGCGAAATTCTGTTGAACTTCGTATTTAATTTTACATATTCGATTGAAATACCGCAAATAATATGGAAGTATTAGGGAAATTATATTCAGTGCGAAATTCTGTGACCCACGAGCCAATGATATATTTATATAACATATATATTATATATTGATTAATTGATCAACCGATAAATCGTTCATGCTGATCTTAAATATCTTTATCTTGGTTAGTTATGAATGGATTCGAAAAAACTTCGGAAGTGAACAAACGAGAACAGAAACGTCGAGATAAACAGAAGATAAGTTACATCCTGGGTGCGCCGGGTGCTCCTGCATTACATTGTCCCGTTTTATGGTGGTTACTGCTGCTGTGGCTGCTGCTGCTGCTGCTGCACGTGTTCGCTACGGTCTCCGACACTTTGGCGACCGCATCGGCCGTAGCAGCACCACCTTTACCACTACCAACCACAACCAGCAAAAGTTGCACCGGCACCTGCCTGTCCCTTACGTGATGTGGCCGACCGTTTCGTATTTTGCATATTAAACTCGTTGTCGTACGTGACGACTATTTTGTCTTTATCACGACGCAGAAGCCAAAAATCGTATGGATAATAATATCGCGCGATTGGATAGATTCAGATATTTATGTATACATATTTATATGTATGTGTAAATAGATCGAGACACCGATTGTCAATGGGGTTAGATTGACTTGGTGAAGCCTCGTAACACGAGACAGAACCAAGCTTCTTTTTACATTGAACACGAGACGCAGCCTTGTTTCACCCTTTTTTGTATTCTCGCAGCGTCCTCACCTTATTCCACTATGCACCTGTCTGTTGATCGCACGTGCGACAGAGCCATTGGGTGCGTGCTGATTTTTTGATCGACGGGTCGAATTTCGGTCCGTGTAGAGTTTTATCGATCGATATTGAGATTCTCAGCTTTAGCGGTACTGTTCGATTTTCTGCTCTTTTGTTCAATTTTCCGTGTATTCCAATATTTATTTCTTTCATCAGGCCAAAGATTCAAGAGGGCTACATTGCAAAAATGGCAACTAGGAAGAACGTACAAGGGGCATTCACATAATCACACTTTGGCCATACACATTTTTCGTCAGAACAAGCATTCAAAGAGCATGCGGGATTTTTTGGATCGTGTACAATTATTTAAATAAAGTTGACAATCTAAAACTGTTATCAGAAGTATATGCGACCTTAGGACACAAGTAAAAATGCAAAATAAATGTGTACACTCGGCGTGGGAACCATAACCCTGGAGATTAGATGAAGGATTAAGAAACCAGAAAGCAACAAAGTAGAATACGAGACATGCGAAACATTAGTGAATCCTAGGTTCAGAATAAAACCGAGAGGAAACAATGTGGAAAGCACTGACTTAGCTTGGGAAGAATTCTTTCCATCACCGACAAGTCTTGAAGGAAAAGGAATAAATCCTTTTTGTTCAAGTTTTTCTTGTCACGAAGACAACAAGAAAAAAGGAAGTTCTGAAGCAGTCTCCATTCGTGTGTGAAAAAATTGGCAAAAAAAAAAAATCATAAATGTCCGTCTCTCGACAAAGCAACCAATTCAAAATAAACATTACCACAGCCAAATCACCAGAACAGCATCGTTTCCATTTCCAGTCATCTTCGTTCCTTTTCACAAGAATGTTTCATAGTGATCCCGCTTTGACGAACGACGAGCAACGAAAATCTCACGAGAAATCGTTCGCATCGTCACAGTAAAATTCAAATCTTCAGATCTTTACATTCGCGTACAAAGATGACTCCGTTGACGGGGAAACTCGTGGAGATGATGAAGGATATGTTATCTTTGCACCGTATTCCCGGTTTATTCGCTGATGGTAGATTCGTTCGGGCGTTCCATACTCCCCCCGGACGATAGGCCATATCTGTACAGTAGTTGCATGCTCTAGTCGAACGATGGAACAGCGACAATGGAGAAACTGGGAGGGAAGAGTAGCGAAATAGTACGACGAGTTACAAGGCGTCTATTCTGGTAGCGTACCTAGCTCACATGTACACGGATAAAGGTCTTTGCGTGTGAGCAGAGCGTAGCGAAGAGGAAAGCAAACGCGAAACGGTCGACGGAGTCTGGAGCGCAATAGCAGCCAACGGACGTGGCAGACCTACCGGGCACGAACATGGGCGAACAGTACAGAAGCGCAGAAGTATGAGCAGAAGTAGTGCCAGCCGGAGCATTATGGGCATGCATACAAAGCCGTTATCCGGCGCCGGAGACGCCGGTTTGCTTTTTTTTTTAAGTACCAACAGGCCAAGACGACATGAGCACACACACACACACACGTGAAGGAATTTGATGGGAATTGTAAGATGATAACTGACTCGGAACGTCTTCTGTGAAAGCAAGTAGTGTTGTTTATTGTTCTAATAATAATTATCATTATTTTGATGATAAATAAGTTAATGATAGAGGAATAATAATAATAATAATAATAATAATAATGATCTAAAATCAATTTTCATTTCATTTCATTATTATTATGACTATTATGTTATTGATTATTGAATTATGATGATATTATGATGATGATGTTGATAGGAATAATAATAATGATAATAATAATATTAATAATAATAGAAATAGAAACAAGAAGGAATAATAATAGAGAACTAATTATTATTTCTCTATTATTACCATTATTATTGATATCATCATCATTTCTCGCAACGTAGAATCATTATTCTTCAAAAACTCTTTCACGGACCTATTCAGTTTTGCCTCCGAAGCACAGCACTATCCATGGAAATTACGACGAAATTCTAAGGATTAGCGAAGAACATTTCAATTAAATTCGAGAATCCCGAAATATTCGCGCGTATGAACACAGACGTAAAATGAATTCTGGAGGCCATCTGTGTGCGATTTATTGGGGAAGCGGACTTGGAAGCCCACGAGATTCGGGTTTGTGAATTTCGCCCTCGCGTTTCGGTACGCGTCTGGCTCGGCGTGCCCCAAGGGTGCCCGATTCTACCCTTCTTGGCTTCATTTCTCTTTCGACTAACTACATGGAGAAAGTGCGAGAAGGAAATAATTCCCTGGCAGCGCTGTTCTGTTCCTCTTCGCGGCCGAACGGGCTCGGCATGGGCTGCGAGACTTTTCTCCGCCGCTACTGCGAAATTTTCGTGACTATTCGAAGCAACCACGGATGACTCATCGGGGATGATCGATCAGGCTCGGCATTGAAGGGGGATCGAAAGAAGTGGGAGATAAGGCTGCTTTTATTTTTATGGTCGCGAATTTCGAGCGGATAACTGACGGTTCTTTGTCTGGCAGATATGATCTTGTACTTGGTATACGAGGGGTTCTAACGAGGGTAATTCTGCTTTGTACGGAGTTAGGTCCTTGAAAAGTATTGATTCAATTGTTTGTCCTTGTCATGATAGGGAAACCTTATTATCGTCTTGGCTCAAATTATGCGGCCTCGTCATATCCAAGATTTTTGTAAGGCGTCTGTCTCTTATTCTAGTTATGTATCGACTCACTGGATTGGCTCATTCCGAATAAATTATGTTACCTTGAGGTTTATTCAATTGCACTGGACCTTTATCCAATCAATCAAACAACTCTGAAGGCACTTTAACAGATACTTCGTCTAAAAACTCTGTCCAAGATCTCCAGAATTCTTCAATAATCCGGAACTCGAGTTAACATTTAGGACAATTCAAACTCTCGTGAAATCGAACAAACCACCTGATGCGCATCGTAGAAATGATAAAAAACAAAAACCCAAAAAATTTCAATTTCGATGCCAACCCTATTTTTTTTCTTCGCGTGATAGTTTTCCAACGAAAATTCGTTGCGATGATAATGCAAACGCAGTAAATAGCCATAGCGAGTTTGAGTTAAGCCAAAGGATGGTTGACCGGAGTTGTTCGCGTTGTACCGAAATCCAGGGGTCGAGGGGCAAACGGAAGAAGAGGTCGGGGACCGGGCGAGAAGGGCGCGCGGGAGGGTGCGGAAGCGAAGATCGATAGCGCGCGGCGGTAGGGGGATGGCAGCTACGAAACGGGTAGTTTCCAACGTTGTGTTCTCCCTGCCGCGATTCCCGCCATTCTACGCCGTTGCCGGTGGTTATATAGAGACGGCTACGCGACCCGCGCAATGTCGTGCGCCCTCGACGAATCCACGTCGGATTTCGTTTCCGCGCCACTGCCGTCGTCTCTGGAACCTCCGAATCCCGTAACGTTCGCCGCGTGGTCCGCAACACCGTTTCTCGAGAAAAAAAAACCGATCTTCAACGTCTCGTCCAATCCGTAGGCTTTGTATTTACGCCCGGCTTCCTTTGTTCCTGGATTCTCGAAGTTTGTGGAAAGTTGGGGGTATTGTGAGGCGTGATCGCGTTCATCTCAAGTTCAAGGAGGAAGAAGCTAAAAATAGTCTTGAACTTAGGGGGATGTACCTATAGGAAGTCTCAGCACGGACTGATCTAGTCACGTGCGATTCTGGAATTATGTTGTTTTGAGATTGATAGATTGCCATTTTTTAAAATCTGATTGCTATTTGATGGACGCTGTATATAATTGTTGAAGATTGCTTTTTCAAGTGGCAGGCAGTGCATTTCTGCATTGGTAGCGATCCATGGAAATTTTTTCCTCAGGCCGTTTAATTTCGGGATCCTTTATTCTTCTCTATTGATCGACCTCCATTTTTCCTTGATTTCCCTGAATATAAAACAAGGGATTGCAATAGCAGTTATTCTGCATTACGAGAGCATCCGAGAAAACTACTTCTCACACTTAGTCATCCATGGGAAAACATAACAACTAATAATATGCAGGACCAGGCTGGACCATCGATTCGTTTTTTTTCTCTCGGGAAAACACACGAATCATCGTTCACGAATCTTGTACGCACGCTGAATCATACATATAATAGATCACTGCACGAACCATTTAACAAAATTATAGCAGTAGCTTCGTGTGAACTCACGCGTTGGTGAATTATCACTATTTTGACCATTCAGCAAATTTACTCGCGATACCAGTGACAAATCGGTATCGATGTATTCCTGCCCATTTGTGATAAAAATACAAATGGCAAAATGGCCGATTGAACGAAAAAGTTTCTCGATTTTTTGTTGGTAATGCAGAAGAGCGAATTTATATTTAGATTGTAATATCGAAATAAGGTAGATTATCGGAAAGGGCTTTTGATTTTGGTTATAAAATAGCCGCGCTCGCATCGGTGGAGGATGGGGTCTGGGGGACCCGGCAGATTGGACGGTATCGACCGGCGGCAATGTCATCGTCGACACGATCGACGAGGGTCTCATCCATCACGTTCGTCAAGCCGAAAGGGCTTCAACGTGGATATATTAGCAAGATGTCGTATCCGTGCATACGCATGATCGCGCATATACCTCATCACCTATCCGGTTTGCATAACTTACGAAACAGACTGTGGAGAATCTCCAATGTACCGATATATCCCCCGAGTAGTATGGGAAACCCGGTTCAGAGCGATCCATAAATTCTACTCGAACACCGATCCATAAATTTGACTCGAAGAAGGTCAGGGTGGGTTTCTCACATTGAAAGAAATCGAGTTAATTTGACGTGAAATTCTTATTTTCGTGAATAAAAGACGGTATCTGGTGGGAAGCTCGGTTCGGCTTCATAACAACGATAATGTTAACGCAATGGACTGGTAGAAAGATGGATCTCCATGGGAATTTAAATATGGGGTAGTCGACATGATCTAGACCCCTTAAAAATGTTGAACGACTACTAGAAACGGTTTCTAGTTATGTAATATCGGGCAATGGGGAAGACGGCGTAGAAAAATTTATTCATTCATAAAGCGAATGTTCGAAACGTTATGACTTTTATTTTCTGAATTTATTGCCTCATAGCTTGCAATAAGTCGCGGTACCGGAAAACGTTCGAGATTATTGAAAATGTGATCGACGATCACGTTTTCCGTAGATGGAATTGAAAAATAGTGGCTGATCTATGCATTTTTTATTCCTTTCGAAGAATTCAATTTTATCGGTGCGACATTTCCATGGCGAAATATAATATACCATCTGCAAAAAAATAGCGAGAGGGCATGAATGAATGAACGAATGAAGCGTTAATTTGTGCTCGGGAGCAATTCTTTCTTAGGGCAACATATGCAGGCAAATGTAGTAAGTGAATAAAAGAGGATGAAAGTATGAGGAGAATGAAAATAATAAAATTAATATTAGATAACATTAACGATGAAAAATAGCAGTCATCATAGGATAAATATAACGAGAAAATTTGAATAACAATAGTATTACACAATAAAGTGTGAATAATAGCGAAAATAAAATTACAATCAAGATGGATACAAAAGTCAGAGAGTCAAAGAGTTAGAATTAGAGTCAGTCAGAGAGAAAAAAAATATTCATAGACTCTCGGTGCAACAGATGTGTCTGCCACAGCGGTCGACCTCGTGTCGATTCCTCAAGGCGCGAGTTTTTCCGAGGGAACATCAGTCGTAACATGCAAATAAAGAACCTATTGACCGTGCGTATGGTGAGTTCGCTATTAAAACTGAAATACTAAAACTTGGTATCGCTGATATAATTCCTTCACCGATGGCATTTGGCTGCACTCTTATATCAATTGATCAGTGCCCGTTGATCGTTCGTTATTGGTCTCCTCGGCTATGACGGCCGTTGCGATTATCCGTACAGAATTATGATTGCCTGTGAAAGGCACGTACGAGCTGTTCACCGTTTATCGCTCGACTTTTGTATTATTCACGTACGAGGGCCGAACCTCGTTGTAGTTCACACATACCGAAGTAACGCAATTCTGCAATGTATACTTTTAAATGGTCTTCGAAATTAGCCAAAGTTTTGAAACTTGTTAATTGAATAATATTATCATGAAGGATCGCAGTAGCTTCTCGCCGCCACGTTTCGAAAATAGAATATTGGAATTTATTCGAACTAATTCTTTTTTGCGTTGTTACTACTGATACTTTTGTGGATTAATTTTTGGTATGAAACGCAATGTTTCCAGCGATAATGTTATCGTAATTACCTGGCCATCTTTAGATCTGTGGTTTAAAGCCGAAACTGGATACGTTAATTTTTTCAAAAGATAAAATTTAGTTACTTCTCCGAGAAAATTATCCACACAGGAAGAAATGAACGTGATTAACCTAACCAAATATAATTTAATGTAGCCTGATAATTATCATTTTCAAAATCGATTTGTCCACTGCGATTGACCGTTCCCAAAGTAGAATCGTTATATTTATCAGACTTATTCGGTTTCGCCTCCAAACCATGGATATATTTTACGCGGGAAAATATTTCGATTAGCCACCTTCCATAATTCGCTGACGTCTTTAAAATAAATCTTGTTCTCGGGGATCCTGATGACTCCGATTAAACCCGAACGAACACTTCCTGATGCGACGACCGCTGTGTGTCGACGAAACGTGACAGACTGGGAAGTGTGGATCTGAAAATACACGTGCGGTACGTTATAGTTGGCCCACATATGCGGGCGTCAACATATGTCCGGAATACCAGACACGCACGAGCGCGCTTACCGGGGTAACATTTCGTATGGGCGCGCACGAGACCGTACATAAGTACCCGATGTGTGAACACGTGGTGCCGGGATGCTTAAACTTCCGTATTGACAATGTCGCCACAAATGATTTTGACAATTATTACAGAAAGGAGATATCGGTTTACTTGATCGTTTCAGCGAAGCAGCGATACCAGGTCGGTCGACCCAATCTCGAAAAATATGCTTTTTTATAATTTCAAGTATGGACAAGGGGGTTAAAGACATCTGGGGGTACTTTTCTCGGACGGGGTTGGAGAACAGAAACCATAACTATTACTTATAAATATTTTTCGCTGACTGTATTTTACGTCTTAATAATATTTGCTGAAATTGATAAAAAGTCATGGTTAAGATTTTTGTAATTTTTCTAAGCCTTTGCAATATTTCTAATATCGTTGAGTATAATAATCCGGAGTGTTGAGAAAAATGCCCGATTGATAATCAATGGGGTCTATAAAGTCGCCACACTTTTAAATACCTGGAAAATACAGGCAAATTTTTGCCCTATGCAGATAAAAATAATAATAAAAACACAAAGGTTACAATTTTTCGAAGTCCAATTTGGCCCACCCTGCATTTTTCTGCAACCACCCCTACTCGAATCCGAGAAACAAGATCGTTCGGTGAATTATATCGCGTGCCGGACTCTCAACGGGAGATATTAAAAGCAATGGAAAAAATGTTTAAAAAACGTCACGTTAATGCGTATTCACTGAATGAATAATTGCTTCATCGCGTGACGAAGAAAACTCGTTCTGTAACATAAAAATACGAAAAATAAAACAGCTGAGTTTACAAGCAGATTCCAGAGAGCGTTTAGAGGCGACCTTAGCAGCCGCAAACCGGACAATTATGTAGCTCGGTAGATATACTCGAGACTGCTCGTACGACTGAGCAATTGCGTTTTCGCACGCATTAATTTTGCCCTTTGTTATTCTTTCTTGTTTTCGCGATGCAATCGCGACAGTCGCGGCTCGTCTGTTAGACCCTGACCTAACCACCTCTTGTTCCTCGGTAACTCGGGCTCTCGTACAGGGATTGCAGGACGGCGGGGGGGGGGGGGGGGGGGCGTCAACGCGTTTCGTTATAATAGTCTCGTTCTTACGTGAGAATTTACACGAGAATTATATTAGTAACAGTCAGACGTAATACCGAAGCGGTAACGACGAAAAAATTTACCGCAGAAGGCGATAATTGTATCCTTCAACTCAGGAACAGGACGAAAAGGATTAATTGCAGGCTGGAGAAAAAACAGTGATACAACAGATCTTAGATCCTCGTTTGTTATGCTAAATCTTTTTTTTTCCGGTTTAAAGTCGTAATTTTATAGTCCATCTGAATTTCTAAAACCTACACACGTTCTTTCTTCAGACCTTGAGCGTTACGTCCTTAGGTGTTGAAAAAAAATTCGGCGTGGCTGCGTTTCACAAATATAAAAAACAATTCATCAATTAAATAATAATAATAGAAATAATAAATAAAAGAAAGAATGAATTGGACTTGAATCGAAACTGAAAAAACGATAGCTGAATAAAAACAACCAAACCCCGCTTCTGCTCTTTTGATACTTATTTTATAATAGGATTGACGTATGACCGCAATACCGACTGACCGAACCCATGAACGTCATTCCTCGGAGAATATCCTCGATTTTAGTCGCTGACTGTGGGGGTTGCGGTTGCCATCGGTGGACATTTGTTTCACGGTAAACAAACGAAAGAACAAATTTTCCCGATCACACACAATCTTCTCGAATGTTGTTGACTGAAGAATTTGACAGGGCGCAGCCCCGAATGGCCGCGAAGTCCTTTCTTCTCGAGGCACGAAATGTGCGAAGGGCGCGAACTGGTGCCATCCCCTCATTTCGACGGTGCTCACAGCTTTTCCCACCCTGTGTGGTTTCTTCGGTGCAGTGTCTACGCAGTATTCTCTGATGGATGCCTCGCACACACACGAACACAGAAATGGCGGGAGTGACTCACTGAGGGGACCAGCAGGGACGGGAAAGGGGGGCTGAATCGGGCTTGAAACCCTTCTCGGGCCCGTGGCTAGGGGAATAAGCGTACTCGAGCACGCGAGGGATGACGAACGAACGAACGACCAACCGCCGGCGCTATCCCCGCCGTTATAAACCCTCCATATATAGCTAACATCCTGTGACGCATGACTCAAGTGCCAATGGCGAATTCCGGCACTCTAAAAAGCTTTTATTACTCGCCCGGGATCGATCAACGCTTCGCAAATAGATATCCAACTTTCATCGTGCATTTGCTTCACGATTTTTTCCCCAGGGTATTATGTTGGATCTCGAACTTCACACGTGAGACGTATTTTTGATTGTTTTTTTATTTATTTGGAAAATAATTTTAATCGCAGCAATTCGGAGGCAGATATAGATAGATTTGGAAAACGGCTTTACTTTGTGTCGACGTAGGGCAGCTTATTGTATTCAAACGGCCGATTTGTGACTGTGAAAGTTTTGACCGGCCTGGGTTTGGTTTTTGGCACTTTGATCATTTGGGACGTTGACAGTCGGAACCATGCCGATTCAGAACATTGATTTTTAGAGCATTTCGATTTGTTAACACGGTGGTCAGCTTTACGGTGCGGTAACGATATTTCTCCGGGTATATGGCTTGCCACGGAGACGCGTATAACGCCGAACGCGCCGAGACCTGAGAACGAAGATGCGTAAGAGACAAAACGAAGAAACGAGTCACAACTTCCGGTGTGGAAAAGGCTACGCATGCTCGGGAGTGACAAAAGAATCAACGAGGTGCGACAGCAACGGAACGTTGACGTCACGGACTGCCGGGATGAGTTCAGAACGCGATGTATACGGTAGCCGTCGAAACAGTCGATTTTCAAGGCCTTGATGGTACGTCTTGTTCGGTAGATTAAGGAGGAACGTCCTCCTGAAATAGATGGCGAAGAGGAATTGGCAAATGCTTGGAATTATTATCTCAAAAACTATTTGTTTAATTACATCGAAATATTTTTCTTGGTCGAAATTATAGATATCGAGGTGGGTTAAGAAATGTTTTTATTATAATGTATTCAACCAGATGACGTTAAATCTTATTTATAGTTATAACTTGATTATCGTTTAATCGCGATGGCTTTGATTCGTTGGACTCGGTGAGGAAACACGGATTTGCGATGCGATAGTGCAGTTATCTCTCGCGGTTGTTTTGCGGCGACGCTGGTGACGGGTGGGCGCGCGCTGGTCGAAGTAGATGACGAGAGGCGTCGAGAACAGGCGTCGGTACGTCATCATCTCGAGACCGCAACCCGTCAAGTGAATTAGTTTTATCTTGGCGTGATTGCACTTGTGTCACCGACGAATTTCAACGAGACCCCGCAAATCTCGATCCGGATGCGGCGGGTTTACTGCCGTATAAATTGAGGGTGGTTGTTCATTTCTCGCTGCTCTGTATCCGATTCTCCGTCGGCTTTTTTTTTTTAAACTATTTTTTTAATTGCGGAAATTCTCTTGGCAATTCGATTATTCTGTTAAAATCACAATTAATTTTTTCACAATTATTTTAGAAGATCAATATTCCTGCTACTCATTTCGATATTCTTCCGAAATTAAATTGAATTAAAGTAATAATAATAATAATAATATTAGTGAATAAACAATAATGTAAATAAGTGATTGATAATTCAAATAATCATCAATTTTCGTTGGATTTATTTCTTCTTCATTACCTGATTGATATTAACAAAAATTGATAATTAATTGATTCGTTCAAATTGAACTACTTCAGTATCAAACTATCGCGATATCAAACAATCAGTATTAAAAAAAAAAATTATTACGATGGTTGATCCGTTTCTTCGACCCATCTCGGACCTTTCTCTCTTCGCCCTTATCTTAATTGGCCCCGCGATGTTGACGGCTTACGAATGAATTACGAGCATGCAGCCGAACGTACGACTGCGGAAGTGACGCGACGACGGAAGGCCGTATGGTAAACGCGTGTAGTATCAGTAGCGGCAGTGGGAGGCACAAGGAACGGCTGCCGTCTCGGCGTTCGGGAACTTACACGCCGATGTTAGCAGCGGCACTCCAGCCTCCGCACGATCAGCATATCCGTATAACCGGAGCGTGAAGACAGCTGCCTCTAAAAAAAAAAAAGAAAAAAAGTATTAAACCCATTGCTTTTTTTGCGTTCCATTTCCAACGCAAGTTATAACTACACGGACGTTAATTTCTTTATACGAAACAGACGACGATGATACGTATATTCACGTGACGATGTCTTTTCCACCCGAGTTCTCCGGGCAGATTGGTTAATCGCTGATCTTCGTTGATGGACATTTACTTCCTTTCGTAGTAGTTGAACTTTTGCACCATATCAACGCGAATACTCGACTCGTTTTACTTTGATATTCCACGTATTTTAAATGGCGATGGAGCTTCTTGTTCTACATAACAGTTACGACTATTAAACAATTTTTATGTCTTTGAGACATATTTTTTTGCGAAAAACGAAAAATTGTATGGGGGTTTTCATGTCAACGTGTTGACAATATACCGAAACGTCTTTAACTCGAGAACGGTCTGAGCTAGAGCGTCCAAATTTTGTTCACATGTGAAACCTTGTAACTACTACAATATCCATGATTCATATAAATATTGACGTGGCCAGTCAGATTTAATTCTCAAAGAAATTTGGTTATTACTTTAGCGATGGCAAATTTTGAGTTATCGGTCTAAAAGTTCTTCACAAATAGAATGATGCGCATTTGCCCAAATCCATCGAGAAGTTTTCGGTATATAGGAGGGGGGCCCATAATAATTATATTTTTTTCAAAAATCTAATGATTTCTGTTTTTGCAAATTCCCAGGGAGCAGTTAGCAAGTTTCGACTCACACCTTTCTCCAAATTGAAATACTGTAATTATCCAGTTCGACTTGTCCGTCGAGGTACTGAATTTTGTGAGATATCAACTGAACCAACTTCAATCTCAAGAGACGCATTGTCTTGGCTGGCTCAGTACAAAAGTGTTATTGCACGTACAAATGTATCGTACGAACAGTCGCGATTTTTTTATTTTCAACCCTGTAGAGCTGCTGTGTCGTAGTTGCGATATGAGATATTAGACTATTGCGGAGGCGTGTTTTTACGAGAGCAATAATAGAAGCGAGTAGTACGGACACGCTCGAGACCTCGATCGTACGTGTAAGTAGGTCTCCGGTTGAATAGAGAAACTCGCGTAGGAGACAATCTCGAAATTATATACGTCGCAAAACTCTCAACTTATCGACTCCGAGGGTGAATCAAAGTCTCGTCCACGATGGAAAAATTATTGAAATGCCGGCAAAATAATAATTCGTCGTCGGGTGAAATTATTGCATAGTTCTGAAATCCAAAGACGTACTGAAATGCTGTCATTTGATGTTTGTTCGTGTTACAAAATTGATAACATCATTATTTTGACATCCCTCAATTGTTATTTACTATTCTTATTTTTATACATTTATTATAAAATACAGATTTTCTTTTCAATTGATCCACTCGACTCAATTTCTATGAAAAACGATTTTCCATCACACGAATGTAAAATGTTGGTACGATACTAGTTTCTGATTGAAAGCGTTTTCCGAACAACGTTTGATCATTTTCTTGTGTTGCCAAAGGTACGAATCACAATCTATTGCAGCTCTCCATATATGTATAGATCTATATGCACTTTTTTCGCACAATATGCCGAGTAACATTTTGCATAGCAGTCGTGAAGGGCTCACACGACGGTGGATTAATTAATGCCGCGCCCGGAGGCGTCGGAGTTCCGGCGAACGAAGCAACGTCAACGTGCGATGCTGCTACTGCTCATCTAACGAAGCCCGGAAATTCCCTTTGTAGCGTTTTAGCACTGCGTTCGCACAAGCCGTGCTTCGTCTGCGTTATTGCGATGCCACGTGCGTTTATACCGATACGCGTTCTGAGAGGCTCCCGTTGGGTCTTCAAACGTATACTCGTGTAGCAGTTTCCGTTTACCTTTAGCTTCGCACTATTACTCACATACTCGGCTTCGTTTGCTTTATTAAATATGAACATATCAATTTAACTCTGCAACGATTTACATAATGCGAAGATGTGCTTGGGTGCAGTTTTAGGTCGCGAAACGAAGTTAATCGATCTAATGTACTGTGAATGGCCGATGACGTGCCAGAAACGGAGGAAATCGGCAATTAATTGTTGGGATAATAGATCGAATCAATAAAAATTCAGTACTGCTTCCTTTAAAAAAGTATTTCAAATTAATCTTCATTTCATGAATGCCCATCTTTGATCTTAATCTGATTGCGTTACCTCCTTCGCCCTCGTCGCTCACTCTCTCACGATGTTTTCAAGTCTCACAATCATCATCATGCGATATATCAATCTGTAGATCGTACAATCGATCCATGAAAATTATATGAACATCAGATTATTTTGCATATTAATGTTATGCCATTTTTTTCCTTGGATAAAAAAAATATCGCAAATTCTCAGACACGGGACCGATAACCGATAACGCGTTATGGTCGTTGATCGGCGTAATATGGACATGCCTTCGTTCGTCGTTTTTTAAATTGAGCTGCCAATTAGTACCTTTTATACTATGTGTCTCAAACGAGGGAGATCAAATAAAACGCAGCTGCTATGCGTGAACGCTACCTTGGGCGATCCTGTTGCTAATGCGATGATCCGTAATGATCGGAAGAGCATCGCGACATGTGCACGGACGATCCTTGAATAAGCAGCTGCTGCTCAATCATCGTCGACCTTGAGCCATAAGTGTGCTGTAATTATACTACCACATTTCTTTTTCTTTTGCTTCTTTTATTTTTCATGCTATTAATAATATTTCTTTTAATTGGATTAACATGCAACTTGTATTGCAATTCTTATTACAGTTGATTAATTCATTTCTATAAATTGTATTATTATTATTATTATTATTATTATTATTATTATTATTATTATTATTATTATTATTATTATTATTATTATTATTATTATTATTATTATTATTATTATTATTATTATTATTATTATTATTATTATTATTATTATTATTATTATTATTATTATTATTATTATTATTATTATTATTATTATTATTATTATTATTATTATTATTATTATTATTATTATTATTATTATTATTATTATTATTATTATTATTATTATTATTATTATTATTATTATTATTATTATTATTATTATTATTATTATTATTATTATTATTATTATTATTATTATTGTTATTATTATTATTATTATTATTATTATTATTATTATTATTATTATTATTATTATTATTATTATTATTATTATTATTATTATCATTATCATTATCATTATCATTATCATTATCATTATCATTATCATTATCATTATCATTATTATTATTATTATTATTATTATTATTATTATTATTATTATTATTATTATTATTATTATTATTATTATTATTATTATTATTATTATTATTATTATTATTATTATTATTATTATTATTATTATTATTATTATTATTATTATTATTATTAATATTATTTTTTAAATCATTATTATTATTATCATTATTATCATTATGTAGAGCTTGGCTACAGTATATCTCGCCCGTTTTTGAGCTATCGTTCATCTCTGATATATATTTTTACAAAAAATCCACGAATGTTACAAGCAGCGAGCAGATACTAACGTCGATTAGGTCACCCGTGAAATGAAATCATCGTTGAACTAGTGTTGGATTTTGTGGTTGCCCGACTGCCCACTACCGCACTGCATTCGCGCATTTTGTCGGCCCATGTGGATTTGCGGGCATCCATAGATTCGTTCAAATTTTGGTTTATACACAGTCGTACGAAATATCGATTCGCAGTTGCTGCGGCGATTGAATTTAATTTTGGAAAGCTTCGATAACCGATACTTCCAACAAATCGAATAAAGGTAGTATTTTCCCACCTACAAAAAGCTCCAACGGATAATAGCGATAACAAATACCATAGAAAATTTAATTTGATCGTGATATTCGATCACGTTATAGCGGATCAAAGGCTTCCCGCGTTTTTCAAGTATTGGAAATTTAATTGGACGATAACGCGAGTTCGGAATATCATCATTGACTCGTTTCACTGGACGGAAGAAAATATCAAAGGCTTCCTGCATTTTTAAAGCATTGATAATCAAACTCGACGATAACGCGAGTCGGAATATCATCATCGAATCGTTTTACATGCAGAAAGAAAATATCTGGTTTGCGTCTCGTCGAGAAAGAAAAAAACCGGCCATCATCGTGCAATGATTCAAAGAAAGAAAGGAAAAAAAAGGTCGCTCGGTGAAAAATAAACGAAGTCACGTTTGAGATGCTTGAGAAGAGCTGCAGTGCAACGACCCTCAAGGCAACCGGGCTTGACGAAGGGTCGGGAACGTTATTGAGGGTTGCGTGGGCCTAAGGGCTTAAATGGCTCGTGGCTGGCTCGTAGCCATTTCGCTGCATGGTCATCTTCAACCGGAAAGTCACATCGACCGCTTAATACACGTATACCGAACGGATATTCGAGTGTTCATTGTTTACGGCGGGAAGGAAAGTTGTGAGATGGAGAGGATACCTGCACTAGACGATTGCATCAAGTGGCGAGCGCATGTATCGACTCGCGGACTGTTTATCGATTCCGAGTCTGTCGTCGTGCGGCCACGGACTTGCGAACCAAGCGTTTTCGCGTCAAGAACATCGTTTAGGTCGATTTTAACCTTTCTGCTATGTTGAGTTGCGAATGAACTTGGACCGAACGTTCTTTTGTTCGATCGAAAAGCGTAGCCGATCCATTCGTGGGAACGATCTACTGGTTTTTGGGGTAATTTAATCGGGGCGTATTGAGTAATCTTATGATTAGAATTATAACGAAAGTTCGAGGTTCTATAGATTTCTAGAAATTAATTATTAACAAACAAGGTTACAGAACGCTCCGCGCGAATCGAACGCGTACTTGACCGGCTTTTTAAATATTTCAAACAGTGAAAATGACGAACTATCGTCTAATCGATCGAAACGTTGTGCGGGACTGCAGTCGTACTACAGTACAATCCTAATTTATATCCCCATCCGTTTAATCGAGTGCTCCCCCATCGGTTCCCCGACTACGCGTATCTAATCAAAAGCGAAGAACAGTCGTCATGAATCTTCTCGGGTCATCGACTGCATCCCCAGCCTTTGCCTGATCGGAGGACCTCACCCGCGTAATGGCAGCGGAGCACAATTGGAAATGCCATTGTAACTATATGCAGCCATTTCTTGCTATTTCCTTACTAATTTCTTGCCAAGGTGATTTTTTTTCGCTCGCCTGGTTCTCGCTAAGATCATAAAATCCGAATGAACTACTTGTTTTCTCCCAAAATGTCGGAGGTTCAACCACGCAGCTCAATTATTTTTGAAGCTATTCACCCTCGGGTAACCAAGCTACCCCAAATGAACGAAGCCATCGCCCTTTTTGCGGATCTAATCCTGCCTTCGAACTAAGTCCCAACCTTTTCCAGTATTCCCAAAAAACATTGAAAAAAATCGTGCGACCCTCCTTCACGCTGCAAACTTATACGTATATGC
The DNA here is from genome assembly GCA_963971145.1 of Sussaba pulchella. Classification (NCBI taxonomy): domain Eukaryota; kingdom Metazoa; phylum Arthropoda; class Insecta; order Hymenoptera; family Ichneumonidae; genus Sussaba; species Sussaba pulchella. Next base: position 7,227,650 of record OZ020168.1, read on the forward strand.
CTGTTCCCATTCGACTCAAAATTCCATCCTCAACGACATTTTTCTCTCCATTCCCGCTTTTTTTTTCTCCCCATTGCCCAGTCCCATTTCGCCCTTTTCACGAAAAGTTAACGTTCGAGGCTTTTCCGCGTGCGGAATTAGTTTCGTTTCTCGTTCTTACCCCATCGAGTGTGTGAATTTGCCATACGCGGGCAGCCCACCAATAGCAGCGGGTAACCAAGCGCGTTGAGAATCAAGACCGTGTTGTAGATACAGACGGGGAGAAAGAGTATGAAACGCAGGAGAAGCACAAACAGCGGAATAGTCTCGGTCATAGTGCCATTCCCTGTTTCCCCGTTTTCTTCGGCCTTATTTGCCAAAGCTCGCGACGTTGCGGTCGCGAGAATCCGAGCTTCTTCATCGTCAGCAGTGCATACACACGTTTAACCGTATTCTACGGGAGCCATGGACGGAGACATAGTTGGGAATGAAATGTGTGTGGACAGAGTCAGAGTCTGAGAACGAGGAGGAGGAGGGGAAGGAGGAGACGGGGAAGAGGAGAGAGCGAGAGGAAGAGAGTGGATGCTGCAGCGGGTGACAGTGAGAGATACGAAAATAATATAAAAAAGTCGGTAGTTGCCAGAACGGGTGTGTAGTAGTCGTCGCCTCAAGCTGTTCGTCTTTTCCCGTGTCTCTCGCCTTTCCGATAGCAGACTCACGCGACCGTGTCTCTCTTCACTCTCCGTCTAGACTTCTTATTGATGATTCGGCGAGCCCCTCGGCGTACTGGTGCACATCGCGCTGACAGATCTTGGGCACGATGGCGGTAGTCTTATAGTTGTAGACAAATAACGAATAATCACGTGGCAAAGATTGAAACTATCTACATCGAGAGTTTTGTCGATCGATGAACTTGTGGAATTCAAATGGGGCTGGGCTGCTTCGTTGGGTTATGGAGTGTAGAAAAATTAAGGCGCGCGTTTTTTTCATGGGATTTATTTTAAAATGGAATTTTGGATACATTTGTGTTGATTTTTTTGGGTTGATATGGTAAGAGAATTAACGAGGTTGATGTTTGTATGGAGACACGCACTTGAAGTCGCCGAAAGTCTTGGGGGAGCCATTGCTCTTCAAGTCGGTTGGCGTTCAGTACGATAGTCTGGTTTCAATCTCTTCTATTTTTTGTTCATCGTTTTTGTGTTATGTCTCATTACATATACAATAAAATCGTAAATGATACATTCACTGTATTTATACACTCTGAAATCACTTAAAATTGTAATCAGGTACTTATCGAACCGATCTCCTTAAATCTGTAATTAGGGTATCTCATTGCGTCCGTTACAAAGTTGATGTACAAATTGCTACACGTCGAAAGTCCCCACATAAAAATATGTGGTACTGGCAACGGCGATTCAATGGTTCGAATAATTCGATACCAGAATTTCTATCTCCCGACGGAATAGCCATACACGCGTATCTGCGTCCCGTTAATTCTCGTCTAACTACGTTTCGCATGAAGAAACCGAACGATATAAAGACGGAGACTCGAACTTGCCCATAGCCATCTATGGATGATCTCGCATTGACCAACGTTCATGCTGCGCTACACTCCTGCGGCTGCAAAATTTCTTATTAAGTTTATCGCTCACGGGTCTCTCGGTCGTGCGTTGCTAATACTAATGAAACTTTACGTCAGTTTCTCGATGGGGTTTATATCCGTTTGCGACTGGCTCACGGGGGGCTTTCCCACGGACAGCCGATCACTTTGCCAATTTCAAATTTATATCCTCAAGATATTTTCAGAAGCACTGATTTCCGCACGGAATTAGAAAATGTCTTCCGATATTTAATCGTGGTTTTTTTTCAAATTTAATTGATCAATAAATTTCTTTATTCCTTTATTTATTTATTTATTAGGCGGAAAATTATTATCCAAACTTCAAAGTAGATAATTCGAATGCTTGTGGCATCGATGTTATTTCTAGGATTCTATACTTCTAAATACAAAAATGGAAAGGAAAATTTTTAATTTATAATTCGATGTAGAATTAATTGATGAAAAAATTAATTTCGTGGCTTGTTTTACACAACGTCTACGTGAAAACGCCAACGCACGAAGACGCCTTGGGAATTAGGTCTATTGTCTACGTAACTGGCTATTGTCAGTTATTATCATTTTTCAACTGTCGAATCGTCGATAGTTCAATGATTTGATATATGACGGTAATAATTGCCGCTTAGCGGCTATAAATTGCCTACTTACTAAGCTTTACGATATCATAACGGTACGGAACCCTCAGGGCTCAAGTCCTACTCGTACTCCGTTTTTTTTCAACTCAATTGATTCGTTAGTCGCCATAGATTATGAATAATTCATCGAATTATCTTTTTTTCTTGCCTTTTCTCCATTATCAGCTTTCTCGATATAATATTTTCCGTGCATTTCGTCGATAACGAAACACCTCGCTCGTCGATAGAAAGTTCAATAACTTGAGCTGAAAAATTATTCTCGCTCTTAAATTCATCCCCTAGTTATGAATTATTTATAACAGAAACGAGTTATTAGAACGTTGTCTGGCATCATGAAAGAAAAACTCGTACTCTACGGTGCATTGTGTGCGTGTACACGAATATAAAAATATCAATTTTTTTCTTTTCGAAGTGACTGCTCGAGAAGGACAAGTTTCGCCCACGAATCTCGTGCCTCGAGTGGGCAATTTTCGCGCACGAATGCAATAACACAAATTACGTTGGAACAGGACTACCGAAATGAGTATTCGCACACGTGTACGTGCAATCCAAAACTCGGTAAAATATATTTTACGTGCCAAATTGCATGGCCTGATTCGTGGCCAAATTAAGACGTGATTCGAATTTTCGTATAACGGAACGCTCGAGCGAATGCGTTATTCACGCACCCACGATTCTCATTACACTTATCTCCATTTCCGCGTTTAATTTTTTTTTTCCTTTTTTCTCTCCTTTTTGCCATATTTTCTCGGAGCGGTGCCGACAGCTCAATAGCTTCTACGCGTCGTCACCCATCTCTGCCGGGTTTTACGTGGCGATGGGTTCCATGTACGGCGACCGCAAAATGGTAACCGTAAATGTAATAGTCTCGGCAAATAGAGTCACGTGCGCGGTCTCGGTTACAGAGTTCAGGCTGAAAGCTTCTTTCATCGCTACGCGACGTCGATGGGCTTGCTTCCTTTTTCTTCTTTGGTCGGTTTTATGCATGAACATTTGATCCATGCTTGGCTCGGCCAATCGTGCCCGTCCGTGTTGGAGACATTGTCGAAATGCATCTGAACTCGTGCAGAAATATTTATAGAACGTTCGATTTTCGACCAGCAGCTTCGCTATCGAAATTGGTTTGGGGAATTCTGGAATTCGAGCGTCTCTGTCGGATTTCGTGACAGTTTCGTGACGGTGGTTACCGTGAATCAAATTCGTCGACGTTATTCGTGGATTTTTAATGGAATTCGAATCGGATTACGGGAATGTATTTTCCAGATGTTCCATTTAACATTTTTGACGTCGCACTCATCGTCGGAGACTTCTCGATCGCCGGGATCTTAATCGAATTTTCGGGGAATTCCGTTACGTCACTGAAGGGACATTTTCAGATATTGTCCGTCGATAGCGAAGCTTTTTTCTTCGTAGGGTCTGTTGGATTATCGATAACAAGGCAACAGACCGATTTGCTTTATATAGATTCTTATATATTTGTAGAGCGACTGACAAAATATATTTTTCTATTTATTCAAGGTATCGCAGCTGAACTGATGATCTTGAATATCTCTTTCATTTTCAAGGATAGAATAAAAAAAATATGTGCAGCATTTGTTTGTTGCCAGGAGGCGAATGCGATGCCATGCCAGTTGTTTTTCCAGGTCACACTTTTTCAGATTTAAAGGTCATCGATATTTAAAAAAATGGGAGTACATATTTTTCTGTCATAAGACAATAGCTGAGGCGATGACGTTTCCAAGGTTCTATTGTGATATTTTCAGTGAAGTTTAGTTTCAATATTCTAACCTTGGTAGGCTTCTAATTTCGTTCTATTGACGAGTTTATCGTAATCAATTTTCTGCGAGACATTAAAGGTAGTCCAGTTCGCTCGAACACCCGGTATATTTGACGAGCACTGAGGTTATAAACTCGACAACAAATTAGCCCTTAAAAAGCACCTCTGCTTCAATTTAGGAGCGTCGTAAATACATTTTCCAGACTTCCGTCTGCTATAGTAGGGTGGGTCGGAGTGGAATCCAGACGAATCACTAATAAAGTTTCCACCCAGAAAGTTAATCTTGCTCACAGGCTGCTGAATCAAGAGACGGGAATTATAAGTTCAATTATAATTATTCATTGTCACCCGAAATATGTAATATACGCTCACAGATTATAACGTAGTCTGTACGTCAAACGTGACGCTAAGTTCGTGCGTGTATGTATTTAACACTGCAAATATTAGATTATGTGATGCCAAAAATAATGCAACATCACAGACGCTCTACACTTTCCCTCGACTTTCTGTTGCTTTAGAATGCGGATAATTATCCTCAAAGATTATACTCTTTCTTGGAGAAAAAAGTAGGGTCATCACTTTTAAATTAAAAAAATATATATTTTTCTGTTTTTTCAATTGACGTGAAGGTTTTGGTGGAAGATTTGTTCGAAGAGTAGACGCATATACATCAGGAACCCAGTGATACTCCCATAGAGGTTCTAAATCGAAACGCGTGTACGTTCCGAGGCCATTGCAATTTTCATCGATACGATTCGCTCGCGAAGCGTAAAGCCGGGCTCGTTTCCGGTCTGAGAACACTTCGGCCGTTCCCAATGTTGTATCTCACAGTCGGACTATCGATTTATCCGCGATGATTTTTCATAGCAACGGCCACAATATTTATTGTGCCGAAGTCAGCGGATCGATGTGTTTGCTTGCAAAATATAATTTGAAATATGACGTTTTTGCTCGCGCTAATGTTTTTATGCAGAAATGTAGGTCATGATAATTCGCAGCTATATTAATGTCGATTTTGCTAATTTTTAATCTTCTATCGAAATAATAATCAAAATAATTAGCTTGGAAATATAATAATTATGATAATAACCATTTTTTACGCGGAGTACCTACAAGTAATTTGGTAAATAGTGCAAAAATTATCAATGCTACGATGTCGGTGTGAGAAGCGGATTAGTATCATGTTAAACGGTCACACAGAATGTAGGCAAACTCTATAATGTCGGAAGATCGCCTCAGAGTCTGGTCAGCACAAAGCCGGAAGTCAGTTTGCTGCATAAAAGCCGGAGAAAGTCATCGCTAGTTGTTGGGCCGCTAGAGATACTTTCGAATCTACAGGCTCCTGCAAATCCTGACCAGTAGCGAACCCGCAGTCGGATAAACGGTTTATAGCAATCTGTAATGGCATATAACGAGTTTCAATATCGGTCTATCAATCCTAGTTTCTACATATCCACTGGGACAGCCCCAGTAGCAATGATTAGGCTTTTTGTTAAGACCATTTGGCGATTTTCCATACTCAGCGCTTTTACCGAAGAGAAAAAACAAGAAACAATTTTTTTTTATATTTACATGGGACAATTAATTTATTACAAGATCTCGTATAGATTGAGATCTTCGAAGAACCTTTAAAAACCCATAATTAATATAATATGGAACTCTTATTGAATAAAATGGAAAGAATAAGAACAAATATTCCTATCTATCCATCAACTAAAAAATATTTTTCTAAGATTTCGATTCATAAATTCCACAAATAAAACGAAAGAACATAGAAAAGAACAAAATTATACAGAGCCTTCCAAACCATGTTAGTGACCATGCGGACGCTAAAATAAACATGTGGTCTTTCGACCACCGTATCTATTACACACTCCATGGCGCGGTAACGAAAGCCTTCTTTTCAGCAAACGATAATCAATAATTCACCCTCACAGTCCCCCGTCAACCCCCTCCGCCCCTCCCAACAGTCCAAAGCATCGAGCCACCGGGTATATCTGCCAGTCCAGCAATTTTTTTTTCCGGCTGTTGCGCATATCTGAAACTACCCCCCCCCCCCCCCCCCCCCATAGAACAGGGGTCGTTCGGTGCTGTTACAAGCGCATGGTCAGGATAAAGCGTTCGTTGTGCACAGTGGCAGCGGGTTGACGAGGGGCATGCATTATGCAGCCGCACGCAACGTAAATATCCCGTGGATAGCCCACCCGGCAAGCTCCGTTCCTCATTCGTTCGTACGTTCGTTCCTTGGTTCGTTGTTTCGCGCTACCGTTAGCTGTAACAAAAACTCGCGAGCCGCATCCGTCACGGCCACTGATGGAAATAATCACAGGCTAGTACTCTCCGCCACCGCCGGGATGTCTTACTCCTTCTTATGCACATGGACTTGCATTTTTTTCTATTGTTTTCTTGATTGTTTGTTCGTTTTTTTTTTTTTTGCAATAGATACGTATCGGTGAATCGGTACGTTACTATTGCCACAGACGTTACGGTCTCGGACGTCGTTTCCATGATCGGACACAGACGGTTCACTTTCACTAAGATTCTCTTTTCGTACCAACAAGCATAACAGCATTCGGGGGAAACTGATGTACGTCATGCCGTTGATTCGGTAATTCAATGTACTGACAATGAGTGAATCAGTCCACAGCCGATGCATCGCGCTTTATTCGGCTCCGAACAAACTCGACTGTGCGTTGTAATATTTATCGACCGATCGCAAAACAGAAGGTGTTACGCAGCGGTGACTCGAAACTTCGTCTACGGTCTCAATCGCGAGAATCTTGCTTAATGTCATTCTTCGAAAAAAAATTGACACATCGGTCTAGACAGACAAAAAATAGACAATCGATTTTGCCTTCATACCACGGATATAATGTGCGAACGGGCAAATCTATATTGTCCGGTCGCGTGCATTCCGAAGGTGCAAACAACGCTAAGCACGCGTATTGCCGGGTGGCCCGTCAGATGTCAGGGGTTGAATGGCTTCTCGGGTTTCAGAGTTATCTCGGACGAGACATTCGCAATCCCATTCGAGTCGCGCGACCTCGTTCGAGAATCGTCCGCGTTGTTCCGACAACTACGTGAGACGTCTCGCTCGCGTTACACGTTATTGCACACGGATCTTGTACACCGAAACCTCGTGGAACGTGCGGCGACTCCTCGTCGGGGTCGCAACATTGCCCGGATGTTGTTAACCGGATGCGGTCGGAGCGAAATTTCCGATCGATTCAGCGGAAAGGCATAATAATGTATGATTTTCCATTGTGTCAAACGAAATATCATTCTTCGGTGTTAACCCGACCATAGTCAACATTGCGGGCGTATGTTCTGACGGGTAACTGAGGCGATGTATTATCCCCGCACTTTTGACGCCTAGGATAATGTCGTTATTCGTTATAGGACAACTTTAATTGAGTACATTTATTAAAAATAAGGAGGTAATGCTAATAATAATTTCCTGTTCTTTTTATTCTTTTTTTTTTTCAAAATGGATTTGGCTAACCGTGAGATAACGAATCCAGACAGAATTATTATTATTATACCGGGTGGCGGGACCAAAGGGATGGAACGTAGTCTGCTGATGGCAGTTTGAAAGCGGAACACACTCGGTACTATCGCACGCAGTGGGTCGAGTTTAAGCGGGGCGTATGGTCATGGGTTTGGCGGAGAGGAAGGGAAAAGGGGTACTGTCGTCGTATCGATTCACTAAATATCCCCTTCGTTCCAGCGCACCGGGGGATGTTCGTAAATACGAAACGTCTGTGTGTTGCTCGTGATACTGCGTTCCATTGTCTCTGAGCTCTCTCAGGAATCGGATCAAAGCAACGCCGCCACCTACACCATCGTTTCCTGGCCTTGCTGCATCTGTCATTTTTATGCACCGTTTTTCACCGACAGAATCGCGTTATATCTGTGGTTTCGGGGGAAACCAAAAAAAGCCCGTCTGTATTTTCAAAAAGCAAAATTATATGAGATTACACATACATCCGTGAAATGAACGAGATGGACCTAACCAAAGAAGTCTATATTACCGACAAACCGAATAAGTCCGACGTTTTATCGTTAATTAAAGAAGAAAACAACAGCAACGAGACTTGTTATATATTTTTCTGCATGTTTTTTTGGAACCTTTCTATCGATAAAATCAAATTTCATTAATTGACAAAATCCCTGTCGATTATTAACTATCCCGCGATCGGCAGGCAAAACCGTTGATAAGTCCACGATTTGTAAGCAAAACCGGATAAGTCCAACAGCGTTTTCCTCTTTTACCCATAAATTACAGGCTATTTAAATTTTACCGAATATTCCGCTACGTGAAATCATTATTTCTCGAAAATAATTTTCATGTACTCATTCGGTTTCCATCGTACACTAGTGGAGATTACTCGCAATAGGGTGGACCATCGAACACTTGATTGGAACACGACTCCTGCTGTGTGGCGATGTAGCGGTAACCCGTCGAACCGGGTCGTGTTGATTGCATCGGAAATTTCGTGATCGAAAACACGGTATGAGTAAAGTTGAACCGAGTGCGAACTTATTATTGCTCTGGCTCGACCCGGACGACCGCGTTGACGAGCGCAGCTTTTGTCATTGCTCGCCATATCCGATTAATCCCACCAGTCTCTTTTTTTCGATGCGTATCCTGGAGTTCCAGTACTTCGCCGAAGGTAAATACGTGGAAAGTGATAATTTTGTTGTGAAAGCAAATGCGTGGGAGAAAATGAAAATTACTTTAGACTCGTGTCGGTGAGTCATAAAGCTTTTCGTTACATCGTGAGACGATTACAGATGATTATTTCAACTGTGAACTCGTACAACTGGTTTGTACGATTGTGTCTCCAGCAATCTCTCGGCAACTACTTAGAACCTCATTCGAGGGTTCCCTAAACGCCAGATAATTTTACAAGTATTCTAGATCAATTTTCTTGTTTTAATTAACTCGTTTTTTTTTTACTAGGAATACTTGATATCTTGTTTGATTCAAGTACATCATCAATTTATTCACTACTTTTACATACTGTCAAAATAAAAATAGTTTGAAAGCGATGAGATTTCCAATTGCGACCCTGCATCAGATTATTGGGATTCGCATGAACCCGTAAAGGGATTTTCCTTTCCTATGTGAATTACGGGGTCCCGGGGTTAAATCTTATCATCCGTAGCTTCCGATGCTCCTTTCTTTTTCCATCGGAAACACCCCGTGCACACGTCTGTCCATATCTCATCAATGTCTCGTTTTCATGCATCGCTGGACAAAAGTTCGGTGTACGGTTGTCCGATTGAGCAGAGAGCACTACGTTGCAGGAAGCACATCGCGTACGTTGGGTATTCCATCGTTGAGCTGGACATTGCTCCGGGTTTGCCCTCGGAATCCAATTTGATTTCAGTCACGTACAGTTCAATGTAGTGCTTCGTTTCGCTTTGCTCTCGTTATCCCTTCGATTCACTAGTTTGTTCGTTTTCGGGGAGGGAAAGCCTCTTTCCCAAAGGGAAAGAGCGAGCTCGACAATTCCGAATCTTCTTCAGTGAATACACGGGCTGTGTATCACAGGCCCAGACATACGCGAATGGATCGTTAAAAGCCAAACGAGATTCGAAGCAGCATCCGTAGCGGACACGAGTTAGGACCCCACTTCTCCCTCTTCACACAGCTAACCTTGCCGTACAGTAGGAAAAACACTGATTTTCGTCGGTGGGAAAGTGGTGAAAATTACTTGGAAAAATATCCTGCAATTAGGGGATGTTCTTGTTCCGAGGGTGTGAGCGAAGAGCACTTGCTGAAATGACAATGGGATATTTTTCTAGCATTAGCGAGACTCGTCTTCGGAGTCCTACTCGTAGATATATGAGTCAAACCAGTTCTTCGGTCGACCCATGCACTTTGTTATCACTGCAGTCGCTTGACCATAAGAAAATAAGTCCCAGATTAATTTGTTCGCTAAAGAAGAACGGTAAAACGAATTATGTTTTGCGCATCGAAAACTTTATGAATTAATATCGATCGTCGTCAGAATAAATCAATGTTTCGTGAGCGTTCTCGTCGGATTAACGCTGATAACGTTGAATCTATCGTCGCCCGATTTCCTCGTAGGTGAAGTTTCGTAGTTGGTGCTGTGCGGTGGACGATGTTGAGCAACTCACGAGGACGCTGAATCTGTGGATTTGCATCATATCGACGTTCGCCGTGATTTAGGAGCCAACACAAACTAAACACATCCAGCAACCGCTCAAGCGATGTAATGTGTAATCGTAGTTGCTGCTGATATATGACGGTACGGGCGAGCTCCATAGATTGTTACGTACATCGCACATAGTGTTTTCTCATCCCCGTGTGTCTACGTGCTTTATGCACGCCGCCAGGCAGGGCATACGGTCTCCGCGCATCGAACGGCGGAACGTTGACTCACGACCTCGAACTACGTTTTCCAATAACGGCTCCTACACTTTTCATCTCTATGGGGTGTTGGTAATCCTAAAAAGAGGATTCTATGTGAAAAAAAATTGGCCGAGACCGTGTTGGGCACGCAGATGATAGGATTACGTAGCTATTTTTACTGATATTCTTATCAACTTTTTATGATTTGTATCGAGAGCTATTTCGGGTGGAGAAATTTGTTTGCCTTTGAGAAATAGTTATTCATGAATTTTTTATAAACTATGGAGTATTTAATCGTTTCTGTTTTTTTATTTTCTTATCGTTAAAGCGGAGTAGATTTTTTTGTTTTTATTGAGCCTCGCACGCTAATTTCGCGAGATATAGATAAGTATTTCCATCTTTCCAGTTCGATACGGTTTATGGAACTTTATGAAGGATTATCTCAGAATCTAACAACGAAAATGACGAGCGCTTACAGGGAGCATAGTTGCCGCACGAGTGTAGCTCCTTGACACCAAGTCAAGCTTTCTAGTAGCACAATGGGATGTCTTTTGACGACGTCTGAACTAATCCGCCTGAGGCCCTGACATGTCCCCGCGACGGTATAGATAGTGAGACAGACCGAATCGAGTTAATGTTCTTTTTGAAATCTGAGATCCTCAAAGCATTCAATTGCATCACATTAAAAATAAGCTCCGTAAACAATTACAATAAAATTTCTCTCGTTACTTAATACGTAAGAAAAGAGTAGAAAAAAATCATAGGAACGAAAACAAAAAATGTTTCGGGAGTTTTTGATAACAACAAAATGCAACAACAATTAAATTCCTATTCCTTTATTTCTCTTAAAACACATAAATAGATTCTGTTATAACTATTAACAATTATCAAAATTAGCTATCGAATTTCCACAAACGAATATATATTTCGAACTCTCATAGCCGAGGGATGGAAATTACGTGAGCTTGCTTGCAGCTCCTCGCAAATCGATGGGAGTCCTGTGATTAAATCCAATCGCGTGTGCGACTGCGATCCAGGATTCTCGTGGGAAGCAACGCACGCCGAGCGGTTACCCACAGTGGGTCGCTGTACTTTGCATACACGCAGCGAACGAAAGACGATAATGCCGTTGGTAGGTTTATCGCACCGAGGTAGCCACCCTTCTTTTTTTTTCTCCCTTTTCTCGGATAATTAATCGCCCACCGCGTTTCTAATTGACGAGCGCAGGTGTTCACGTATGCATTCTGTTGCGAATAAACTCGACTAGCCAATCGAAAAGAAGCTCGATGACACGAGCGTTTAATTTCGAATCCCATCGACACAAAAATTAATTAAAATATTTCAATAATTTAAAGGATCTTAGGTTTCTAATAATTTCTTTAGGTTATTAATTATATATAAAAATTCGCGATCAACGAAGAATCCAAACTTTCGTAATTACAACCAGCGATAGATATCGTATTTTCCGCGAGGGCTTGAAAGTTTTTCCATTTTCTCCGTGGCGCTGTAAAGATACACCTTCATCCGTCCATGACCCTACTCAACAGGCTGGCGAACTCTGTATTTTCTTGCCTTAATTAAACCGAAAGGTGGCAATTAATTGGCCACCGGTACTCAGACGCACTACTTGCAATGGCGAAAAGCTCTTCGCTCTTCGTTGTTGCTATAACGAAGCGAAGCTTTTTTCTTCTTCTTCTTTTTTTTTCAAGCTGCCAGTTTTCTCCCTCGAACTTGTTCCGTCCCTTATTATCCGGAGGTTCTCTCGCTCTGTTTGCCCGATGTTCTCGCCATTCCGAGTCTCGTGAGATTCTCGGGTCTAGTTGAAAGCTAAAAATACGGCGTGTTCCAGCCAATGGTGTGTGCATGTACATCGAGGCCGTGGACTAAGGACGGTGCATTGGTAGACCGAGTGCAAAGTGCAGTGCACACATCAGCTGTGTTACCTCGGCCCTGAGGGAGCCTGCTTCTCTCGGGGATCGAGAAATGATAATGTCAATCCGAGCATAAAGCTCAAAACGGATATGAGCTCGGTGTAAAATCCGTGATTATGCTATATTTTGAAATTGCAGAACTGCTGCAAATAAAATTCGAGGTAATACACGAATTTTTCTGCGAGGAACTATTTTTTACTATTTATGGCTTCCTTACATAGAGAGGAGTTCGTAAAATTACTCCAATTCCGAAGAATACTGTTTGCAAGCTTTAAATTCCAGCTTGTTTCTTCTTTTATCAAGATTAAGCTTTGGATAAAATTAAAATTCTTCTAAGATCTTTATTCCACAAGAATTAGATATCGGCTATGATTGAGTAAATTTTCCCCATTTGGCCATTGGGACCAATTAATTTCGTATCAATTACGTGAATTTCAGTTGATTGAGATGCAAATAGCTGTAGATTGCCATAACAGAGTCTTGGCTAATATCTTAGAATCCTCCGTCAACTCCTGACGTTGCTGATGCTGCTCATGCTGCTGATGCTGCTGTTGCTACTGCCGCTGCTGCTGCTACGGCGTGTTTACATTTACTCTGGCTCGGTACTTGGTATTCTACTGAATATTCACAAGACTGTCCCGGTACATCGCGTTTGATGCGATTTTACCCGGTATTCAGATCCGACAACACCGCGACTGTGGTTGATCTTCATTATTTCGACCAAACATATGTACAATATAATTTACGCGATGGATTGAAATTTACTGCGAAGTTTATCCACACACCATATGTTTCGTAGATTATTGCTGCGTTATTGTTATTCGGTTATTAGTGACGAAAATCTTGTGAAGCGTCGGATTTTATTATTAATTAGTAATAAAAGACGTTAATAATTGAAGGCAGACAACATTTATCAACTCACTGCATTTTTTTATTCATTCGTAATGAAAGACGTAATAGTGAGTAATTGAAGAAATAGAACATTTTATAAGGGCTCGAATTCTATTATTGATTGACAATAACGGACACAAATTATCAGAGAAAAAGGAAATTTAGAAAATAATTGAATTTCAATATTGATTAGTAATAAAAGACGCAAATAATTGAAGCGGTGAAAATCTTGCCTTTCGTTAATTTATCTATCAATCAGCAATGCAAGCCATAATTAATTGAAAGAAGTACAAAAATGTTATGAATCATTCAATTTTGTCGTTAATTAGTCAAAATATGGATAAACAATCAAACAGAAAAAAATGCTCGTTAATCGTTCAATTCTGCAATTGATCAGTTCTGCAAGACGTAAATGATTTTATACCAAGAAAATTTGGTGAATCGTTCCATTAATATTATCGAACAGTAATTAAAGACGCAAATAAATGAACGACCAGATGGTTCTGCTTGTCCAACGAATTTATCCGTGATACGTGTTCGCGACGGCAAAGGCAAATTCGCTCGAACGTATTATCATACGAACAGAAATATCGATACAGGTTTTGAAGCACAAGATCTATAGCTCGCGTACCTCCCCCAAGATCCATTGATTCGCATTACGGGTCGGTGTTCTGCCCGCCCACGAGAGTCTCATTCAAGTGGGTGTCGGATGCAGAAGACATGGGGCCCACTTCAATACAAGCACACACACACACGGCGCGGTTATAATTTCTGCGGGCTTCGCAAAACATAATCGTGATTTTTTATTTATTTTTTACTGCGGCCGCGATTCATACGTTTGGTTCGATTCCTGTTGTTTTGACCAAATGATCGTAGGTGTATATACCGGGTAACCATATTTAATGATGTCATGTTGTTCTGTAAAATTAACAGACAGTTTGTAACTGTAAAACGGTAGACACATTTTTTTTCGTCTTTACACGGGTCTCAAGACGGCGTAACGCACCGTAACTCTTGATCGTCGTCTTTGATTTAGCTGTGTTATGGGGATAGAATGTGAACGCTAAGTTGTACCTTGAAATTTAATGGGAGAAATGAATTGAATAATTCTTTTGACGAATTATTGATCGCAGAAAAATTGACGTAACGAAGAAAAAGAAACAAGAAAAGCCATTTTTATTTCGCTGTCTGAATCTTGAATTTGGGTAGTTGTGACATTAAAGAAAATAATTATCACCACTTTATAAATTTTGTTGCTCATTCCTATCAGTAGAATGGTACGAATTTGGCCATAATTCCACCGATCAAAATTAATATTATAAATAACAGCGTTCGAAAGTCAACAAAAATTATGTGGAAGAAATAGTAATCGCGTCCGAAACGATTTTCGTCAAATCGACGCATCCCCCAAGAATAATCTGGCTCTTTGTCGTGAAATCATTGTGGAAAGAATTATTCGTAAACGTTTTTGAAGAGTATTTTCATTATTTGCTTCCGTGACGTTCCGTTATGTATATAGCAAAACGAAACAAACGAAACGATTTTCAGATTGTCCGTTGCTTGAGGTTGACACTCGGCTCGTGTTGCGATGCGGAGACAATGGTGAAATACGGTAAAGGAATGAGAATTCGAAATACTTTGAAACGCAAGACGAAATGCTGATCAAACAGTCGCGATTGTGGAGTGCACCATCGCTCGTGCGACTGAAGCACAGCTCAAGTACGACATTCTTGAGGCGTCGAACTCGCGGTACCCGATCTCCGCCTCACGGAGACACGTCGAGTTTCTTCCGTCTTATCAGAAGCGGAAGTCAAACCCGTCGAACGATAAAATTCCAATCACATAAAATAAATAAAAATAAATGAAATAAATTAAAAAATAAATATCTTCGAAATTAAAAAAGTCGCTAAGGCAAATAAAAATCTTTAATCAATAAGCTACATTTTAGTTTGCTGCTGACAAATGTACAAAATATATTCATTCGTCGCATTAATAATTGAGAATTAATTAATGAAAGAGAATTAACGAATCTACTGTTTTACAAGTCATTTTTATTTTGCTTATCATCGAATGCAGTTGTATATCCGATATTCGCACGAGGACCAGAGAGAAACAACGTCGATGGAAGAGGTTGTTATATTTTTTGCCGAACGTTCCATGATTTTTCTTAGAAATGGACGATCACGAGATCCAATCAACGGTGGAATCGATTCTCGGACCGGGAGTCAAGGTTATAGATTGCGAGAAGAAAAACTGCGTTCGAGAAGAGGAAGTTCTTCTTATAAACGGCGTGCCGATCGCGTTGGAGGGTCCCGATGGCGTTGCGATTCGCGAGGCCATGTTAACCGGCCAGATACCGCCCTGCGATCTGCTCAATCAGATTCTCGTCAGAGCTGGAATTTTGAGGTAGCACAGTTTGGCCCGGTTTGGTCTTCGAAACGTCAATATAAACGGTTTACGAATGCTCTAATGACTTCTCGATTAAACGGCCCCTTGCGGAAAATACCGCATTGATTTTTCATCGACACTTTGCTTTTTTGGGAGATATTTTACTCAATCAATTATCGAGGTTGCTAAACGCGGTCGACATTATTATTTTCATATTCTTATTCGAAAGCAAAAAAATATATGTACATGATCATATTATTTAGTTTATTCATTTTATTTCATTGCCACTATTTAAATGATAATGAATACATATGATTATAATAATAGAATTATAAAATTTAGAGAAATTATCGCTATTATCAAAGAAATATTTAATAATATCGGTGCTCATTTGTTTAAAAAGTATTGTTACTTATTTTTATAAAGCATGAAAAAAAAAAAACCATATCGATTATTCTAATTTTTATTACTTTATCATCATTATGAAAATAATAGGAACATATAGAATTATAATCAAAAAGTTATTATTATTGTTACCATTAAAATGATAATTTAATCGGTTATTATTCGTTCCATAAATTATCATTACTTTCTATATTTTATATGTTATCTTATAATCATTTTTTTTCTCGGTGGCTAATAAAAAAAACTCAAATCTTTCAATCTCGAGCACAGCTTACAGTTTTCTCTTCAATTAAATGGAGATTCATAAATCAGTATCCAAAAGTCTGACTTTCGTAGACCCGATGAAATCC
Organism: Sussaba pulchella; assembly: GCA_963971145.1. NCBI lineage: Eukaryota > Metazoa > Arthropoda > Insecta > Hymenoptera > Ichneumonidae > Sussaba > Sussaba pulchella. The sequence continues at coordinate 7,244,006 of OZ020168.1, forward strand.
TTGTGGACTTGCGTTCCATCCGCGTTCACGTTCGCGCGTTCGATCCCCGTTGAATCTTCGTTTGAAACGTAAATTGATAATTTAAAGGGCGCCGGTACGTTTGGAGACATCGTTGAGCGTAAAATCGACGGTTGTGACGAAGGAGGAAGTAACAGTGGCTCGAGATGGTAAAGTCGTGGACGAACGCAGTCGGGAGACTAAGGAAAACAATTTCTACGCTTCGTCAACGAGCGAGATATGGGAACCGGTGGGTATAATTCATCGTCCGAGAAACATAAAGCCCTTCGACGGTTCGGACGATTCGAGACCGAATTCGAACGCGAGTTCCGATCAGGGTTACACGACCAACACAAGCAGCAATCACGTGTTGAGGGAACGCGGCGGGGCTGCGTTCGGTTGTCCGATTTGCGAGGACACCGATCCCGATTGCGCTAAACGATGTCTCGCAGGACTTTCGGGACTCGGCAGCGGCACGAGAACCAGCAACAAAGTCCCGGGCGTACAAACGACGACTTCGGCGGTAAGCTAAATGAATTTACGTAGTGTCATGTAGGCTGTTTTTTATTTGGTTTTTTTTTTTTTTTCAATTTTTTAAAAAGTGATTGTGCATATTCCGGTCGAAATCCCAAGTGTCGAGAGAATAAATGATCTCGAGAAAATAACGTTGATAATAATAATAATAATAATACTAATAATAAATTATAAATATCTTAATATGTCTTATTATAATATTATGTCACATATAAATATTATATTTATTATTAATATGTAATAATAAAATGTCAATAATAATAATAATAACGATAATAATAATATTAATATAATAATAATATTATTATTAATATATAATATAAGTAATATAAGTATAGGTAATATTATTATTATTAATATTATTATTATTATTATTATTATTATTATTATTGAAATCCCAATTCAACTATTTGGTGCTGCATGTTATTCTTATTTTCGATTTTAGTCGATCAAATATGTATGATATGATCCTAGACTAATTCTCATATGTTATAATTTATTGTATTTATCATTATTTGACCTCTGATATCTTCTTTAACCGTTTTCGCGTTCTTCAAACAATTCTCGATATTTTTTCCAATTAATTTGGATTCTTTCGTTTCCGGTCGTTGTGAGACTCAGCCCTCCATTGCGCGATCGACGACCGGCTGTCGACCAACGTTGACTCGCTTTTAGAGCGTTGAGCTCGTAACGCAATGCTCCCATCTAAGTTTCATTGTCATCGGACTCTGCACTGCCTCAATGTCCTCCCTCCCGGCACTCGCTAATTGCGAGTAATTAGGGCACGGTCGGAGCCCTCTGTTCGGAGTTTCATCATATCGTGACCCTTTTTATCCGGCCCCTTCATCGCGTGCGTTCGGATTCACGTGCACTCGTGCTCTCGTGTTTACGCGTTTTCCCTGTTCCCCTTTGGTTTCACTGTGACGGCTATTATAATACGCTTAATGTGCGATCCTCGTCGACGTCGGTGCGAGCGCATACGTAGCCACGAAGAGTACCCATAAATGTAGGTAAAAGGGTCCGTCGGACTTCAACGGCGTCGTTTTAACTCTTACCGCACGGTTTTACTTCCATTTTCACTGAATCGCCACGCGGGGTTTTGAATGATAATTTATTACACCCATCGGCGGTGAAAGGGTGAGTTTGTGCAAGTACGGACTAAACTAGACGTTATTTTTTATTTTTTATTCATTCATTTCTATTTTTCGATCATTTGCTTGTTCCTTTCCGCTTGCGGTACAGAAATGTGCGACAGTAATTAGGGAGGGGGTGGAGAGGAGTGGGGCATCTTCCATGTGCGGGTAGAAAATTGCAATTAATTATCTGCCGGTGCTTTCCACCATGTCCCGATGCAACGAGGGCTATGAGCACTTGAGAATTCGTTGGAAAGCCGAGAAAACCTCAACCGTTTCCATATAAGCCGCCACAGTGAGAGCGACGACGCCATTTTCGCACGACGGGTTGTTATTGTCTGGCTTGGGGGAGTCACTCTGGGTCAGGGAAACCGTCAAACTCCCGCATATGGGATTGAACGAAATTGGAAACGTTAAAACCGGCTGCTTATAATCACGACCAGAGCATGTGGTGGCTCCATGATGGGTCGGTTTAGATGCAGTTTTTTTTTGTATGATTGCGGGGAAAATTGGATTTAGGCGAATATTGTGGAGCCAGTGGCATGGCGGTTGTTGGTAGATTGTTGACTGTTGCATGCTGCGATGAGAGAAATTGGAGCATTAGCATCGCTTTATCTCCGCGACTTTGATTTGTTTTTCAGCATTTATTTCTCATTATGATAATAAGTTAATTACGTGCCGGTATAATTGAAGAAATTCGTGTAATTCGCGTTTGATGCCATCTAGCAGCTGACATTTGAACTTGGTACTTTTACCATTCATTTTATTTTTCGTGTCTCGTGCCGCAGTCGAATAAGTAGTTGTCTACGTTACCGACGCTCCAGCGCCGAGCGAGAGCTCTGCCTGAGAACTCTGTCTGATCGGTCGCCGGTATGATCACAGGGGTAGATAATGCTGCTGCATGCCGGTGGATGGTACCTTCAGAGATACCAGCTGCCAATTCTCTGCTGATAACAATATCATTCCGCTCGATGGTATATTACTGACCGAACCTTGGCGCACGATATTTCCACGATAATACGGTTCACGTCTGGTGGCGCTGGCGGTCACTGATTGTTACCATTCCCCATGGGTATTCTAAACCCCATGCGAAAAAGCCTTCAATCGATTCGTAAAGTTAACTGAGCTTAACGCTTACGTTAACGCGAAGCAAATACTGTAAACCATTTTTTTCAAAGGGGCTGGAAATTTTTTGAATAAAGAAAGGAGCCCTCAGTTATTCGTTCCGTCATCTGGTATGACTTGATAATCGATGTACAGTCCCGAATAACGAAATTTCATTTAACCGATAGGAAAGTTTCAGTGAAACTTGTACCAAAAACATACCTCGTGTCTTTCTTTCTACACAAAAACCGTCGTCTTATTCGGTTTTTCCGACAAAATAGACTCATTTGATAAGGTCCATCTCTTCAATTTCTTTCTTCATTGACAATCTTCGACGACTCTGACCCCAAAAACGATGTTAACAATCCAAATTACAAGAATCCAATCTCATCTAATTTTTCCAAAGAAACGTCTTATTCGTTTTTCCCTCCCAAACCACAGACACATTGCTCGCTTCATCATTCGAAATCCTTCGAAAGTCGAGCAAGGGGGGTGCGAAATATGCGACGCAATGACACATGGCTGTAGAAAGTCAGAAGCCGGAGCGTGGGTGACAGATCGGAGGAATTTCTAAACGACGGAATCACGACGACATGAGAAACGTGATCAGCCTACGCCGGTCGTTGTCGCAGTCGTATATCATACAGGATTTTGGTCTTCGGTTGAAGCAGCGCGCTCTCAACCTCATACCCCTTCATCTCAGACGTTCCGATACGCCCGTTACCCCCTTTGCCAACCACCTTCGCGAACCCCCACCCCATTGAAGCAACCACCCCACGTTCGTCTTACCATTCATCCTGGCACGTACATAAGTATATAACCCGCGCACCGACGTCTCCACCTTTACCACGAACACACCACCCTCCCACCCACCCCCATTCGTTCTCCCATCAATTTTCCATCGACGCCACGTCGCTCTCGTTCGACGTGCGCACGAACGAACCTTGAGCCCGTAAGCCAGCTAAAGGCTCGGGCCATGATTTCAACCTCCACCTTCGCGTACACGAGACCTTTACATACCTTCGTATTTACATAAAGCATACTTCAATCCCAGATATTCAACGAAGTCTCGGGAGAGAAAATGAAGGATTTCAATATTGTCGTAAAAAGCCTGCGAAGTATGGACTTCCACGTTGCATTCTCATTTTGTTTTCGCGATGGACAAATTGATGGCGAGGATGGAGATTGGGTTTTGCTTTTTTTTTTTGACTGGAAGCTTCGTGAATCGATGAGCGAAGAAAATGGACGAGCTGTTTGAGAGGTTTTTATTTATAGGCTCGTTTCTATAAGTCATAGGTTTGTTTATGTGCAGAAATCTTTGTAAAAAAATATTGTGGGGAATGAACTGGTTTTTCCAAAATGATAAAGATTGAAACTCGTGGATTGACGCTGAGTATCAATTGAATTAACTTGCATAAAATCATCTTTTCACGTAGTCATAAAATTTCAGCTGCGACTTCAGTGTGACTTTTTTTAATGAACATTTAACCAACTTAAATATTGTAACGATAATTAATATAAATTATCCACCGAGTCGTATCTCAATTAAAAGCGCGTTAATTGAGGTTTTAAATAATGTTAAGTATCACCTTCATTTTTTTCCCTCTTTCTTTCATCAAAACCAAGTTTCGTGAGTGGAAAAAAAATTATCATCCCCCGACGACAAATTGCTTGCGTGTGCCATATTTTTCCGTCGCAAATGCTCAATTAGTTAAAACATTTTAATTGGACGCTTTAACCAATTTTCTGTACAACGCGTAGAGTAACGAATACACAAAACATTCCAACTACTTTACCTTTTGATATTTGTTCCACTTCGGGCTGATTGTAGAGAACTTCCGCAGCAATATCAACACGGTGGATTTCCGTCGTAATCTTCGAATGATTTATTTCGATTAATTTCGTAAATAACAATTCTATAACAATAAATACGACATTTCATTCTTTCGATAATTAAATTTCTCTTATCGTGACCGAAAAACCGTTTCGGTTGGTGACGAACGCTAATTTTTCGCCGAAACAATGACATTGGTTATTCGGAACCAAGTCCGATCTCAAAGATTTTCTTACTCATGCTTCGTTCATTTTCCGGTTGGACGTCGGTGCGTTGGAAACGTCGCTGGCGTCACTCTCGACTCTCGGTGGACGTTGACGTTAAGCGAGGGGACAGCCTCCGCAGGGATAACGTTTAAGAGAATCGATTAACGTCGGTTGGTCCATACCGTGCTACTCGAGATCCCATATATTCACGTAACGGTCGCTAAAGCCGAAGCCGACGCTTTCGGGTAGGACAGCAGAGGCGAGGCCGCGCAGAGAGCCCGAGGACCCCGGAAACTGGTCCACGGTAAATGGAGAATCCGAAAACCGATCGATAAATTCAATTAAATTTCGTAACACGGCAGTCCTTTGGGGAAAGGGGGCGGGGAGGCGGAGGGGGTACCGTTCCCCCACCGGACACCCACCAAATTGCATTTTATGCACGACAGAGAGTCGACTATCGTACGATAACCGAACTTCGTCATATATATATATATGTATACCCAATATGTATAGATAAATATATATATATATATGTATACATGTATATATGTCGCGATATTGCAGACCAGTCATCGCTTTGATATTCGTTTTTCTATTCATCTCGTTCTTATAATCCTCGAAGGTTTATTACATTTGATAGAAAAATATTCATCCAAAAAATATACCATACGGGCGAAA
>OZ020168.1:7249691-7448918 GCA_963971145.1 Sussaba pulchella
CTCCAAAATGAGCGAATATATGTCTAATTACTTGAAAATATATTTTTCTTAGCAATTTTGTATATTTATAGTGTCCGGAGATGAACCGTTTGGGGGGAAAACGAAGAATTTTTTCAAAATTCAATAACAAAATTGCAATTTCGCTCCAGCTACGTATGTATTTGTCGATACGTCTTCCCATGATTCGATTTTCTGTCCACCCACTGTCAATTAGAGACAACTCGCGTTTGAAAACTAATGTATGCGAATCGTGACCAGGGGTCATGCAGCCTTAAATTTTAGAAGCTCCGAATGACTTTGACCTGTTGATCGATCACGTCTAGATCTATAATCTATTTTCATTGCTTGTGTATAATATTAACATTGAACAAAATATTTTTTTCTAATATGCCATTTTGCCCCGGGATCGCGTATTATGCTAAAATATGCGTCTTCAACAAATTCAACAAATTTTTTTAATGAAACTATCAACTCGATTAGTGCACCGTTGACGCGTCGATTTTACGCAGACAAAATTATCAAATTTCCCGCAGTTCATCCATTAATTGCTATTTTTATAATAAATAATCGGGGAAACTTTATATTTCAAAATTTTATCGTAAAGTAGACACCCTGAGGTTCATTCAAGAATTTTTTCCGATTTTTAGGACAACGGTTTCTATTTTTTTAAACCTCGAATCGATTCGATCTTACGATACACTTTTTGAGGGTGCCAAAAAGAACGATACACTAATCGTTTCAACCCTGGCGAATCCGACAGGGCCGTAGGGGGGAGGAGAGGGAGATTGACAACCACTGGAAACGCTACTGCGCACGTGTGTATGACAGTGACATTTTTATAAACTACCAAAAATTCATAATTTACCGCAAAAAAAAAAAAAAAAAAAAAAAAAAAAACAGAACAACAGAATCGCACGTTTAACGAAAGAGCGATGGATCGCAAACTCCACGACGGTTCAAATGACCCGGAGGTGACATCGCAACGGGGACAAGCACGAATATGATCTCCGTGAAAGACACAGATTCCGTCTCACAGTGTGTTCACCAACATTGATCTCGGAGCAACGTTCGGAGAATTCATCGACTTCGCTGTTGGTACGATAAACGTACACACACGTGCATATAAGGGCATAAGTCACTACCGAGAATTTACCCCGCGAGTGGGAAACTTATTCTCCGACACTTTTCGCCACATTACGACGAATTTGAGAAGACATAAATTTCGCGAATCAATTCTTCTGCCTTAAAAAAAAATGAAAAAAAAAAAATCATGTAACCCTGATGTAAATACGCGGATTTCTGGCAACGTCCAATTAATGAAAAATTGATACTAATTTTAACGTTGCTTCATTTATATTTAATTAACAAATTTCTAAAGATTAGCATCCGAGTGTGCCACAATTTTGATAGATGATTACGTACTATTTGACTCCATTTTCTCCCTACTTCCGGTCTTCAAAAAATAATTTCGAAACTTTTTCCTGACTGTAAACAAGTTTAATAACGACGATCCCTGCGAAAACAATCTCAGCCCGGCGACCGGGCACTAACACGAGGGTTAATTGAAAAGAATAAGTTATAATTCATACAAAAAAAGAAAAAAAAAAGACAAGTCAAATCGTCCGCGCCAGACTTCGAAGAAAAAAAAAACAAGCTCCCGACACGATCGTTTGCCGACATCAAACGATGACAATCGCACGGTTGGACGCATGACCCGCATGTGTGCGATTATCGATACTCGCAAAGACGAAGGTGCGTATACGTACAGCGAAATCGATGAATAACGAGTAAATGACTCGAGAGGGCCGTTGAAACGCCGACTGCCCACGCGGTTTCTCCGTTGCGTGCCGTAACTTCAAACGTGGTATATGTGACACACGGGGCAATGGTATACGGCACGGTACGTATAATCCACGCGACAAATTGCAACGGACAAACCGAGAGAGGAGAGTACGGTGCGTGACCGTGACGACGTTTCCAAGTCCCACGGCCACCGGCGTCAACTCGATCTCCCCCTGCACGATTATTCATAAAACTCTCGCTTAACCCTTTCGATACGCCATTTGTTTGCATTAACGTTATTAGTCGTATTAATATTGATATTATGTGATGTGAAAAGATAATAATTATTATTATTATTAAATTTTCTCACATTAACTATTTTTATAAGGGTATTCATGATAATAATAGTAGCTATGATTATTATATAATACTAATAATTCTAATCGTTATTTATAGTATAATGATAGTGGCAATAGTGATAATATTAATAATAATAATTATTGTAATAAAAATAATAATAATAATAATAATAATAATAATGATAATAATACATAATAATAATAAAAATAATAATAATAATAATAATAATAATAATAATAATAATAATAATAATAATAATAATAATAATAATAATAATAATAATAATAATAATAATAATAATAATAATAATAATAATAATAATAATAATAATAATAATAATAATAATAATAATAATAATAATAATAATAATAATAATTTTAATAATAATAATTGTAATATATTACAATTGCCAAATAATATATTATTATCATCGCTCTTGTTATTATTATTATTATTTCTCTGATTAACTATTTTTATTAGGGGATTTACAATAATAATAATAGTTATAATTATTATATATATATGATATATATTTTTTCTAGTATAATAATAATGGCAATAATAATAATAATAACAATATATTATAATTATCCCTCTTGTTGTTATTATTATTATGATTGTCAAATAATATACTATTATTATCTTCTATCCCTTTATCCTATTATTTCCCTACTTGAGAATCAAATGAAACAAAACAATTATTTAAACTCCTAACGGCGCGTTCGATAGGGTTAAGCGTTTGTATGTAAATCTCGACGAAATGCAACAAAACACGAAGAAAGAAAACTCACCGATGGCTTTTGGAGTAGAACGTCCTCTTTTGGCAAAACCTCAGTCGCAAATTATTTCCCACGTTCGGAAAAACCCCAATCACACGTGTGTTGGAAACAAAATTACGAAAAACTCCTTTTTTAACTCCGGGCTGTAAAACCGGAGTTATATCTTCCCTCGGTCTTCAGATATTCAATCGATGTAAATAAACCACAACAACGAGAATGACACCATAACACGGTTGCAGAACGAACCGGCCAATCACTGCACTCAACTTTCGCTATTTCCGAGCACTTTTTCGAAATTTCGGAGCACCAAACGCGATCATTTACTTCTTTGCGAAGAGACGGACACTGACTGGATGAGTATAATCGCCTTCGAAGCGGGTTAACGCACCGACTTTCGCGTTTCGACGGTCACGAAATGAATATAAACAAAACGCGCTGCGCCGTGCGTTAACCTTGAGCCACGCGACCCTTCGCTTCCATCCAGCACCAGGTGGCACAAAAATACGTTAAATATCACAAAAATTTTATTTCCACGATTAATTATTCATTTCGTTTTTTCCTTGCTTCTATCTATTCATTTATTTAGCTTCTTTATTTATTCATTTAGCAATTGATTTTATTTTTTATCGCCGATGGAAGCGTAAACAAATACGTGAAAAACTCGTTCCTGCGTAATTAATCAATAGCAATTCAAATCAAACACAATCAAAAAGATGAAATTAAATAAAAAAAGTACAATTTTCCCAGAATCACTCGTAAAAATAAATGACCGACAAAATTGGATCAATAAATTACGACCCCGCGACAAAATAATCGATCGCCCATATAACAATGCACCGATAATCGTCTCACGGTGCTCGAAAAATTGGCGGCTGGAATGAGATTAGTTTTTCGTGTTTTCCTATTACTCCGATTTCCCTCAATTATTTCTCCGACGATGAGAAAATCGCCACCCGTGCGATCCAACGATATCATCAATGGAACGAATCGACGGATTATCGCGATGCAACGGAGATAATCATGGGAATGGAGTACGTTGCGCGCGCGCGCCTAATGATAAGAAAAATGACGAACCGGCGTTTTTAGAGTACTGCCCGGCACGAACGCTCGCGGCCAACTGACAAGTGACAAACGCGTTCCGGCAGACTTTGGCAGCAGCAGCAGCAGCAGCAGCAGCACGAGCGCAGCACCCACGCGCCCCACCGCGGCGATGCGCTGCGCTGCTGCTGCGCTGCCGCCGTCGTCGTCCTCGCCGTCGTGGCTACTCCACCGCTTCGCACCGTTCTCGCTGTTTCCGCATCTCCCTCGTTGCCGCGAGCTCCCCGTCCTCGCGCGCTCTCTCTACCTGTGGATATACCGGGGGACCCGTCGTAGCCGAACCCCTCGTATCCGAAATCCCGCCACTCGGCGACGTATGATCTCGAGCGGAAGTAAAAAAGAAAGGGCGTTGCGTACGAAATTAGACGTATATATATTTTGTGTACGGACTGTTTGGAATTTATAGACAGTTTCGATACAATGCCGTCGACGTAGAATTTATGGATGTGTTTGTCGGTAAATTATTAGTTTAGTTATTATTATAATAAATAATAATAATAATATTTCAATAAAAATAATAATAATAATAATAATAATAATAATAATAATAATAATAATAATAATAATAATAATAATAATAATAATAATAATAATAATAATAATAATAATAATAATAATAATAATAATAATAATAATAATAATAATAATAATAATAATAATAATAATAATAATAATAATAATAATAATAATAATAATAATAATAATAATAATAATAATAATAATAATAATAATAATAATAATAATAATAATAATAATAATAATAATAATAATAATAATAATAATTGATTAATAAAAATAATATTAAAAATAATAATAATAATAATAATATTAATATTATTTTTAAGGTACATTTTTCTCAGACATTTTGCAGATAAAATTAGGGATATATATCAATTGTACATTAATCACGGATGGATAAATATGAAATCCGCAAGCGCAGTACTTGCTCCTACCGTCCAGACTCGAGCCCCGTCACGATAAGCTTAAAACTCGTCATTGGTTACCTATGGCAGCCGATTTGTTAACCACATAGTTCGGCTACGACAGCTTCTACTGTAAATAAGTTCTCGCTTAGCCGCCATACACTCTGGCGGCTCCACAGCGAGAACCCACAACAACACACGATACCTCGAGCCTGTACATCACAGCATGGTCACCCATACAACACACGATCTTACGATGCTCGGCGACGATACTACCTCTTCACCGTACTAGCTTCTCTTAATTTTCAGGGGCTCTCGCGTTTGCTCGGAGATAACCGGCCCAACGCCGCCCGCAACCCTCTAACGTTCGAGCCGACCGTGATGATGCCCGAAATTCTCGGACTCCGCGGGGTCCAGTAAAACCGGAAATTACCGGGTGAGGTTCGGGGTTTTGTCTTCTATGGTTATAATTATTCTTTTCGTTTCTTCGTGGACGAACCTATTTTGGCGGGTGAATATTTTTTGTTTTCCGGGATTATCGTGTCAACGTGTTCGAAATGTGCTGGAATGGTAACGGCTTGAAGACATGGATAGACAAACAAAATGGCGGCGTCCATGCTTGAAACAGGTGTGGGCGCGTACGATAAACCTGCGACATTCAAACGTCCATAACTCGGGAACGGTCTGAGCTACAGCGGTCAAATTTTACAGGTATTTAGGAATGTATGATCTCTTTATTCCCTGCAATTATTATTACAATCCGTACAGCGATTTCAACTTCATGAGGTTTTTAAATTAAAAAAAAAAGTAGTTCGTGACTATAGTTTCAGTAAATTTTGAGATATCGGTCTAGATAGTTTTTATCATCAAGAAAGTATTGTCCACAGATATTTGGTACTGAATTTGAGCCAGATTTATCTTGAAGTTCAGATTTTATCGGACTTTGAATATTTATTGGAATTAGCAATAATTATAATAATAAATAATATAATACTTTGTCACGGTTATAATATTTCTATTATTTCTATTATTATTATTATTACTATTATTATTATTATATTCATTAAAAGTTATAAATCTATAAAAATAAACTCATTCAAGTTTTTCAAGAGCATTAGTTGGGAAACTAACGAAGAGGTTTTGGATTACGTGGGAAACAAGTTTCTTCGTTCAAATAATAACAAAGCTCTTCGCTCAGAAATTTCCGAGTGTCCTGGGACACTTGTCCGAGGGTCTCCTATCTCCAACGCAGTGAAAGATTGTGAGACCATTCATAATTTTTCCGCCTTTCAGTTGTTTTTCTCAAATTCAGATATCAGGGTCACACTACGACAGCCATGTGACACTATTTCTCAATCTATTTCCCTATCACGAACGTAGCTGGCGATGCGTTTTACGACCGAAAAAACTGATCTAATCAATTTAATTACCCAAATTTACAACGCTTTTTTTTTCTTATCAATCGAGCTTTATCAATGATCCAGCTCGAGTGAATGAAATGATAAAATTACTTGTACATTAAGTTATGGCAAAACATAGGGGAAAAAATGTGCAACGCATGCTTTCGTTCGCTCTACTAAAAAAATGATGTTGCATCGTCAATTGAAAACTTTATCTTGTAACTCGGAAGGTATTGCAGATTGCACTGCAATCGATACAAAAGTCCAACAATAATATCTCCCCAGCGCTTTGAGGGGCTTCTCGCTCATTGCGTACGGCGGAGAAAATTGGAACTCGAAGAGCGAGCGATAAATGCAGTTGCCCGAGTTATCGGCACTGAGAAATGTATCGTGAGTCGGCATCGTGGATTTCCGCGAGAAGCAGCAATTGGTGAGGTTGCGCGTCTCGTAGATTTGTCCGTGTTGCGACCGTCGATGTACAGAGTCTCACAACGAACGTCTTCAACGCTCGCGGCAGCACGAGTATCTCATTGCTCCAAACCTATTTTCATTCTTTTTCTTTTTTTAACCTTAGTTTGGTGACCATATGCGACTCAACGACTTTGGTCACTACATGAGGGAAATGCCGAAATGCTTATCAGGTGACGGCGTTGCCATATTGCTCGACTTCTATGTCGCACGTGTGGAGAATATTCCAAGAGAGCGCAGGAACTCGGCACGAGTATGGCAACGTCGCCAAAGAGAAACTACTAACGAGTCTGGTCACCTTGTGAAGGAATCCCCGTCTTTTGGCGTTTCTTCTATCCAATTATTTTTATTCTCCCATTCTGATCGTTTCATTTGATTCGGCTAAAATATAATTGATTTCCAAAAGCTTCAAAGGACAAACTCTAATTTTTGAAAAAAAAATCTGCCAATAGTTCGCAAGGGAAAAAGACGAGGCCTCCGGGAATTCCCGGATATGGTGACTGATTTAGGGTGAACGCAAATAAACGAGCGCCTTCGTGAGAATTTCTGATAGCTCGCACGCAATCAGCTAAAGAACAAATTAGTCGGTCCGACGATTCTCGACGGTGATTAACGCTGCGGATCACGCGCGTCTTCAGACGCTCGCAAAACGAAACTAAAAGTTGGCAACGAGTCGAGGATTATAACGTAATGTATGCATACACTCAGCGCATTCGTTGAGCCAAGGTAGAGCCCGAACAAACGACATTAAATCCGAGAGTAGCTCAGAGTTCTTCTTTCTAATTTTTATTATTTTTTTTGTTCCGTATTCCCGAAAAGTCTGAACCATTTAAACGTGAACTAAAGAACTTTGAAAAAATGAGTTGGCAACGAAAGTTGCATGGTTACGAGAAGGAACGAAGGTGCAATTATAAGTTTTGCCCCGGATATGGGGCACATTTGGATGGCAAAAACGTCGACAATTAATTTTAACACACGTACTTAAGTTTTGCAAAAAATGTTGTGTTTGTTTTCTTGACAAAAAATTTAAGTCACAAAATGCACGGGAGAATTTATATTTTGAACGAATTCACTCGCAAAATTATAATTCCGATGAAAAATCAATTTTATTCTAATTCTTGAAGTACGGAAATAATATGTTGGTCCTTTTACATCCCTCAAAATCACGAAAGCTCTGATGTTAAGTACGACTTTTGGTACTTGGGGTCAGAAGGACCCCCCGTGACCGTTATGTATTCTACCAAAATGTGACCATTGCGGATGAACAATCTTGATAGCAACATCTGAAATTATTTACCTTCCAGGATGAAATAACCAACGAAATTCGGTGCATTTCCAAAGGGTGCCATGTAAGTAGTCCACTCTCAGTAAAATTCAGAGACGCCATTAGCCGCTATCTCAGAAATGTCGGACGATATTACTAATAGGATAGCGAAGAACTATATAGGGCGCGATACATAAACGTACGCGAAAACGTCGTTATCGTCGACATTCACGAGCGAACCCCTTTGAATCCCCGTCCGAATCGACTTTGCACTCAAAAAGCTTCTATCAAAGACCTCGACGTTCCATAATGAATTTACCAAGCGTATCACGTTTGCCGGTATAATCAAGCCTTGAAAATTTTCCGATTCCCATTCTCGGTCGGTCAAAAGTCGTTCGCAATTTCTTACGAAAATACTCGAGACGTTTTATCAAGCAAAAGCGAGCAATTAATACGGTGGAATTTTCGTTCCTTTTGAAAGCAACCGGAGAAACTCGACTCCGTTCATTATCATTTTCGTGCTGAAACAGTACAACATATAACAGTAAAACAGTACAATATTCATAGAACGTTCAACAGAGTATAATAGACGAATTTTTATTGACTTGTCGCTGCAACGTTAATTGCGAATACGGTTTACATGTTTTCAACAGAAATCAGGGTAGAATATTATTTTCTGTAATATTCTTTAGTGCGTTTTTACGTAACGAAAGGAAAATTATTCGCGAAGAGAAAACCGAGACACGGACAGTAGTCTGTGCTCCGGCCATCTATGCACATACGATTCACTAAAAGTGTTAATTACTCGGTGCGGAATAGAATTTCCAACAGAGTCAGGACATTTCCATAAAAATTTTTTCAAAATTCATTTTTCCTCTCCTACAAGCTCAAACGAGCTCGTAATAAGCTCTAGAGAGAAAACATGGCGAGAATTAAAACAAAAAAAGTCAGCTAAATGCATGGATTATGAGAAGAGCGAGTTGCTTAACTTTGGTTTGAAACTTTGAAAATTTTTTGTTGCGAAGAATGTCATAACGTTTATTAAATAACGAGAGGAGAGGATAAAAACGTTTCTTCGCGAGGAAACGAAACTCTGCACTTTTGTAATTGCAAGTTTTTTTATTTAATTTTTTTTTTGTCCCGTAAACTCCGGATGGAAAATGTCGCATAAATAGAAGCGACGTTGATTCGCCAAAAGTCGTTGCACCAGATAGAAACAGTCGGTGCGGCAGCTTGAGCCTAGCTCGTTACGTTTCTTCTCGTTGAGCCGTGAATCAGAATGATTGCGTTGGATAGTTTCTCGAGCATTGTTTCGCGCCAAATGTTTTTGGAAAGACCCAGCCGGTGGCGCGAAGAGCATTTTCATCTCGATCGTGCCCGTTGTTTTCGCCAGTTTGTAATGAAATTTACACGTAGAAGCGTATTATTCAAATTTTCTCGGGTCGTCGAGCTTTGATCGTTCAGTGAATCTTCAAACCACGCAGGTCCAAGCGCAATACGCCGAAATACGGTGAATTTAAATAAATCGTAGCCTGTGGGGAAACTGCGATATAACGCCTGACTCGGGAAACCCCGGACCGGTTCAACTGGGTCACGTAAATTCTATTTAGTATGGTTGCGCTTCGTTATCTCCGTTGCGATGCGAGCCAGATGAAATGGCGTTGTGATTTAACCAGCGATGAGTTTTCAAGCATACCGCTTGGGTATTTATTAAATATAATGGTTGACCTATTTATCGGGCTTTGCGGCATCATCGCTGAGTTTGAAAGAAATAAATTTATATATGTATCAACGCTTTGGTCAACTATTGATGCCCGAGGTTCGGAAAATATATATTTTTTACGAAATTTATACGCTTTATCCAACCTTTGGACGTTCAATAATGGGCGCAAAAATTCCTCGCTCGTCGTTTTGTTCAGATAATTTTCGAAAATATGTATCTCGTCATGAAATAAGATATTTTGTTACGAGTCGAATTTTCTCTCTTCTCTGATTCTTCCGATTTCACATTAAATTAAAACAATACAGTCTTCTCTCGAAAATTCTCTCATTAACGTTTCCTCGTGAAATCGTGGAAGCTATAATACCAGTCCGAACAACAACATTCGTTCTCGAGCGTCTGCAAGCGATTCATATTCGAATCAATATTATTAAATTACATTCAATACTACAAATACGTTTATTAATTAATTTTTCAATCCAATATGCATCGGTTATTCTCCAACGTCCACAAACAGTTCGTGTTGAAAGCAAAAACAAATCGAGGGCAGTTCGCAGTACAGCGCCTGCTCGGCATAGCCATTGCCCGGGACAAGACGACGGTGACGGTGCCAATGGATTCGACCACACAGTTTCCGGAGGACTTGTCATTGGATTAACGTTGCCTGGCTGCGTGACGGGATATTGCAATCGTAATCCACGTTGAGATATCCCGGACGTTCAACGATGATCGATCTTTCACCAGCATCGACCGAGCCATCAGCTTTGGTTGCATTTGCAGAATCATGGGTATTCAACGTCGCGCGAATCAACGCTTGCCGCATTGTACCTTGAAAATTCGATACCGAGCTTTCGTGACGACGTTGGGGACAAGATAAGTCACGCGCGCCTATCGCGAGCCTATGCCAATATTCGCGTGTGCGAGAATCCTTCCATCGTCGGGCTATGGGAATGTCCGACCCGTGTCAAACCGCATCTACTCGTCCCGGCAACGTCGTACCAGCTGCGCCGTGTCAGGCTCTCGACTGCTTGGCGTAATTGCCAACCCGTGACTATTCACCTTGGGCGGGGCGGGCTTTACCTTTCGGTTTAAATGCACATTTTCGCGTGGTAAGAATTTTTATATTTTTCATTACCCCGGGCACAAGGGAAGGAGGGAATATTACAGCACATTTTCGTGCCACAGATTTTCATATGTGAGCAAGCAATTCATCTTTTGACTTTCTTGGTACAGCAGTGCTATGAATAATCGGGGGTTGAGGGCGAGATATGAATATCGGGGATTTCGAAAGACTATCAATTGACACACAAGTGTCCCTTACATCCCAAATCGGTATAACATTTCAAAACCGAGAAATGTATGATATAGACACATATTTAAACATATACATATTACACATAGTATATATAATATACGAAATGCAATATATACGCAAAGAAATAACTGTAAGACAATTGAGAAAACGGGCTCTCGCGTATCTGCATAACATGCCGTGCATCCAATTTCTATATTGACTGTTCATGTGAACGCGGCAAGAAACGAAGACGAATTACGAGCCGAGACGAGTGCATACGATAGCGAAATATTCCGTTTTAAAGCCGTACGTCCCTTGGACGATATTTTCATACGCCCTAATCCGGATTCTCGTACTCCACTGCGACTACGACGACCATCAACAGATAAGCTCTGTATCCCCCCCCCCCCCGCCCTCCCGCCGTTTCACCCTCTTGAACCCCTTTTATGCCTCGTTCTTCACTCGCCGCTGGCACCGCGACTTCCACCGACTGGGATCTCTTCCGATATCTCGGTCTCCAGTTCCTTCTCATCCTTCTTCACCTTCTTATCCAACATTTTCCATCTCTCTGGCCCTAAGTCTCTCTCTCGCTCTCTCTCTCTCTCTCTCTCACTTTTTTTCTCCCTCCTCGTGAAAGATCCGGAATATTGAAGTTTTCGGTCAGTGCTCCATTTTAACTATATCCCACGAACTCTCGAGATGCACGTTTCGCTATCCTCGGTATTCGCAGTTCACCGACGAGAGGAATCGGGCCCAGTGTGCTGACGCTCGACGAAGCACCGTGTGATCCGGAGCAATGAGTTTGTATGCGACGATGGCAAAATGAAAAAGCGAAAGCAGACAAGAGTAAGAATGGAAAAAAAGAAAAAAAAATAGGTAAAATAAACTGAAATAGCTGGCACAGCGACCCCGAGTAAATGCAGACCGTAAGCATATCCGATGGAATGTCGGGGTGGAAGGATCACGTTGAGGTGATAAAACCCGCGACCACGGGTACCAGGTGTACCCGCGGCTGTAGCCCGATAAGAGCGAGAACAATTAAATGTGAAGTCCATTGTTCGAGATACAGACTGAGATAAAATGAGGATTAGAGAAGAACCAGGGGATTAAAAGAGACGGGAAAGATATACGAAAGAGATTATTGGGTGTACGATAACGTTTTTACGTTTTACGTTCTCAAGCATGAGTATAAAACCCAAGGAGTCCGCGAGAATGCAGGATTACGATACGGTTTTTAATAGTTCGAATCGACCAGTGGATGAGCGAACATCCGATGGATGGAAACTGAAGGTTGAGCAAGGCGAAGAGAAAACTCGACCACGAAAATTCGGAGGAATATGAGTAAACCGTAATGATTGTCCACTTTGGTGGTACAAAAACCTTCATTTACACAGTGACCCTTTGTCCCCGGTACACCGTTGGTTGGCCCTTAGACCACCGGTGAAATTGTGCCTCTCAACTCTCCGTCAAAGTGTAAACAGCCTGGAGAACCTTCCAGCCCCGAGTACCGAGCACATTGTACCACCGTAATTTACATATATACATGCGGGTTGCAACGCACGAAGGTGATTCGCTCGTACGTATACGCCCGGTTGAATGGAATACGAACCGAGGAACTATAACGGCTCGAAGGATTCTGCGTTGCTGTGAAATCGAGGTGGAGGAGAAGCACGAGATGCGCGGCGGTAACGAGATCCAGACGCTCAGGGCAACTCATTGCACCACCGGAATACCATGAGACTTAGGCGTCCAAAATATTTCGTGGTTTGGAATTGAAGCGGCAACCGGATGCAAATCACTCGACTCGCATCGTTCCGAAGTATACGCGAACTCGGGAGCAACGTATATGGTCCGCGTATAGTGAAGTGACTGTGGAAACTGTGGTACCTACACGGTCTACACACGCGCATGTGTGGGATGTGAAGTACTTGTAAATTGAGACCGAATCGTACGAACGCGAATCCTTGACGGAATATCCGAAGCCGTGTCTAGAAACTGAACGCACCTTGAAGTAGAATAGGTTGAGGACTTTAGATCTGCGGTCAGTATTCGAACATCAATGTCGGCTTGATAAAAAGAAGCTGCGAGTTGAAACTTGCAAGCCGCTTTCTCCGAATTTGCGGTAATGACTGAAGTTATTGTTGAAGAACTACTTGTTTTTCAATTCTGGCTTCCCCATAGAGGATTCCGTGCATCTCCTTAAACTTAAAGTTCCATTCAAATTTTGGTCCCTTCGACCGATTTCGGGTTCGATTGGTTGGACCTGATGTGAGTTAAAACGGATCATAAATTTTTCTAAAAAATTAAAGGTCCTATAAAATCTGAACTTCTTGATAGATTTGGCCCAAATTCAATACCAAACACCTGCAGACATCATTCTATTTGTGGCGAGCTATCTGAACCGATCACTCAAAATCTGCGGGTGCTAGAGTGGTAACGCACAATATTTGGACATTTCGAAACGTTGTAAAATCCGAGCTACTCCATGGTTCTGTACAAAATCGCTTGATCAAACGCTCGATCGTTCTCAAATATTAGTTACATCCTGCGCACTTTTCATGTTCGACTGATCCTGGTAATACCGCAATAGTTACTCCATCCGGAACTCTAAAGAAATCCGATGCAGTGCTTCAAAGCGAGTGAGTACGTCGTGTTGGTTTGCACGTGTACGGATGTGTATGTGTGTTTGCAACCGGAGACGTCGAAGAGGGTAGTTTATTTTCTGACGCGGAAGCACAGAAGAATTTGGACGTTGCTTCGCTCTACGCTGGATTCGATGGTTTTTCCCGAACCCGAGCGTTGTGTGTTTCGGAAAAGAACGGGAAAAGTGTGCTTCGTGGATTTCACAGGATTGAACAGAGGCGAATTCCTTTGAGCGCACCCGACGTTGCGTTCTATTCGACGACACCGATTTTCCTTCTATTTCAAAGAAAATGTTTAGATTTTTTTCGCTCTCTTTTTCGTGAATTTTTCATCCGCTGTCAAGCGACTGGGTTTCTCTATCGATTTATATTACAGAATATGTGACCCTAAAAATATTGCAGTCATTGAGCATCGCTGGGTTCTTCCAATTCTCCGGTGACATTAGTTTATCGTTTGAACATTGAATGAAGTCAAACTTCAACTCACCTTCATACGGATATGATGTATACATTTTCAACGAGATTCAAAAGTTCAGAAACATTAACTGCCAGCTTAATGACAACCGAGCGATAATTGGAAAGCTTCGGTCTATTTCGATCTACCAATCAAATACTCCATATTGGTTCCACACTCGATTGTCCGCGAGCCAGACCGGGCTGACGATTTTCGCGAAAGCAATTTTCGTCAAGTGTGCGATCAGATGGCAGACGCGCAGGTTAAATTGTATTTATACATAATGAAACCGAGCGGAATGATCGCCGAGGATAGAAGGCACACAGCGGATTAAACACGCGAGAAATATACATACACTAGCGAAAGATGGGAAATGTCGCTTATAGGTCCCGACGGCGTTTACTTTGAGACACCAAACGCAACCGTGTTTTTGCGATAAAGCATTGCGGATGATTGTGCAAAAGCGTTTCGGCCCACTTCCGGAAATGGGAATCCACCGGGGTGGAGTGAACGATGGCCCGGGATGAGCGGTTGATCGAATCGATTCGAATTGCGTTATATATCGCGTTCCAAACGGCTTGTTTTTCTCCTTGCTTCAACGTTACTCGCTTCATTCCTGTTGCTCTCCATCTTTTCTTACTTTTCTTCCATTTTTATACCATCGCTCTCGGCCTTCCATTAGAATTAGATTTCGTCTTCCGTCAGTAAATCCGTCGATATATATACTCCAGACCCCACTCGTTTGTCTCACAACATCACGGTCGACGTCGTCCGGACGAGATTTCTCGTTGTTTTCCCGACCGAGACCAAATCTCATTTACCTCTCAAACACATTTTACGAGCTTAAACGTCATCTATACTACGTTAGCGAACGTAGACACAGTCGACGTTTCCACTGCGTTTGTTGCACCACCATTTGTCGAACGCATCGCGAGCTCTTAGCGCTCGTCGCAACGATTAAGTTTGAGACACTTTGTATGTTCCGTCAACGAGCGATACGAGAGCAAGACTCCCACCTATCCCATCCGACGGTAATTCCCGTGTTCTAGGTATAAATTTAATTTCCCGGGACGTATTAGCTCTAGTTTGCGCACATCGCGAGGGTGTGGCGCGGTAGCAAGCTGTATCATCATTCGAACTGCATCGAGGCGTATTGCCGCAGAGGCAAGTTAGACGTTAGTCAAGTTACACTGCTCAGGGAGCTTAAGCAATTAGGATTATGCGGAATAACGCGACAAGGCAGCTTGGCCGTGGGGCAGATTGGGCCTGGAACAGGTTAACGCGCATGCAGTTTACACACGTGGCGAGTTGACGCTCAGCGAGTTGAACTGATCAATGTTAAGCAGAATAATGCGACGAGGCAACGTGCCTGCGGCGCGGACTGGGCATAGGGCAGCTCGCCCACTGACCAACCTGGTCGTAGGAGGCAGAATAGGCAAATCAGAAAAGAGAAAAGTGAAGGGGTATTTTCCCTAGCCATTCTGAAGGGCTTAACTCTATCAGCATATCGCTGTTTTTCGCTCCACTTAAGTCCATCGTGATTCCAAATCGACCCGAGGCTTCAAAAAAATAGAAATCGTCATCCTGAAAGTCTCAGAAAATGCATAAATGAAGATCAGGGTTTCTACTTTACGACTACTTCGTTGTCGGAACTTTGTTGCGAACGACAGTTACAGGGATGCGAATCGAAGTTCCGCATAGTTCATGTTCCGACAGGTCAAGAAATCGAATGGAACGCTCTGAAAATAAATAAATCAAATCTGCATGGCTCCAACTGTCAATATCACGAATGATCAAAATCTCGAAAACGTATTTATAGGTACAAGGGCGTAGCACGTTCGACTGCGTGAAGTTGACAGCCAGTTCGCTTTTTCTCGATCGATATTTTTGACGAGAATGAAAAACAAGCAAAGAGCTTTGTTAAGATACCAGTAGCCTGAATCAATTAACGACTTTGGTCGTTCGTACGTGGATGTAAACAAAGCTTCTACGAATATACTCGACTATTGATGAGATCGAGGATCGACGATATGCACCGTCGGTAACAAAAAAGTTCCGGAACTTTCGGAACACCCCGTGTATGCTCTATCAACTATACCATGTTTCTATACGTGATGGTTTGTGAAGCAGTCTGTTGATTCTGACCTGGGCTGGAGCCCGGGAATAAACAAAAGCGGGCTAGAAGAACCTTCGAGTATCATGAAAAAAGCATTACAGTGGCGGCAAGACCAACAGAAGTCGAAACCCGGACAAAAGGCTGCCGGCTAGGTCGCGGTGCCGAGAGACCAGAAGAGGAAGAAAAAAAACGAGTTAAGTATTCAATGTTTCTCGCTTCACGAAACTCCGAGGACGAAGCTTAGACCTGAAAAAAATGGGATGGAAATGCAGAAGGAACAATAATGGCCGAGGTTGGAAAGATACCTCGCGGACGTACGCGAAAGATCAGTGAGGTTAATGTTAGGTTACGTTACCCACCGTAACCCAATTTTGTATATGGACATGATGGAAATATGTAAAAGAAAATAACGACTGAGTGAGACTGAGCCAATACAGATTCGGCTGATGACGTAAACGGAATGACACAAACGAGAACATTATCGCGTTGGTGGATCCATCGACCCTCGATTTTCGAAGGCCTCAATAACTTGACTGTTCACCATCGCAGCACTGGTCCAAAGCCCATTTTGCAAGCATACAACAACGCAACATTCGCAAACAGACAGTGGAAGCATCGAAATGGCTTTGGCTTTCACCGTTTTCGGACGATCGTAAACTTTTGATAGAACGAAAAGGGCTGGAATCTCGCTACAGCTGCCACGGACATGCATGGCATAATTCCTCAAAATATACAATTCTCATGATCCACCTAGATCATTTGGGATGCCTCTTAATCTCTACTGACCTCACAGAAAGTCAAGCACACTATACACAATATCAAGGAACCAAAGTTTCGGTAGATTTTTCTCCTTCACCGCCCCACAAAGTTCCATCCATAGTGAGACCGATAGCAGTTTCCGCGTTATTCATTTTTTCGTCTCTTACGTTTTAGTTCTTCGTTACAAAGTGTCACGTGTGAATCACAGAAACTTGGCAGCGTTTTCGTTCCAGCCACAGTGAAAGGTGTGTACCTCTGGGGTTTGGTAGCAGTTCGTTTGGCGCTGTGCATCATTCATATAACGCGGTATAGATATAACACCCCGGTGAGGGTCGTATCGAGCGTGGCGCAGCATCCCCTCGCCCCTGCTCCGGGAGCTCGTTTGTTTGGCTTAAAACAAAAGCCGAGCAACAGGCCCACACCCTTCGACACCCTCGAGGGTACTGCGATCTGAGCCTGGGTTATACACGAACCATCCCTTCGTGATCTCGCGTGCTTGCAATTCTATGCTCCCTTCCACTCACGACCCTCGTGCTCGGGTCGAGCGAGATTCGTGCAACGACTAACCGAAGGGTTGAGCCAATGCCGTGTGCGTTAACACACTCTCCCAAAGAACACTACTCATGATGGGGAGAAGGGAGGGGGGAACGCTGGTCTCAGTGCATGTGACATGTGTGTTCATCGGGTCATAGAAAGGTTATTGAATGGCGCACGCCACTGGTTGAAAACGAAAATATCAATATTTTTCGCGATTTACAATCCCCACTCGAGTGAAATACAATTGAACCAGCCAGTATCACACCGAAGTTGAGACGGAAACGCAACTCGCACATGTCATATTTTTCATCGAGTCGTTTTCGAATTTAATCAAGAAAATCATTCGCACTTCGAGATTAATTCTCGTCAGCTCCAATGGCGTCCGTATTTTCGAGAAGATTGGACCATTGCGACGACAAAACAGAGAGTCCCCGGGATTTTCTCACCGAATTAGCAATTCGGGCTAACTCGTAGGATTTTCGCGACAAAGTTTTGCCTCGAATACGGTGTGACGGGTATTTGGAACTCAGCACAGCGAGGATTTATTAGAACCAACGAAGCTGCGCGCAAACTGTGGACGAAGCGATATTTCGAATTGGCTATTCGAATTTTCCGGGTAAGATATAATAATACAGACGCGGGTCGCGGAGAGGAAACTTGTATCGAAATCGAGATGCGCTTTCCGAAGCGAGCGTCTGGAGGACAGAGTCGGGAGCTAACCGAATTTATCGAGTGCAGAACTCATTGCGGACCTTCAGGTCAGGGGGCACTTCGCGCGGCGACAAATTGGCCATTAACAATTGCCTTTATCCGTACCATCGGCCATTCATGCGAACCCATCGATATTTACCGTTTACAGCTTTCTCATGGCTTTTCGTTGTAAAATATATATTAGCATGGATGCAAATGTTCTTTTTCATGTTTATTATCTATCCAATTATTAAATACTCGTACGCGAGCAAACGGACTACGCTCCATTGCTCGAGCAATGCGAATATTTCCAAAATCTACCCGACGAATACGAAATACAAAATATATATTCGCTCAACCAGCGAGTATTATCTTCCGCGTTCGCGGCGTTGCGCGTTCGTCGATTTATGTACTTTTATCCGGGGAATACACGTGCAGAAAGGACATTTTTTATGGCATTGCCAGTGACAGAAGCGACAAACTTTCGAGCTGGAAACATCAACGGTGTAAGTAAAATACGCGTTTACATGCGTACTTTATGACTTCTTTTGAAAAATTTTATTTCATGACGTGCGTTCAGTCGCAAAAGCCACTGCAGCAGTGATGTTGCGAGCGAAGCATAAAGTAGTCGCTTGTAGTAGGTGCCCGGAACGGTGGCCCGATCGATTTTTTCCAGAGAGGCCCACGCCCGCGTGAGATGAGTATTTCCGGGTCTATTCGGAGTTTACCCATTTCTGTTGGCCAACAGCCGTCACGGTTGCCGATGGGCGGCGCGGGAATTCCTCTCATATTGCGAGGTCGATATCTGGTTCTTCAAACGAGATCATTTATTTTTGAGGATGAATGAATAATAATGGTAATAATGATAATAATAATATTTAAACGCGTTATTTCTCATACCCTTGATCTACGATGCCCAAAATAATCGTTCACACGCACTTACTACGTAGAGTTAAGGCTGTTTTGGCGAATGATATTTAATTGCCCGCGGGATATAAATTTATATCAAAACCCACATCTATGGAATTTTTACGGAGATAGTACTTTTATGGAGTACTACCATGACGCGTATAAAACGCGTTTCCATTTTACACAACATTTTATGAACACATTGATGCCGACAAATTAAATAATAATCGTTGGATTGGAAATTTTATCGGAAACACATCTACCAAGAATTCAATTTTTTTCGGCACAAATGTTTCATCGATCGACGCGTAAAGTTCGATTTACTCGTTAGAGGATCACTCTATGTGAAAATAATTACATGGAAATTTTCACGGAGATTGGACGCTTACGGCAAAGCTTAATGATGGGCATCAACCGTTTTTGACACAATAATATACGATAACATCGATGCCGACGAATTTAATGACAAATTTTGATTGGAAACTTACCCGAGGAATTGAATATTTTTCGGCATGAATACAGCACAGATACACGCGTATTATTCGATTTACTTAATAAAGAACTACTCTTTGTGAAGATAATTACATAAAACACCACATCTAGGGAGTTTTTACAAAAATTGTATTTTTACGACGTTGCTGTGTATGACACGTATGAACCCATATCGTTTTTGAATCAACGATTTATTCTCACGAATGAAATGACAACTTTTGATTGGACCTTGATGGAAACTTGAACGAGGAATTGATTTATTTCCCGGCATAAATATTCCAGAGGCAGACGCGTACAGTTCGATTGGCTTAATAAAGGAATACTGCATGTGAAAGTGATGGCCATGATGTTCAATAACGATGTGGAAAAAAAACTTGATACCGCGTTTTCCCTCGAGCACAGATACGGGATTCGTTTCTACGGAGGGAAATATTCAATAACCAGGATACTTTTTCGTTAGTTTTGTTAATTTAGAATGAAACTTACATTCCAAGCCCATACAATGCCACAGAATCTTCTGTTTTCTCCAATTTAATTCATCCCTTTAATTTCATGAACGTATATTTCGCACCTCGCAAGGAAATACGATCAGATATCCGTTTCAGTCGATAATAATGGTAAACGAATCGTTGAACACACAACGAATAAATAAATCTAGATACTGCGATGAAACTACCGAGCTTATGAAAGTTATTGGGATTATCGAGAAAATGGTCGTATCACGTACGTAGCGCAATAATAAAACGATATGGAAAACCGAAGTAAAATGTCGGAAGAATAATGACCGAAGAGGGAGATTATCGATAATCGATGCAATAAAATAACTACATGGCAACGTATATCTGATCAATTAGCTTGCGGATAAGTCTCCCTGCGTGACCCCTATGAGACTGCAACACATAGTACCTACATTGTCGATGCTACGTACTCGTAACTTACTCCGGCTGCTGCGGATGACGTTCGAACAAATTTGGCTAATCATAATTGTCAAGTTTACGAATAATCCAACAGGATCGAAGTCGTAGGCTTTTAATATCCACTTCAAGTACCGTGCATCGAATAGCAGCCATTTTCGTAGGGGCACGGAGTGGACCAAAACCAGTAACTGCATAAGCATTAACCACCAGATCGTGGCCTCTTGTCCCTTCATTACCTCACGCTGTACCACCGAAGCAACGTGTGAGACTGCAGTTTAGATGTGTTTCGAACTATTTGCATATCCACAAGTATATATACCTCTCCCGCTCACATCCTTCTCCCACCATTTCCGTCAAATCGGGACCGGAAGCGAAGTGTGCCGGAGCCGGAGGATTTTCGCGTCCGTTGATGGCGCATCGGGGGAAGTTTTCGAGTGGAATGAGGACGAGTTCTCGAAGGTCGAGCCGTTACCATTTGTAATGATAATTAGAGCCAAACCAATTTGTTGCCTCGTAAGGACTCGACGTACCAACAGCAGCGGCAACAGCCTCGGCAGCGCCAGCATCAGCAGTGGTTTGCTCGCCAGGTACTACATCAACCATTCATTTACATCCGGCCTGGGTTCTACTATATCGCATAGCATGACAACGCTGCTAGGCTAGCACTATTATTGCCTCGGCGTCGTGATAGAATTTCGCACCGATATAAGACGACCGTCTAAAGTCAACTTACGAGAAATACCGTGTTTGACGTTTGGCAAATGGACTATATGGATTAAAGTCTCGGCTCACGTGAAATCGTGGTCCTAAATCCTGATCAAACACTCCGACAACTTTGGCAAGTAATAATCCCTTTACCGGCGAATGTAAGCTCGGTTTTAACGGCGAGAAGATTATTTTGATTTTGGATAAAGCGGAGGCTCAGCATCCGCGGCTTGCTCTTTTTCATTGGCTAAAATGTTTTATTTTATTTTCTTAATTTTTTAATGAAATCTCGATAGATTTTATTATTTTCTGAACAATTCAATCTGTATCTCCTTCTCTGGCAGACACAGGTCTAGAAAATAAAATGGATGCGAGTAAGTTGCTCATAATATTGGAGCGGGGAGCATGCACTATAGAACCGTCTCCGGGGTCTCAATTATGAAGTTCATTTCAAGCATTGAGTTCTGCGTTTTGCAGCATTCATAAATCTGTTGCAGAAGTTGGAAGTTTCCATTCGCATATAGCAACTACACGAATAAACGAGATGCACAATGGGCTCTATTTTAAGAGTGTATAAGTCGTATACGCGTCGTTATACAAAAGTGCGCGTCTGAAACTATTTCATAATTCAAAATATAGTTCCGCCTCTGGCTGGAGATGAATGGCGACTTTTCTTCCATCCTCAACCGGTATTCTAATTTAATTCTCCCTCCGACCGGAAAACATTCTTTTCGCGAAAGCACAGATTACAACAGGTTTTCCCGGAAACGTTTCGCAAGCTCGCGCTCGCAAAATATTGGACTCACTATGTTCAAGGTCGTTTCGATTTTTGCGAAAAAATTTAGTTACATACGTAGTAAGTACGTTTGACAACGCCGGCTGTTGCTGGATATTTAAGGCTGAGTGCTCTCCTTAATTCGATCCGTCTACCGTCGAGGCGCGTCCTTTATCATTTTTTTTCTCGTAGATTCCAAGAAACAGATCAATTTCAAGCGTCTTCAACCTTTGTTGTACATACTTCTGGGAAATTATCAAACCTCTGTTACGAGAATACTATTCGTCATTTTTATTACCAATTGAAAAAAATAAAACGCTTTGAAGAGAAAATATTATTAATGTTAATAAAGACATCAATCGAAGACACGTGATGGGCTAGTTATTAATCAGTGGGTTTACCCCTCAAGACTAACGAGTGAATGCCAGATGCAGCAACAACCCACAATAATTGGAAGCACTGTTAGTGTTTCGTATCCAACGCCACAGAGTAAAAAAAGAAATCACGACACATAACATTTAAGCTTAGGATTTACTTCGGACCCGAGAAATACTAATCACACTTCCGCGGGCTTAACAACAATGGTTATAAGGTCCACGTTAATTAGTCGGATGCTGTAAATACTGCATAGCTCGAAGCGTAGGTAAATGAGAAAATATCTGTTTTACGAAACGATGCGCTTCAGACGACACCTCGTCGGTCGAGACTCGCTGTTTTCTACTTTATAGGCTACCTCATCATCATCATCGCGAACTCGGCCTTTCTGTCCTCAGGCTTTCAGAACAGAGCTTCGCGCCCGGTCTTTGCCATCACGACTGCCCCCATTACCACCCGACCGAAGGATAACCTACCATTTCGTTGGTTCTTGGCCCCTTCCGTCTCGACAAGCTTCGCCCTACCGGAGAATGTTCACTCACAGATGCTCAACCGGACCTTTTCTCCCTCGCTTGCAATTTCACGGGATTGCGAGGACCCGATTGTGCTTACCGCGTGACGGTTGTTGCCTTCCGAGAAAAAATTGCTAAATAGGATACCTCGAGGCAAAACAGTATACTTCACCAAAAAATCTTCCGGATCGTTAACGAATGCGAAAATACGCAAGAACAAAAATTTCTAACAATTATAAGGGCCAAGGTAATATTTTGTCAATTGAGTAGAGAATTCTGATTTTGATTCGCTTCTTATTTGTGTATGGAAAAATATAGACACGCGGTATCTACTCGCTGAAACGTGCAGACGATTTATCGTTGGATACATCCTCGTACGATGCGTTTCTGTCTTAACATTTGTCGACAGCATCGACTCGAGTTTGAATCGTTATTCATTTCCATTCCGGACTGGTATAAATTGTTCGTAGACGGTACATGGGTTATTCACGAATTATCGGTAGATTGCTTTCAGCGAGTTACAGCCGATACATGGCCTATTCCACATATGGGAAGGTCGTAACAGTGCGTATATCTTCCGAACGAGGAAGGGAAATTAATAGCTCCAGTGCGATAATGAACTTCGGACCTCCGCGCACTTCGTTTTTACCCGAGTCGAGCCTATACGCCAGCACCGACTGCGGTTTTGTTACATGTGTAAAGGAAGGCATCGTGAGTATAAATTTACTACGTAATATTTTTTTAGCTGCACTCAAATATTTCACTTTTTTTTTCGAGCATAACCTATTGTCGATCGCCATCCATCTACAGATTATTTTCACATTAAATTTGCGATGTATCCATGCACTTGTCTATATTTATATATTTTTTTTAAACGCCAAATGGCAAATTTGGGGTTGAAAGTTACACTTCGCCGGTGACGGGCCAAACTTCAATAACTTTTAATTTTCCGCTGATTGCGGGTTCGAGAAATGTACAAAATCAGAAAAACAACTAATAAACAAGATTCCGTGAAGAGATTTCAAATCCATGTAGCGAGTCGTGAAATATTCAAGTCTCGCAAAAAATGTTGCCACGTGCCCCGGTCTCCATTATATATCCTAGATACTTTATAGATTTTTTTAAAATTTCGGTGGGAGTTTTTGTGGACGTGAATCATTCGCTCAGTGGAATTACGATGAATCCCGCCTCCTCTCACTCTTAGCGTAATTTCTTCGGCTTCTTCTAAATATTTTTGGAACATCCGATTTAGTTCCATTTCGAAATTGCATTTGATTGGACCCGTTGGTTCCGTTATGCCGTTTTGCCCCAGTCTACCATACCCGTTGTCGCGCGCTTAAGCACTCAGTCAAATTTTTTGCAAGATTGTTTTCCATGCGAAAAGAATAACGCTCACGCGTGTATCACATTGTCCAAGGCTTTGTGAGTGTGTGTGCCAGTCGACTATTCCAAGCATGAGCGATCTCCGAGACTCCATTTCGGTTATCAATGCTGCCAGTTGGATTAGTTGAATCTCTCGAGTGTCTATATAGAACTCCGGCATACGAAACGCAATGCAACGATGGGAAAAATATCAGTTCTCATAGCACTTTCATGATTGCAGTAAGCTCCATCGATCATGGAAAAAACCGTAGATACAGCGCACGTGAAAACTTTATGTATGTATTTCGACAACTCTATTCGATGTGTTCCGGGACGAATCAGGTTATTTCTCTGAGAAATAACAATCACCCATTGCGATATCACTCTGACCTGATCACGAAAATAAAACTAACAAAATACGCGAAAAAACATTTTGCATCTTACACCGACAATTGTTATCGAATAACGTTGATGTTATCGTAATCGTAAAAAAAATGGGACTTCTGTCAGTCGTACCGATAGATGACACGGTAAGCGTTGCGCTATTACGTCGAATTGCCACATGGTCTGTCGGCATTTTTCCAGAGCAGAAATTCGTACGGCTATCACACTGCGAGATTCTATTGTTACAAGCCTCGACGGATTTTACAGTCTCTGAGACTCGGCGACATGCACTCGAGAGATGCCGAGACAGGCGGCCACAGTCGCATGCGTGGGTGCATTATCAGTGTCCACTGGAGCTGACAAGATTCGTTCCGTACCACAAGCTCGCGTTTTATTGTTATAGAAGGAACAAAACAGAAAAACAAAGATCCGCCCTCGCGTGGGGAATTTCAACCTCACCTGTGACTGCGCGACGGATCAGCGGAGTTCACTGAATCATTTCTTAACATATAGTAAAAAAATGTACAACATATGTCGGTGTTATTTTGTCTTCACGAGACGCACGTACGATTTGTTTTGCGATGGCATTTATAACTCGGTGCGAGTACTCAAACAACGTTCAATAAAATTTACTTACCCTTGTCTTCGGTGTCTGCTTCAATCCGATGGCCGGTTGGCTTCTGTTACTCTGAAACAATTAGAAAAAAAACGCAATATAGTTGATAGAACGCTATAATCGCTAAGCAAAAATTACCTAGTTCGATGTAAGGTATGTACCAAGCGTTGAAATATAAATCATTTTATAAAACGAAACGTAAATAAAATTTTTTAACTAGCAATAAGAAATTAAAATGCTCAAGCTCTCTTTCCGTCGATTTTTGATGAGTTACTGAAAAAACCTATTGAAACATGGAGAATAGTATCCTCAAGAAGTATCTTCAGACTTTCGTCAGATTTTTCGGTTGCTTTTTAGATAAAAAAAATATCGACCGGACTTTCAGAGGCCAGTGTAGAGACGATGTCACCAAAAAGACATTGTACGGACGGAGGTTTAATATGATTCCGTTTCTACAGGTGAAAGGCTCCAAGCTAGGGTTTAATTCGTATACATTGTATGAAGGCTGCGGGACGACGAGGAGGGGAGAGATAAGTAATGAACGATTGCAGTGACGACGAAGCAGAATTAAAAGCAGCGACGAAGCCGTCAGGGGTAGCTGCAGGGCGTTGTCGAACCCCGGGCAAAAGCGCTTTTCGAAACGATGCTGGGACGTTGTGCGAGTTCGGGGCGTAACCCCGTATATCTTAATTGACTCATCGTTCTGGACGACGAGATCACGGATATACCTTAAACGGAAATGAAAGTAGTGCGAAAAAAAACGTTGGCGCATTCAATTTCGTCAGAAAAGGTAATAATGAGAACTTAAAATATTTCATCAGGCATAAACGTCTGAAGGTTTGGTAGGACGATATCAATTTGACGAGGTATATCGACATAATCAAACTATTGCAATCGGGTCTTAATGGATGTATCGATCAACACGTGTAATCTGCGTCGGTTGCGTAGGTCAATGGATAGAACCTTTGAGGATTGAAGGGTGACGAAGTTGGGAGAGGAGTAATCAAAACAGACGACCAGACGAGAATTGAGCGGTTTATACCAATTAATTCCGAATAATTGCATCTCTCAACGAGATCGATTACGGGGTTTGTCCTTTGGATCGAGGCATTGCCGTTATGTTGGACATGTGTGACCCAGCCGTTCTTGCGATGCATACGCCTTAATCTACAAACAGTACCGGGTTATTTTTAGACACGACGACAAGGCAACTGGTATTCCAAGAACGCTTGTATAATTATCAATATTACTTATTATCAATTTACAAATAAGCAGAGACCTTCCTAAAGTAGAAATAATGAACTCTCACGTCAATATCCGGATTCGTGAACGTTGTTTCATAGTACGGACACACTTGGTGGATTTATCGCATGTATACTTCGTATCAGACGGGATTCATCCTTTTGTGAATTTACTGGTTATTACTAGGAGTCCTTGTGCAGGCATTCAGACGTTCCAGATTATTGATAAGAGTAATTAAAGGGAAAATCGCGAAAAGACGTCGGCCGGCAACCTTTTGCTGCAGCTACTGTTTTTGCGTT
The DNA here is from genome assembly GCA_963971145.1 of Sussaba pulchella. Taxonomy (NCBI): domain Eukaryota; kingdom Metazoa; phylum Arthropoda; class Insecta; order Hymenoptera; family Ichneumonidae; genus Sussaba; species Sussaba pulchella. Next base: position 7,276,566 of record OZ020168.1, read on the forward strand.
TGAGGTGATAGCAAAACTGAAAAATTAGCAACAATTTCACAACAAATTTCAACGAAGAAAAATCTGGTATCCGGGTACCTGGGTATTGACATAAGGATTGAAAGAAAAAGATTTCATGACGTCTTCGGTAGCAGCAAACCGTAAAGTAATTTCACAAAAAATAATTTCACGTACGTCAATCCATTTCGCCAAAGTCGTGTTCGTCGTCAAACGGTCTATTTCCGCGTATGATTGCATATCCGGTGTGCGTCATACGGGCTCAGCGCCCGCCCCCCCAATCGTACCAACGTACTTCGCAATCGGGATTGAATGTCAAGATAGCGAGATTTGAGTATCCAAGCTTCGGAGCGAGTAGCGAGTTGGGTTTGCGTTTGTCCGCATCGTTCAGACTCGTTCGCTATATAATCGAAATAATTAAAAATAAAAAAACTCGGGTAGAGTACGTGATCCGATCATTAGTTTTGACGTAGGACACACGGTGGACCCTTGATAGTGTTGGCAAGCCGTTGCGTTGCCCGGCCGTACAGGTAATACCGCGGTTATCGATTGTAGCTAAAGTTGAAGCTGGGCTCTGTACGTTCCTGAGCACAGATCGGGAACCAGGTAACATGGACCTTGTACATATACGTATATAAAGACGTTCATGTACGGGTATATACACAAGTTTGCTATGTCGCGAGGGCCGTTATCGTAAGAAGAAGAAATGGTTCCTGTGGGTACGACGATCGTTACGGTAAAAGTCAGTTAACGTTAACCGAAGAAGTAGAAGTGGATACTGGCGAAATGAAGCAAGTCCGATCGTAAACTCAATAAAAGCTAACGCTTAATGCTTTCGGTCACTGGCTTCGTTCCCGGCCCAGACCGTAAGACGTTACTTTTTATCTGTAGCTATCAATGCGATCAAAAAGAAAAATGCTACAATGTCAATCCATTCGATCATTGCCGCGTCTACTCGTTTCGGGTCCGTGTCGAGAGCTAGTCACATTATCACCTTGGTTGTTTTCATAGATTCTGGAGAATTACTGAGTTAAATGGAAATTTTGCCACGAATAAATGTTATCAGTAGCTTCCTTATGGTATGTGGGTGTTAGAAAAAGCGACGGGAAAATCTTTTGTGGATAAAACGCAGTCCCATCAAAATTGAATCTCATTAGTTTGGTCGATCGTAATCACAACTGATGAATATTATATTCTCTTTTATTTTGATCTCAATCTGTATATTCCACTTCATTTACCAAACCGTCGTCTGTTCGGTGGCGAGGGTTGCTTCGTGAATTAAGTCTCTGAGGTGCTTGACCCACTTTCGTAATTACGAGAGCAGTGTGCACCCGTGCACGGGTCTCTGTGGTCCATATTCCCACCGTGCACTCCCTTCGCCCTTTACTCTCCCCCCTCCCGTTCTCCCGACGCTGCTTTGTTGTTCGTTAAATGTGGAAAATACACAAAATTGCTGAGAAAGAGTCTGTCAGTGAGTTTGAATTATGAAAAAAGCAGAGACTGAACGTATGAAAACAGAATGAAGAATAAAGCTCATCAAACTGCTATTAATGGCAACTGCCAAGCAAGATAAATTGAAATTTCTAGGTGCTTGCAAAATCTTTGTAGTTATTATCGGAATATATTTTTTATCAAAAATTCGGACCATGGAAAACTCTAATTTTTTGTCCATATTGCAGCTTGACATTGTTTTCAGAATAAGCTGTTGGTATTGGCAAATTTTAGTCAAGAAGGAATCATGCCGCGGAGTGTTTGCGTTCTAACGGATAGCGGTCCTTAGTATGCACAGTGCGGGGTTTGAAAAAAAAGTATGCAACAAGAATAATCGCGTGGTGTTTTATTGAAAGGGCTAATTTGAAACCTTGCAATTCTGCTTTTACGTAAGTCACGTTCATTCATTATTCTCGAATACAACAGAAAGAAAAAAAAATGTCTTCAAATATTGTAGGAAGGAGGCATAACATTCGTCATTGGGGTCGTAGCGTCGATGGAAACTGTTTTATCCACGTTTGCCGACCGATTTGGGTTCACCCCGGAAACGGTGATTACATCAACAGTTAAAATAAAAATGTCCAATATTATATATATAACAACTCCCGCGATTGGGTTCCCCTGGAAAATTCATTTCGAGGCAAAAGGGTTGATACAGCGGGTTGGAAAAAGTAACAGAGATAGGAATATCGGTGAAGAGAATAGAATACAGAAACTAGAGGGTTCAAGGAATGTGCGGGGTAGAGTCGAATAATCGATAGCTGGCTAATTATTCTCCGTCGAACCGGCTTCGACCTCTCACACTGCGACTCCAGCACCGAGTTGGGCCAGAACGGATGCTGGAATTTTACCTCAACCGTGATCATGTTGTATATTTCGTACGAAATCGTTTGGGCAATACAGCCGCATGATTGACTCCGTCCCCGGTGACGAATTGGCTTTTTGCGACTCTAATTACTTCGTTTTTTTATTTTCTTTTCGTTTTTTAGGGCCATTATAGGTCACTAACGCGTGGGTGATTTTTATCGCAAACGCGATTCAAAAACGCGGTGGTTCAAACAGCTTCCGACCAATTAAACAGAACCATGCAACGCGGATTACGGTCTTTCCGGGTGAACGTGCGAATTTTGTTTTCCTTCAAACGATTCAATTATCAGTGGCCGGAAAATATCGGGGAAGTCATACCAAATTTCGTCTTGGATCCCGTCCTTACTACCACCACCGAAAATTCATTTGACCAAGCGCTACATTCCACTTTTGAACGCGAACGAATGTGCGATTGGATTCCCAGCGCGTAGCAGAAAAATTAACTCGAATCTAGTTGGGGAAGGCCGACGAAATTTCGGCGCGGGAATTATCGTTGTGGTTCCCGTGACGGTTGAGGCTGATAACGTGGATGAAACACCCGAGGGTTTGAATGAATCGAAACCGATGTGCGCACAAATGTCACTCGTTTTGTATTATGCATGGCGGAATTAATTTCGTTTTTTTTTTGCCTCTGCTAACCCAATAGGTTATGCCCGAATAATGGCGCGTTCGTTATCGATCGGGAAGTTTAAAAACAATACATAAAATAAAACATTGATGGGCATGAGATCAGGGATGGGTCACTGAAACTTAATTTGAAACAATTCCGTCACCAAATTATCATGGATTCCAATACGTATTCAATATCAGAATTAATTGCAATTCTAGTATTTAGTAGCGATTGCAATGACACTAATATCCAGTGAAATTTAATAATAATAATACGCCCTGCATCTGACCAAAAGCTTTTTCGTTCTCGCGTCTTCATTAATCCGGTACGTACCTGAATGGCTAGTCTGCTCATCCTTCATTATAATTCATAACAAAGCCCTCTCATTTGGATATGAATAAAATAATAATTTACCTAAATTATTTATTGTTGCTGCAAAAGTGTGAAGATATTAATCGCAGCACGATAATTATTTACAGTGATTTATTTGAAAAAGTCGTTTTAAATAGATTATAATCGAATGAACGCCCATCCCTGCTCGACATGCGGATTAGGTATCGATATTATGGTCGATATCCTGCGTTCTATCATCCCGGCGTTTATGCTTTCCTCTCAGGCTCGTTGCTTGTTTTTGGCTGTATTACTTTGGTCAGGTCGTCGCTTTTGCAGTGCTTTGGGTGGTCGACTCCCTCTCTCTCTCTCTCTCTCTCTCTCTCTCTCTCTCTCTCTCTCTCTCTCTCTTTCTCGCTCATGCCATCGCTCTATACTATCTCACGTCTGCTGGAGTACAAGCGTACTGTGAAATTTGAGTTTCGTGATGCCCGCCTTCAAATAGTAGTCTGACAGGACCCAGTGGATATCCAAACCTCGGGCGCCTGTGCAGCCGTGATGTTTATATACCGCCTTCGTGAACCTAAAGAACCTAATACGTCCTGCATCAGACCATGAGCCTCGGCGTCCTCGCGTCTTCATTAATCCGGTACGTACGCGAATGGCTAGTCCGCTCATCCTTCATAATAATTCATAACCAAGCACTCTCATTCGGATTTGAAGTGTATAATGAGAGAGGTACCTTGGCATATATATAGGTATGCGTCTATAGCGGCGTATATAGGTATTGGGCAAAGTTGAGACGAGGGAAAACATATAACAGGGTCCACGCGAGCTTCGACGACTCCACCGCTGAAAGGGCTTTTGTTTCGCAACATGATTTACCTTATCCAGGGATCGGCATTCATTTGATGGAAATGTGTTCAAAATATTTTTATCGATAAATAATCATACATTATAATCATTATGGGACGTTAGAATAGATCGTAAAACAATAATCCATCTTTATTATCTGTTATTATATTTTTGATGAATATATTCGGCTTAAAATGTTTTCAAATACATTTTTGTTCTTTGAATGCCCATAACTGACCTCAAGATTCACAGTTAGCTATTCAGATAATTATACAATACAATTGTATAAAAGTTCGATAATATTAACGCGTATTACGCAAAAAATGGAATGAATAAATATTTTGCTTTATTAAACAGTTATTCGGAATCACAATTGAACTTTTTCCCAGCTCAGTTTATCGGTGCGAATAAGATCCTACTTAAAATTTGTTGAGAGCTTTGGGTCGCAATAATTAATAAAACTGCCGTTGCAAGGTCTTGCTCTCGTGGTGAGAAATTTTGTGATTCTGTTTGAGTAGAGAAAATCCTATTTTAAGCTACTTTGCGAAAGTTACAGAGTAAGCGTCACGCCTGGTGCCCGACGCCTGTCGACTGGTAAAGTAGTGATTGTACTTGCCTCGAGACGTTACCGCTAGTGCCGCTAGAAGAGAACGTTCTAAATAGTTGGAATTTGTCAGTTTTCCGAGGCTTAGTAGGACTTGATCCAGGCTTGACACTGCTGAACCCAATTGCTATGTAAGAGAACCGATATTTTTTTCACGATAGATTTTCGAGGCGTTATAGACCCCAACTATCAATGTATTGCAGCCAAAACCTTATTACGAAAATATTTTTCAATTATCTTCATCCGAAATAATAATCCAAAACTGTTATTTAATCGTTCATAATTAAAATTTTCGACAGTCTTATGGATGGCCCGGACAGACTGTCCCGATTAACCAAGTTTCATCTAGCTTTACATCAAAGAAACAAAACGAAGACCACATTGTTAGATGAATAATAAATAAAGGAGCAGGATGCGACGGCCTTTACTTCTCTCAGACCGTTTTTCTCGTGGCGATCGTTACGTACTTACATCCCGTGTTCGGAGTATGAAGCGTACACAGCACAACAAAGAGAACCACAAAGCGTCTCGTCGCGGTTACAGAGCAGAGCTCGCCTTTGTCTGGCACACGAGATCTTTGCACAATATTTTTTTTTCCACCGGATCGTCCAGTATATACGAAACATACTTGCGCTGCACCACCGGTCACTGGCTTTTGTCGTGAATAACGTAGATTGTCGCAAATTTTTTATCCGTGCGGTCCTATTTTATGTTGACATTTTTTATTATTTTGAGTACCGTAAGAATATGCTTCAGGACGGGGCTCAACGTTTTATCGAGTACGGGGGAGACTAAATTAGAAAAAATTATTAAATTTATCTTAACCATGATTAATAATTATTATAAGTAATTAATTATTAATATGAATATATTAATGACCGATAAATGGATGAATGAATTGAATGAAATTGAATTGAATTCATTATTATAAATCGGAAAAACACGTAGCAATAATATTTGTTAGCTTCGAGTCACAGAAATTAGAAGATAAACGTAGGTTAGATAATGTATTCAAACTTCGAGGATAAATGAATCGAACATAGCTGCAAAGAAAGAAACCCGCAGCTCACTCCTGGATCGAAGTCAATAAGCCTAGCATTGTGGAAGCAATGGGGCTGACAACTTGAATGAAAAGTCGTAACGAAGTTTCCACAGGCTACATCCGGATTGATTGTATAACAGGTTCTCTTCCTAGCCTGAAGGTGTTCGAGGAAAGAATCTCGTTACTAAATATCTGCCGGATACCATCGTCACGATCCACCGTTGGACACAATACTTTTTCTCGCGTTGGTATTCGTACTTTTGTACCACAGTTTCACTCAAAATTGCGAATTCCTCGTGAACGCTTCAGGGCCTTTCTTCCCAATCAGAAATAAGTTCGTGCTTGTCGAATCGTATTCACAATGTACTAGCGCAAATCAATACAATATCAAGATGTGTATTTTAGTACACAAGTGCAACTTATAAGCCCGGAGTTTATTAACTTTAGCTTCGAGATGGTGCTGGTACAATGCTCGTTTACGGCAATTCCTCTTGAGTTACTGAATCGACGTGAGAACACCGATAGCAAATACAATTTTCCGAAATAGTACGAAACAAAGTTCTTAACCTAATAAAATCGAATAGTAACAGAACAAAAAATCTGGAGACATTGGTGGCCTCTACAGTTGGTATGAAAAATAAAAGAGCGGACAATACTTACGAAGAAAACACATGAATCAGTGCATTTTAATATCATGCTACATCGAGACATCGATTTATTTACCTCGCTTTCCGGAGATTGAATCATGAGCGATGTTCTCGGTGGCTTCTCGGGTGGCACCTTTTTAAGAGTTCCGGTGACGTTTCCAAGCCCCGAGTTGCTTCCGGTGATGGTACCGGACGCGGATGGAACCGATGACGCTGCAGCTACGTTCTCGAGAATGTCCGTCGGACACGTGAGTCGGTACTGTAACGAACCGCGAGCCGCGTCGCTTCTTTCGAACTGCGAGCTACTCGGCAACGTAATTTGAGGACCCGCGGAATTTTGGTCCACCGAATCGGCGAGGGGTAATCGGGGTGAGAGTCTCTCGCAAGTCAATGACTGACAAATTTGACTCTGCAGGGTGTGCGATGATACGTACGTGGGAACATTGTGAAGTGACTGACGATGACTGGGTTGCTGTTGCACGTTTTGTTGATCGGTACCAATCACGACCTTTTCGGTTACTTGTTCAACGAGATGATCCGGCAGTGTGTTCAATTGGATCTGACGTAAGTCCGTAATCAAACCCGGTGGTTGGTATTCAGTGGCTTCTCTTAGGGTCTTCTCTCCGGCCTGTCTTTCCTGAAGACATTGCAATCGTACCTGCAAGTCCGTTTGCTGATGCTGATATTGCGCCACTTTGTCGAGAATGCTATTTTGATTCTGTAGACACTGCAGTTTAGCTTGCAGGTCGCTCTGCTGACGTTCGAATTGACTTAATTTTTCGGATATCAAGTCGAGACTCTGCTGATTTTGCATTTGTTGATTCTGTAGAAGTTGGTGTTGTTGCTGTTGCTGTTGTTGCTGTTCTTGTTGCTGTTGCTGTTGTTGTTGCTGCTGTTGCTGTTGTTGTTGTTGCTGTTGCTGTTGCTGTTGCTGATGCTGTTGTTGCTGTTGTTGTTGCTGTGACTGCTGTTGCGTCTGTTGCTGTTGTTGCGGTTCATGCTGCCCTTGAGTGTCCTGCATATCACTTTTGCCATCGCACAATTCCGTTTGACCATGAAGATTATCACCTTGACTCTTGCTATGTGTCAGCAAATTTGTTGAGACGGTGTGACTCTTTCGATGACTATGAATTATGTGATCGGAATGTTCGCCACTGGACTTGATATGATTATCGCCAAAATCCGTGATAACAGTCAATTGCAGGGTGTTAGGGTCTAATTTGGCCTCGCTGAGTGCGGGATATTGGTGGCAAAGATTTGGGCTGGCCCTTTGTGAAGCCACGCTGCTTACCATCACCGGCACTAGATTAGCCACGGATCCGGTAATCGGTTGGTCCTCGAAATCCTTTCTCGAAAGTTCCATGTGTTTCGTAAGATCAGCGCTCACGTGACGCAAATGCCGTCGTTGTTCCATAATGCTGCTCTGACTTATAGTGGGAATCGGTTGGAAACCGGCTTGCGGTATTCTCAGATCCTTTTTGACGTCATCAGCGGACGCGATAGATCTGGCATCTCGTCTTTCCTCGGATTGATTGCGCGAACGTGGACTGGTCGAAAATATCTGACTCGAGTGCATTCCACGCTCCAATTCTTGACGCTGTCGTTGTTCCGCCCACATAGCCAATTCTTGTCTCGTCTTCTCAAAATGCTGATTGGCGAAAGATGGGCTTTTCTGTGCCGCACGTTCGATGGACGGATCTTTGATCGGTACAAACGGCATCGGCGACCTTCTAACATCTTCCGATCTTTTAGCGTCCAGAGTCATCGGCGAACGTCTGTGTTCCTCGAAATAATCCGATCGTCTGTTCTCCTGAGACGACATCGCTCCGGCACGTTGATTGGGACTGACGTTACCCCATTCGGGTTTTCTCTCAGCTACCGAACTCTTGCGATTTTCCTGTCGTGGATCAAAGGTCATTGGTGAAACGCGAAGAACCGGCTCGACTCTTCTCGGTTCAGCCGGGAATACTTGGGTATTCTCCGCTCGTTGTCTGTCACCAATTACCGCTGTATTACGTCCGACCAATAATCCATCTTGTGGAGTATTTTCTCCGGGGAATGTGAAAGTAATCGTGTCGTTGCGTCTTTGGAAGCTCGTGGTTACATCCACGGAAACGGACTTTCTATGCTCTGAGCGTGATACATATAGGCCGCATTCTAAAGCGATGGCGTCCACTGCTTTTTCTCTGCTGACCTGTTCACCATTCGAGTCGACGTAGAGCCCGTCCTGTCTGGTTCGTGGGTTTTGGTTGATGGGCGACAAAAAACGACGCTCTTGACCATCAGGACCCACTTGGCTGGCCGCTAACAAAAGAGTTGCGTCATTGCGAAGAACTTGTTCTTGTGACGATTGAGAATTCTGCGTGTTTGGAGTCAGAATCGTGGGCTTCGGTGGTGCAGCATCAGCGCTCGTGGATTTCCTGTGAACAGGATCGCCATGAGTGATTTTCGAGTTTCCTCTCGGTGGTACCACCGGTTTCGGTCCACGCGCACCCGGTCTCTCTGGTACGGTCATAACGTTCTGAGCGATCGGTTGAATTATCGGTTGCACCTGATACTGCGCCATATCTTGCGAGAATCTTTGTGGATTCGGCGAATGCTGACTCATTTGTTGCGGTTGGTAAATAGACGAGAGAGGATTGTACGGAATGGGGTTCATCACTGTCTGCGGGTACTGACTGTAAGGATATTGGGGCTGGCTCGTGGCGAACGCTGCGTAACCCGTTGCGGTTTGATTGGGTATAACAACGCCACCGTAGTAAGGTGGTTGTGGGCTGGCGGATTGCGAGGGCAGCTGAGAGCCAGCGTGTTGAACCGTGACGTACGGACCGGTACCGGTAAAAACTGGGTTTCCGGTACTTTGGGGATGTGCGTAGAGCGTGGAACCCGCTTGTTCTCGATAGGTGACGTCTCTTGTGACATAACCCGCGCGGTCGCCATACTCTCTCGGCTGCGGCTGTTGCTGCGAATAAATCTGCGATCTTACTTCGAACTGTCCAGCCCGTATTTGTGTATATTGCGGAGGCTGTTCAGTCACGTATTCCGGTACAAAGTGAGGTTGTGCTTGCACGGGAACTGTTTGCGTACTCGCTTGAGAAACGTATTGCACACGGTCCAGTGAAGATCTATCGATTGGATATTGCTGTGGTGGCAATTGGGTGATCATCGAATGACGTTCTTCCGGCTGTCCCGCCATGGATATTCGCCTTGCCGTCGGATATAGAGCTGTCTGCTGGCCCGGGTTCGAATAATCGGTGGGCAAGTCACTCGCGCCCGGTTGATACTGTACCGTGACTCGCGTTTGGTTAACTGGTTGAAAATTTCCCATGCCACTTTGATTGCGCTCAATCGTGACGAATCTGTCGTAATCGATCGTTCGATTTTCGAAACCGTTTGACATGTCGGGTTTCGAATTGTCAGCCATCTTCGTCGACACTTCCGCACCTCCATTCTGGCAGAAAGTCTGCGGAGTCGATCCTTCCGATTGTCGGGATTCGGTTTGTGGTTGTTGCTGAGTGGACCGCTGCTGAGGGTCTTGAATTTGAGCCTGAGTGCCATTTGGCCCGCTCGAGCCGGACTGTGACATTGCGGCTCCCACCGACGGTCTTCCGCCGATGTAGCCGAGAATTCGCCCCAGTCCACACACCGTGTTGCGTTACGAAACACGTCGAGAAAATCCTTTTTGACTACATCAACAATATCGATCCGTTCTTTTTCAGCGCGTCGAAATTCTTGAGAATTCAACTACTCGCGCAGCTTTCTAGAACTCGTGGATCTTTTGCTTTCTTCTTTGTTTTAATTCTCTTTGTCCGCCGAGCTTGTGATAATTATCGATTATCTCGACTTTGTGACAGTTTGATTACAATTCCTTTTTGTATCTTGGGCTCCGAGTTAACGGCGAATATTCGCTTCTTTCACTGTTTAAGATTCAATTCCACAATCGCGTCCAAGAATTCTTCGTCTGCTCCGAATTCTTTTTATTCGCCTGCATACAGTCTCGGCGTCTTTCTCGATCTTTCAACTTTGTTCAATGAATTCGGATTACGGGGCCATCCCTGAAACTTTCCGCCGTAGTCCTCACGTTGAATTGGAACGTTTCTTCTTTGTAAACAACCCCTACCGAGTGCATCAAGATTAATGCTTTCTCGGTGCTTTCTTCGGCTGCTCGTTCTATATTTCGACCTCCTTGAGAATCCACTGGCTTTTTCTCACTTTGCAACTACCTTCTCCCTTTTCTTTTCCTCGATTTACAGTCGGCGATTTGTAATTCGTTGCTCAAAAAATATGCTCGAAAAAAATTTATAAAATCACAGCGTACTCGCCATCGATAGAGTGAATTTGATTTATAATGCGTTGTACACAAGTTAATGTTTCGACTGTATAAAGTTCAGCCCGCACGCTGGTGCAATCCTTATTGGCCACACCTTCAGCGTCGCTTTTGTACGATTTTGATAATACGCGATGGATTTTCGCACATTGATTCTGCTCTTTCCTATGTTCCTGTATCCAATGCTCCGTCCGTTCCCGTCTGTCTTCGTTCCCTTGCAATGCACCTATATTTAAGTTTTTATATCAAGCATGCGATTCTCAAAATATCGAACGTCTTCGATCGAAAATATAAATAAATGTAGATCTTGAATTTTAATACTGGTTTTGATTAACCGTTCAATTCCATTGCGTCATCTGCTTATTGAGCATAGTTCGAACGCGTTCATGATTTTCCACGATCGGTTGTGTATTATCTGATTTCATGTGCACGAACGATGTGTCACAAGGGTACGGAGCTATGTTGAACGGGATCCGCCCCAGTCGAGTTTGCTGTTAATGCGGTAGGTACTTCGTTCCCGGGCACAGTGTTAATTTAACCACCACGATTGTCATCCATCTTGCTAGATTTCGATGGAATATACACGTGATCGTCGCAGTCGTCGCCTGTTGACGCGTCAACAGACCAAAATGATTGCGTTGAATATCCAGTCGCTCGGTCGTATCGAAAACTCTACCGTCCACACGAGTCTGCCGGCGATGCTTTCAATCATCGGCAGGGTTTCGGCGTCACGCGTTGATGAGTTTATCTGCAAAAGAACAAACTTTTTTTTTCTGTTTGTGCGGTTCAACGCACCGAATAAATCGCTCGAATTCCCCTGCGCATTGCGTATGTGTGTTTGTGCGTCTGCATTCGTTTACGTCCCTCTCTATAGTCAACTTGATCAAAATCCTCGCTAGCTCGATTATTTTTCGCAACCAAAATCGACAATCAGTTATTCTCGTTGCAACTTACTAAGAGCATCACCCCAGGCTAGTTTTTTCATTGAAAAACCGGAACGGAAGCTATCACGGTATGCGAACAAATGGTGATTACGTAATCTGTTTTCGAGTCCCGTACTCTCATTGACGGCGTTTGAAACGGTTTCTATAGAATCGGATTTGATACAACCCGAGTGAACACAATCATATCGATATGTGATACCGATACGAGCACACATCAGTTCGATAGTTCGATCGGATTTGGTCGAGGTTGCGGACACAATGCTCGACAAACCGGAGAATCGCGTATATCCGGGGTAAACCGGAAAATTCACGGCGTTAACCGATGGAGATGAGACCGACCGTGCTCCACCGTACGTAGTGCAACGATGATGATCGGCATTGACGCGGAAGCCTCCGATCACCATGTAGGATCCCAACGGTTTGGTTTTCACGTTCATGGCAAATTCCAGTCGAAGCTTCCGAGCCCGGTTTAATTACGATCTGTTTCGCCCACATCGTCAGTTCCATCTCTCCCCTCCGCCAATCCTAAGCCCCGCGGCGCTTCTCGCTAATACAATTTTCAATCCGTTAATACTCGATACGTGACACATTTTGACTGCTCACTGAACGTACGCGGAATAGGAGCGCGCGTTAAGATTTTGACGGGATAAATTTCGCGATAACAATTTCGATGTTTGTGCCTACATTAATTTCGTTCTGATCCGGTATCTCAAGAACTTGGACGGAGATTTAACGGACATGGACAATTGTGTTCCTTTAGGGTGGCGAGCATGCACCGGATTTCAACTCCACTCTCAACGCGACAGTGCGAGAGGTTCACGAAACGCTCGGTTCGCCTCCTGAAACCTTACTCGAGTTAGCGAGAGTTAACACGAGGCGCTTGGAAATTTCGAGCTGATTCAACTTGTGGCGTTCAGAACCACGTCCAAGTCAACTCGAGAGTTAACTATTTCTACCCACGTCAGGGTGGTAAGGAATAGTTACTCCAAATGCGCATTTCACGAATCCGCTCATTATGACTTTCTATTGGAGCTAGTTAAGAAAAACAAATGAACAAAAGAGAACGTTTTTGTATTTTGACGCGACTGCAACATGGTTCAATGGCTGCATCAGATTATTAGCTGTGTATGTATGTGTTTTTGATGCAGGTTTAACATGCTGCCATAGTGATTTTTCGTTCTGTATGCTGAATGAAAGAGCGAAGTACGTTAACATGAGAGTCCGCCTTACTCTACTTCTACTGAACCTAGATAAAAGTTGAAAAACACCTCTCCCCGCTCCCCCACCCCCCTGGACGGTGACACTTCAAGCCCGGTACTGGCCTTGGCCGGCTCACGAATTGGCCGGTCTCGTCTCATATTGCGATAAAATTGAAAAAAAGAGTCATCTTCAATAATATACTTATCGTTGGATTAACTTCGTTTTGGAGAACCAAATTGAATCATCGTGAAAAGGATTGATATCGCTAGATTACACAATCGGGGGGGGGGGGGGGGGGGGGGGGGAATTGAGCGCTGTCCTGACACAAGAAAACCATATCATTTTCAACGTAATTTCGTCGAGAACGACGAAAGTCGGAAGTCATTAACCGAGGATAGAATTTAAATTGTAACAGTATCTGCAGCAAGGAGATGGAGCTTATCGAATATCGTAAGTACCCGGGATAGATATCCCTGTCGGTTGCCTAAAAGCTTGTCCTCGTTTTACTATTTTCCGCTCACTCGAGTTACGTGAGGGTCATCATATCGGATCCCTTTGCTGACAATCAATAAAATCTCGCTATTTCTACCGGTTGCGAAAATTGCTAGCCAAAACCGAACTGGCACCAAACAAAATAGTTCAACAAAGTTTAACACAAAATCGATAACTAGTTTGTCACTTTTGAGCCTTCGCAGCCATTGACCTCGGTCGCGCTAGGTCAAAACGAGACAAAGAAAGTTATTTTGAAAATCCAATTTAAAAAAAAACGCCTGTCTCGAGATAAGCCGGCCTTGTAGAATCATAATCCATATTCTCGAATAAACTTAAAATAGTTCTAAATTCACAAATTAAATGCCATCGATGACGATGGATTCGTTGCTCGTAAACATGATCTCAGGATTTCTAGAAGCATTGATGGATCATGCGAGTGTTCCCATGAACCCCTGGCAAGTCCCTGTGATACCAAGTCGAAGAAGATTGTGTTCGTGGAGCATTCAGCCGCTGTCTCTGCAGCACGGTCTAACGCGAGACAACGGAGGAAGAAAAGTTTGTTTGTTCTCCTGGATGAAGCGTTTACGCCAGAGTTGATACGACGATACGCACGACAGAGCCTTGGAAGATCCCTTGAACCGTAAGTAACATGGGCACTCGCCTTAGCCGAGAAGCTCTGATCTCATACAACGAACGTCACGTATACCTTCCCCTGCCGACTTTTCCTGGTTTCATTTTTACAATTTTTAGTCTTTCAGTCGGGGTTTCAGCCAGAAGCGAATCGGTGAAGCTTTCTTTATAAGACTTTGTTGTTGTTATTTTATTTCTTTCCATTTTTTTTTAAAGAGGCAGCTCGACATTTTCTCGTAAGCCCCCGAAAGGTTGATTGTTGGTTCGCGGAGCGTTTCGACTCTTACCTTTGAGCTGTATCGATCGATTCTACACGATGACTTCACGCGTTTTTCTGAATTAAAGTTGCACGTCTTATTTATTCGCAGCACATTAATCGAGCGGATTAATCAAGAAAAAGTACAAAAATTCGAGTGTATTCCGAAAGACTCATCGGAAATATTGGAATTCACACCCAATCACGACTAGAAAAAGATACCAGAACTCCGTGACACAACGAATAGATGGTTGTAACGCTCGAGGGCGCTTCTCAACGTCTCCGTGTTTACTCGTTCGACTTCCCGTTGCTTTGTTCAAAACCCATTGGATTCAAAGAACCCCGTTTTTCATCACAATCACCGATCCATCCTTGGCTGCATTATCATAGCCTTGAGGTTAGAAGCATCCCGCTAGCTTTATCGTGATATTTCATCAACGACGTTCATCATACACCACGATGTTCCTCCCTCATCGTTGCAAAGAAAGGTACTTCAAGCTCGTCGTTTTCACAATCATCTTCAAGCCACAACACGAAACGTTGTGGAATACAAATTTCGAGAAAGAAGGAGAACTCCATTACGAAACGAGAATTGAAATCAAGCTGGGAAACGACGTCAAAGAACCACGAGATCGCGGTGCATCATCGCGAAATGAGGAAACGGATGTGGAACTTGCTTTGGTCGGTTAACGTCGAGAAATACTCGTGCCACCGCGGATAAAACTATATCAACATCCATACATCCACGGTCTTATCTCCCTCCCTCGCGTTCCGACAACAGCCGTTACGATAACTCTCGAGACGGGCGTATCTGAGTCGGGACCTCGACGAATGCACCGAGGTCTTCTGCTTGTGCAATTATCCCTATTGGCAACGTTCCAACCTAAGCCATCTTTATTAACCTTAGATCGTTGAAAAAGGAGGAAATTGAACGGTGAACTTGGTTAAATTGAATTCACCGAGCTCCACGGATCGATCCGATAGCGGTATAATATATTTGGCCTGCCACCCGCGTTCAGTGGGCCACTCGACTGATGAAAGGCTTTGAAAACTTGGCGCCGGCAGCCGCACAGCCTCGCCCGGCCCTCATCGCCGACTCGCAATCAATCGGGCAAATCCAAATCCAACTTCTATGGTCCACCGTCGGCGCCAAGTTTTCGTCCCCGTTTTTTTTGGATCGTGCCGGAGTATTAAATCGGCTTGGGTTTGCGAAGGACGCGTCATTATCGTAGGTCGTGCGAATGAAGTTGACCACGCCCGAACGGTTATTAGAAACGTGAGATTCTGGTTTTCGGCTCGAAAGGGATTTTTCTGACCTGGGCTGCATTCGTTCAATCATTGCGATAATTCACCTACAATTTAATTTGGGTTTTTAATCTTTTTCGCGGTCTAGCTTCGTCCTTCCGATAATTTTCTCCGATTTTTTCTTTAGCCTGGGTTAAAACTCGACACTTTACCGATAACCGTCTGGAAACGGAAACAAAAAAACGTTTCGCTCGACTCAAGCTCGCAGTGGCACGTAGAGAACCCTTGGATGCTGTCGAGTTTGAAGGGTCGAAACGGCTTCGGAAATTCCGTTCTCGATGAGCGCGAAATTCCGATACGCAACATGCATTGTACGTGTTTTCGTGCCTACATACATGCACGATCTCGGTGTCGTCGTATGAAGCTCTTAGGCAATTTTGGGCTACCAAGAGAAGCTTGTTGGCGAGCTCAAGCCACGCTCAGATTAGCTTGTTACCCAACGTAAACAAGTCGAGCTACCGAGGATAGTTGCAGGAGATTGAAACTGGCGAGTCGACTGATGATGCCCGTTGGCCAGTACGGCAAAACATTTACCGTAAAGACCAATAAACTACCTCAATTATGAGTGAATTTAGTGCCGATAGTAAATTCCAAATTTAGTTTCAACCTTCCAGAATTGGCGGAAAGCTTTCGTAATATCAAATTTATTTATTTCTATGAGCTCTAGATTTCATGGAGAAGTGTTGAAATTTGTGGTCTTGCGAGGACGCTAGATTGAAGCTGGCCAACAAAATGGTCCGACCCAACTCGGCCAGGAACTCGCGATCAGCCGCCCGCTACGACTCCAGGCAACTTCTACAGATGTGTTCTGAGCAGCATGCTCGTGTGAGTCCACGTGTGTGTGAAAAAATGCAGCGTTAACCTGTATACTCGATGCGCGACCCAACCTGGTTTCCGGTGCAGGGCATACACCGAGCAATCTACCGCGGGATAAAAAATCTACCTTAGTTTCTGGGTTCCCTATATACTTCCGACTCTCCAGCGGAGAACGAAAACTGCAATGCGGATTCTCAGCGATAATGGACCATCACCGATGAACCGAAAATGGAATTTCGAAACACTGAATTGACAGCCACGACGTTCTTACGTGATTTGAGCCCATTAATGGCTGTTAATTGCTCGGAATCAGGAAATCGAGGTAATACGTACCACCCTCATTAGACGCTTTCTAAAAAGTCGATATTACCCTCGTGAGGGGTCAAGATACTGAAATTCTGTTTAGAAGTTTCTTATAATTTCCACAGCAGCTGCCGATGGGTCCCAATCACTCGTTAATTAAAAATGTTGAATTGACTTTTGATCAATTGTTAGTGCAATAATTTTCATAAAAAATTATCAGTTCCTGTAAAGAGTATTTATCAATCAGCAGGACACGTTATTGGCGGTTATTTAATCACATATCGGTTGGGTTATAGTACTATAAATCTTTTTTTAAATATTGCCAATTAATTTATTCCCGTCGACAAATCATTAAAGTCCCACATGATCGGTTATATAAGCGATAAAAAAATTCATTACGTCGTGTATTTGTACACCCGCTATGGGAACGTCTTATTCGTATAAATTCGGTCGTAAAAATTATTTAACGTGCGTGTTTAAAGGAGGAACCCGGACATTAAACATAACTATTCTTGGAACTTTTCACGATGGCCCGGACGTTTTCTTTTTTTTTGTTCAAGTTGTTTAACAACCCAAGTCCACTGTATAGCATCGTCTATTGCGCTACCACTGCTGTTGCTGTCCCAAGTTTGTCATTAATGGAGTTTTCTAATTTCCATATTTATCAGAGCCCTGGGAAAACTTCGGAGCGACCTCCAGAGCTCGTCTTGGCACTCTCTTTCACCCCGAGGTAGCCCTCTCGTCCCTCACCTCTCATTACTCATTCCACAATCATAATAAGGCTCGCCTCGTGTACCATGAAAGGGCAGAGCTGCCGCATCGACCGAACAATAGAAATATCCCGTTACTCAATTTTTCTTTTCATCAGCATCGAACAAACCCAAAATATTAATAGAATCGAAGCTGAAGCGAACGCACGAGCTGCGGTAAACGCGAATCTCGTATTATCCAACCAATATTACACACCCATAATTTATTTCGTTAATCCACGAATTATAACGACGGAATTACGTCACGATGCTCCAACAGTTATTTCTCATTGGGGAATTAATGTTATATATACGAACCGTACTTCATTGGGGCATCTGTGCGCTCGTTACGACCCCAGGAAGATGTAATTATTCCCATTCGTGTTCGAATCGCTTTTCCAACGAACGTCATAATGAATGATAATCCTTATCTGTAAGCCCTGCGGACGACGGGAACCTTTAGCATTCCAAGCAAAGCGCAGAGGAAAAAGACACCGATGACGAAAGAGAGGCTGCCACAACGTGCTGCAAAGCATAACGACACACTCGCCCGACGATCGATTGCAAACTTTCAATGGATTACTGCGTGCGAGCTCTCTCGGATTTTACCATCTACCGATCTAATATTTCCAATACCTAATGAGACCTCCTCTCAACGCACCAAAAGCTCGCACTATTCTTAATTTTCCCAACGGTTCTCCCTCCGTTCAATTTTTCTCTTCGCTTAATTCCGTTGTAATATATTTTCGCTCAGCTTTCGAAGAATACTTGTGCGGAAGCACGTTCTACCTTGATTTCTTTTTTTTTTCTCAGCTACTATCTTTGACGTCAACACTTTTGGTAACAAGGTCGGTCCAATTCGCGATATATTGAGACGGTGCAGCGAATGCCTGATAACCCGTCGGGCACTGCACTATTGCATGAATTGATTTTTCCACGGTTGAATTTATTGACGGATTTGTCAACCACTCTTTATCCCGCTGATGTTTATTCAGGAATATTTATCTCTTTTAAAAGATCGTACTATTAAACTTATCCTCCAATAAATTTTATATTTATTGTTTTACACTAACGCTAAGTTTTGTGATTGAAAAAAGACTCATTCTTAAGGATCACGCGTCGCATAATATTCAGATAGAATTTGAGACATTTTTTTAACGAATTATAAATTCATTAATTTCACGAAAAGGAAGAAATTAACGGAATCATTCACCGCGAGCACGAATGGAAGTTGATTAGTTGATCAGAGCGTCAACTGTGCAGACATTTCTTTTAATCACACGTCGATGTCGGCGACACCCAAACGAGTAACAAATTTCACAAGAAAAATTGAAAATGTTCACCTAATTTATTCCCACCAAGATCTTGATCGGAGCAAGATGCACGATGTTATGCTGAAAGCTCGATAATTCCGACGATCCTCGTAGCGACGCGGCAATGCGAGTGAAACGGGCGCCGGATTTGCCACCCTCGCGTTAAAAAAAACAAATTTAAAAAATTGAAAACCCACGAAACAATGACCAGCCGTTCTGGGGGCTTGAACTGGTCAACCAACGGACCACGGAGCCAGCTTTTTCTCCGAACGTTCGCGTTCCCAATACGAGCTTTAAGCTCATCACGAATGAATCGCGCAGACGTGAGCTGCATCGCAGAACCTTTCGAATCGTCCCCGCAACGACGGCTGCCAAATAAAAACCAACAATTCACCGCACCGTGCTCAGTCTCGGCATTCTACTCGGAATACAGAAAATTCCCTTGTAGCTACGTATAGACGAATGTTATAGTATTGGGAGGGTTGTCCACAGCGCCTATTCGATCTTTCGGTCTGTTAACTTCGCACCCTCCCTATTTTAACGATCCCTCGCTTTATTCCGAAGCGGTCAGCGTCATTCCATCGTCGAAATTTTTCCTGGATTGTTCTGCTGTTGCTATAATCGAAGATTCAATTAAGTGATGTTTATTGACTCGTAAGTTACAAATCTCGAAAACCTTATTCTCTGGCAGCTACGCAAATTAAGTGGTTCGTTGATTCAATTACACTGCATAATATTTACTATTTACTATTTATTGCTATTTTTTATCTTTGCTATTTTATTTTCATTATTAATCATCACATTATTGGCACTTGGATGGGGTTTTTTCTCTCCGACTTCCGTCACTCGCTGTGTGCCGCGCCAACTCATTCACCATCCGACCACGGTATGAGCTCAAATTGGCGAAGATAATGAGAAACACGTGGCAGTTAGAAGTACTGGGATCTTCCGGCAGGAGGACGTCACCGAGTGCGACCACGGACGCGACGACTATTCGGCAATTTTTCAGCGGAAATTCAATGGAATGAGGCGATCGCCGTGATGAAAAATGAAGAAGGAGAAACATTGAACCGGCGATGATGCCAAAGTGAGACCGGAAACGACGAAGCCGCGGGGCACGAAGCGATCGCCGGAATGACCGGAGAAACGCGTGAGGCCAGAGGGTTCGCATAAGACGGATGGAGTTGGTTCATTCCGGAGAAACGGGTAGAGTCTTCGGACCGCCTCAACCTCGGGGAGTCGAGTGCGGAGTCCCGGGTCCGCCTTAACCTCGGGGACGAGCTTTCGCCGCGTTCTAACGTCCTGCACATGAGAGGACTAGGCGCGCGAGCGCGGAAGACCATAAGTTAACCACGCGGACACTTCAGACACTCGGTGTACCCAGCCGCCCGCACGCCAAGCATGAGAATTATGGTAGTACTTCTCGCTTTTCAACCTCTTTCTCTCTCTCTGCGAGCTCTGTCTTCGGTTTTTACGTCTCGGTCTTTCGCATTTTTCCTCGTGCAAAGAATGAAAAAAAAAAAAAAAAAAAACACACACAACGGAGGCAAGTTTGTAAGAGAAATGGGCCGGTGCTTGGTCGGCGGACTTTGCGTTCGCATGGACTCACTCACTGCCTTTACTTCCCTCGTCTCCGTGTTCCTTCCTCAACTTCTTTTTGCTACCCTCTTTCTCCGCGTCTCGCCGCTCGCGGAACCCTTGCTCGGGCTCTCAAGTTGCAAGTGCAATAGGCGCCAGCCTGAGTGCACATCCGAGTGCATCGTGAAGGGTATTTTACTTGCAGCCGTCCACGCCATACGGCGATTCCAACGCCGGGGCACTCAGGCGAGGAGGTATTCCGACAATCGGATGGATCGATGCTCGAAATGACACAAGAATGCAGACGACGGAGTACTTAACAGTTATTTTAACGTGACGTTTTGATATTGACCCAGGCAATGAAAATAGATGAGTGTGAACATCATACTTATTGCATGTCCTACCGTGGGATTACGATAAAAATAAGTAGATATTAAAAAAGGAAATAAGATTCGTTGATTCGACGAAGTAAACTCAATTCGGTTGGGCGTGTCCGGAACTTCTGGAATTGTGAGAAAAAAGCTGGTCCTGTTGAACCCAGCAAACGGAAATGACTTCAGAGTCGTTGCAAGAAAGTAGAAAACACACTCGAAGATCCGAGAAAGCATGGAAAAGCGGAAGCTTAAAAAGCTCGACCACTCGGTTGTAACAGAACGAAGCAAGAGGCGAGAAACACGGAACGAGTCATGAAACTATTTTCTCACAGGTTGTTCGAGCTGTCCCCCCGGTTCACCAACACCGTGGGTCGAGAGGTGGAGAGAGGTGAAACGTTGCCGGTGCATTGCCAGTCACGTGTACAACGGAAGAGGGAATAAGGGCGGTGCAAAGTGTGTTACACGGTAGAGCCAAAAGCTCGAGATCTCACTTTCTGGTCTCTCGGGTAACATCGTTGGTATACAGGAAGCAGCTGTGAGCCGGAACGGGATAGACGCGTAATTCAATCCGGCGAAATACGCCGCCGGAAAGACTCCGACGACGATCCACGCCCTCCCCTGGTGGCGCTGCGCGCACCAATCTCCGCGCGAACGGACTGACTCGCTACTCCGAGTTAATGTTATTATCCGAAAGCGTACAAACAGTAAATTCGGGTGAATTATCGTTAGCCGCAATGGCCAATCTTGTAGTCGCGACCATGCGTCTCTCCGTGCGAGTTCCACTTCCGGTAAAAACGGTCACGGTGATTGGTACAAAGAACGTGCTAAATCGAATTCCCGGCCGGGGATTGGTAATGTGGGTGAGCATTACTCGATGGTGTGATGTATTTTGAAAATTTTTATTAAGAGATGATCGTGGATTAAAATTCCAATCAAACATTAGAATCCATTGTCAAACGATAATCCATCTAAGGTATTCATATTTATTGTAGAAACGGGGAAATGTCAATTTTTACATGATAATTAATCATTGATATGTGTGTGGAAGCAGGTTTGAAATACATTTTCATTCAACTCTCCACTCCTCCCCGGAGATGAATTAAAATTTCACATTGCGACCTCAAAGTACTTAGCTCGGAGACGTACAATGCAAAGGACCAAAACAACAGGACCGATCAAAATGTAAATCAGTCATCAAAGCGATTCATTCAAACGTTCCGTCCCAACGTAACGTATGCATCAAATAGGCGAAATGACAACTCTCGCAATCGTTCGGATTTAATGCAATTGTCTCCGCGATCGAAACAGTGGAACGCGCATCGATGCAACATAAACACACGCGAACGAGTACGAATACACGTGCACTGTTGAATCCCGCCAAAGGTACTTAACGAATTTATAGCATCGATGGAAATCCATGCATCGGAAGCATACAAATGTGGAAAATTTATCGTTGACACTGCTCGAACATACGCATATACATTCGATTTTATACCAACATGCTCACAAATGTACACACGATTTAGGCACGTACCACTGCGCTCGCCATACACGTCAATGCGTTTGAGGATTTGCCTCCTGCGACAACGACAAACTTAATTTCCAACTGCCTCTCGCGTGACGAGTATAATCCGATTCGAGGCGAGAGTACATTCGTTAGAGAAATACAACTAAAACTAACGGTCGTGCGCGAGCAAGAGGGAACGAAACGCAACTGGCAACGAAGACCAGACGGACTGTTGGCCGATGCGAGACCTATAACGCCCGTCGTCGGTCATACGCGTATCCACTAGCTCGTCCGTACAAACAGTAATTCCTGGTGCTGGCGAATGATCATTAGCCATGTAGCACACCGTTTCATCGGGGCTGCTACAGTTTGCCGCGTGTGTTTACTCAATGCTTGTACTAACGCCGACGGACATGCGCGACCATGAGCGAGTACACGGCTGCGAATCGACCTCGCTCATGCTAGTACGATTCTAGGTAGCGCGGTATCCGCGATCGTCGAAGTAGTTTCGACGGGGAAGTAAGTCGGTTCGATCGACGATCCGATGCGACGATGCAATGTGGCAAATGCCATACTAATTGCCCCATGCTTTACAAATCTCAGCTAATAACGAGGCGACGCACGATGAGGTTTGACGAAGTACCAGGCCGGGGTATGCAACCTCGATAGCTGGATTAATAAGGGTTCAGGTATCGACAGGGAATACTTTTTCCTTATCTCTCTCGCTACCTACGAATAAACAGATTCAATGGGCCGCAATAATAATGACGCCGGCTATAGTGGTTTGCCTTAACAATCCGGTTTTGGTAATCAGTTTGGGGGACGAATCATTTTGGACTAAGGACGTTCCAGTCACGGCAAAGTTGATGGTGTATCGAGACCACAGATTTCTATGTGCATGGCAGTAAGTACAGCCCAGTACGTACGATGTAAAACCCCGTACCGTGAAGTTGCTTACTAACCAAAGGTTACCCGTCGCCTCCGATTTCCTCATGGTAAATCTCAACCCCCCGTTGGGCACGCGCCGGCAAATCGAAAATCAATGTGACCTCCCGTGCATATCGTGATGCGCGCTTGACGATGTACCATACCTAACTCTTGCTCTCGAACTTTTTACTGCGCTTTGTCCGTTGACAACGTCCCGCAGCGTGCACTTGATACCACGGGAGTATCGGAAAAGCTCCGGTTTTCCCGCTCCAGTTACTTCACCCACGCTGTGGAAGTAAGGACTCCGTGGTACGACGTCCGCTCTCTACTGTCTTTCCACATTCCTAACTCATTATCGAATTTTTTGTAACTATCGAAACTCGAGTGGAAAAATGGATATAACCTGTAGACAAAAAAATTGACAGTCGCGGGCATATGTTTTTTATATGCAAACAGTACGTAATTTGAATAAAATTCATACAAGTCTCCACACAATGTGTAATTTTTTACATAAACAAGTGACTCATGCGTATGGATTTTGTGCGGATTGCGTATAGTGTGCATATAAAAAACGTCTACGACTATTAATTTTTTGTCGTGTGTAGGCTATATGTTTGTTCTCTACTTGAGTATATCCCGCATATCCCATCGAACTTGGAACCTGATTCGCGATGTTTTGTAGCTTGACCTTTGATCAGTAGTTGGGTTACTTTACGAGACTGTACTTTTTGACCAGCTCCATTAAGCTTCCCACTTCTACGTCTCCGAGTTCCTCCGCTCGAGGGTAAGCCCTCCCCGATAGGCGAAATCTAGACGCTGTCAGTGCAGGGCAGTCCTAAAGGAGTGGAGGACCTTGATTTCCCCACCGTATCTACATGTGCTTTGTTCGTACAGCCCCCTTGTCGTAGAGTGGGCTTTTGGATTCACCATGTCCAGTAAGGAGTCTCATCTCAGCGCTGAGACTTCTTCTTGACAGTGTTTTTTTCTTTCCGAAGCCCTGGGCACGATTGCTTTCGCCGTGCTGTAGGTCCCGGTGTTGTTCTACCTTTTACCATTCTCCTGACGAATCTTCATCCTTGATAAAGTTCGCCGTTGCTTTTATAAAAATGGCAACCCAAGAACGAGTGACAATCTTCGTCACTCGGCAGTTCGAGAAAAATCTGCGTATAAATGAACTTATGGTTCACGACACAACTTATCTTCGTTAAAGTCGGAAAAGAAAATTCATCCTTCGGGTAAAGACTGAAGAAAAAAGTCCTTTCCAATGAACCACGGCTTAACGGTCTCTCCGTTGTCAATCGCGCGGTCCACATTCAACAAAAAGACAAAGAAAAAAGAACCAGCGAGGGGTCGACTTTGCGGCTTTAATAGGAATCTTCGCGATAGACTTCGGGGTCTGCGTCGTTGACGATATACCATTACCATTCCGTGTTTCATCACGGCAGAGCGTAAAGTTTGTCCGTCCCGGACGTCGAGTAGGATAGGCCGGGGGTAAACTTTGGAACGCAGCGCCTCGGGCTTTCTTGTTGCCCAATTTCATGCGGATTCTCAGTGAATTATGTTGAGGTCACGGGAAAAGTCTATAACGAGTTGAGTGGCGAAAGGTTGACACGACAACCTCATGAGAAGTGTAGGAGTTTGAAACCTCGGCTAAGCTCCCTCTTTTCGTGCGACAGGCTCGATTACGACATTCGCCGAGTCGATGAATTCGAGCTAGAAACGTGAGGCACGTACCGCCATCACAGATTTCTCGCGTGCATTCGGTTGGGCCCGTTGGGCTGTTTCGACGAAACGGACTTGCCCGTCGAGGGAACCAAGCAGAACGCAATGTGACCGATACAACGAGTGATGCGCGCGAGACCAGTAGTCACGGACGTCGCGGTCAGCCATCGACGTCACCGACTTCCACCGGGTCTGCCCATCAATTTCCCGACTGTGCGTACACAAATCAATGGGTTCACGGAGTTTATTGTTACCAACACGTGCTGCGGACAACAACTCGGCGCGATTTACAAGCCTGCGAAGTCACAGATCAACGCATATGCAAATTCAGCGACGCCGTCGAGTGTTTCGATTTGATGGACAATCTTTCTATGATTACTTTGGTGCTTGAATTCACGCGTAATCGTGTTGTAATTTTCAACAAACTTCACGACGAAGCATCTTCACCCAACGGCAATGAACAAAAAGCTTACTAGCTCGGATAATAAAATGGTCACAGGCGACAACGTGCATTCGGATTGTGAAAACATTTATTCAACCACGGATGGAAAAACCCGTGGAGAATTATCGTACGGCCATTGCCTGTTCCGTATTGTACGTTTTGACGTACAATGCCCGCTCGGAAACTTTGAGCATGCTTTGGTGTCGGTTGGACAGCCGGATGGACGGAGCTGACCGTTCTGGCTGGCAAATTGAATCGAACTCAACCGGAAATACTGCTGGAAGCCAAATGCATTCCCCCATCTAATCGCGACCACGTTTATCCGCCTGATGGAAGACCAGGCCACACGATCGAGGGACGGGGCGGCAGAGGGGGGATTGGGGAGGGGTTAATACCGATGGCAGGGTGGTAAACGGACAAGGTCGTTGAGCCTCATCGTCGCGCCCATGAATGTTCACTGATGCCACTGTGCTTAGCGCATCAGAACTACCTATAACCACTGTTGTGTTCGACGATGATACGCGTTTGGTTCATGCATGAAAAATATGGATGGAAGCCTGAAACATTTTTCCTTTTAGTTATCTCGAACATAAATTAAAAGGCTGTAACAAAAAAAATAGGAACTTATCAGACATCCGAGCGTTCAACGATTAAGAAGAAATTAGTGAAACTAATGTTAGTACCTAGATTTATCAACTTGTTCCACAAATAGAGTACTCAAATATTCAGTTGGCAAATTTCTCTGGAATAAATACCTCGTATTATATGGAATTTATTCTTTCCTGAATTAAACAGTTAGCTCCGATTTTAACTCTCATCCAGGAGGATAGCGACAATCGTAACTCCCGCGTTTTTTTAAATTCAAATTGTTACGAAAGAGGTTTAGGTGGATGATTAAATACCCGAGTATTGACACAAGGACTAAACTGATAACGGAATACGTCTTTACGACCCCAATTAAGCTACGCACGTCAGCCCAGGCTTTTCGCGTTTATCGTCTCCCCACAAATCTATACAACCAATGCTTTGAATTGTGAGAATGACCCTTGCGTCCAGTTGGATTAAAAACAAGAATTTATCTCATTGGCCCGATCTCTGTCCACATTCTTTTCCAACTCGACGGATTTCATTGTGGAAATTTTACGAAATGTCATAGGGCTCGCACAGGCTTCATTAAAACTTGTGTACGAGATTGACGATCTTTTGTCGTGCTGAGTAGCAATTATACGATGGCCGGATAGGGGGAAACCTTGATTCTCCAACTTAATAGGACTGATGAGTTTGATAGAACTCTCGTAGTACAGCCATATGGAGATCTCACAGTATACGAAGTCCCCGCTCCATATCCTAACGCAATAACATATTTTTTTTTTTTGCACATGACAATCCAATTTAAACTACAAAGTTACATATAATTCGACCTCATTCTGCAAAAGCGTCCACCAAAGTCAAGAACTAACACGATTATATGTGAGCGAAACGCAAAGTGAAGGAACTATTTCATTGAAGGAAAAAAAACAGCGTTTTTTCGGAGAAATTCTCATTATCACGTAGCATCGATATCTCGTTTAATTCAACGCATTAAATTCCACTCACGAGCGTCGAGCATGCAAAGTTTCATCCTCCGAACGACGTGGCTGCTGAAGTTGAGATCTTCTCGATAGCTATTTATTCACACACCAGTTCAGATACATGTGGAATTGTCGACAATGCGATAAGATAACGTATTCATAAAATGCGTGAGCAAATACGTGCACTACATTCAATGCTCGACATTCCGGAGATCGAGCGTGGTACCTAAGCCCCGACGCAGGGGAGGACGAAGGCAACGACGTTGAAGTGCGAGTTTTATTTATCGCGAATCGAGAAAAATCGATGCCAGGCAGTAAACGCGAAAGAGGAAGAGGCGGACGTGTGTGCAAAGCCGTGTTCGTACGAATACGGCGATGCCAATGTGTGTGACGATCGGAACACGAGCGTGCGTGACTCTTGAATACTACCTACGGGATGAATGCAGCGAAGGTACAGTCAGGGAGAATAGCTGAAAATATTCTGATGTTGGCTTTGAAAAAGTGGGAAAAAATGGAAGAGTGTGTCGAAAATATTCCGACCTGGTTTTAGAACGCTTGTGAAGTATTTCGAGCTATTGAATAATTTCGCTGACGTGGGGGCGGATCAAGGACGGTTGCGATCGGAGGATGTTTACGAGAAACGTCGCCTAAGGGTCCGCCTCCGATTTTATTCGTTTTGAAATATGGTTTGAAACATTGAATAATGGGAAGGACGTGATTTGTAAGACGGGCTTAGTTTCATATTGAGGAAGGGGAATCACAACCTAGCAAAGTTTTAGAATAATTATCGAGGCTTGGATTTTTAGAAAAATATATCCATTAAGAAGGGATGAAATTTTTGTTGCGTAAGATTATGGCAGATATTCTTGATTTTCGGCCAAATTAATTAAGGGTAGTTTACTGTCTTCAAATCTTAAACAGGGTGTAAAAATATATAGCCACCTGTATCTTTAATACCATTTCATTGAACTAATTGGAAAATGCAATTAATCTTGTATGCAAATCACATAATTGTATGTATTTCAGCCGCAAGTGGTAGTTAACCCCCGATTGAGAGGTCGATAATTCACAATAAATCTTTTATTGCAATCTTGTAACTTTCTTTCAACCTAAGAAAAATGTCCACTACTTTCTGTATGTCTAATATTATTGGCAATTTGAATTTGAAAACTGATCATTCAGAAACTCTAAAAGGCTTATACTCCCTAAATATGATTTCGGGCACGTATGAAAAATACGTATACCTAATTTCTAAATGTTCTTGATCGTATTTCTGAATCATATCTATAGAGATTGATGGAAACGAAGCTTCCCAAAGAGCAATATCTGAATTTCGCAAGCTCATGCTCATCACCGTTGGACGTATTTGTTGCAGGATGCGCTGGAGTCAAAAATGAAGGAGATTGAAACTTTCTACCCTCTCGCTATGATAGCATAAAATATACAGAAATTCGCCTCCGGTAAATCACGTACATTACTTCTACCACATCGGTATAAAGTTTGTGCACTCTGCGCGCAAAGTGCATGGTTACTTGTGCAAAATTTCACGTTACATCCACCTTCCACAAAAATACCTAACGACGTGCACATGAGAGTGCATCTCCGGTTCAGGACCGAGGCAACGCAAAGGGAAACAAAAATTCAGTGAGCGTGGGCTAATATTTATACAGAAGTACCAAATTGAGAAATAATGCAAATAAACTGCGTTTCAAGCGATTGAATCGATATACAAGGCCATAACAGTCCGGCACGTGCGGAAAAAGGATCCCCACAAATTTGTTTCGGGTCAAGTAGCTCTCGAGTCGAACGAGAAGAATCGCGAGGGTTTGTTTTTAGGTTTCCTTTTTTCGTCATTCATCGTCTCGACCCTCATAAATATACGAATCAGCCGGAGTTACTCAGTATTTATTTTTCACTCCGTTTGTGAAGTTACTAAATTTTCGATACAGCTTGTTCTCGATCTCCAATTTCAAAGAAATCTTCCTGAATCGATTCGACTGACTCCATAGGCACGGAAGGCGCTCACGATTTTACAATCTAATCGCAGACGATACACGGTATTTTCTTTCAATTAGCGTTTATCGTAGTTCGTGACTAACACGACTCAGCCCTCCCGGGAGCCTCGATTATCCCCGGGCCAATCGATTTCACCGATGACGACGTCTTCGAGCGTTATCGGGTTTAATTACATTCGCAAGAATCCTCAGCAGGGAACACGCAAGCCATCCCCAACTTCGACGACGTCTGCGCTACGAAGCAACAGCAAAATCTCTCGAGTATCATCGATCAATTTTATAGGCGGTCGTGATATGTAAGACCGGCTGTGTCGTTCTTCCCCATCGAACTGGTTGGTTCTTCTTTATCCACATCTATTCGCAATCATCATCAATCATCGACCCTCAAGACGAAAACGCCCACAAAATTTTTGCAAACAATTTCCCATATCTCGAAAAAATCCTATCGATAAATTCTTCCAACAAAAGCGACTACTAATGACCCACAACTACAACGGAAAGTCCGGAAATTGAAATACTTTGAAATCTGGGGTTGATATTGAATTTCACGTTAATGAGAGTTTCTACATTTATCGCGGAGGTCGGCAAAACCGCTTAATATCGTAATTAAGTTGCTGCAGTAGAGAGAGCCGTTATTGCTATCGAGGGAACTAATAAATTTCTTTTTAGAGTACCCGTCAATTGCCGCTCTCAGTGGTATAAGTGGTGCGAAATTTAATATGCGACGATGGTGGAGTAGCATCGCATTACCGGTGAACTAGATTTTTCGAAAATACAAATCGTCATGACCAAACTGTGCTACTTCGTCTCTGACATCATTCATTAATTTCTATATCAGGGTCATGTTCGAATTTTGATTGGAACGGGTAATCAAAAGAAAAAAAAAATGTTCGAGCTTACTTGAACTTTCCACTGTAATTTTTATCGTGACCCACAACCAGGCGAAGTTTTGCATTTAAAATACATGCAATTTTCCTACTATTCGGTATGTTAGCGGGAAGACGAATTGTCCCTAAAAAAATTCGATACCATATGAAATTAACGACCCCCTGCTTTTACCAAAAAAATATTCATATATGGGTCATCTCCTGCTATCTTGACACCGTTCCTCTGACGATTATCACGCAATTCATCCAAATAATTTTGAAATAACGAATATTTGAGAGTCCCGGGACTTAACATTGATTGTGGTTGTTGGAAGAGGTCATGTGGGTTTTTCACGACCATTTTGAGGGAGAAGCGGCACTCTCAGATGTTTGAGATATTACGAACTCATAAGAAACATAGGCACATTTTTGTTGTTTACTGGAGTATCGATTGGGGGCGCGTCCAAATCAAAATTTCATAATGATGTAAATAAAGATCATCTACTATACAGCTACATCAATTACGATTCTGGAGAGGCCCTGTAATGCAATCACGTGGTAATTCGCCAATCCCAGATGCATACTTCCAGCTGCAGCTAATTGGGTGTGTCGACACTTATCGCGGTGGTCCCGTGGTTACGTAAACAAGGGATTTCTCACACCACTCCGGTGGAATAGGAGCCTCGTAAAGGACTAACCCTCGTAAGCCCATGCTTAGTCGAGAAATAAGCAGCCGCGCTCGACAACATACGAAAGTCCATGTGAATGACTATAAATCTCGAGAATTGCGTAATCTTCCTAATTTTGATGTTTCCAACCTCAGGGCGTTATGCTGAGTACAAACGAATCAGTCAGTCTCCACATTTTATGTCTCAGATACGCCCTAAAGTGATTGTAGCGATTACAGACTTTTTTTATATACTCTTCGACCCCACCAAAAGCCTGTAAAAATTCCATGAACATGGGACCATGAAAATGAATTTAAACGTTGTAGATAAGAAAGTTGGCGCTGGCTTTATATCCATCTGGCAGTACTTCTGAATTTCGATTGCCTCGAAAAGTCGGCGAGCCTAAAAATGACTTTTAGCGGAGTTGAAGGGCCCATAAAAAGTCGGTATTTTCTAGATATTCAAAAAAGATTTTAGAATCAGTGGGGGTCGCCGATTTTATAGACCTCAGTGTTATTATTTCTTCAAAATTCATCATGTCAATTGAAAGCTCGGTGTACCTCACTATCTCGTGTAACAGTCTTCGGATTGTGCTCCGAGGCGTCGGCTTAAAGCAGCCTCGCAGTTCAATTCATCGAATAAACAACCCGCCGGAATTCGAGGGTCGAAGCTTGCTAATTCGCGTCTTACCCACACATACGCATATACGCAGAGTTGAATTCACGGGGCAAACATTCCACACAGCTTTGTTCGAGCGGTGAAGAACCACCGAGATCACGAGCAGGGTGGCTCGAGACGTTTAATGAGATAGTTCGAGACAAATAAGATGACTCTCCCGAGCTTCGGGCGACCCTGCGTTCTCGGCGTGTGTTACCAAGCACTCTTTACCTACTAAATTTCTCCTGAAGAAGCTCCGACCGTCCGCTCCGACACTCGAGCTTAATTTCACTCGGCAGTGCGGTACACTGTATAAACCCGATTGCCTTACTCCGCCCCCGCCGTTAAGACTCGGTACACACGCGAATTCACGACACAAAACACACATACACACACACACAGTGATATTATCGACTAAACAGATTGAGCACTTTTTTCTCTTATTTACGTAGTTTAAAGATCCTTGTGCGCACTATTGACACTCAATTTACATCACTTGAAACTGAAATTCTTTTTTTATTTTCTTTATTAGAAAAAAAAAATTGTCCTCGAAGTCTAATGAAAACAGATCGAGCGTGGAGGCTATCTCATTCACGTACAGGTGCAACGCACTTGTGCACTGATCATATATCTGCCATTGGGGTGTACGCGGTCGCCAGGGGTGTTATACGCTTCATCGACATGCACGCGGTAGCTGCGCCGAGACGCCACTCTCCCTCGTGGGTTTTTTTTTTTTTTTTTCGTTTTTTTTTCTCGTTGCTCTTCACCCTTCACCCTAACGTTCACTCGGTCGGAGCTGATCGTGAGGTCGAGCAGCGTATAATCGTGTCTTCCGACATCGATGATCCGTGTCCAATAGCTTCGTTAATTGTCAGCTGCCAGTCTCGAAAAAAGCTCGGGGCTCCACGAGTCTCAGGATATCATTGACCCATCGAAACCCGACTTATCTTCGTGACAATCAGGATTCAACGATAAATCTCGTCTCGTCATTCGGTTACGTTCCACATCGACGGTTGATTTATTCTTCGCTTGAGCTTTCGCATTCGCGCATTTTATTTTCGATGATTGGCAATTGGCAACAACGTCATCCGTCTGCTTCGTACCGCGGTCGGCTGATGTGGAATTTGATTACGAGAAAACGTCGAATATCGTGGAGTACGACGAAGTCTCTGTGACGGATGATGTATCTCAATGGAAATCGTATAACTTTGTGATAATGTCGCTTGCGACTCTGACGGGCTGTGCAGACGTTGCAATTAGCCCAGTTTCATGGACCACCGCGATATTTGCGTTAATTGATACTATTCGGAAAAGACATCAACGAGTGGATCACGAACTCGGTTTCGTGTGGGATTTCGAGCAACGTCGATTCATCGATCGAGCGAAGATGTAAAATCGCGGATATAATTCGTCGTCAATTATTCAAGCAACGAGATGTATTCCGGGGCAGCGATTTCGTGTCGTGAATGTTCCTTGAGGTCGTCCCGGTAAACGCCCTTTTCGCGACAGAACCCAAAGTGAGACGAGCGAGTACCGGCAAATAAACCTTCGCGAGCCTTTGACTATATGTGCGACAATGTACGCAGCAGTGTTGTCGAGGCTGACGACACTCGTGTGGTATATTGGCCTCGATTTATCTCCTCATTACAACGAAGCTTACGATAAAGCGTCCAACCTTAACACTGGCGAAGGTCACGCCGTGGAAACTAATGAAAATATTAATCGAGCGAGTCAGAGAAAAATGATCCGAACGGATGTAGACCAGCGTAAGCGATATCACTGTTCGACCGCAACGACGATACGATCAATGAGGTCATGGAATGTGACGCCAATAATAAGAAATCAAAGATACGAGGGAAATTCTATGGCAGACCGGCTCCCATTTTTTTTTCTTAATTCCCGTGTGTTGTCTGACGTCGTGCCCCGTCAAGCAGGGTGCCGCGTCAGTGGCAAGAGCCACGTGTACGGCACTGCACTCGACTCCCAGAAGTTTTGGTCGTCGCGGCGTGTCGTAAAAACGCGCGGTGGTTGTCAACACGACCGGCACTCGACGGCCACGCACCCTTCCACGCGACCAGCCAACGCACCGCGACGTATGGAAGAACAAGCAAAAATCCGCAATTTGTTCGTAATATACGTACGCTCGGTGTGGGCGGGGATGACGCGTGTCCCAACGATACTACAGAAAGATAATCCAAAATAGAACGGATCGCAACTGCCGCGTGTCGAACACGTCAGGGTAATTTATCCGAACAACTCGTTTTATATCCCGCCGGATTTTTTTCCAAAGTCAGTTTCTTTATCGTCGAACGAATATCCGTTTCACCGTGTCCGCGTTGATTATTTTTCCATTCGTAGATAACAATTGATAAGAAGCAGAGCGCGGATGAAGGTTCGCCTTACGCGGGGCTCCGCTACGACGCCCTGTCGTCGCGGCGCGGGGTGAACGCACGACTTGCGGACGATCCACCCTCCGCTACCTATTCACCTCCAGCCTCGCTGCTCCTACTACCACCACCACCGCCACTTCCCGAAGCTTCAACGAGGACTACCACGACTGCGTCGGGCCACCACCACCAACACCGACACCGTCGCCTCCACCACCGGCGCCAACACTACCACCATCACCGATCCTATCCCAGGCTCTGCAACGAATATCAGCCGACTTCACGAATTCATTACCACTACTGCCAGCATCGCCGCGACTACCAGCACGAGGCAACACGACTACCACGAGGAATTCGACGTACCGACGTCGTCAGTGGTTCTCCCGGCGCAGAGTCACTGCGCGGACATTCGTAACGGGCGACCTTACGACGACAGCGTCGCGAAGCGGAACAGAACGAGGGTGCTCACCCGCTCGCTCTAATTCGGGGCGGCTCGGAAAAGACGCCGAGAGGGATTTAGGAAATTCACGTTCGACCGACGGAGATAGTAAAAAAAACAAAAAAAAATAATCCGCCGAACGAGAGGAAGCGAGACCATTCCGGTGTGTGAAGGTACAGAGAGGGTGGAAGCGAGTTAGTAAGCTTCCACGCTTACCGGGGTGAGTCGCTCTCGTGACGGGCAGCGCTACCGTCGGGTGGTACGGTCGTAACGGGAACTTCGGTGCCGATCGAATCCCCGATTGGGTGGGAGTCTGCCGTCGCGTGAGGCTTGTTTCACTCCGTACACGAGGGACGAAGCGAGATGAAGGATGAAATGGAAGATGGAAGAATGAGGAGCACCCCGAACGCGGTGGGAGACCGGAAGAGTAAGAGCAAGGGGATGGCCAAGGAGTGGACGAATAGATAGAAGGATGAACGTCGGAGCGAGATAGAAGAGGGATGAAGGGAGAGAGGGTGAGAGAGCAAAGCTGGAGGTCCGGAGACCACGCTATCGGTATCACCAGCAGACCTGTGACGCTTTGCGGGGATTCGACGGTAGAGAAGGTCCTGTATATATTCGGGTTAGTGAGGTGTCACCGGCGAACAAACGGAGGAGCGTCAGCGATGTGGTTATGCGTATGAAACTGAATGAAGTTTGAACGTGAGGATAATTGAGGTAAGAAAACTTACCGGGAAGCAGAATTAATGGGAACGATAATTATTTTTTTTTAATTGGTCGATGTTTCTATTTAGCGGTTATGGTTCATTGAATTTGATGGGTAGACAGAGAAATTAGAATGGTTAAATAGTTGGATTAATAAGATTGATTCGATATGGTCGGAATGGTCAGAATTTGACCGCCCAGTTATCGAACTTACTTATTCATGGAACGTTCTTTTTTGTGAGGAGTTTGTTGGCTCGGTCGTCGGAATCAATGATAAATATATGAGCACGGATCTCGATGTACTGCACCATACCAGATATCCAATATAGGGCGGTATACTCGTACTACGTTGTACGGAGAAATTCCGCCGCGACGGACAATCTCGCGGGAGCAAGTGGAAACGGTCGAAAGGGGTCAGACGGACATGAGCCACGTACTTACGTTCATCGGTACGCCTGTGACAACGGGCCGTATCAGGCAGGAAAA
This sequence comes from Sussaba pulchella, assembly GCA_963971145.1. NCBI lineage: Eukaryota > Metazoa > Arthropoda > Insecta > Hymenoptera > Ichneumonidae > Sussaba > Sussaba pulchella. The sequence goes on from OZ020168.1 coordinate 7,311,688, forward strand.
TTCAACATTTTTTACACCTGTCTTTTTCGCAAGAGGATTGGATGAAGGATAATCTAGTCCAAACGAAATGGGATTTGAATTCTGAACTTGAGCAAGACGTGGGATACAATGCTATAATAATCGCAATACGGTGTAGCAGTAAATTGTGGCTTCAATATGTCTGCACTAAAAATGCACATCAAAAATGTTACCGCCAGGTGTTTATCGAATTTTTTATTGAGGAAATTGAATTGCACGTAGCTATATACATTGCCTCACGGTCATAGGTTGATGCTAGTGGGCAAATTACCGATCGGGTTTCGAGCTTTTTCATTTTCACGATGAGGATATCCCAGGTGGGAAAAAATATATAGAGTATATAAAGGCTGTATGGAGTTTTATATATGAAATCGGGGAGATGCATTTTCTATACAGACTGTACACAATCTATGGACAATTTATATACAATAAATCGAACGGTACTTAATATCCATCGTTGATATTCTTCTCTATATATGTCTAGCTATCGCGATAGAGTTGATATATCAATGCACACATAAATTATCAATTCAATAATCATTACAATTGATAATAATCATTATCATATTAATATCAGTAATTTATATTTTAATTATACACCCGCGATGAATATCGACGACCGTTTGATTTATCGTAGGAAAATTGCTAACAGATTATTTACAGTACGCATACGGAATGCACAGGTCCGATTCTACATACAAACGTATATCATACATTCTGTATATATTTTTTACTAGGGATGAAAATACAAAACCTTCGCCATTGATTTCACATTTGTGCGAGGATTCCCAGCAATCTCGACGATATCGTTGTTGCAATTGTTGCCAATGAAAATAGTCGTACCCGGATGTTAAATCGAGCGGAAGGCCATTAACGTCATTCTTGATTCTTCGAGAACCCGCGACGAGATATCGAGTTGTCCTAGACCTTCGTTTCCCTGTCGGCTCCGCGACGCGAGATCTTTACTTAGCCTGCTCTTGGAACACTCGTTCTCACGCGGCCCCATTACCAGACGCCGAGACCTTACGCGCACACAACACGTTTCGCGAACCCTCGTGCCAGCCGGGGTGCCAACGACCTCCCCTCGCCCCGTTGATCTTCCCGGCGCACCCACGATCTTTTCCCATCCGACCCGTTCTCTCTCACGCCCACTTTTACCCTTTTATTCTCCTTCTTCTTTCACGCTTGCTCGCACACTCGCTTTCCCTTTTCCACCCTCGTGTCCTCGATGCCACGGCTAACACACCCCATGGCAATACGGACCCTGCGACATAGCTGGGTTGTTGCGAGGTAGAAACCAGCGATGCAGCATCAAATCTCCGCTCGCCATGTCCTCTCTTACTTTAATCGCATTTTCGTCCGAGTCATAGCATCGTACATTTTATTTATTACAAATTTCTTTCATGAGGATTTTATATTTACCACTTGCTTACTTTTTTTTCATTGTGTTCCATTGAAGGAGGTGTTGAAATTAATCCAATTTCACGTGGTGGCAATACGACGGTTACGCGCGATTTTCACCATTGGCCGATCGTCCCAATGATTCTTCTCAATGTCCGCTGTACCGTCGTCATACGCATAAACTTTTGTTTCTCGCAAAACTAATTCGCAACTCTTCTACGCCGTCGCGGCTAATTCAATGTTCCGCAAATACCATTAGGACGATAAAATTCTCTTCCGTAACCCTCTCGTCGATAGTTCGCCTTGAAACATGTGGTTGAGTGCGAGAAGTTGGAGAAGCTCGGGGTTAAATTTGCAACAAACGGGAGTTGAAAGGATGATGGAATGGCGAGATTGTACGTTTCGAGACTGAAACGGAAAACTCGTTAGATCCGGAAGGAAGTGAGGTTGGACCGAGTTGCCGGAAGTGGTTACTCCGGACCTTGGAGATCTTTGGACAGCGTCGTGGCCGAAGAAACTGGAGCCAGAATAGCAGAGACAAGTGGCGAGCGAAAAAAAAATCGTGGGAGACAGAAGACAAAATATATGTATGAACTTTTGTGGATCTTGGGCACCAAGGTTTACCGAGGAAAATATAGTAGAAGGACTGCAGGCAGTGCTATCCTTTTTTTGTGCGAATATATTGTCCGGTGAAAAAAAGGAGCTGGACAGCGCTCTATGGTCCACCAAGATGACTCGAGGAAGCGAGTGTATATATGCGCGTCGACGTCGTCGAGTTCAGAATGTATGCCGGCAAACTGAACTTTTATGCAGCTTTGGTGCTGTCGCTTGTATACAGTCCTTATTTTGTGAAAAAAGATAAACTTTGATGAAAAAAATATACGAGTAACGTAGCATGAGCTATTCGCAGTATTTTAGCAATTCGATACTCATACAAAATTTACGTATTGCGCCCGAAATGTTCAGAATATTTATGTATTCGTAGGTATTCGTGAAACTATTCTGGGTAAATGGTCCATTTTGTATGTGACTATTTTTTTAACGTCTTTTGTATCGTTAAAATTAAATATATAAATAATATACAAAATATAAATTGAAAAAAAATACAATTTATAGTAAATTTTGAAGTTTAGGATTCAAGTTTATAATGTATGAACATAGCGAATGCTATTTCACTCTACAGCCCCCTATTGCTACACTCTAGGACTATTACAATAACCTAAAAAAAGTAATTTCTAAGCAAATTTTACTTCAATCAAGTTATTATAATATATAAATTAAAGGGTATGCCGTTATCCCACACGTCCTCCTATATCTACACCGATGGAACAGCCGAGACGCTTGACAGCGAGGAAAAAGTAAAAGATCCGACACGAGACGGTAGCATTCAACAGCTTCCAAAAACCCTCTCGTCAACCCTCGTCCGAACTATCGGGCGTCGGATTCGTACGAGCGGCTCATAAAAGCTCGCCAACAGCTCTTTCGCTCGTTCGCTCTGGGACGTACGGCTCCTATTCGTTCGTCCCTACTACATTGGTTCGTCTTCGTCCAAACAGCAGACGAATGCTATTCAAAATTTGCAATCTCGTACTCTCACGCTTTCGTACTATTCTTCGCCTGCAATCTCTCTATGCACCGAAAATCTAAATATTCGGGCGTCTACCGCTTTCGGAAGGAGAAAAACGCCCCAGCGATGCACACCACAGCTGCCTGCTTCTATCCTTTCATTATTTACAAATACTTTATATTACTAATGATAATATTTTACGTGTACTTGATGCATATACGACTATTTGCCATCGCTCAAACGATGATTTTCTCGAAATTTCATTTTATTATCAACTCCATCACTACATTTATGCCAAAGTGCAAATTTTCCAATCTACTATTGCATTGCAAATCGATTCATCGGTGCATCGATAATTTTCACTGAAAATCATGACCAATCGAGGGTCCCGTAACTGCGTTACTCCGTACTCGTTTAATTGTGCAACAATGCAACGGCAGAGACGGAAAGATATCGAACCAACGACCGGGTGGAATTGAAGCGAAGCTGAGAATTGAATGAAGTAACCCCCGCCGGAAGCGAAAACGCAAATGAATACTTCGTTTCGTCGTTCCGACTCTGCGGGGCTTCGTTTGAATTGCTCGAAGGTAGAAATGGGAAAAAAAGAAGAGAAACGAGGAGAAGAAAATTGTGTCAGAGACGAGAATGAAATTAGTTGGTTCTCAAACGTAATGAATAATAACGAATCTCATTTAATTGCAATTTCATTGAATTAAAAATTCTATCGATAGATGACAAATATAAATAAACCATTATTGTTAATTTGAAATTGTAGACATCGCAGTACAGCCAAGATAAAAAAAAATAATAACGAATATCGATAGCGTGTATACGAATAGGTTTTTCGTCTAGCAGCTCTTCGTTGAAAGTAATACCCTTATAAAAATTTCCCACCGCGTTATTGGTCGACTGACATCTTATACCTGACAGACTGTAATCCAACAGCGGTATTACGCTTTCACATCGCTTTTCCGATGCCATCAACGTCGTTCCGCTATTCCACATAAATACCTTCTTCGTTATCGCAGCGAAACCAATCGAAGAGTGATTGATCACCGTATCGAGATAACGGAATATATCGTCGGTATATTATACAGGTGTCACACGTGCTCGAGTGCTATCTCTCGGGCATCGACGTACCAATTAAGTTTGAAACGGTTTGCAATCGACTGATTCATTCGAGGTCATTGCAGGGTCTAGTCCGGTACTGAAATGATTTATAACGCTCAATGGTCATTCCAAAGGACCCCACGAAATTACCACGGTTGAATTTGTGGAAGATTTGAGGAAATAATAAAAGTAATTCGAGCTTTTCTTAGAAATTAGTCGATTATTCTTTTGTCTGAAATTTTCATCTTGTTCTCTGAAATAAATATAATTTTTGAAGCGGGCACCATCGCGACAATTCTTATCTCAAACAGTGGGCAGTCCATACCAAAATTATTTTAGGAAAATTATCAATATTTAAAATTATTTAAATTATAATTTTGAAAAAAAATCACATACAAATTCCTCCTAATTATTGAAGAACTCTAATCTAGAACACTTATCGTTCAAGATATCACCGAAGCACGATTTCATCGAGGTTTGACGCAAATCCGCGTATCATAACAATCCGATGAAAAAGTCGTCAAACCAAGCACGAAAAAGGTTCCGACATTTATGCGTCGTTCTGTTTTATCGCTATTTATAATATTTTAGTTTTCGACATTCGTGCACGACATCGCGACCGAGTGCACAAAGCGATCACGAATTTTTTTCATCTCTTCGAGGACTTTGCTCGCCCGACCCCGTTCGTAAATCTACCGGGCGGTGGAAGATAAATGTGGTAAATCGAGAACCGATGCTGCCCACATGAAGCCCACAACGCTATACTTTACCTGTATCTCAAGGGTAGTTTCGAACTATGTTCGTGTATCTCTCTCTCTCTCTCTTTCTCTCTCTCTCTCTCTCTCTGTGTGCGTGTGTTTGTGAGCGTGTGTTCGTGAGCGTATGCGCGAGCACGGGTCCGCTTGCAAAGTGCGGTTCTAGTACGTCTATTTTCGCTAGATATTGCAAGATGCACTTTACCTCGTACTTGCTCTGGTATCTGTACGGCGGGCGTAAACTTCTCCTGTGAACCGCATCGACGGTTTCACGATACTCACGGTGTCGATGGAATTTTACGCAAATGAGACGATCAATAATTCTTCCAGATACAAGAGATGTGGCAACGTGCTAGGACCCGGTACATCATCGTTAGATTTCCGATAATATTTAAACCGTTGAACGAAGTATCATGGATTCGTTTATAGCGGCTTCGGGCGAAACGCTCTGTATGAGCAAAAAAAACGGGTGGGTATGACTTCCGGTAGCGCGTAAATATCAATACTTCATACGCAAACTTTTTACTCTGGTCGAAGAGTAACATCAGACTCGCAATGGTAGAAATGCCTTTTCGGATATGCCCCGAGATCATATTCAGATCATATTATTACTATACAGTACCTCATTAATACCGGGTAACATATTGTTGTAGCAGAATGTGAGGCTGAAATTTTATTCGTGATAATAATTCATAAATAACAATAATAATAATTTCTCTCTATCTTTTAATACAAAGTTAATATTATTATTATTTTCGTGATGTTACGCCGTGTGATTAAAGTTTTCAAACGTGACGACTTTAAAAAATCGGCGCCACCCCTAAAAATCGTCCGATAGGGCTCTGCTTTCTACACAATTCTACGGAGAAGCAAAATGCTTCAGAATAACCGATAGTCATAAGTCGAAATTTTTCTCTTCTCTACGAAACAATATGTATGTATCATTATTATTGTTATCGAACGAAATTACACAATTCTATCGTGAGTGTGATACACAGTGTATGAATATAAAATAGTAGGGAATGTTATTTAAAATTTTCGACCCTCAATATTAATGTTTTCTCACAGGCGCCAAAAACACATAAATTTAATGTTTCACACCCCGAAATAATGTTTCTTCATTGCTCGAATCTGTTGATTTTGAATTTAAAACACCTCGATTTCATCATCCGACCATCGAAAGCAAGAGCCGAATCATTGGGATTCGAATATCATCCACATGAGTTTCAATTTCGAACAACTGGTTTGTTAAACACATATCATGTGGATTTTCATGTCGACCGTATCTGCAAAATTCGTAATATTAAACCACCGTGGATTTTGGCATAGCTGGAGATGAAAAATATTCCATCGCGCGGGGACGAGTGGTAAAATCAATCCTCTCCGTTCACCGGACGGTAACTATATCCATCAACCAGCGGTTATCCCAGCGTTCCGCGTTAATTGGCTATTCGTACCAGAGCGAAAAGTTTTCGCGGTGGAAGCTTGTAATTAATACGAAATTCTATGTGATGTTATGAATAGTACACATTTCGTGTACTCTCGTTCGATACTCATGCTTCGTACAACATATTATATTCTCAAATACGAGGTACCGACATACATAATACATAGCCACCAGGTATATAACGAATTACGCTGGTCAATAGCTCGCCGAAAGTAATTCTCAATTGTTGTCGAACGATTATCGTTTGCACAACGATATTTCGACGTTAATAAAAGGTAGGAAATAAAAAATAAAACAATTCAACCGCAAGGACGATTAATTAAAAGTCAATTTTGAAAACATTACGTACTACCTCGAGTGGTAGAGCACGAACGATCGTTCCGAGACTGAAAAGGGACATTTTACGGTCTTGGTTTGAAATAAAGAAACTAAAGAAATAATAATTATGATATTTTAAACAGCTGATTTCGATGGCGTGGTGAAAGGCTGCGATCCACTTTGAGCGAATTGCAGGAACATAAGCGGCAATATCCCGGTCATTTCACGTCTAGCTGGTCATATCGCGCGTTATATCTATACTTCTTTCGTCCACAGTGTCATCTCATTGTCGAGGCCGAACCACAGTCTCGCTTGTTTGCTTAGGTTGCGCCCAGGGCGGCCTTTATGAATTTCACGTATTAACAACGGAAAGTCGAGTCTTGGCATTTTTAATTAAAAATCAACGTTTGTCGAGAGACTGGGGACATAAAATGTCTCTCCCCGACGAGATCTCATGCGATAAACGAATTTACAAACGCACGTTTGACGGAACTTGAATATAATTATTATATTTTCTACGAGGCTCGTCGACGTTTGACATGTTTTTACGGTTGTTTACTGCAAAGGGACTTTCCGAAAATTGCTCGAATGTCTGCCCGTTTGTCCGTCCGTTCGTCTGTCACGAAAATACATCTTCTTAGCTAATATATTTCACACGAGTTGGGGCTCGAAAATATTGATATAAGAATTAAGTGAGAAGGTAATTAGATACTCGAAATGACTATTTTTGTGAATTTTATATATCGACGCTGCTTACGAAAACTAGCATGTTTCAAATTTCTTACGAAAACAAGCACGTTTGGCATCACCGCGAAAACTAGCACGTTTCGGCTTTTGCCACGAAAACTAGCACGTTTCGATCTTCACCGCGAAAACTAGCATGTTTCGGCCTGCTTATTTTAGGGGGCGAAGCCGAAACATGCTAGTTTTCGCGGCGAATATCGAAACGTGTTAGTTTTCGCGGTGAAATTAGAAACGTGTTAGTTTTCGTAAGAAATTTGAATCGTGCTACTTTTCGTAAGCAGCGTCGATATGATGTGAGGTATTATTTGAAAGGGCGTGCTATGTTGAATACGAGAATATGTTTTCATAATTTTGAATAACATATTTCAAAAAATATGCGAAAATAGAACATTCCCCCCCCCCCCTCTCCTTATTTCCGTAACTACTGAACCTGAAATTGAAAAAAAAATGAGGAAATAAAGAGTATTACTTAAAGCTTACAAAAAAATTATAACAAAAATTCTAGACCTTACAGATTCTTAGAAATTAATTATTAAAAATGTGATACAGAGCCCTCTATGCGTCAGTCCAGCTCGCACTTGCCGAGTTTTTTTCATATTCTTTTTCCGGACTGCATGTCCTCAAATTGAATTGTCCAATGCAGCAGCCAACAAAAATGCAGCACTCCAACTCATCGCGACAACAATGGAGTGTGTTATTCGATAGCGAAAACCATTTTACCACATTGCACGTTGAATCCTGGATCGAATATTATCGGTCTCTGCCTATGGTTATCCGACGAAACGACATACGATACCGTATCGTACGTTGACATTTTTTTTTTTTTTTTTTTTTTTTGCACGTCGCATGAATATATACCGGCGGCAATCGAGCGAGACGTGGGAATCCTGCGTTAAATTCTCGCACACGCGGTCACGAGCTCGTGAAACAGTTTTCAAGATCGTTACGTGGCCACAGTCAATGCGACTATCTGCCCCGCTCGGTTCCACCAATACGTACCACCGCGAAACGACACAACGCTCGTACGGACCGATACGAAAGTTGTATAACTATATTCCTTGTGTCAATAACCTTTTCCGTCGAAATTTTCCTGTTTCCGTAGAAATTTCGCCGGATACGCCTGAATCGTTTCGATCTAACTTGTTTACCGTGGTCGAATGGCTTCTGACAGCATATTTCAAGCTTCGTGAAAAGTTAGAAGGAAAAAATTGTGTCCAAATTGACATAGTCGTCTGCTATATCTGGAATAGCCGAGTACTCCCTCGTGCAAATTTACTAATTAAATACAAACGGAGCAATATGAAAATTAGTATTATAATTACAATGCTCATTGAATCGCGAGTAACGGCTATTTGCTTACCCCTTCTGGACCTACCATGTGTGTGACCGAAACCTTTTGCCTGCCATGTTTGAAATTGTGAGCAGCTACGGCAAGAGGTAAGCCGAAAACGTGTCGAAGTCGCTCGAACGGCTATTTGCGATTTTGTCTTCAATAATTCTTTGATCGGCTTCTTGATCCCTTCTGAAGATCCTAAATAATCTGAAAGTAAAGACCAGGAAGGATGAATCCTTGTCCAGAGGTGGTAATTCATTTAACAAAAGTCTATTTGAATTTTAGAATCAATTGTAAAACAATAATTCATCCAAATTATTTATTGTCATTGCAGAAACGTAAAATTTAAATTGTTCCATGATAATTCCTCACAGCCATTCGTTTGCAAGAGTATTTCAAATATATTTTCATTGAACGAATTCACATAAGCGATTCACAAACCAGTTTTGCAAAAAATTCCACACATAAACGAAACCTCCGTCACTCAGCATTTCATCCGCTCATTAAAACTGTATTGAAAAGACTCCATGAATTTCCCATCGATAGTTAAATTCGTTTCCAAAATAAAAACTCGCGACCCCACGTGCCACAATACCACGGAGACCGGCGAACCGTACAACAAAGGGAAAAAATAACATTGACCCTTTGTTTTCGCAAATAAAAAAAAAACATTATTTTTTTACCCATAACATTGTATCAAACGTGCACATGAATGAAAAGAAAAAATTGCAACACCTGTAAATAATACAGCGGACGGCAACCTCGTGAATGTAAATATATTTTTTGCATTACCGGAGAGTCATCTCAGCCGTTCAAAGCACCGAGTTTGCTCGCACCCGGCCGTGTCGTAGCTCGTGCCAGTGCAATTTCAAAAAGTTATACAACGCTCGGAAATCTACCGGGTGGTTGAAAATATGTAACGTACCTTTTATATCCACGTTAGCGCAACCGCGTTTCAACGACCACAGCGAAAAACACGCGCGCACAACCGTCGCCGCATTCTCGTTTTCCATCCCCTCTTTCGCGTATTATACGGTTTTTCGTGGATTCCCACTTTTGCTAATGAATATTTCGAGAGATTCGCGGAATCTCAAGAGCCCTATTCGCAAAAGCTTCCGAGCACTTTGCAATATACCCGATTCAGCGTATGCGGTGAAGTTGACCGACTCGAGCCACAAGCGCCCGATGGCGGAAGCAACCATCGTTCCATCAAGAGCCTCGGTTCCGGATCATTTTCATTGCGAAGCTTTCGGTTATTTGCAATTCTTCGGTCATGGAAGGTTGAAGTCTCGGCAACGCTCTGCGATAGAGCGAGCGATCTCTCGGAGGATGCTTGACCTCCGAACCGAATGGAAATTGGATACGACTAATGCATCTCCCGAGCGCCGTCTCGGTATTCGAAGACAATGGGAGAAAATGGCGGTTGAAGTTGACGCGGAAACACGGGTGGAATCATGGAACGAAAAAAAACCGATGAAAAGCGTGTTGGGCACGCGCATGATGGGGTTTCGTAGGTATTCGCACTCATTACGAACAATACATGTTTCTACATTTTTTATGACCTACTTTTGCTACGGTGCTTGTGATAATTTTCATTGGATGTGTTGAGAGTAAGCTACATTCTGAAATTTCGTTGGATTGTTTGGCATTGATGGTGTGGATATTAAGGGGGAGGTGGATCCTTCCGATGACGGCTTTAAAAGGGAATATCTGGTGATTGAAGGGTTGAAATCAAAAGGCTCTACAACATAACTTGTTGCATTTTAGTAGACCCATTCAAAGAACCTCAATCGATGAGGTGAGTGAAAAAAATGTCCAGCACAGTTTTCCATTTGCAGAATGGGGCTTCAACGTTTTTTTTATTATCATCATTTTTGTTTTTGTGTCATAAATTTTGAAAATCGAGAGTCAGTCGGAGAATTGAATCAACATTGTTACTCCATTAGTTTCCGAGAAACTTAGTGGTGCCCTATGGTAAAATAAAATATATTTCTTAGAGACCTAACCGAAACTTATCCACCCATAGGGCTGATAAATCATAAAAATGTTTTTAAAAATTGAGAAAAGATAAAAAAACTCGTCTCAACGGTATTGCCAACGTTTGCTCATTTCCAGCTGCAGACAGACAAACCGACAGGTTTGTCCTCCTCAACTTCCTTTGCTCCAGTATTCATGCGTCCGGTCGTCAAGTCTCAAAGTCTCTACGACACTGAGTTCACCTTGTGATTGTTGGTTGGTTAGATCGGCCACGTTATATATACGTCGATTCCGGTGATTTTCAGTCCGTTGGTTTCTCACAATTGAAGGCTGAACTTTCGAAAGCTCGACAGTCGTCCGCAGAAGAACGCTAAGTATAGACTGCCGACACATTCTTCGGCCTCTGCACTGGTCTGTCTCGTTCAATCTTCTTTGGTGAAATATTCGGACGTCTCACAAATCTTGCTCGGATGACATATTTTCGCTTCTTCTTCGTGCAATAAAGCGACACAGCTCGGGCGTTTCTCTTCCTCGTCGCAAAATTTATGTTTATGTCACGATGACATCAGCGCAAACACTCGAAAACACTTCGCTTTTTTTCTCCTTCTTCGTTGAAAATAGTAATTTAAATAGCGAGCAATGCCGCAAAATTGAAAACATTCCATAAAATATTGTTCAACGAAATTGAATGATTATTCGTTGATCAAAATAATTGACGAAATTAAATTATTGTAACGAACAGGATTATGTTACGGCGATTTTTTTTTCAAAAATTAATTGCAGCAGCACTCAGCCTTTGACTTTGATACATCGACCTTTAATCGAATGCTTCACGAGAGGGATTACATTTCTTCTTGCAATTTTAGAAATCTCTTCTCAACCACTTCGAAATCAAAATGGCCATTATAGTTCCAATTATCGAACAGATCCTTAATAATTATTCTGAACATCCTTACCTTGCCGGAACCTCGAGTGTTGCAAAGAAGAACACCCGCAGCGTGAATCCTATATTCCTTGTCGAGCTGTTCGTGTTGACCCTGGATTTTCCTGAAACCACGAAGATCCAATTCAAAAATCCCTCCCCGCACACATTAAACACGCGGTCAATATCTCATTTCATATTCGCATAAAAAACCTTTCTTCTTCCCATAACTTTTCCCTCCAAAAAAAAAAAGAAAATCAACCCCTCCACAAAGACAAATATTATTCACCAGCATAAAACGTAAAAAAAATTAAAAAATTCATATATATCCGGACAAAATTTATTACCAGATGATTTCAAAACAGTTTTGAAAAAGTTTAACTTCCAAGATTTACCGCGAGCACCGGAAACTTCTGTACTATAATCACGCGGTGCACCCGACTAGCAAACAACCCTGTAAATTCATGACGGGTATACCACGATTATTCGCTTCTCGGTTTTACTTGGCAAAAATAGTTATATCAGGTCCAGGCGGTAGTGCGAAAAGCGCGGGGGCTTATGTCCCAACCTCCCTCCCCAACCCCCCACAGTTTCCCGTTCCACTAGGTGCCCAACGCTACCGCGATATCATCATTCTCTCGTAGGTACTAACCCCCGAGATTCCCGGTGCTGTGTGAATTCAATTTATTCCTTCTCCACGCCCGGATGCGGCATTCCGTTGAGCTCGTTTTCGGCCCGCGACGCTAACGCGCTACGGCTATCATCGCGCGAGCCGTGAATTGGGAAATTCTACGACAAACGCGGAACCCTCCCACCCTCCGAATGCCTACCTTTGAGATTATACTTTATTCACCGCGAAATATGCTTTACCGCCGTACAAAACGATTATTCCGGCTCCGAGATGGCCATTATTCGTTTCGAAACTATTTAATATTTCATTTGGATGCAAATTTTGCGAAACCTGAGAGGAAAAAAATAATTAGGGGGTTTTCAGGGTTTTTGGAAATATTTTTTTTCTCCCTGCTTTGTTCTTGAAAGAAAATAGTTTTCGAGCTCATCTGCAGCACAGTTATGTATTTCTTTCTCTTATTGCGATAAATCGGTGGAAAATTCGATCGTACGAGTGAAATCATATTATAGTATAATACTCGTTGATGAGATTTAAGATTCTCGTTTTCTTTTGAATTAATTAGTCCCTCCGAAGACGTCATTCATATTTTCCATTATTGAATTACGAAACGTCTATTTGCAGTCGAAGAGCCGAGCTCTGGAAAATTCATTAATTAAACTCCATCAAGAAGTTTCAGTATGACTTACGATATGGCATGGAGCAGTTCCTGTCTCTGCTTCTCCTTCACTTTTACACTGCCTCCCTCCGCGAGAGCGACCTGAAGTTCCCGCTGAAGAACCGCGAGCTTTCGTCTCTCTCCTTCCAACAATAAAGAAGTTACCTGTAACATATTTAAAGAAAAAAACTTTCAGAAGCTGCTTCTGTTTGCACCATAAAGTTATTATATTTTGCTGATGAACTTTCGGAATAGTTGAGAAGAAGCTTGAAAAAAAGATGAGATGTAAATATTTGTAAACGAATTAACGTTCGTCGATAATATCGGAAACGTCAATGCCGACGGAGCACGCTTGATTTTACGTGCTTTGGAGCCTCGTACGCAGATGGCGGGCGAAGTATATTTGCTCTGTCGCGGGCGTCGGTGTATCGTATATATGTGGTTTGGCGGCAAAATCGAAAAAGTCATTCGAAAGAGTTTTCGAAAAATAACGATTTTACGTTATTTCTGTATATTTTAACGTAAAAAACGAAGTTTTCTTGACATAAATATTACAACGGCTCGGTTTTTCGACTCTTTACACTCGGGAGTCGGTCAATAGGTCACATTAGGTCAGCTATTAGATATAACACAATTTTAGACGATCCCGCGATGGGATGAAATCATTTATCCGGAAATATCGAACTTATAGTTCTCGGCGAAAAAAATCGATTACAGCCTTATAGTTGTCACCAACGTTTGAGACTTTACCACTGTCTTCTCCACCACGTGTTGTTTTCGATTCGATAAGTAAAGAGTGTGAGCCTTATCTCACAGGTTGGATGGCAAAAATGTAAAGAAACGAGAATTCTCCTATATATATATTGACGAACGAATATTGACTGAATAATTGAATTCATTTGGCAGGTTTGGTTGCCAAAAATTGCTAAGTGATAGGCCGTTTGATATCAAGACAACCAATCTCTTTCCACGATTTCTCGTGTTACCCAGTTAGTTTTTACAAAAAAACCCAAGGGAGGTGAGCGACTGAGCTGATGACATTAAACGATTTACGCTTACGTCGTGGCGGCATATATTTCGCAAGTTTTTAACGGACTAAGCGTTCGATTAACGATCCAACGCCAGTGCTCCTCCACCATTGCAGCATCCAACAGCCTTACACTGTAAGTAAATCTCGAAATAAAAACTGATTTATCCGGATTTTCACACTTTCTTGCTTCTTTCCACCGTCGCTTAATTGATTATCATTTTGAAACTGAATTTTACAATTTACTGGCATAGCGTCGGTTCGTCTATGTTCAGATCTTTTTCAGATGTACGTCCTGTATTCTTTTCTTCTTCATCGATCGCCTATGTGTTCCCATTAATATTTTTTTCCATGTAAAAGTTCGGCAAGATAAACGTTTTAAGAGATAGAAGTAACTAACGAGTTTAAATGCATCGGGTTATTATGAGATGATTATGATTCTTCGTCATGTGCAGATATTGAAGTTAATGGACTCTGAATATGGATTCAAAACTATTGCAATCGAAACTTTATTTCCTATTTTCGGTATAAGAAAAGAACTCAAAGAAAATAGTTATAAAAGACCATTGTCAGGGATTTATCGAGTTCCTGTGAATTCTTAGAACAAGCTATGCTAAATGCCAAAGCCTACAAAAAAGTTTTATCACTTTCGGCTGTTCATTGCCACGACTAAAAACCGTACGCGTGAGTGAATCGTTCCATCGAAACTACCGTTTGTCGTATGCCACACTTGTGTAATCGGTTTATTTGTTTTGCGTCGTTCGTTGTCGTCCAACTTGTGGTAGCTTTACCTGATTAAACCCCATTGCCTGACAGTTACGAAATATCATTCAGCCTCTTTATGTATAATATGAGTCGGATTTTATAAAAATTTAAAATTTTCAAAGCTTTTCCAAAGCTGAAGATCAAAGTTTTCAAGAGAAAATAACGGATAAAGAATTTAAATGCATCAAAATATTGCAAAATAATTATCATCAATAAATTATAAGCGAATCCCTTAAACTTTGGATTTTTTATATCAAAATTTTGGCTCGATGGTCCGAGCACGTACTGAATTATAATATTATTTGGATCTTCAATCGAGAATAGAAAATTAGCTCCATTGTACTCTTTCCACTCATTTCTCAATATGGTACCGAAAGTGAATAATTTCATTTTTTTTTGCATATGCGTAACACCTATTGACAATAACCGCCCCGTTAGAAAGTCTAATTTTTTTTACAGTTAACGACATCTCAAATAATGAAGAACACCACAGTGCCGTTGTTCCCGAGCTATCTCATGATTGGGATCATGGTTCTTATAGGAAGCTGCGTCAATGCAGAAAAAATTATGGAAGCATCGGATATCGGTGTAGAACCATTGACCTCCGTCGATTTGTCCAGCAAAGGATTTACGGGTATTGGCAAGCATGCTTTTGATCGTTTTTCCAATCTGTCGTACCTCAATCTCGCCAACAACGATCTGCAAGTGCGTGATCCTTCGTATCTCTTCTGGCAATTGCGCAATTTAAAGACTCTCAATCTCAGCGGAACCGATCTATGGTTCGGGCCCAAAGCATTTACTGCTTTCGGGAGTCTTATGACTCTCGATATATCAAACAACTCGAAGATCACGACGCTGGACGACGCACATTTGTTTGGTCTCACAAAGCTATCTTCCATAAGAATAGGAGGCGACCACAAAATTCACAAGATCAAATGTAACGTCTTCTCCGGTGCAGCGATTTGGGATCCAGAACCAATGGCTATGGAGAACGATAGTATGGAACATAGTTACAGCAATTCATCCAGCTTCTTGAAAGACGAATATTCCATGACCAGTGAGCGTCATATTGATTTAGATGGGGTCGGAATTAGCCAGATCAACACGGACATGTTTGAAGCCCTGCCGAACATGATATCGTTGTCCCTTCGATGGAACGACATTGTTAACACAAAAATCGTCGCAGATTTGCCAACAAGGATAAGAGCCCTGTATATGCCTCATAACTTGATCAATGTGATAAAATCCGATGCTTTTTCTAGACTCGAAAATCTGGACTTGCTCGATCTCAGTAGCAACATAATTTCGACTATCGAGCCTTTCGCTTTTAGAACGAATAAAAAATTACGCAAACTTTATCTCGACGATAACAACATATTCTATCTTAACGCAAGAGCTTTCGCCGGGCTCTCGGCACTGGAAGGACTCTGGTTATCCAGGAATTATTTGAAATCAATTACGGCCCGAGTATTTGACTTGCCCGCATTGACGTGGCTTGATTTGTCGTGGAACTTTATCGAAATGATTGAACCCGGAGCTTTGGCAAGTCGTGGCCGTTACTTTCTCGACATTTCTCGTAACTTTATCACGAAATTGGAGAATGGTGTATTCTCTGGCGTAACGAAAAACAAATATTGTAAAATTAAGATAGCATACACGCCGATCGAGTTTATAGAAGGAGGCATATTTGAGAAAGATGTATAACGAATGTTCATTGAGGAAAGTTTTTTGATACGATCATACGGATACACAGTTTGATCAGTAATGTGACATCTTATTATTGAATTCAAACCAATACTATGTACTGCAGAATCGGAAAAAAAGAAAGTGACCAATTCAAACCAACCAACGAACAGATAAACATTGGGTATTTTGATTCGAACAATCCAGAACGTACTCGAAGCTTAGCAGATTCTAAACGCAATGATCTGCTCAACGATGGATCAGTACAGTCATTTGAGCATTTCAAACGTGAATAATAAAAATGTGCTGGATATTGTCATTGATTTTTACTTCCAGTATGAATAAATCAAATCCTCCAATTTTACTCCCTTTATGTCCAAGTTGTATGCCAATACTGTACCGTCCTCCAAATGTACGCTGAAACTTTATTTATTTTCAGCTGTCAAATTGCGTGCAATCGATATTTTCGTAGTGCAACGAAGTATCAGATGGGTTACTAGAACTATCTAGCTTCTAGTCGCTCTACATTGCTAATACTTGTGTTCGTCACTGTAATATTTCGATTGTATTATAACCGTCATTATGGCCACCGAAAAATGTAGAATTCTCACAATAAATTTGATCTTACTATAAAGTGAATAAGCCTTGCCCCGAAGGCATGTAAATAGTCAATTACCTTATAATTCCTTTCATGATCTCAAGTTATCTTTCTTTAAGGAAAAATCGTTGGAGCATTTTTTCTCACGCAAGACAGTTATCGGTGCAGCTGTCCGCGTAGCAGCAATAAACAATTATCAACTTCGGGTACTCATGACTACAGTCACGATCGGCATATTCCGGTTCGAAGCTTGCGCAGCAGCGTGGTAAGATAGAAATTTGGAGTTTCCCCGACGCAAAATATGCAACGACTTTGTTTTTCGTATCTCGTACGCTCACATGTCGTTCAATAGGTCCAATTAGCACAGCTATTAAATATAACAAAATTTCAGACGATTCCGTGATGAAATGGAAGTATCGATTATTCGTTCTCAGCGAATAAAAGCGTTTATAGCCTTATAGTGCTATTTTCGGTTCGATAATAATAATTACGGCCCGTTTTATACGCATGTACTGTCAAACAGTCTTATATTTCCGGGGGCAGAGTAATCACGTAGCCGGTCTTATCTCACAGGTTCGATAAGACAAATAAAACGAAGCGAAAACTCTTCCATGTATATTGAGTACCAAATATTGACTCAATGATCGAATTCGTTTGGCTGGTTCGTTCGACAAAAATCGCTACGCGATAGACCGTTCGGTATCGAGACAACAATTCTCCTTCCATGGTTTCTAGCGTTACTCAACTTGTCTCGACAACAAAAAACCGAGGGATCTAAGCGACTGTGCTGATGATATTAAAAGCCTCACGTTTACGTCGTAGCCGCATATCTTCAGCAAGTTTTGCGACGGCAGGTCTCTTCCACCATTGCAACAACCAAAAGCCGTGCACTGTGAGTAAAATGTAAAATCATACCTAAATTATCCGGATTTCCACACTTATTTGCTTCTTTTCACCGTCGGTTTACTGATTATCATTTCGTCTATGTTTAGGTCTTTGTAAATATTAAAGTTAATAGACTACTCTGTACATGGATTCAAAATTATTTTAATCAAAACTTTGTCCCATATTTTCGAAATAAAAAAAACTCAAAGAAATAATAATGAAAAAACATTGCAAGGGATTTATCCAATTCCGATTAATTATTAAAACGAGCCATGCAAAATGTCGAAGCGTACAAAAAAGAAATATCAGCTTCGGCTTTTCACGACTACAGCAAACTCTGAATCATACGATCGAAACTAACGTTTGTCGTATGCCACACTTGTGTAGGTACTCAATTTATCGTCGCTTTATTTATTTTGCGTCGTTCGTGCCGCTCGAACTCGCGTCAGCTTTAACCTTACTGCCTGACAGTCACGGAATATCATTTAGCCTTCTCATGTACAAAATTTCGTGGAGTCCGATTTTAGAGAAATTTAAGAAAGCTTCCATAAGGAAACCTGAATTTATGAGGAACAGTTGCTCACAGAGTTATTGAATTAAATAGGTTAATTTAAGTTAATTTCTCAAACGTCGATTTTTTCTCCGGCCAAATTCGGTTTTATCGTCCAAACATGTCATATAATGATTTACATTTTTGAGGTGCCATGTGTTCGATGAAGAAAGTCATATCACTCACGCTCTTTCCACTCATTTCTCAGTACGCTACTCAAAGTGTTTCACTTTCAATCTCCCATATGCGTAACACTCAATAACCATCCGGTTAAACAGTCTAATTTATTTTACAGTTAACGACGTCTCAAATAATGATAAACGCCAAGATGTCCGTGTTTCTGAGCTGTCTCATGATTTCCATGGTTCTTATGGGAAGCTGCGTCGATGCGGAAAAAATTCTGGAAGCGTCTGATGTTGGAACAGAGCCGTCGACCATCGTAGATTTGTCAGCCGAAGGATTTACGGATATCGACAAGCATGCTTTCGATCATTTTCCCAATCTGGAGTACCTCAATCTCGCCAACAACAATCTGCAAATGCGTGATCCCTCGTATCTATTCTGGCAATTGCGCAATTTGAAGGGTCTTAATCTCAGCGGCACCGATCTATGGTTCGGGCCCAAGACCTTCACTGCTTTCGGCAGTCTTATAATTCTCGATATCTCAAACAACTCGAGGATCACGGCGCTGGACGACGCCCATTTGTTTGGACTCACGAACCTATCTTCCGTAAGAATAGGAGGCGACCACAAAATTCACAAGATCAAATGTAACGTTTTCTCCGGTGCAGCGATTTGGGATCCAGAACCAACGGCCATGGAGAACGATAGTACGGGACATAGTTACAACTATTTATCCAGCTTCTTGAAAGACGAATATTCCGTGGTCGGTGAGCGTCATATTAATTTGGATTGGGTCGGAATTAGCCAGATCAACACGGACAAGTTTGAAGCCCTGCCGAACATGATATCGTTGTCCCTTCGATGGAACGACATTGAAAACACAAACATCGTTGCACATTTGCCTACAGGGATAAGAGCCCTGTATATGGCTCAGAACTCTATCACTGTGATAAAATCCTATTCTTTTTCTACACTCGAACAATTGGACTTGCTCGATCTCAGTAGCAACGCAGTTTCGACTATCGAGCCTTTCGCTTTTAGAACGAATGAAAAATTACGCAAACTTTATCTCGACGATAACGAGATATCCCATCTCGACGCGGAAACTTTCGCCGGACTTTCGGCTTTGGAAGGTCTTTGGTTGTCCATAAATAAATTGAAAACAATATCGGCCGGAGTATTTGATTTGCCGGCATTGACGCGGCTTGATTTATCAAACAACCTTATCACATTTATTAAACGCGGAGCTTTGAAAAGTCGTGGCCGTTTCTTTCTCGACATTTCTTATAATACTATTACGAAACTCGAGAATGGTGTATTCTCCGGCTTAACGAAAAACAAAAATTGTACGATTAAAATAGCACACACGCCGATCGAGTTTATAGAGGGAGGCATATTTGATAAAAATGTGTAACGGAAGTTCATTGAGAAAATTATTTTGAATAAGAACACACAGTTTGACCAGTAATGCGAAACCTCATTATTGGATTGAAACTACTAAGATGTCCTGTGAAATGTGAAAAATAGAGAGCGAGACAAATCCAAACCAACCGAATGAAAGATAAACATTGGGTATTTCGATTCGAACAATCTAAAACATACTTCCTCGTGTGCCAATACTTTTGATGTCCTCAAAATATATATCGAAACATACATTTTTTCTGTTGTCAAATTGCGGGCAATCAATGTAATTGGTATGAAACGAAGTATCAGATTTGGAAGTATTTCTCGTTGTATAAAGCACATTTAAGTTGTACCCCCGTCGTTACTAGAACTATGTAGATTCTAGTCGGTCTACAGTGCTAATACTTTTGTTTCTCAGTGTAGTATTTCGATTGTATTATAAGTCTGATTATGGCCGCCGAAAAATAAATTTGATCCTACTGTAAAGTGAATAAGCCTCGCCTTACAGGCACGTCAATAGTCAATTACCTTACAATTCCTTCCATGATCTGAAGCTATCTTTCTTTAAGGAAAAATCGTTCGAGCATTTTTTCTAACGCAAAACAATTATCGCTGAAGCTATCCACGTGGCGGCAATAAAAAATTATCAACTTTGGGTGCTCACGACTTAAGTCCCCATCGGCATATTCTGGTTCGAAACTGGCGCAGCACCGTGGTAAGTCCGTGGTAATCGGAGTTTTCCCGAAACAAATAATACAACGACTTTGTTTTTCGTATCTTGTACGCTCACGTAGCGTTCAATACCTCTCATTAGCACAACGATTAGATATAACACAATTTTAGACGATTCCGTAATGAGATTGAATAATTTATCTTGAACTATCGATTATACGTTCTTAGCGGAGAAAAACTATCATAACTTCATGGTCGTAATCAACGCCTGGCG
This sequence comes from Sussaba pulchella, assembly GCA_963971145.1. Classification (NCBI taxonomy): domain Eukaryota; kingdom Metazoa; phylum Arthropoda; class Insecta; order Hymenoptera; family Ichneumonidae; genus Sussaba; species Sussaba pulchella. The sequence continues at coordinate 7,332,547 of OZ020168.1, forward strand.
CCTCACCACTAAAAATGTCTCGCCACGTGCCAGTTTTTATTCAATTATTATTATTACCGCCTGTTTTTTACGCGTGTACTGCCAAGGCAGTCAAATATTTCCGGGAGAAGGGTAATCACGAAGCTGGTCTTATCTTACAGGTTTAATGAGAAAAATTAAACGAAGCGAAAATTCTCCCGTGTATATTGAAAATCAAATATTGACTCTGTGATCACATCCACTTGGCTGGTCGACAAAAATCGCTAAGCGATAAGCCGTTTAGTATCCAGAAAACGCTCCTCCACCCACGGTTTCTCGTATTACTCAACGATTCAAAAAAAATCTAGTGCCATAAGCAACCGAGCTGATAGTTCCACATTTCGTTCCATTAATTTCGGTGCTCGCCTTCCATCTCTACCTTTCGCAGCTGATCTCGTCTGGCGGACTGGCTGGTGATAAGTGATTTTCTTCCACTATTAATGTCAAAAGCCTGGGAAACCCGGAAAATTATGAATACTGCGATGACGACGAAATAATCACGTCTTATCTGAAACGCTTTGCCGTCGGCGTGACTCCCAAAGTGGGCGAAAATTCTTCGCGAAAAACTCTGGAATCGTAGTTGTTTAAAATATAAATTTTCCAACACGTGACAAATAAATATCTCCCCTATAGTAACACCTATATCCATTGAATGTGAACAGCATGACGTTCAGCATGTCATTAAAGTAATTTACTACGTCTGTTGGCTATTGTTTTGCGCTATTATTGATCTCTCAAATAAAATCTAAGAAGGGTTAATGCAGAATTCAAAGACGGAATGCCTTGTAATCGTATTTTCTCCGCAAAATCAATAGGGCCCGAGAAAGACGCTTCACAGTTCTTATTACCGATCGAGCAGTATTCCGGCCAATTGGTTCAAATAAACTCTTATCATTTAAGCGATATGCCGTTGCGTTTCGTGGACCGGCCGGTAAGGTAGGCACTTCACTTCCATTGTGATACACTGCAGGAAAGTGAGATTTCACATTAAACTTTCGGGTAGGAATTGACTTTACCAACAGTAAATCACTTACCACCGGGCAGCATATTACGCGTCTCGCCACAATCACCCCCAGAGGAGATATTGTCAAAAGCTGCACGTCGATATCCATAAAACTATTTTAATTATTATCCGAATGGATTTATCAAATAATCCAGATGAATCTGACATACTTACATGCAAAAAAAAGTATGCGAATATGATTAACTTATCTCTTAACGATGATAATGATCTTTGTCTCCTTCTGAAATCAAGTTCTCTTATTTGCACGGCTCGTTCTCTTATTATCGCACGAGCCGCAGATACTAAAAATCGACAGCAGTAATTGCTACGAGACGAAACGCCGATTTAAAGAGACCTTTATCTTTTTATCCGTATGGCAAAGCCTCGGCGAGTTCGCGCACCCTCGACTGAACATGATAATTGCCGCAAAACCCGTTCCAGCCAAACTTCCTCCGAGATTATGAGTTATTATTGCGAGATTATGGTAAACCATTGCATCGCTTTTGCGATAACATCGGATGGATTACGATTCTATTCCCTGTACCGTATCTACTGTATATTACGTGTACACATGTTTAACATAGATCCTGCATTGCTGTACGTCATGCTTTAGACCACGTCGAATAGGCTATACAGCTATTCCCGAAGCAATTGTTTTCTTTTCTTTTTTTTTCATCGAACCTCATTGGAATAATTCAATCGAGCAGCTGCTGTCTTTAGCTGTCCAATCAATAATATATTCAATTGATAGACACAGAAACTTCGAACAATCTCACGAAAAAAAACGTCGTTTTCCTTAATCGGAGAGGAACGAATAAAGAATGAAGACTTAAATCATCGAGTGATTTTTATTTTTTGATTATACATAAATAGTCGATTAGATTTAATTAGTTGAAGTGAAAAAATAATAACTAGGAATTAAATCTAGCGGGAAATATAACAATCATGATGGTGAGACACGTGGATGGATGTACTCGTAGGTACGTTAATGTAAAAAAAATTAATATTAAAACGCGCGTTGCGTTCAACTGTACTTATTTATCGCACTATTTCTCATTACAATGTGTACGGAGTGTGGGAGTTTACTCGATGGTCTTGAATTTCTCGGACCAGTTTATTCTCGTAATAGCGCTGGTAACGTAACAACTCGGGTCGAGCGTCTGCGTAATCTTCGCGAGAGAAAACCGTCGAGGCGACGTGGTTGCAGCCGCGAGGCTCCGCCATGCCCACGAAGAAAGCAAACGCTTCCTCGTAAACTTGTAATTAAGACGTGAACCAGGACGAGGCGCAGGGACGAGCGTGGACGCACGATCGGGAGGATACCCGAGGGCACGTCTCGGATTAAATCAGAGAAGGACACTGAAGAAAACGACGATGAAAGAGAGAGGCTGGAAAAAAAATAGCGATAGCAAAAAAAAAAATACTAGAGGTGTAATATTTTGTACGAGCTTTTTTGTTTATTTTTTAACGTGGCGAGGATATAAATAGTCGTAGATTGCAATCCACATGATCAATGAGCCATCGACCGATGTCCTTGTGACTTATTTTATTTTATTTTATTTTAATTCATTTTATTTTATTTTATTTTATTTTATTTTAATTCATTTTATTTTATTTTATTTTATTTTATTTTAATTCATTTTATTTTATTTTATTTTATTTTAATTCATTTTATTTTATTTTATTTTATTTTAATTCATTTTATTTTATTTTATTTTATTTTATTTTATTTTTAATAGCGTTTCATTCTCATCTCAAGCAGTTTAGGCAGGTTCGACAGTCCTGGATTGATTGGATTTATTGAATCCATTTTTGAGGAAATAATTTATATTAATATTGAAGTGATTCTTTTTCCCTTTTTGTAATTTTCCACGCCGTTACAATGATATTAGAGAAGCAGCGTGCCGAGGCGGTAAACAAGACAGGTAACTATCGTCGACGATGTTCCACGGAAACGCCGCCGAACTTCTCTGCGCTGTACTCGCGGATGGGCAAGGCCGTAGCCATCCATTCAACCCCGGACAAACGGAACTTCACGCACCTACACCCAGAGATATCAAGTCTACACGAGCGTACTGTAGTAAGCACAAGTAAAATTATATGTTTGAGCCTGGTATAATTTTGCTTTCGCCTCGTACGTGTATTTTGAAAATATTTTCCTTCGGATTCGCACAACATCGTCCCGTTCCACGAATTTCCATCTCATCTGTTTTAAACCACATTCCTGCACGAAACATAATTGATTGAGCTCCGGGGGGGGGGGGGGGGGGGGTGTAGTAAAGTATGTAACCGTGTATACAAAACGTCATAAGTGGAGGAACAATAAAAAGACGAGTGAATACTTTAGAGGTTCAATTTATATCGCAACAAAATAATTGCATGCATTTTTTTTATGGGTTACGTTTAATTGGTATGCATGAGGTATTCCATATCATTTCATCGTCGATCTGAAATCGAATAAGGGTTTAAAAAAAGTGAATTCAGTTGTCAATATTCAGTGACTTCGGATCCCATGGAAAAAAAAATATTTGACACCCATTTTTTGCTCATAGATGTTGATAAAATTAAATTGGAGGATTTTTAAATGAATCAAATTTCCCGATTAAATCCAAATTATTTTTTTTATTTCATTGTTAGACATAAAAATGGCAGATTTATATTTTTCATTATCGTAAATACAATTGACCGTTCCCAGAGTATCAAGATTGAAATAAAGAACAAGAAAAAATTAAATAGTCTATCATAAATTCGTCAAAAAAACTGTAAAAACAATAAATTTGGTAAATCCATAAAAACGCGACTGAAGATTTGTCTGATAAAAATTTGTTTCCAGTGGCTGAACTGATACGAAGTGCCTCGTATAACGAACGACGGCTACTCACGCAATTCACGTGGTATAAATTTATATTCCTTCCACGCGCTCAGGAGGTTCATATCTCAGATAAACCAGCGATTAATTCCGGAACAATACAACGACAGAATTGCTCACTCTATTCGCGTGATCACGGAGAAATCTCACCAAAAGCAAAATCTTCGGTACAAGATTGTACATAATAACACTTAGATCGTTGCGTCATGCATTATATTACTTTCGGAATATCGAATGCCCACCACGTCGCAGTGCAGGCTCGCGACCTTCTCAGCTGTACATGCAGCAAACTACTAAATTACAGCAGCTGTTGCCGCAGCCTTCATATTCACGGAGACCCATATGGTGCATATACAAAGCATTGGGCTGAGGAAAGATGCTCCTGAGTACTCTCTCGCTCGTTGCAGATATATTATACGCGTATGTGTATAGCGAAATATAGCAATGGCGTATTATTAGCTGTGTCGTAATTCCGTGGGAACCCAATCTCGTTTTCTTCTTCTCGAAGATTAATATCTCCGTTATGTTCTTGCCTCTTCTCCGATCCTCAGCGGAAAACAAGAAAATAACGACGAACATCGTTAATAAAACGAAACAAAAACTGAAAGCGGATAACAAAGTTTGTGAGAGAATGGATTGAACAAAACTTTTGGTGTTCGAACGCTTCGACATATCCGTGGCTGATGTCCGGTTTACTTTCGAGATACAGAGGAACCTGTCGTAGTTGGACCCCCGGATCCGTAATCCCACCACCCAGTGGCATATTATTGGCTGTCGTGGATAAAAGTTCAGGGCCGTGTTTATTGGCAACAAAGGATATAAATTTGTCTCATGTAATTATTATCTGTAAGAAACATAACCTTCAAGTCTTGGGAAAGTTATTAGGGCAGCAATTTAATTCATGCATGACTTTCAATGTTCTATCAATCACTCCGGCTTAAGCATCCTTCAACCGTCTTTAAGTTTATCACTGAACATAAAATAAAACGCAAGTGTTACTCACCAATCTCAAAAAAAAATCACAAAAACACATCGAATAAATAATATCTGCATTGCATAATTCATCAATATAACATAGAATGAACATCATAAATATTGAATTTCGTAGCTGAATCGTCTTCCATATAGTTCGGCTACGATAAGTCCTTCTGTAGTTCCCATCTGCTGCCCTTTCACACGATACTTCACGGATATATATTCCGTTGAAGTACAGGTACGAATAGCGTGTTATTGCAGTCTCTGCCAACTATTACTTTCGACTACCCTGCATCCGTGTCAGCACTGTTGAACGTGCTCGCTACTCTCAAAATCTCTTTTATATTCGTTCAGCATCCGACACCGGTTTTCGTGTCGACCTTGACATCTGCCACGAACAAAGATCGGTAATATTCTGTTTGATTGGCCTGAATTGTTTCACGATGATATGCGGCCATTCTCTTCGATCGTATATTTTTAGCTGATATTTTTCACGATAAGATTTGAAAAAAAAAAATTTCAAGACATTGTCCGAAACGACAATAATTACTTTTTATTATTTTATTGGTCGCCAATAATTCGTTATTATCGATACTTATTCAGCTGTTAACCTGTCATTGACACACTTGTCCGAATGAATGTGAGTACACTGCATACTTTCCTTAAATTGACTGAACTGTCTATTTAAGAGTCATATCCAGCCACGTGACCACTCCAAGCTATACGAAGAAATTATCTTTCACCGTGCTTCAAAATAATTGACTAAACCAATAATAATTGCCGATACCGAATGAAGGCAACGACGTTTAAATCCAAAAAATCTCATACAGATACTGGTTCCCATCTTCACCTACGAGTATCTGTTTCTCCGGACGATTGATGAACGCTTTCGCTCATCCACCCACGTCTCGTCCAACCTGTCGGCACGGATTTCCATATCGAACTTAATAACCGGACGGGACAAAGAATCAACCGCCGTTCAACGATCATGTGGGAAGTGTAACGAAAGTACGTCGTTCTCTCCCACGAATCGACCGGCGAAAGTGGCTCGTCCTGAGAGCAATCACTCTCCAGTGATGGTAACTCTAACGTGTGCTGTATCGGATAGTCGTCGTGTTCGTTAGGATTTTGTACGTTGTTGTGCAAACTCGTTATATGGTAACGAGCTGCCACGGTCGCACTGTGTCCGCGTCGATTTCGCTATCGCACGTCCAGTGCCTTTACGTTGAATATCTCGCATGCATCAGTCGTGTCAATTTTCGACGTTTCACTGCAGCAGCGTCTCCTATATACCGAAAAACGTACGAATGAATGATTCAAATGTCGATGATGTTGCATCAAAGTGATTAGTTCTAGATGGACTTGAACAATGAACAAAGTTATTGTGGCGACAATATTGCAGGAGCAGACGCACAAGGTGTGATTCACGTTTTTTGTGAAATCCCTACTAATTTGAATCAATATTTTTCAATGACATTTGAGGGATCGGTTCTATGTACAAAGATCTTAAAATGACCAAAATTTTACAAAGAAACGACGAAAATAGTCTAGACTCTAGGTTGGAACACCCTGAAGATCCCCTTCAAGTTTCATCGAAATCGGATTAGTCGTTGAAATTCGAAAAGGAAACATTCAAACCCGCAAACGTTTATCTGCATATTGTAACGGGAAGCCACTATCCACAAGTACGTTTCAACACTTGGCCACTAGATGGCCTAGCAGTGAACCGTTTCTCGCAAGTGGTTTCTCGTTTCGGAACCCGTAATTTCCTTTCCACGTCGGTCCGTCTACCTGAACCATTAAAATATCCAAAACCCACCCAACCCGGACGACTATTCGACCCGGCCTGAATATCGTTCAACAAGGAAATCGGCCACCCCCACAACCCCCACAAATTAATGTAGGTACACAGCACGCAAAGATAAATATTATTCGACAAGCGCACCTCCACCTGTTCCGAACAAACACACTTGCTTGACGCGCCGAATCCCATAATCATCAACATCGTCATCCTCACACACAGCTTAAGGCGAATGACTGTCTTCAAGCCGATCTCCGTTAACGCATGCAGTCGCAAAATCTCAAACCGCGTACGAATCTTGTCAGACGTACGGTTGGCGAAGCTCGATTCGCGCACGAGCCAACGCGCTGCTGCTTCATACACGAAGCGGTATTAAAATAATTCATCGTTATTAGCACGAAAGTGAAACCGGCCGAGCGCACGGAGCCGTAACTAGATTTCCACGATGACCGATAGACGCGCAACTCTTCGTAAGCCATTGCGAAATCGTAATTGCTTTTTCTCTCGTCCCCCGGCGTTTCTTAGTTATTTTTGTTTCTTCGTTTCTCCGTCTTTATCTTAGGCTGGGGATTGATGGTCTTGGTAATTTCGTCCTTCTCTTTTCCGGCTTATCGTCATTTACTTGATTCCACAGCGCGGAGCTCCGGGGAAGTGCGTGGAACGAGATTCTATGTTGATAAACGTAATTTCGCAAAAACCACTGCGAAGGTAAATGCTCTTGTACTGGCGTTGCATCGTCGTCCTGCGAGATTTTGCGAGGGAACTTTGGGTCCGTGCTAAGGCGCTCGATATTTTGTCGAATTAAATGGTTAATTATGTAAGCCGCAACTTATGTATGAATAAAAGAAAGCGTGCTGACTGACTGAATGAATGATTCATGAACGGTGAGCTCAAGCCGTTTAGCCTGAGAGTTTGAAATTTCGAGGGTTCGTTGTTCTTATCGTGCAGACACCCAGTAAAGAAGGATTTAAGGGAATTCCGTTCTTGAGGGGGCGAAAAAAAAAGGTAAATATCTTTTACCTCTCTTTTATACGCCTTCAAGGAGGATCCCGAAGGTCTCGAAAACCAGAAATGTTACAGACGTCCAACTCCGTAGTTGAGTTCTTCTTTAGAAATGAACGAAAGCGTGTCTTGCATTTTTCCGGAAATATCTTACAAGGAATAATTACATTGTTAAGTTTGAATAAAAATCTTACATGTTAAAGATGTAAAAAAAGATATCTCGAGTCTTCTCTATTATGAAGAAACTACCCATGCTTAGTTCTTTACTCCTCACGTGAGCAGTACTTGAAATATAAATAAAAGTAATGTTTATCTTTTGACGTGTATGAATAAAACAACTCTTATTGTTTTTTAACTAATACGTTCTGATCAACGGTTGCGCCGTAAATTGCTCGTTACTTTGGAATACGATCCTGTAAATTATCTTTCGCAGAGGTAAATCGATAAAATCATGTTTTTTTCAGAAACTATGTTCCTAGATGCCACAATTCACGCGAGAGCAGCCACGGGGCAAAGCTCGTATACGTATACACACTCTAGCTATGACTTGACTACAGTTAAATAAGATCCACGAAAAAAGTGGACGACTGGGTCAAGCTTGGTGTGACATAACACGCGGTATACCGTGCAGTGCGAATTTCTGACCAAAACAAGAGGGTTATTTCACTCTCTCGCAGAGTTTTATAAGGAAGCGAGTGCATCATTGTGAAACTTTTGCATCGTGCACGAACGATCGGCACGGCAACGCATGAGCTCGACCGATCGATGTCATGCATCGCATCGTTCGGTTCGACCCGGTGGCGCTTAGTTGGGTTTTGGAATTTCGAAATTCGCTGCCCGATAAATTTTTGATTATTTAGTTATATGATTTTGATTTATAATGATATGCCGTTGAACTAATTTGTAACGCAGTAAATACCACGGGCGTAAGCACAAGCAAATACGCGTATCGTAAATCAGCACTTTGATAGCAAACCATAACAACCCAACCTCATTTGGAACTATAAAAGTCTCAATTAAGGAGGCATGACGGAAGTGGCTGGTTTTATGAGAGTTGCGTTATTGAAATGTTGCAATATCGCTATTTTTAATTCGAAAGTTTAATAACTTTTACGAGGAAGTATAATATATAAATAATTGTCCATGCGCATGATATTACGCGATTTCATCCTTTAAAAACTGTTGGTATTAACACAGGAGAAATTTTGATGCTCGTTGCTTGATCGGGAGAGGAATTTGAGGTATAATATAGTGATAAGCTCGCTGCCACCTAATCAATTAGGGAGCAGCAAGTTAATGGCTATATTTTAACGACGAATAATAAATTTGCAAAGTATTGATCATCGTGCTAATTCCATGTGTGTTTGCGAGGTACAGGGCCGAGATAACGAGTTGGCATCGCTAATGAAACAGTAATCCCATAATCATGGCATTACGATATAAGTGGAGGAATAATTCGAAGACCGCTGACTAATCACTGTCATTATTTCAATTTCAGATCAACTTCAGAATTCCTACTGAATCGTTCACGGACTCAAGTTTTTCCCCTAGATTATACCAGACATTGGAATTACTGCAACGTGCTACGCTTTCTTACGATGCGCATCTTATCACCTAATACCAAAAAAAAACCAGAAATCGGAAAAGCGATTTTATCACGTTTTTGCATGAGATCCAATTTTAAATCTGCCAACATTGCATTCATTAATAAAATGTAAAAATGGTCGATAACTTTCTATAAGTTTGATCTACATAGACTCTTATATTCATCATTTCTCTCAGCCCCTTAAAAATGTTGTGCTGTACGCAATAATCAATTACGTGTGCTTATACCTACCACGCCGTTCTTGAACCTCTGATTTTTTCTCCCGCAGCCATCTTCTTCCAGGACGATACCTGGATAAAATCCGACAGTTTTCACTCTCCGTCCCGAGACGGGATTGGATCGCGCTACAAATAGGATTACCCATCGACCGGGGATTTGCAGGTCGAGCTTCCGCTGAGAATAACATCGAGCAGTGTTCACCATGAAATCGATTTGTAGTCAATATAAACACAAATCCAATCTCGTGGATCTTCGTTGCGGAGAATACGGGCGCTTTCTCCGGGCCGTTCATCGTGTTACCTGCGGTCACGCTTGATCCAGATCGATCAATCTCACGAATCACAGAATCATCCCGGCGTCGTCTCGAAAGATTGTCTCCACAATAAGTAGAATTATTGGGTACAATAAAAACCTCTAATGGTCCAAAATGTAACGTCTCTCTCGTAAATATCTTGAACTTAAATACAGTGATTCTAAAATCGAAGTAATTTAAGATGTATCTTGAAAACGAACGCGTTTTAAAACGAGAGAGAAAAAGAGAGAGAGAGAGAGAGAGAGGGGGGGCTTTCAAGGCTGATGCCATTTGTCCTATAACCTTTTTCAACGCTACTACAACCAAAAAAAAAACGTTACAACCAACGACGTGCCCCAATCTTCAAGAATCTCGAAAAAAAAATCAAATTTTCCCGAGTCACGTGCGACATAGGTGGCATCGAAATTGCATTCTCGGTATAAGCGACAGTGAAAAAACTATAGACGGTACGGCGAAAACGAGGCTGCGAGGAAAACACGACGCTCTGCGTACCCGTGTGTCTCTTTCCGTACGTATGAATAGATGTACCTACAATGATTTAACGATCGAGCCTACTTTCCTCGCTGCTGCTCTTCTCGTTTCATGCATTTGCGGTTGTACATCTATGCACCTATATGCACACGTACATACAGCGATATTATCTCGAGACGCGACACGTACGTGTACAGCGCCCGAAGCGGGTATAACGTCGACGCGTCGTCGTCACCGTCGTTCAGTTTCTGGGTCGGACCTCTCACTGGCCCACTAACGCTGTGCACTGTATTACCGCATGTACGTGTCTTATATTACTCTATAGACACTGTCCGAACACGGTGCTCGGTGTGCCAGTACCCGCAGCGAAATGACCATTGGCCCATACATTCCCAACGGTGAATGGACGAATGAAACGCTTACGTGTCTCTCGTGTGTATAGATATATGGGGCGAAACGCGCCGAACCGCCTGATTGAAACCCTTCCATCCCCTGATTTGGTGGATGATTTTTTTTTATAATATTTTTTGGATCCTACGACCTTATTGATCTTTTTTTAGACTTTTTCCACCGCCATCCCTCTTCCTCCCCCGCCGCTCTTTTCCCAAAGGTAGCTCTTTTGCCGATTTTGAATTGGATGACATTTTTCCTCCAGATACTTTATCGTTATTGCGGATTTTTGTTCATACAACTGAAATGGCGCTCGTTTTTCTAATATACATATTTTTAAAACAATTGGAATTTTTTTCGAAATTTCAATCTTTGATAGTGGTTTCTTATTAAAAGAAAGAAAAATCAAATCTACCTTGCAAAAAAACGTCTCGATTATTTTTCGATAGACGATCGTCTCTTGAAACAAATACGGCAAACGAAAAAATGTAAAAAATATCAGCAAGATTGAAGGATCCAAAAGACATTTTTGAAAAATGATCAGCCCCATCGGAAGATAAGAGGATTTCAATCAGGCAATTCGGCACGTGTCGCCCCATACACATCTGTATCACGTGTGATATCTCGTCCGTACGCACATACACATGTGTGTCAAATAAACGTATATAAATGTATATGAAACGTGTATATATCGTGTATATAGCTACGTATTATCGATCCAAATCCCCCGAGCTTAATGTATTATATACACCTGCAACAAACTTTATCAGTGACTATATCTGTACTCGCGTTGCGGTGAGTTTAGTCGTCGATTCTGAAAGGTTGTATTTGCTCGTGTCCTGTCACGCGCGTCCTTCGGTTCTTATCGTATTCAATCGTCTATTATTCATGCATTACCGCGTACCGTGTTCGGAAAAGGGGTTGAAGACCGCTGACGTGTCTTCGGGTGGACATTAAGCGACCACAACTCGTGTGTTTATCGTGTCAATGATGTGTCTATAAAATTATGCGCACCGGCTTATTGCAGACGCCAATGGAGTGTCTGACAGTCTAGGGGTTCTCCAACATCGTCGGAGCTACGTTATGAAGACTATAGCGAATAAAGTCGAGTACGCTGTTGAGGAAACGTTCGTAAGAATACGTAGAAATATACGTTTTTAAATAGTACGCGTAGGCGACGAATCGTAGACGTTAAACGATCAAGATGGTGGCAAAATTTATGAAAAGTTTGTTGGGACTGTTTGCAAACAGGATGTAACCAGGGGGGGAAGGAATAGTTATGAAGGAATTATTATGGTTGCAGCGTAATTAGGCAATAAAAAATAACGAGTTTGGAGGTTTGAGATCAAACTTCAACCATACTCAGATGATTTTAGGTTAAAAAAAAGAAGAAAAAACCCGTTCCCATCCTAAGTTTAATCAATGAGTTCCATTTCGTAGGAGCACGTCGGGGAGGGGCGAAGGATTCAGGTGTTCCTATTTTTTTTTCTGCATTGACTCGAACGCAATCGCGGAGGCTACGAATGTTCTGCAGTGGATCAGTATCAGGTTTTTGCACCGCATCTTCACACTCATATTGATATTGACCGAAGCACCGCACGCATCCAAATTGGAAAAAAGCCTCCCAATGTTATGTTATGTTAATATAATAATGTTAATGTGTATTAATAAACTTCCTCAGCCCTTTCTATGCCAATCTTCCTCCTTAATATAGCTCAATGTGACTTTCGGTACCAATTTTGAATCTAAAATTGATTAACATTACAATGGTACAAAAGTTTCCATTGAGCCCGGATGCGTTCACGCCCATAGCGCATACGGAGGTAACTCAGGTGTAGAGTTAACGGGTCTATAGGTAGTACTATAATATAGTGAGAAAAAAAAGAAAACGAAGCTGCTCGCGGTCGCTTACCTCGAGTTGTACACCGAAGAGATCCCTCGACCTTCCCGGTCTCGGTGCATCCTGCAAGCCCTGCATCTCGGCCTCACGCTCGACCAGCCCCATCTCCCGCTTGGTCCTGCGGAAATCAATTACAAAAATTAATTAATTCAAATCTGTTGTACAAAAGAATAACATACGGAAATACAAAAATTACATTACGATATTGAATAGAGCATAACTGTAACCTGTATCAAGACCATCAAAAGGTGTTATATATGTATAGGAGCGTTTGAATTTCTGGTGACACGTCCTGATAAACTACTTAGGTCTACCACATCAAGAATTCATCGTATAATTTGCAGAATCTCTGACCAGCAGTGCCAGCGTCGCAAAACTAATAAAAAACGAACACCATAGCAAACCCCCCTCTCACCCATTCGAGTTTCCAGACCTTCCAGCCCCTTTTAGACGAGCTCCGGACCGTGACAAGACAATCGCACGCGTAGAACGACGACTCCTCACACACAAGTGCACGGAAACAACAGCAGCTCAGACATGTGAGCAAGAAACTCGGAGATAATGCAATTAATTAATTGACAAATTGCGCGTATTGCGTTTAAATTATGACGAGTGAATTAGCAAACGTGTGGTGTTTACGCGCGCAATCCAAAGAAGCATTTCCGTGAGGGGAGCATTTTGTTGGTGAATAGCGGAGGGAAACTAGTACACGCCGAGATATCTTCAGAAGCAGCGCAAGAGCGTGCTGGCAAGGGCCGACGAGCTCGGAGGACGCGCGTCGGTCCTTCGATGCGACATGAAGAAGCCACGGCGCGTACGCGAACCGCGAACAATGCATGTGCATAACCTCGACGCGCTACGATGCTCGAGGAACTCGCGAGCGTTAACCGTTAGATCTCGTTGGAGGATGCAGCAACCACGCATGCCGGAGACAAAGACATGGTTATGTGCGGGGACGGAGAACGAGAAAGATGGGCGAGAAACGGGAGAAGGAGAGTCGAAAAGACGGAAAGAAAGAGGGAAAGAAACTAGCAGGAAATTACGTACTAATTATTTATATAATTAATCGTTAGAACCCGCAACTCGGGAGGAATCGCGCGACGCAGCTTCTGCGAGCAACAGGACGTTGATACCGACTCGTTCTTTCCTCTTTTTTGATCGTGCTAAGCATGCCGGCCACGCGATGTACATACATGGAGTTGTGCTTGTTATTTGCGAATATTCACGAGTACCAACCGTTGAGGGGTAAAAAAGGTAGTGGGGTCGAATAAGGCCCACTCTTTCTGAGTAAAATGGTAATGGAATCAAATGAGGCCCATGTATACGATATCGCTTTGTCAAGTTGCAGGCTTTTCGGAATAAAATGTTGTGCCCTTCGTGGAATCAATATCCATTCGTGAAATTCGAACAGAATCTTAATTCTAATGCTTCTGTACGTGAGTCCGCTTTTAGTATTGATATTTAGGACCGCAGGGTGTGGGCCTAATTCGAAATCTCGGGTCCTCGATTCGAAATAAAGTCCAGAACATGTATATCGAAAAAAAATATATAGGGACATGATGACCTCTCCACTTTTCTAAGAAAAGTTCCTTAATATCGATAAAGGATCTGGGAACCAAATTTCCTTCAATTGAAAACGGGTAAAATAGCACTTTCCGCTTGATAAAAAAAATCGGGTGGCGTAAGGAGAAAGAGGGGTGGTGGTGGGGATGTGTCTGAAACTCCGAAAGAGAATTAATGAGGTCGGAGGATTCAAACGATACTCGAAGGAATCACAGCAATCTAAGAAATCATTTTTCGAAAGTGGACTTGGCACATCAATAAATTCACTTTCATCCTGGAAAAAAAATAAACGTCAACCCTGTTAGGGAACAATGACTCTTGCGATAAGATCTTTAAAACTTGAAAAGAGCTAAAGGACGACACGGTAGGTGCCTGGTGACTTGAAAGAAATGAAATTTCCGTACGCCCAGACGGTCGTCACGTACATTTCTTCAACTGGGTGTGTTACTTTCTCCCCGCACGAAACCACAATCGCCACAAAAGCTGAAAGCCTCTCCGCGACGAGTATGCGAAAATCGTTACAATCGCACGCTTCCCTTCCCACACGCAACGCGAACAAACCGTTCCGACAATAATTAAAGGTGAGTCGCGCGAAAGTATTCGGATGTCGGTTTCCACGCGAAAACGCCGGTGCAGAGTTGAGATAATCGAAGCTTCCCGAATATCATGGAAAGAAAAGCCGTCACAAGGAGGCCAACGGAATATAAGCCGAAGAGTATGAATAAATAAATGAATAAATAAATAAGTAAATGAATAAATAAATAAATAAATAAATGAATAAATAAATAAATGAATAAATAAATAAATGAATAAATCAATAAATAAATAAAATAAATAAGCGCGATGGCTACGAGTATCGTCCGTTTGTATATACGACGTGGCTGTAACGACGGGTGAGCGTACGAACAACGCTAACGGTATATCGCGATACGGATCATTAACGCTCTCTCGCGGATTTTCCGTGTGGACCGAGAGATCGCTCTTTGACCATCTTCGCGCTTATCCCAGAGCACCGAAGCGGTACGGCGAGGTTTCCTCTTCCGTCATTCCTAGAGCACACGAGGAGATCCATCGGAAGCTGCGGATCTAATCGAAAAGTCAAGCGTACCGTGTCGAGAAACATCTGGCGTTTAAGGGCACAAGACACTGTAACGAGGTGGAAAGTGAAGGTATTTTCGCGGATGTTTTTTTCTTGAGGAAAGTTATCATAGGATCTTTCGAAATTTATTACATTTTGTTAATATCAGTAGAAGATAAAAAAAGAATCAATAATAATAATTCTGAACACTCCACCCCTTTAGCCTCAGCTTTAGAAGTCAGCACTGATTAAAATGAACGTTCTCTCCTGGTTTGTGCTGCTGAGCCGATGCGGTGCATTCGAGATCGAAATATGAGAAAGATTTATAATGTTTCGCTCAGTGGCGATGGTACAGCATAGAGGAAAATGTTTAGCCAACAAAAATAACAAAATAGCAGAGCTTCAAACTTTCTCCCTAATGTCAACGTTATTGAGGCCTTTAACGCCGGATAAAAACTAAACGGACCGCTATAAAAAAAAAAATCTGTCAAGATTCTACAGAGAGTTCCACGAGTATGCTGAACAAAATGACGATGAAATAATGAATGTAATAAAATAATGCTACATCGATATATGTATCTTTCAAAATATGTAAGAAACATTTTTTTTCAAAATGTTACAGTGGCTTGGCCCCTTAATGCGTGAAAACGAAAAATCTTATCCGTCGCAATAACAACCAAAGAATAACGACTGTTCTATCAAGGGCTCCGAAAAAAAAAAGTAAAATCGAAAAATAGTTTACAGCCGGACGGAGCTGATTTTTTACTTGTATAGAAAACATAGTCGAATCGAAGTCTCTGCTGTGTATCCACGTGTGTATTATAGCCGAGCCTGCATTACAGTGCTCTCCGTATCCGGAAACGGTGTAGCAATAGTTTGCGTATCCTTGAACCGGTTCGGCATATCTGGTATCCCGTCTGCGCTCTATCTACCTCCGACTCGGTAATACACGCGGTTGTATTCTGCGGTTCGAGAAAATGAATAAACAGAAATAGAAGGGTAGACGCTGAGATGTGGTAGCATCGTTGCGACTACGACCACAACGCATCGAGTGCATAGCACGTTCGCGTGGTATATGCATGTTCGGAGAACATACGATATTACACACACGGCGTGGTCGATCGTGAAAGGTCGATGGTAGAAGCTCGTATCGAGGCTACTCCCCGGATTTTGCGAGTTGAGTTATCTTGAACTTAATAATATCATTCGCGGTTTGCAACTGTGTCACTAGGGGAGTAAATTGTCACCCGTTGGTCAATCGATTGAGTTAAGACTGTGGAATACGTCTTTTATGATCGAAGTCGGGTCCTGATATTTTTTTTTTTGCCTTGGACGGGTTATCCAGAATCGAATTTCATTATGTTTCTCCTGTGTTTAATATATCTTAAGTCGACCAGAAAACGACGTTTATATTCACCATTCTCTTCGTTCTTTAATAACAAGGAAAATAGTATATAATACCACCCATTTCATTCCAGTTGAAATGGTAAACAAATTCGTGTTAATTAAAAAACAAATGAGGTGTCCTTTATTTTTCGGTATTCTGTGATCAAATAAATTCTGAAAAATTTCCAATTCAAAAAATCGAGCAGTATCCAAAAATCCATCTGGGCCAAAATAATCCCGCGTGTCAACGCAAGAGCGCGGAGACCCGAAATTCGAGTCTGAGAAAAGCCACCACGTGGATGT
The DNA here is from genome assembly GCA_963971145.1 of Sussaba pulchella. NCBI lineage: Eukaryota > Metazoa > Arthropoda > Insecta > Hymenoptera > Ichneumonidae > Sussaba > Sussaba pulchella. Next base: position 7,349,444 of record OZ020168.1, read on the forward strand.
TTCGATCGCGAATAAAGTTCCAACCGTAAAGTTTCTGCAACTACATGTCGTCGTTATATATAGTTCCGTGCATGTGTGTCGAACGTTATCGCGTTGAATCTTGCGATCGTCCAACTGGCGCCCAGACTCGGCCCGGTGTTGCAACTGGCGCGACACCTCACCGGCTTTCCCACCCATCTCTCTCACCTCGTGTCGTGTAATGACCAACGATGGAAACGCAAATGGGAACCCCCACCGTTTCCTCGTCCGACAAACTTCGACCGTGCATTTTCCACACATGCACGCGCACATGAACAATCGCACATGCAGCATAACGATGGTTTCTTCCTTCAAACATCCCCTCTCGGTCGGATCCGTTTCCACATACTCGTTTTAATATTCGTGAAGACGACGCGAGGGCATAATTAGCCGCACGGCACAGTCCGATCGCCGTATGTGCGTACACAGCGCGATTGGGGTGAACACGGGCCGCGCATTAATTTTAATTAATCTCACAGCGTCGTCCCACTGGAATGGTAGTTTTCAAATTTCCTTGTGGAAACGTGCTTTCTCGTTTTCACTGGCATTTTCAATTTCTCCCTGGTGAATCGCAGTTCGAAGCCGTTAAAGTCGAGTACCCGGAAGCAGAGGTACTCTGTACTAGTTCAGCACTTAATTACGATATACAAGCTCCGGTGTATTGAAATGGTAAAGAGGGTTGGGAAAGATCGAGGGGGTTGCGCTAACAAAATTATGTACACCGAATTACTTTGGCCCGAAGATGACACAAGATTACTTTTTTTGCAGATTACTTGTAATCCTCGATCGAGTACAACCATATGGGAAATCTTACATGTTATCCGTGACAGATTACACAATTTTTCAAAGATCACAAGTCTTCATCACGGAATACATAAATTTACACGATCACATAAGATTACATCAATTTTTTTGACATTTACCCATAATTACACCACGTGAGGAATACAAAGATTACACAAAGAACACAAAAATGATTACCTAGGATTACTCGCCTCATGTACACCACATTACACGAGTAAATACCTTCTTGGTATTAATTTTTTCGACTGTCTTTGACTGATGAATTTTAAATCGTCGATCCCACGAAATTTTAAATACGTTTATTGCTATTCATACACTCAGAGACAGTGATTTATGGAAGATATAACTGCAGTGTTTTTTCCTGGGAGCCCTGCAATGCGTCCGGCATAATACACATCGCGGTATAGGTACACAAGCCTACAGGTAATACTCCGCAATGTGCACATCAATCTTGTTTCTATGTTGAGAGACTCGCATCGAATTAGCGTTATCGTTCCGACGCTATAAACATAGCAATCTGTCGGGAAAAACAGGGAAATTGACGATGACGTTCTGAGGCAAACATTCGCCATTTGCATCTTCTATAGTCGAGCTGCAGATAGACTGAAAAAAAAGAATAGAGGGTGAGCATTCGCTTCCCGTTCTATTTCTGGGCAGGCTCTGACTCGTCGCAATTTCAGTCCTGGCATTCGCACATATATTTATATTTATATGTATATCTATTATATGTATATCTATGGTTACCTTGGAGCTGGTGGTACCGACCGGAGCCGCACACAAAATTTTTACGAAAAAAAGACCGCGTTTCGTCGAACGATGACATTCGTAATGTCCGTCTACGTCGTTGAAGGGACTTTCGCTTATTAATAATAACTATCCGTTGGCACGCAATGATGCGAGACTCAAACACATGCACGTATACGAAAAAATAAACAATTCAAATTAAAATGAACATGGTTATATTATTAAATACTTTTTTCTGTCAGACCCGTTATAATACGGGTGAAAAATGCACCTAAAGAAATTATGGAAAGTAATTTCATTTAATTAGCCTACATTTTTTTCGTAATTAATACTTGATATTAATTCAGACGGTCCGGGTACTGTTTTTTATTACAATTATTTTTACTCGCACCTTTAGTTACTCTTAGAAATTTATGTCACCTCCATAAGCGCGGAATCCACGTTCATTCACAAATGTATGAAATATACCGTAACAGAAAATGCAAAAGCCGGAATAATTCGGGAGTTGAATAATAAAATTATATGCATCCAACATAGGGCTGTTTTAAGGTTACCAATTGCAGGCTCTTCGTGACGGAGAAAGGGAGTGAGAGAAGAGCCACCGGAAAGGGCTCCGTCGCGTTTGGTTGCTTCAGCCCTCGACGTGCTTGGGTCGGCCAACGTCATTTAAATGCCAACCGCGTTAACCTCCTCCGACTACTGTATCATAACGATACGTACGAGGGGAATAGTCGTGACTGACGCGTGTGAGAAACGAGGAACAAAAAAAATTGAGAAAAAATGGGAGGAAACGCTACAACGCCAATGTAAATGTCAGAATTTTGCTGTAGAATTATCGTGGCATCGTGTAAATTAAAATTCTTCCCAGGAATCCGGGCGACAGTTGCAATTATACAGATTTTACTTAATTACTTAATGTACGTAACCGTTACCCGCAAACAAATTAAACCTGCGCTCGCGCTCTGTTACCATTTAATGACTCGTTGTTTATATACGTGTATTACACATATGTGCGATGCATTTCTCGTGGTTAACTCGAGCCAAGTTCATTGACGAGGTCACACGACGGAACGTAAACGGTAATGCAATTGAAAGTCTCGGATCGGCAGAGAAATTCATTTAATTATCAAACTGCACTTGTCGACTCGATTTTCGAATATTGTCTGCGATACATAAAATTTGAAAATTAAGTTTCTACATTTTCGCTGAATTTTATTCAATGAGGCTTTTTATATCATGCGTTCTTCAAGCTGGAAAGGAATTTTCGAAGCCTTGCTAATGCAATTTTACGGTTATGCTAATCTAAACTGACCGTCGTTCGCTCGTAAAATTGAATAAAAATGTATTCATTTAATTTCTAAATGTGTCCCCCTTACGGCGTTGCATCCACAGCGTCCGTCATTCCTTCTAAGTCAGCCCAACGTACTGCAGATTTGTGCAGTGACCTGTCTAGGAAAAAAAAGTAGATCATGAGCAGCAATTTAACGCTCCGCAATATTTCGGATCGCACAGTAACGTTTCTTAGAAAAACGTTCTTGCCCGACTTCGTCTAACTATCACCGCCATCTTGATCGTCAGGTGCATGCTTTTCCCGCCCCATACTCGAACTATTCGAAAATGCATTCCCGCGCATTTTCACGACCATATATCCTCAAAACCATCCCACTTCCTTCGCTCCACCTCTTCGTGTTCACTCGATTTTGACAATCAAGTTCCATCGATCGTGCCAATCAAGGGTCCGAGACTCGACGGAGGCCCGCGACTCGAAAGAGAGAGCAAAAGTGGGGGAAGAAAGAGATGATAAAGCTCGTGAGAGCAGACCGGAAGCGTCGGGGCCGCAGTTTCCTGGCTTCGGTCGTCGAAAGTGGTCTCTCTCGCTTTCGCGCGAGATCGTGCTCGCGCGAGCGCTTCCCTTCCTCTGCACCTTTGTGCTCGGAACAAGGATCAACAGCCGAAGACGTTTTGACCGACCAATGGCTTTGCTCGGCAATCGCGTGCGCGTTGTTCGCGTGGGCATCGCGTGAAACCGGTAACCAAATGGCGCATCCACCATCGTCAGGCGTCGCGTATTGTGACTCGTACGAGATGAATCGAAAAGAATTGTTTTTTTTTTATTGTTATTGTTATTGTTATTATTATTATTTTATACACCCTGTGGTCAGCGTGCGAATAGTGCAATGGCGGTTGTTAGCCATTGCCCAGCCCGTTGCATCCGTCGATGGAGATACGTGTCGGCAAATGTCTGCGTATGTAACCGATATGTAGGTGGAGGCAATGACGTTTTTGTACCTTTACTATGTAGGTACACGTAGCGCGGTTAAAGCGAAACCAGAGGGATTGTAGAAACGTAGGAAGCAAGTTTTCTATCGATCGGTGCCGGTGTTTTGAGGTCAGGGCGCTGCGCCAGTACTGCGGGGACCGTCGGCTAATCCTACCGACCGGCAAAATCGGCGACCGGCCGCCGCGGTTGCAATGCCGGGTGCATATATTCGTCCACGTTGGAAATTCAGAGGCGCGTCTAACGTCGTACCCAAATCGTAACTGTATTCCATGGCTACTTAACTCTTAACCGTCACTCGGGGTTCATATGACCCCCCAATATTACTGTGTTTGAATTTGTGTGAGACTTGCCACAATAATGATTATTATTCACGTTCTTTTTATTATTTGATCAGCTTTTTACCCATGAAAATTCCATCTTCATATTTCGAGATAAATATACATTCCGATGCCGGTACCATCACGACAATTGTCATCTCAAAAGATAATATCGCAACAGTACATACCTAAAATATTTTGTGGAAAATCTGAATTCAAAGAAGTAATTAATATCTTTGTAAAAGTCATTTTCTAATTTCTTTCCCCCAATATTTCTTCAAACACAAATTCTACCGATTTGACCGTCGGATCACTTTCGAGCGCGGTACCTTTGCCAGTTAAAAACTAAATCCTCGCGGATTATATAGCCCGATCAAAAAAAAATTATAGGGTTGAAAAATCATCATCCTATGAGGCAGAAAAAAGCAGTCTTACGCGAAGCTCGAAGCTTTCGGATCGATTCGACTGGGTCGTTTTACCCCGGGTTCCTTCCCACATACGCCCCATATACATATAGGTACTGCCGTAATACACGCTATACGTATACGCAGAGACCAGTACGAGTACGAAGTCTCGTACAACCCGTAGTCTTTTGCTCGAAGTATGCTGTGCTTGGCACAGGGCACTGCAATACAGGTATCCGATGCTAAACTTCATCGTCATCCTTCTCCACAAGCCACCGACAACTTCAAAGCACCCGCGTACTGGGTACCTACGGTGCACTTCCCCGTTGCCGCTGATGGTTACGTACCCTTCGTCGCGTGCTTCGCTCGGTCGGCTCTCCTACGCCGCGCTATTTTCCAAACCGAGATCCTTCGACCGATTGGTCAAGGATAATATCGGACGAAAGGCTTCCCTCCGCAATGCGGACGCGTGAATATGCGAGAAACTCCCACCGGCATACGTTATTGCACGTACTTCGCATCGCTTCTAGGAAGTAAAACAATTGTGGTTTACGTTTGTTTGTTTTCTTTCTCTTTTTTCTTTTTCGTCTTTTTTTTTTTTTATGATAATCGTAGTTGTGCTGCGTGTCGAAGTTACTGGCCTAGCTAGCCGACTGCCATGCACGTCAATACCACGGGTATGGATAATCGCGTCGTGCATTTGTACAAAGTAGAAATTGAGGACACCATTTTTTACAATTATTTCCTATTCGGTTCTCTGTAAAAAAAAAAAAAAATGACCCCGAGTCTTTGATAATTTTCTTTTGTTTTGCCAAATACGCAAAATACCTATTTGAGATGACGAACAAAACAATTATTCAGAAAAAAGATCATTGCCAAGTTGACAAATATTGAAAACCAACGGCGATCTCAATCGTGTAGAAGGTTATTTTCAATCCACTCCGCAGTACCAGCAGTGACTGATCTCTCCCACTTCCGCCAGCCCCATACGAATCGGAAACTAGAGATCAGAACTACTGTTACGCGTCGAGCGAAGGAGACTTGCAGTCTGCGAAATTTTTGTTACCGCAGGAAACAAAATCAGACAAAGAACGTCAAAAGCCACGGTAGGATCTTCAGCACTGACGCGCGACGTTCCGGTGGTCGCCAGGCACATACACCTAATATATAAATATATACACGTACATAATGGGACCCAGAAAGCCAGAAAACTATCGGAGTGCGGACTCCTTCAAGGCTGTGTCAGTGCAGGTGGGCGTCACGCCCGGCGTCCTCTGCACGCGGCCCTGCACCGCAAAACCTCGAGAGAGAAACCTTTCTCCGTGGGCCGCATTGGCGGCAACGATCGAAGCCGGTCTAAGGAGACCGCGGTAATAACTAAAGACAGACTTGGGTACGGGATCTACCTTCGTGTACCAACGTCGCGAAAGTTACCGCGCAAAGGCAACCCCAACCGATGACTCTATAGCGAAACGACGAACATCACGAACGATTCAAAAATTACGAGACAACGACTCGCGTTCTGGAACCGACTTGTGAGCGGCAACGCGACCGAACCGGCGGATACCGGCAAATTACGGTTCGACGCTCGCAAAGTCCGAGGGAAAACGGTCGTTAGAATCGTTAGCCCGGCACAGCTGCCACCCTCATTTTTTTGAATTTAACCACCCCAAGCCCTCGGGCTCCGACGTGGCGCCACAATCCGTCGTTCCGTTTTCTCCGACTCATCGCTATCGGCGCGGACCGCTCGATGGGGAACAAATAAATTTACAAAACACGATGAAACATCCGGTATTCGCTATCTCGTTTTGCCATCGTTGATCGTGAGACAATAAAATCGCGTGTAAAGAGCAGTTTTGATTAATTGGCGTTTGGACGATGTGGTCGTCGAATCACTGGGTGGATCTGTTTTAATCGTGTTTCCATAGCGTTTTTATGGTGAAAACGAAAAAAAACTTGGAACTAAACCGGCTGAGGCATTGGACTATGATAATGATAACTAAAACGATAATAATAACATCAACGACTCATTAAAGTTTCATTAATGAATTCACTGACAATTTATCGAGTAATTTATCGCTTTGGTCACCCCGCTGCATCGAATAATTGTCCGGAAGTTTGTTCGTACGTCAAAGAATGCTGACAGCAACGAGAACCGTCGACATATTTGCGTTAAGAGCTGTACAGATGCACGAACCAATAGTTGAGTCTGACATCGATATTGCTCACGGAAATCGTGACGTTGAGCAATTTACGAACGACGAGGCTTCGTTGCCTCGGGGTACCAATGGGCGCACGGTTACATGTAGCCATTACGTATCGATGTGTGCCTACAAGGTGCAATTGGCGCGGAAAAGTGCGCACGTGGTTATCTCGCGCTGAGCAATTGGTAAATGCCCGGCAATCGGGATATCCGCGCAGTTTTCTCCGAGAACACACGTGTAAGTGTGCGAAAACGGAAAGCTTTGAAACGAGAAAAATTTCCAATCGAGAAGAAGCCCGGCTATATAAATCGACGTGCCGAGAGAACTAATCGATTGATAAGAAATAACCGGAGAATTACCGGACGGCATATGGCGTTTAGCTTCGTAATTCCGTAGCTGTCTGCCCTTTTTTTTCGTGGTTCTGACGATGAAGAAGCGTCATGTTCGTTCGGGTGGCTGCTCACGTCCCTGCTTCGTCCTCTTTTTTTTCCAGCTGCACCATTGGGGCTCATTTCCTTTCGGCTCTGCCGAATGACGGAGTCCATAATTATGACACCCAAATGAGTATACGAACGAAATATCGTAGCCGACGGAGTGCGTGGTAGGACTCCATTTTTAGTGTTCGTTATTTTATAAAAACATTGTTCGAATAGCGGTAGGGAATCCCAGGGTGAAATAATCCAGTTGAGTACAGTTTGGAAGCGGGAAAAATGGCGTACTGACCTTTTTCGAGTGCTTTTGATAATTGTAAAAAATTTGATGTTGGGGAAACAACATCATCGACATATTTCCTAGGAATCTAGAGACGTTTTTTGCTACGAGATACGATTTTTTTCTGGGATCCCATGAATTTATTCGTGGTTCGCATTTTTTTAGTCTGCATTATATACTCGTTCTTCATAATTTGAATTGATCGAATAATAGACTTCAACAAAAGCAAGCATGGCAAAGAAGAATCTCCCCATCTCTCTCGTCTCTTCAGAGTAAACTACGGTTATAAGACCCACACTCTTGCTGCCGATCAGAGGCCGCGGCTAATCGTTTTTCAAACCTCCACGCATGCACTCGCGACTGTCTAATTGCAACCGAAGTTCGCTTTATTTTCATTACGAACCCCCCTAGACCACACGAGGCCACGGGGTACGAAACCGGAAGTGAAGTGCGGAGGAAGAAGAATCAAAGCCATACGCTGGAGAATAATACAATGAAACGATCGTGGGTCCGTCTGGTCGTATAGGGGTTGATCCAAAAGCGTGCGCACAACCAACCGCACTGAGCTTGCGGGGTGGCGATGATCATTGCGTGACTGGGAACCAGCATTGTACATATTTCCAACGGCGAAAGAGCTACGATTCTTCGATCGTTTTCACAAGTCCGAGCAAGCGAGTAACTGTACAACCCGCTGCAGTGTAATAACCATACACTGTGCACAGAGCGATGGATTGTCTTCCATCGTGTTGTTCCATAGCTTATGCTATTTCTTCATCGTCGCAAAGTTCTCGATACTTGGGGCGTGCAATTGTTGCGAGCATCTTCAAGAACCATAGTCAGTCAGCGAGTGAAGACTGGAAGGAAACCATGGACGAAAAATAAGCACACGGGTTGTAATATTCTCTCGTGACCTGCGAACGCTTGCTGGTTGAACCGTGGAACCCCTTATCGATCGTCGAGCATAGGAGCCGACGCGAGTCACACGCCAACCGAATATACAACCCTCTACAAACACGCGGAGCAACCAAAACACCAAGGCGCTGGTGTACACCAGCGCCACGATGGAATATGCCTGCGATATGCGGTACAATAGTATCACGGTGCATCTGCTTGTATACCAGATCGGATGTAAATCACCATGGAAAGGGTACGAGGATGCAGCCATCATTATTGTATGTGTTATATAGTAGTTGTTTGCAGAAGGAATTTGGTTGGTACCAGTCTCCCTAACGAATTGCGCGCTGGTTGAGTAAGACTTATTACACAAGCTTCTATGGGACAACAAGAGATGTTACTTATCAATTCATCCACGAATAGTTTGTCCTAGATCCCAAGTGATCATTTCGTGGTTCCATCTTCATGCGATCGAACGAGTTACGGCACTGGACCTGTATATACGTTGTCAAGATTTTCATCCGTCGAAATATTGTCATTCAGAGCTATTTCGAATCGGTATACTCATTTTCGGAGCATTTTGAATCGATTTATTGACCTGTGGAAACTTTGTCCAGTTCGAATTTGTATCCCCACCCACCCCCATATAAGACCCAACCTTTCCAATATCTTGTCATTCAATATTTCGGCTTGTTTTTACACGACCAATCATTGCATCGTTCATCATACGTGGAGTCCTACGCGCCGAGCACAGTGCTCGAGGTCTTTCGGCGCGAGGCGAGCGCCTCAACGATGGGCCCGTTGTTTGGCAAGTGTGCGGGTAGAATTACACAGTATAAACGAATAGACGTGTAGGTGGGTCACGCGAAGACTGGGCGGAGATTCCAAAAATAGGACCATTACCGATAAGACCTTCCGACAGGCGCGGCGTGCATGTGCCGGGTTCGCGGACGCCAACTCGCGTCTCACCCCGGCTATAGGTGGTGATGGCAGTAGGTGATAAAACGAGGGAAATGGGGTGAGTTAAGGGTGGCCGATTGTGATGGTGATGGCGGTGGTGTCGGACGACCGAGCCGAACGAGCTACGACGTGGCTACCACGCCGCGAGTCGGTGGTCGGGGGGTGGGAGGGGGATGGTGGTGGCGGGTGAAATAAAGGCGAGGTCATTCCTAGGCTGATATTACCCTCCGGCCGGCGCTTTGTCTCTGTCGCTCGCGAGGTTCATCCCCCTTTTTCACCTGCCCTCTCGTGATCTCCCTCGCACTTTGTCCACAACCGTCGCCCGTTGCGCTTCCTGTTTGTCCGGCCAGAGACCTAATTGGATCTTAGGGTGCCCGCATGCATTTCATCATCGGCCACCCTCCGACATCCCTGCGCCATGGCCTCTACCACGGCGAATTATCCTCTTGCCGAGAAATGCAACCAAACGGGGAAAACGGTCTCCGTGCTAAAAATAAAGGGCGAGCTTTATCCATGGAATTGCGTTTGGGGAAACAAGATGAGACACGACAGCCTCCTCAAACGCGTGTAGACCCTTTCTAAATGAAAGAGAAATAATTATTGTGGGAATTTGAAAACACGAAAGTTGTGGTCGCATCGATGAATAGTCCAGAACCGGACAATGATTATTTCGAGTATCCATTTTTACCGAGCACCTCGTTTATGGTACCGTTGGAAGGCACCCCTTGTACAATTACTACATACGACAAACAACGAAACTCACGCGACACATAATACACTATAACGGAAGAGGATATAGAAACTCGACGCATGGAGTATAATAAGCTTTTTGAGCTGTCTGCACTTTTCGCACGGAGGAAGCAAGGGAAAAAAGGGAATCGACGGAAATTACGAAGGGGGTAGCTGTCGAGTGTGCACTGGTTGTCGTTGGGAGATCACGAGGCAGAGGGGGGGGGGCAGGGGGGTTCGTAGGTAGGGTAGCACCCCTTTGAGGTATATTGATATAACGTGCCTATTGTAGTGCCTTATACGCAGCCATGGTCGGGGGTGAGTAGCCCGCACGCGAAGAAACTCCAACTATGTGTATTATATGCCTATGAAAGTCAGAAAACCGCGGCGGTGACCGGCAGCGGCAGTAGCGGGCAAGGGGACGAAGTCGAGCGCCAGTGAGATAGGAAAGGAACAAAACAAAAAAAAAGACGCTCGGAGAGAAGGCTTGAGTGGCGTTCTACGAGGGAATCGCGTGACTATACTTTACGGATCAATAGTTTGCCCGTATATACAGGCGCATGGTATACACGTCGTATCCTATATACCATTCACTCTCGGTGGTAACTTCTAACCGTTCGAAAAGCGCCGAGGGCTTTTAGCCACGGCTCGCTATGGGGTACCAAGACCGAGCCTCGTTGAGAATCCTGCGTTTCTTCACTGATTACTCAATGTTTTCCGTCGAATCAATGGTAAATCTGCATCTGTTTCTCCGTCAGTTTAATCCGAAATAGAACAAATTTTTTTTTTCAGATTTACACATTTTTTTATCAAATGGAGTTAGGTTCAATCGATTGAATAATTTTTTTAACGAATAATAACTGTTTAATGAACAATCGATGATGAATACATTTTTCGTAATCGTAATTGACAATTTCCTAAGGTTATGCACAAGAGGCGTTCCGAAATAGGAACCGAATTCGAATCATAGAATACATGGGCTTATCCAAAAACGGTACTATTTCGGACTCGCTGCAAGAATAATTAGTGTCAGTTAGACGTTTCGTTCGAATAAAAACCCTCTCCCCGAAATGGCAATGATCATAATGATCCCACTGTCCCCCATGCTCAAGAGGGTTAAAGAGTCGCTGCAACCCCTTTGAAGTTGCAGAAATCAGGAGGGTCTTACCTTCCCCCGCAAAATTATGCAACGCAGAACGATGGTACGGAAATACATGTATATTACACACTACATACGCAACATATATCCACATATGCGCCAAGTGTACGCGAGCATGCACTCAAACTCGCGTGCTTCATATATACCGGGGCAAGAAGTAGTTCCTCGTTTTCTCCTGACAATTCCGACATGTGTGCATGTTTGTAATGAGGAAACAACCCTCATCGGGTCGGAAGGTGAGACGGCAAAAAGCCAAAGGGGTGAGAGAGAGAGAGAGAGCGAGAAAGAGAATCGGAAGCACGTAGGAGGGTTATAGCGAGTACGAAGCACGCGGAGGGTTAGAGGCAGAGGTGAGCTCGACACGAAGAGAACGGCTTATCCTCCGTCGAAGTTATACACCGCAGCTCGTATTATCGATCGAACGAAATGTTCTTGGAAACGCCGTGGCGGCAAACTCGTCCGCGGCTGCGACGACTACGACGACGATGAAACAACCCGCGGGAGGGATGATGGGGTGGGCAAGCTTTTTTTTGTTCACGCGTCTCAACGTTTTATCGGAAGCGAGTGACGTTCGCGTTTACTCAACCGACTACGTTGGTCTGGCTTTCACAGTTTGTTCGTGCACACACATAGTGTGTGGCTTCTACGTTTTATTTCTATCTTTCGCGAATGAAAGCATCGACGTGTTAAATGCGCGCGGACTTACGCAACGATCGAGGCTATACAGACGAGCACAATTAACGAGAGGGTTCTTTGATTTTCTTGGATATTTTTGGTAGTTATCGGACCAGGTTCATACTCGATTCGAAATTTATGTAGCTGGATAGAATTGAAAATGATTGAACTAGGTAAATTTCGATATTTTTTGAGGATTCGATATATGAAACATTTTTAATTGAGGAATACGTGTTGAAATTCAATATTCTTCTCTCCCTATTCTTTGGACTTTCTTACCATTATTAGATTTCATTTTTTATTTTCAATTACGGAGTAAATACGTGGGTAATATTGTTGATAGTAGTTGTAGCAATGCGCGTGATTAATGATCCATCACTGAAGAACTGATTTTTATTCAGGGGTGGAGGCTTTGAAAATCGTCCACCGAAGCCGCAAACCAGCCCTGTCTTGAGTCCTGATTGATACCTGAGTTGCGTGTCTCTTAGAAAAACTATTATACGTTTATTCCGAAGACAATGTGATACCACTCTGACGGTAGTAAAACCCGTAATCAATCTTTTTTTCGATACCGCAGATCTTTCAGATGAAAGACAAGAACGGTTGCCTGTGTCTCACCATTATGTTTTTCACCGTTCTCGTCTTTCGGCCGAGATATCAACGTCAGCGGAGACATTTCGTATGGGAAGATTCAGTAAGATTTCCCACACTTAAATAAATTCCATCGAGACCGAGAACTCATGTCGGAAAACGTTAATTATAGTGTTTCAGTAATTCAAGCTGATTTGATATACGGTTCCATCTTTTGTCATTACAAGTAAATTTAACTCGACTCTTTAACTTTGATTCATGATGTTGCTGTCATAGCAAATACTTCGGTAAAAGAGCTTCATTCACGGTCATTTCAGTAATTCTACCACCGAATTTTCCAACATCCTTCGAAATATAATAAATATATATATTTATTATATTAATTTATTATATTTATTATGTATTTTTAATAAATTATATATATTTATATAATAAATTTCCGCATTTTTTATATACCATTTTTTCCCCGTGATTCTGTGATTTGGTAGTAAATAGTTAATTCGAAAAATTGAAGCAGATAAGTTTGCAAAGCCAGAGAAGGACTTGCGAATGCGTATATATACTGAACCTAACAAATCCCGAAATTTCAGTAAAAAAATAAAATACAAAAAATGCGAAGAATTAATTACACAACCTAACAGATTAATTCGCACGATAGGAAATAAAGAAGCTTCGATAATTCTCAGACGAACCACCACGAAGCCACCAAGGGCGACAATTCGTCGCATTTACGGCACGTGGTTCATCGATTTCCTCAAACTCGGATGCGTAAATAAATTGGCAAAAGGCGGCGCTTGTAGCTATCGCCGCCAAGTTCGAGATTGAAGGGGGAGGCTCGAAGTCGAGACGAGACGAAGCACGTACCCAAGTTTATGTATCGAAGCTACGTAAACTCGGATATATCCTAAGGGTGGATATGCCTATACACGTATGTGAAAGTGTCTGCCCGTTTCGCGAAATGATTGATGACCTTTTCTTTTTCTCGCCAGCCAACGGTTTTCTTTAACGAGTATCTATGCTACTCCCACATACCCGAAAGTATACAAATGTATCGATTTGACGGCCAGAACTTGGCGTCGTATATTTTACTTCACCGCGTAGACATCAACGTGGGCCACATCGACGTCCACTGCATCGAACTTACACAAAAATTAATTTATTGGACATCAGACGAATCAATAAATATTGGCAGCTGAATTTTTTTATAACGCTATTGTTGTCAATCACAGTAAATGAGATTGTTGAGGACCAGAGATGATAGTGGGAATGCGAGACTATCGAAAGTCGTATGATTATAATTTAGCACACCTTGATGATGCGGCAATCACTTCGACCGTCGCCGTTGAAGATTCTCTCGCGAACGAATACGTCTTGTTTCCCATTCGCCTCGCCAATCTCGAGATAACGAGCAATCGCCCTAGCTGGGATAAAGAGAAAGGAGAGAAAGTTCTCACGACGAGCGAAAGGAGGGCTCTTTCGGGTTCAGCTATCTACATGTATACATATATATAGAGACCCTCTTCTGATACCGAAATAAATTTGTCTCGATAATCCTCTTTCTATCAGCTAAGCAGGAAATAAAGTAAAGCTCTTGGATGTGAATTTTAATTAAAAACTCTTATGCCTCACGATCACATGCTTGCTCCCAAGCTCTCAATTCGATTCTCCAATTCTCACACTATCATCGTATGATTTTAGGGTTATTAGGTGCTGTAACGCGACTTGTGATAATATATGCGAAAGATTTCGTGAGAACGTACACGGAAACGAGGAAATGAGGAAAATATTATTGCTTACTAAGCGAGTCTCACGTCTAGTTAAAGGGAACGCGCTTGTTTCGAGAAGCTGACCGAGGGGTGATAGAGAGAATGAATGAAAGGTAGAAGCGGCGCGGAGTCAGCTAACCCAGTCAGCTCGGACTAACCGGAAGTACGGACGCGTGGTCGCGTAACTCGTTCAAGCTCCATCACTATACCAAGGACGCATTGTCTGATGTACTTCGCGGGGACTTTGCGGTGGTAACAGGGCTATTCATAAAACTAGAATCTCGCTTATTGTACGTAGAAACGTCAACTCGTAATTAAGATGCAAAATGTAAATAACCAACCAACCATGGTAATAATTCAGTTCAGTAAAATCGAAATTGAATCAAGCGACAAGAAGAAAAGACATTTTCCGATTCCAAAAATATAAGAAACAATCGTGCCATCTGTCGGTAAAGATTCGCAACTCCCGATACAGAAACGAGCACTCCATCAGCGATTTATACCCGATAAATGCACCTGTTCGACGATAATTGCTTTCCCACCGACTGGTTCCACCGGCTGCTCTAATCCGATTTGGCTACGCCTAAATTGTTACCTTCGCTGCTCTCTGAAAACTACTCCGATCTGTCTAACGTAGAACACAGAACCACCGGCGTCATTAGCCCGCGGTCGCGGGAAAAATAAACGCCCGTCATTGGAGCAAGAGTCTGTGGGTTCGTAGATCCCACAGACGGCCAAGCCGGCGGGTCTCATGACCGCCAAGCACTTTCATTTACGTAAAAAGCAACGGTTTGAGGATTTCTACTGAGGAAATAATTTTCTTTCCCGACAAAAATAAAAACCGGAGATAATTCATTCATACGATTATAATAAATAATTGAATATTCTAATTACGGTAATAGATTTTATCTTTTTTTTCAGAGGTAATAAGTTTGAAAAAAAAACCGTGAAACGTTGAGTCATTGCCGATCGATGTGGCAATACCGTCTGTCTAGTTTGATAATTCGTGTGGTAACTCGTTGGAAATCACGGTTGCAAATCAAGTCGAACGGCCAGAATAAACTGGGCGCGTGATTACCAGTAGAAGGCAACTATCGCTAATTGCGACGCCCGCGGTATTGTAGGTACTCGTATTATACAATGTATCTCCAGACTGACTCAGTTCGTCGCTTCAAAATTATTCAGCTCCATGAGCCAGCTAATACACGCAACTACGCGCTCACGTCACATACCATTGCCGGAGATCCGTTGGCCGCGTCACAAAATTGTGAAGCGTTTTGTTTAACGTGTAATTACAGCAATTGAGGTTTCAAGTCGATACGTTGAAAATAATTGTAATGAAAGATTAATTGTCGAACAGTAATATTGCCTTGATGAACATGAAATTTAATCAATGCTTGATAAACTATCCAGCGATAACAAAAATTCGTTGAGGTACAAATTAATTTGCTTCCTAATAAACGCGGAACTAAAACGATCAGCAACGAAAATTTGTCATGTCATAACCGAAATTATGTAAATATAATCGAATAAAAAAGCCGATAACGAGGTGTCGCTCAACAGATCCAATCGTAACATCGACTTCCACACATTGACGAAAAACCCTTCCTCATTTTCCCTCGGCGGCAAAGCCATGGCCTCGAATCCGTATTACCGTCAGTACCGTGCGATTCCGGAGAACCCCGAGGATGAATAAGCTGGAAAGGCCGCATAAAAAATGAGTATAACAAATGGGGTTGGGTGTTGGCATGAGACGCGTTATTACCAAGCTCGTGGGGCCGCGGGATAAGGAAATGAGGTTGCGAAAACCACCCCAACCGACTGCTCGACCCTTTCGATTATTCAACCCCCACATTTACACATAAAAATGCACGCGTATTCGTATCAATGCCGCGTGGCGCGAACGACTGGAAATCAACCATTGCGTTAGAAAAAAAGAGAACCGTACGTATGAAAGAGCAAAGAGCAAAGAAAAAAAATGGAAAAAAACGATGACTGGATAACGCGGACACCCGCTTAAACCCGCAGGTGAACACAGGTGCTCGCAAATTTACGTGTAGATGATCAATGGCGTCGTCGTTGAGCGTTAGCGGTGTGTATACACGCGGGGCTGGCATGGCAACGCGCTCGATAAATACTCGGAGCCCCGCGAGTTTCCGGTTCCGTTATCGCTGCGACGCGCGATGGCGACCGGTGGAGCTTGCACGAACGTGAAACGTGCGTGGCGGCATTTGACTCCGTATACCCACCACCCGGAGGGTGTAATTCGGTTCGAACGTCGCATTAACAGCCGCGTTGTGAGCCACGAGAGTTCCCGTCACCGTTGGCGAAGGTACATTCGGGGACTCGCTTTGCCGAGGCAACTTTCCGAACCGCCATCGCGACCCCCGGGAGATTGTCCACGGAACCGGTATCTCTAATGGCAATCTCCGGGTTTTACGATAGTGTAACACCGGGTTTTTACGCCTGGCCAATCATTTTGTAATTTACCGAGAAAAAAAATATATATTATTCAACGACCGCGCGGTTGCATGCGCGGTCGTATTGTTGTCGCTGCGGGATCGATCGTTGGAAAAAAATAAGGCGATCGATTTTCACAGCAGCGGTAAGAATTTGCGTGTCACGCTTGTCGTTTGTTCAAATCTTGTTTTTCAGGAGAGTTCGATGACGTCATTGGGCGAGTAAACATTTGAGAATTTCTGGTGTTAGGATCAGATGCAGATGCGATCTTGGGGCGAAAATTGTTATCGCGATGGTCGGAGTTGAGGAGACTGAACGCTTTGCGACCAAGGGAACCGAATTGTGGTGTTTGAAATCGCCAATGAAACGGATTTTACGAACACTTTCTAGAATTTAGTAGTACCGTCGATTCGATGGTCAGAGACCCCGGTGAAGAAAGCGTTTTGTTGATCGGTAAAGCTGTGAAGTAGGCAACGAGAAAAAAATGATAACATCATTGATTCCCGTACATACGGACGTGAAACATGAACACTAGGGGGATTCGATTTTTTCTCGACAGCCCCTCTGAAAAGTTGATAGATTGTGGCCTCAAATCTACAGAGAAAACATTTGCAGATATTTCAGGGCATATTTAGTCCTTGACCAATGACTATTAAAATTTACCCTCTGAATAAGACAGACTCATAGCTTTTCAGATTTAAATGATAATTCCCCCGCGAGCTTTGGAGCTACGTCGATTGCATTAGCCTTACTTTGGAGCTCTTTCAACACTCCATAAAACCATACTCGGACTTTCCGATTTTTAATGCTAATTCCATCGATATCAATATGTTTCAAAAAATATTTGTCGATGGGAGTTGGCCACAATCCATCAACTTCCCATAGAGACGTCGTTAACCAACTTAAAAAAATGTAGATGATGACACCAACCGCATGCCCTAGGACAACTATTCTCCTCCTTTGCTGCGGTCGCCATGGTTACCACGACATGTTTCATCGATACAACAATAATTCGAATTTCTACAGAAAACAATGAAGAATCTCGACGATAATTCGTTACGGGAAACATCATCGCATGCCCTGCGATCTCGAACGACACGTACGGAATCCGTGACTGATCGGTGGCAAGAAAAACCAAAGAACCGTTTCAAAACGAAACAAAGATGAACCCCGAAGTTCCGCCATCTCAGGTTATGCAGCGGCGATTGTTCCGTACCTGGGTTCTTTCCTCGATTCCCCCGGGGGCTACGTAACTAATTTCTCGGCATGGCTAGAAACCCCATAATCGACATCGAAACGCCGCACTTATGTATCCCCGCGACTCCGCTGAAACCCCGGGTCGGGGTGGCCGACAATCCGGGGACCCCGAGACTCAATCAACGTTGCGAAAGCGTCTGCGAAGACCCGTTTGACTCCGGTACCTGTTCGTACCTGGAACTTCCGGGATAGCAGCGCCGGATACTTTTGATTCGATGACTCCCGCGTTACAACGAAATATTCGTGTATCCGTGTAACCGATTTCGAAGCATTGTTCGGTATTGTATTTTGCATTTGCGAGTATGTGTGGTGTTTACGCATCCGTGCGGTAGCGAATGTTCCTCTTTTCCGCCCGAGGCCGTTCTGTAATTGGATGTTTGTGTGTTGTCTGTTCGGAAGCAGTGAGCGTGGTATAGGAAACGGTACGTATGGTTAAATTGTGGAGGGGAATTGTGTGCGGGAGAGTGAGAAAATGAGGGAGCGAGAAAAAAAAGAGACTATATATTCCTGTGTGTGTGTGTGTGTGTGTCTGTGTGTGTAATGACTCAACGTGGTTGTTTCGCCGGTAGTAGATATATACCTGCACGTAGGAGCACCACCGGCAGCAGCCCCGGCAACGCGTGTCCTGCCTAGTCACGTTATCGGCGACAGGTGCACGACTCCGTGAAAATATGGGCACCCGTAGGCTGAATATCTGCCGACTCGTTTCAAGTTGTGTGTCTGTGTGCGTATATTTTTTTTGTCTGTCTCCTTTCGCTGTACGAAGCAAAGCAGACCTTTCATATACCCACACACGTGGTAGCAAACGCGACAAGATCCAAGGTGTTGTGCCACGCTGTCAAAAATTATATTGCATTCGCATACTTTGGTTATCTAAAGAACTGAATTTTTAATTTATTTTTCGATACTTTTTTTAGTTTCTAGATTTTTTTAATTTATTTCTTTCGTTTTTTTTTATTTTTAAATAGATTGATTAGTTTACTCGTTGTAATGAATTGCAAAGCATCTATGACACTGTGTTGACAGACGATAATATTAAATACTTTGGATTGATTAATCAGCGCTTATTCTATGGTGACGAGGTCGTTTTATCATGTATTAAAGCTGAAATAAAGTCGAAGTTAATGAAGATTGCAATAAAAATATTGTTTATTCGAATGTAAGATGATCAATGATTATACAAACGATGAATAACATTTCGTTGCATAATTAATATTCTCACGGCTTAGGAATACGTATCAGACAGTTGAAATTGCAATTAACGTGGTGACGGAGTGTGGACGAACCAGTGGAGACGTTCAAAAACGACGACGATGCGCCTGCTCGGCGTGAAACCCGCTGAATCGGCATAAAGCAAGTGATGGCATTGCAAGATCCACGATTATATATAGCACATCTGTGAATTCTTCCAGTGCCAAGACCCGCCAGAACCAGCGTAATATTCTTCATCCAATTCCACCCAATTTTTCTCCAAATATATTACCAATATAAACCCCAACAATATTTTTTTCCTACGTCATTAATTATTTATCACCTTATCTATATATATTCAAAAAAATCTCGTTTCTTCTGTAGATTATTAAAAAAGATTGGTCAAATTCATTAGAATGACGACGAGAAAACTAATTAACATAAATATCCAAATATCAAATTAAATTATTTTTTAAATAAAAAAAATAAAAAATTCAGAATAATATAACAAATACTCGGTACGACGTCGATAATCCATCAACTTTGAGAAACAATTCAAACTTCGAACGGATCATTCGAATTTTTCGGCAACGTCATTCACCCGTCCTCGCGGTTAGGATCCTTGAATTTCCTTGCGGTTCTTCGGTCCTGCGAGGACCAGCATCAGCAGCAGCAGCAGCAACAGCGGCGGCAACGACAAACTCTCGTGGGATCGTCGAAGGCCTCAAGAACATCCTGAGTGGGTACAGACCGGGTGGTTCGTGGGAAGCAAGGGTTCGGACAGAAGTATTCGAAGAACTCGTCGAGATTTCAGGGTTAAGACAGTCGACGATGTTGAAGCCGGGCGCGCGGTTCTTTCTCGTCGAACGAAGATGAAATCGCGCGGTCGTGGAAGGCCCTTCGGGACGAGGAACAAACGATCTCTGCGAAAAGTACGGTGCGGCGAGGTGCGTTCGCGCCACTGTAAAATTCACGTTGGTCAGCTGGGGCCCAGTTTTACGACCTCCTCTCCGAGGTACTCCGGTGGACGCTGGATAAAGATTTTTTTTTTTTTTTCGTCTCGTTCTTCCGTCACTACTTCTTTCGCTACACGTTGACCTCCGGTACTACGAATAACGACTACTTGGAAAAATAATGAAATTTTGTTACGGACTCGAGGCTGTGAATTTGTGGAATTTCGTGAGCTAACATTTTATAGATGAGAAACACGTATTTTATCAATGAAATTCGGTTGCGGATGAATGCGTGAGTTTAGATTATTTTGGGTAAAAAATTATAGATGAAAAATATAAATTTTATTAATAAAATTGTGTGGCAGACTTCAACGCGTGAGTTTGAAAATATTCAGTACAAATTTGAAAAAGAAAAACACAAATTCTATCAATAAAATGTTGTTACAAACTTGGACGTGTGAATTTGAATGATATTTGTTGAAATTTAATAAATTAGGAACACAAACTTTATCAATGAAATTTTCTTACAGAGTTGGACGTGCGAATTTGAAAAATATTGATTTAAATTTAATGAATTAAAAACACACAAATGTTATCAGCTCTCAATTTCAGGATCCCAGGATTGACACGTCATCGAATTATTTATCTTTAAGCGAAAATTCCCACGAATAAAATAATTTTCAAGAACAAGAAAATAATTATTTTAGATTAATTTCCTTGTTCTACTCAGACGAAAAATCTTAGTCGCAATTGCAGAATTAACGATGATCACTTTTCCGATGAATCTACAAGGCTCTGAACAACAAATCCCGTGTAGGGAAGCAGAAGTTAAGGGGGGGGGGGGGGGCGTGAAAACGCGCCCCTGGAGACGACCGATCAAACGAAATGAATGAAAATGAAATAATGAGAAATAATAAGAACTGGGAAGGATGGAAAGAGAAGGCTGAGAGTCGTGTCCGGCCGCACAAAGAGCACTAACTAAACTGGCTCGAGCGGCCGGTACCGAACACGGTGACCAACTCACTGGGTTGGAAACGCGCGCGTCGACTACTGCTGTCCGGTGTCTCGTGATTCGTCGGTTTTGCCTCCCGTGTGCGCGTACCTCTCAATTCCTCGCTCCGTTTCGTCTTGGTTCCTACCTCGTTCAAACCAGATCCGTCGAATTTTCAAGAAAAACGCCAAAACATTTGTTGAAAATTTTTTTTAAATAATATTAAAACTAACCAGAACACTTTTTTTTCAATGGAGAAAACTTCGAATCATTTCAAATTTTGCTTACTAAGATTTTTCTAAAACATTTTGATCCCACGGATGGACAAATATTTCCCAATGGCATTTTAACAAGTTTGCGTTATCTCTAAAAAATGATAGACGAATATCTATTTATCCCAAAATTCTATGAAATTCGATGGTAACAATAAAACGAAGCTGCTTGAGAAATCATTTCATGCAAGAGATTGAGAATTTACGCTTAATTCGATGATATCCGAATACCTGTACCACATCAATTCTTCTTTCATTTAAAAAAAATTGAAATCCTGCAACCCAACGTTAACCCGAATTCTTCCGCGTTCGATCCCGTACACGCACCCGTAACCAAATGCACCCATAAACCCATCTATGCACTTTGCAATAATTTTACTCGACGCGACAATTGAATCTATCCCAAACCCACGAAAAAAACAATGAATCGACGATAACAAAGCCTCCCTCTAAGACCGAAATAAAAATAAAAAAAATGATTCCCGCGTTCGTTCAACCGTTCGATGTCTTTCTCGCAAACGGTGTTCCTCTTCTTGATCCTCTTCGTGGTCTTCTTCCCGGGACGATGAATTTTCGAATGTTTCGTCGAATGATTCGAAACGACTGGACGGTGCCGAGTAACGTAACGACGATGAAGGTAGAAAAGAAACCAACGAAAAAAAGGGGGGATCTCGTTGTCCGAGTAAAGTTGTCCGAGTACCGGCAACCACCAGAGTCCGAGCAAGACTGAAGAGCGTGGGGGAGTACTCGAGCCGAGACGGCGAACGCGAGGGGGTTGTTTGAGAACGATCGTAGGTGCGACTGCGCTGCTCTGCCAAAGCGAGGAAACGACGTACCGTAGCGTCAACCCTAGTTCCACCCTCGTTCCAACCCCCGGATAGAATCCCACCCCAACCCTCTACGAAACGTTCGCCATACACGCTTTCGCCCTACGCGTCCTTCTCTCTCCCTCTCGCGCTCGTTGTCTTACACTTTGCCTCGTTTTCTCGCTTTCTCTCCCCTTCTCTTCCTCCCTCGCTTTTTCTCTCGCTCTCTCTCTCTTTACGTCTTTCTCTTTCTCTTCGGCACCGTTGGCTGTCGCTCATTCGTCGAGAGATCGTGTAAGCGAGTTAATAGACCACCGTACCCGACGAGTTCTCCAGGGGAATGTAAATCTCTTCCAGGAACTTCCGATGCACCGACGAACGAAGAACGACCAAAATATCGATCCAATAATTTACGGTTAAAAACGTCCGAATGTCCCAGTTACCGAACCCTTGAGATGGTACGGGCGAAAAGGATGGTCGAATTGTTGGTTGGGTTGTAAAAATGTGAAAAATAAATTTTGCAGGTGAGTGAGGTTGCTCGATTTCATTTTCGTGAAACAAGGATGGGTCGATTCAATGAAGAAGTATTTGAAATACTTTTTCTAATAAATGACGGTGATAAGTTATAACGAAATAACTGAAATTCTCGGTGAAATAATTATGAATGATTTTGAGTGGTCCTGTGGTCAGGAATTTTTTTACGCACCTGAAAGTTATTCTACACATCGCATGGCCAAACACTAGAAAAAATCCTGCGAATAATCAACCTTTTTCCTAAAATCCTTGTAAATTATTCCTTGTAAATAATAACCAGCTGCCTCGCTTGCACTTTTATGCAAACCGTACCTAAAAATCGAGCACATATTCATACTTATTCAATCTAAACTATTGATTCCTTGGTCAACAGAGCCGAGCCCTACCCAAGAATGCAAAATATAAAATTCTCCCCAAATTAAAATCCTGCCGTTAATTACAAATTACATTCACGATCTACACAGTTTGCTTTGCTCCAGTCAAACATCCATAGAAACCACTCAGCCACACATGGACCAATTGCAAATTCGTTTATATCAGCATCAGATAGATATACATTTTTTCTTATTATCCGTAAGCTCAAGGAACCTAAAAAACGATCAGTAACTAGGGCGTGTACCTTAAGAGCCAAACGAATGTTGCTTGGCTATACCTTCCTTGCACTACGTAGGTACTCGTATTGTGTGACTCAATGTGTGCCCGTGTATGTGTGTATGTGAGTGAGTACACTGTACCTGATACGTGGCGCTTGCACGCGAGGTCGTTTCACGAACGCCGGTGCTTTCTTCTTACATCACCGGTGCACGCCGGTAGCTCTACATACACGCACACACGCACACACATACACACATACCCACATATATGCATATATATATATATATATATATCATTATAACTTCTACAATCGTCCGTACCGGTAGCGGCGCGCCCGAAAACTAATCCGCTATCCGTCGATCTATTTCGCTTAATTAATCGCGACCTATAGCCCGCCCCCTCCTCTCCCCCCGCTCCCTCCCGCCCTCTGCCTGGGCCCATTTCCTATAGCGAGCTGACGATAACCGCGCCCCTCAACCCACTCGATCCCTAACTTTACGGACCATCGATAAGATATCATCGGGTGATTTTTTTTTCTTCTATTCTCTTTTTTTTTCCGTTTTCCGTTCCGAAGAACGGCCTCGGATAAGGTCGCCGGAGAATTGTAACTCTTCAGCGAGCTTCAGCTGTCGTCGATATATTCCGACTTGTCGAGACTGATCGATTGAATTTTTTTTTTCTTTTTCTGACGATATTTCTTATCGAGCGATGTATAATGTGGGTCGGGCCCTTCGGTTCGAGCTCGACGGTTCGTATTGTGGAACATTAGTTGAAGGAGCGAGGCATTGCAAGGAGCTGAACAGTGGAGGTTTTAAGGCGATTGAAATAAAAAAGTTATAACGCATAATACATATCATACGATTGGAACTCGGATTTTCCGTATTGAAGTGACTTCATTGCAAACCAAATTCGTACACGAGAGTATGTCTGCGTGAGATGTTGCCATCGCTTGTTTAAAACCTTAATTGCTATTTTTGCTAATGAAAATGGCGATGCAATTTCCAGAACAATAAACACGCGATCCATAGCAAGGTTTCTTGGATAAATAATAATAATAATTATTTTTATTTGATTCAATGAAATGTCAAATTAATATAAAAAAGGAGCAATATATTGATCCCATGAAATAATTGCAATAAATTAATTGTGATCTTAGTAAAAGAATATTATTGTCGAGAAAATTTCAGGATGCAGCAAAATAAATTACAATAACTTCCTTATAAAATCAAGAAGTTAATGATTATTATTGTTATCATTGTCATAAGCACGGTAAATCCACGAAATAACTATTGCATCGGTTGAGACAGATAAATAGCGAGCGAAGGAGTTGAACGTTCGCACGGCTCGGTGCGATCTAACGGAATCCTCTAACCGCATCATCCGCGTTATATACGTATACGCCGACAAGACTGATCTTCGCTCTGATTCGCAATGCAAATGAAGTTGCCGTCGTTGGCGAACGGGTGCGCTTTGCCCGGTGTTAAACCCTTCGAGCGGATTGTGCGATTCGTGCTCCGGCACGATTATTATTCTTCTCTTGCCATCGTTGATTCAATCATTTCTGGCTAATTTTAATTGCTAATATTTTCGGAATAATGAATCCCTGCGACGAGCAGAATTGGGACCTAAAGTGAATGAATCAGCAACCGCTGGGTCGTCGTTGAGCAAAATACCCAATCAATTGAGAAGTAATAATGAGCTAGTTGGATGGTTTTTTTTTTATTCGAGTTATCGATCTAAAGAATTCTACTCAAATATGTTAGAGATTACAGATATTTGATATTAAATTTACGCCAAATCCGTGAAGAAATTCGGATTTTATGAGACTCAGAATTTCTCGCAAAATTTACTCGATTAAACTCATTTGAATTATTTTGCAAACTTCGACTTTGATGGAAGGGAGACCAAACTGGAAGTTAAAACTAGCGAATGTCTTCTTCTAAATTAGAAATCAGTAGCGAGCTCTTCTATAAAAAAAATACAAAATTGCAAAAGAACAGTTTCTTTGCAGGTACCAGCCTCCGGTTTGTTTTTAACGAGATATGATGGAGCAGAGAAACTCGATTCAAGCAACGATCATCGGTAAATAGCTCGAGCGTCTGAGACTAAAAAAGTCGCATTCGCAACTGTATAAATTAGATAAGCAAATAGCAATCGTGAGATCGATGGTTCACTGATCGACCTATATTCGTGCGGATCGTGAAATATTTATGACATCGATCGCACTAACCCAGCGCGGGGGTGGGGGGGGGCACCCTCCCGTCTCTCCGGCCTCTACTCCTACGACGTGTTTCCACGATCGTACGTGGAATATTTGCGAGGAACACATTAAAAAATTCGGCCGAATTGCGCGATACGATTGAAGGTAAGCGATTTTCAAGCGACATCGTACCGTTCGTCTAACGGATGGTCGGTCGAATAATGATATACCAGTAGAGTGAAATGTACTCGTGGCAGCCGCAAAATTTTGCGGTGACAACGAATGGTATTAATGATATTTCTTCTCCGTACTTTGACCGTCGAAACTGGAATTCCAGCGGGGAACCGGAGTCTCCTTGATTCAAATATTGATTGTCTAGATTATTACGTCCATGGCCGTGTGGTTGAATCTACTGCAGAGATGCAACCGGAGACAACATAAACGAAATAACTAGCCTGTATAGGTCGCACTTGGCTAGAGATTTTTTTGTCAGCTTACATTTAACACTAAAACTATCAAAAATTTCGCATGCATTCAACTATCGTCCGTTTTGTCGTCCTAAATGAGGAAAAAACTAGGACAACAAATTTATAAATTTATTCCTTTAAATACTGTAATAAAAATTTGCATTTGAAATAATTTATTTCATTTAAAAAATTTGACGCAGTCATTTTGACAGATTCGAAAGTTTCAGTATTAATCTCAACCACACACGACACGTACGACAAATCGCGAACACGCTTTACTATTTACAAAGATAAAGAAAAAAAACAAACAAAAAAAAATGATTAATGCATCGCAAATCAAACACGATTTACCAATCACAAAAATGAAGGAACAAAAAGCTACGAAAATAAATCATCAATGCAACAGTGAGCACCCGAAGGCATTTTGGTTTCTCAGAAACGAGGTTACAAAAGATTATGAAACGAAAGTATATTGAATGATGGATTGTACGGCAACGCGATTTGTGAGCGCGAACTCTCGATCGAGGTCGCAAAACTGTACCGCGACAATATTTGCTTCGGCGTCCACCAAAGAGAGGAATCCTTGAACGGGAGAATCGTGCAACGCGAGGTTTCGCGGGTACGCGGACGTTAACGTTTGATACTCTCCGCAAAGCTTTCCCTCGCAACCTAGTGCTGGGTACACAACCGGGCGGACGCGCTCTCGAGAGCGACGTTCACGCGACCTCGACGAAACATCAAACCTCCAATCTATCGTATCGCCGCGGCTCCGAGCAGCTGTTTCGGCCTTTACGAGGTTTGCGCAGTACGAAAAAAATAAGATATATATATGTAGCCGCGATTAGAAGTTTGCTTGACCGACTTGAAATTTTTGTCGCACTTCTGGTGTCGCCTGGCCATGCGAAAGGTATAGCCGAGTTATCGGAATTGAAACACGCGAATTGATTACGATTCAACTGCGGTACTTACGACCACATGACTAATGGAATTATTAGGTTGTGTAATTAATGTTGGCTTTTTTTTATTCGATATTTTCCACGCGAGTTTGTGATTTGTTAAGTAAGGTTATTTATCTTCGTATATGTATTCGCAAGTTTTTCTCTGGCCCTACAAACCTATCTACTGCAATTTGTCGAATCAAATGGGGATTAATCAGTTTTGAGGCTTTTAGAATGGGAGTACCAGGAAGCGACCAAATTCATTTTCGATATCTGCTCTATTTGCTCTTTTCACGTGGTGAAAAAGCTACGGAAGCAGCTCGCGACATTTCTAAAGTGTATGGAGTAAATGCTACAGCTCGGAGGACTTTGATTGCTTTGCCAAGTTCAAATTTAAAATGAATTCTTGCCCCCTCGAACTTCCATTTCAAAAAGCTGAAAAAGGAATAAAATTAATGAACTCAAAAAATTGGAGCAGATACTCTTGTAGAGCAAGAATCGACTTGCAAATGCATATATATATATACTTTACACAACAAATCACAAAATTGGGGGAAAAAATTAAATGCAAAAAACTCGGGAATTTATGACACAACCTCATAGTTGCAAAACGGAAACTCGTTCCTTATTTCCTTATTTCCATGAGTCCACGATATAGAAAGCTTTTCTATGACAAAGTACATTGATTAATTTTGGCGTGCATATAGAGGGCGGTGCACGTATTAAGAACCCGAAAAAATGAGATAGCAAATGCCTTATCCTCTATCTTCGGCGAAAAAGTGACAAGCTATATTCTTCCTAGGAACACATCATATTATAATATAGCGCAAGTGCATCAAAGATTCCCGCAAATTCGAATAACTAATTTCTCTGAAACGATAAAAGATTATCGCACAAGTACAAGTACAGACATTGCTCGCCATAATTCTCCATAGTTCAAAACTAATTTCATTCGAATCGGTCGATCGATTCGGAAGAAATCACAAATCGCGTTGTCGAGGTGGCGGCGAGGTTATGTCCTTACGCAACCGTTCTATTACAACCCAACCCGATATCCATCACATACGTATCTCACCTGTATATCAGATGACCGCTGTTCTCCGGCTCAAATGTAATCGCGATCGGAACACTTTTGAACCTATTACGTATCAACTTGGTACTTCCATTTGCGCAATTATAATCGCTTTATTCGTTCGACCCACGATTCTTCACAATTACCCACCATATCAGTACCAACGGATTTTAAGAACACACTGTTTTATAACTCTCGCCCACTTGATTCACGATGACTCGATGTCGCACTCACCAATCAAAACACATCTACTCACTTCAAATAGTTTCTCTTTGTCTCTTCGTTTTTCTTTTTCTCATCAGCGTTTTATGACTCAGTTGTCGCAGATATTTTCCATCGGTTCTCATTAATCAAACGTGAAATACGCGGCAATTGGCCGTTTTATTGTCGAAATTACGGACGCGATATGTTCAAGGCAAGTCGAGATGCGATAAAAACCTCTTTGACGGTTGCACCACCGCAGTCGAATCGATTCGTACGGATTCGCGTTTATCGCGTGATGGACGTGGATTAATCGCGTTAATTAACCGGTACCCCGGGCAACGCGCCACGGGAAACTCGTACTCCACCGGAAATAATCAAGTTCACGCGAGCGCCCGTGCGCGCGCGACCGAACGAGCGCCAAGTGCAGTAACACTGCGCTGGATGATAACGCAACTTCGTCGTTGCAACAATGCACACTCGCGAAATCCGTCAAAAGGGAATCTTTCTCCCGCTCCTCGACACTCGTCCGAGTTGCGCCACTTCTGTCTGTCTGAAGTCGAAGGACTTTGGTCGTAATGACGGATCCGAAAAAAATCTATACGTATATATGTCAAAACAAAAAAAAACAAGAAAACGAGTAAGACGAGAGTGAGAGGCTCGCGCGATAAATCGTTTTATCAGCCCTCGTTCGGGCGTTACGTTATTATTGTTCTTGATAATCGTAGTTGCTAAACGTTGCAGCCAACTTGACCTTCTGCGGTGAAATCGCAACGACCCGCATGTGACTGACGTATCGGGGAAGCGGGTTTGTCGGTGGGATTACCGATAACGATAATCCGTCACGTGTGACTTCTTTGTTTCTTTGTTTTTTTCAATGTTCTTGCAATTTATACAATTCGGTATGAAAACGATTCGGGAGAGTTAGAGCCGGATTATCCGCGCACCGTCAACACCGATCGATCGTAACTTTGACTTTTTTCTACCCACGTGGCTATCATGGATGGTCCAGAAGATGAATTTGACATCTTTTTCTTCCTTCAATCGTCAAATTTTCGCCGATCGTTTTTTTTTTACATCGTTCGGAATTATTAAGTTGCATGCAATCGTCTTGTATCGATTAGACGTTGCAGACCAAATCAAATCAACCGATATTCAAGGTCGAATCATCGACAAGGACAAAACAAACAAAAGCCCGTCCGAGTCGCTTTTAACAACGAAACGCAACAACGTCCTCAACGTCCTCCTCGCCGCTGCTGTCAACCGGTCAATTCCGCGAGTTTTCGGCGACTCCCGGATAACCTTGAGAAGGTCATGATCGGCAAGAAAAAATCCCTCGGGAAAAAGATGCGCAAGTCGACCCTCGCCCGTTCGTTACCGTCAACCGAACGAACAAAACTGGTTTTGCACGTGCAACGTGCCCGTTGTTTACGATCCGATCGTAACCGATTTTTACATGAACGTACAGAGGATCAACGGAACGTATCTGCGGGAGGCTCGAGGACCGCCGGCAGTGTCCAACGTGTGACTAGTATACGGTTACGGTTTAAGAAAGGTTTTCGAGCTACTCCACGAGAGCCGGTCCGAACGTGGCCGGTCGTTTTCTCCACTGCACGCCGTGCATCGGCCGTTGTGGCTGTTTTACGCGGCAGAGGGGAGGGCAAATGGCGAAACGAAACGCGGTGCCGGGGCCCCGAAGGAGGGAAACCTCAACGAAGAGGTGGAGGACACGCGTTGGTGGTGGTTGCAGCTATGGGAGCGGAGTTTTGCCAAAGAAAGACGAGCGCACGGTTTTAACGGGGAAGGGGGGAGGGTGATCGCGAAGAGGGGGAGGAAGGGGAAGGGGAGAGGTGGATCGAGCGCGAAGGTGAGTTCGCGATGGGATCGGAAGACGAGGTCCTCATCTGCACGCGGAGTGTTGCATCGAGATCACCGGAACGGTTATCGTAACATGCGAATGGATTATGAAAGTTTTTGAGGGTTCTAACTTACGTGGCTCGGCCGATAGTGGAGGAGTTGGGCTGCGTGATGGAGAGAATGGAATATGGAGAGTTATCGAAGGATCTGAACGTGAAGTTTGGAGAGGGAACCCTCATGTAGATGATCGTGGTATCAGGATACTGGTTTGAGTCTTTTACTTCGAAATTTTCTTATTTGCCGAGGGAAATTTTGCCGAATCGACTTGGATAGTCGCAATTTAACTTGTTTGCTGGGGAAAAATGAGTATGATAGACTCTTTCGAGCTACGGAAGTTAAAAAAAATGGCGTCAAATTTTACATCGTCGTTTGATACACCGAGGATGCCTGGGTACCGATGTGTTTCAATTTATTGATGAAATACAGATAAAGGAATATAAAAATTATCATTAATTACGATGCTCGTTATGTACTGAGTAACGGGGGTTCCTTTGGGTCCTCCAGACCCACAACGTGTAGCCAAAGCCGTCTGTCTGCCCTATTTCAAGTTGTAAGAAGATACAACACGAGGGGGGCCCGAAACTGGTCGCACTTGGACGAAAAGCTACTTGCTATTTTCCGTCCAATGTCTCTTTTCAATTACCTGAAATGTCCAAATGTCTGCAAGCGGACTTCTGGCCCTTCCTTAAGATCGTAGCCGACCAGTAAATTCACGAAAGAATGAATCCCTTCTAATACAAAGCATCTATTCGATAAAATCGACATGTGGGTTCCTTAAATAAGAAACAACGTCAAGTCGGCCATTGACATGAGCGTTAGCACTAGACCAAAGTAGTTAGGTCGCATGTGATGACCTCTCTAGGGTTAAAGAAGGTCGAAGGTAAGATTCCTCTTCGTTCTTGATGAAATCTGCAACGCCGTAACTGATACGACTACTAATCATGACAGCGCCACCATCGCCGAGATTGCTGACGATAGAAAATAAGAAATTTACATTCCGTCAAAATCGTATGCCAAGACCGTATGGATGAATCTACTGCAGAGTAGTGATCAGAGCCAACTTAAACCCAATAACTAAATATTCTCTCAAACATACATCGTTTAATTCTGAATTTTCCTTACGAATTCATCAACTCCGGAGGCAGTTCGTTTCCGCACGAATCACAGCGCCGAGAGCGCCACCGGTGTCAAAACCCAGAACCCTATCCCGATACGGCCTTGTACAATTCACGATCTTCCTGAACCTATTCGATAAAAGCGTTCAGCCTCCTTAACCCTTCACCGTCACCCTGGGTCGATTCCACCCGTCGATCAACCGACGATCGGCGGTTTATTGTTTACGTTTTCATTTCTTGATGATTTTTTTTTAACACGTCGCCATCTTATTTCTCACAAATAAACTTTTCGTACGTCATCTAGAATGTTCGAAGCATGTTCCGTAATTTTTTCAACCACTTCGGACCGATAGTTTGCTCACAATCGTTTTTTTTAAACTGCACTTGGTAGAATCCACCCATAATGTGACGGCCGCGATATTATTCGGTAATGTGACGATAAAGGGCTGATTATCATCTTCATGGACACCAAAATGAATAAAATTCGTTTATAACTCGACTAATAAGATATATTGTTTCAGAATTATCGAGTTTACATTGATATTAATCATTAGGACAACTCTACAAGGATAAGATCACCTGTGATACATCTGACTCGCGATAAATGGAGTCATTTTTCAAAGCTTCGGAACGTTAAATTAGATTGAACATGAAGATAGCGTAACAATCTCTAATTCTTAATCGTAGTAGACAGCAGAGTTATACAAAAGATTGATTTTTTTTTTTTTTTTGGTTTTTCGTTTTTCTTGATTTTTTCTTCATCGTACAAAATATAGCAATCCGCTCCCGCCGTTTCACACGGTTCCTAGTTAATTAATTCAGCGTCGTACACAGTTCTACTCGTCGCGCCATCACAGTCGTTGGTCGATGCAACAAATGTGGAATTAATCGAAAAAAAATAATTAAATAATAATAATAAATAAATAAATAAAAATAAAACGCACGTAAAGTAAAAAGAAAAACAAGGATTTTCAAGGAAAATACGACTGGGTCACGCGGAGAGAACAAATCTTAGGATAAAAACGAAAAAAAAAAAAAAAATTTAATCACGAAAAATCAAAATAAAGTTATTAATTGTATCGAAATGATTCAAAGACGTTTCTCTCCGTGCGCCAACAAGCCCCGAAAGTCGTTGAGGATGGTTAAACCAAAACAAACAAAAAAATCACTATAGTACTATGATTCGAGTTTTTATTAAACAAATAAAATACAAAAAACCTTCTTTTGTTTCTGTTGTTTCGTGTATTATCTCAAATTATTAGCCGTTGTCACCGTCGTCTTGGTCGCATGATTCGAGTTATAAATAATTAAAACGTAAAGGCTCGTATAAATAAAATAAAAAGTGCAGAGATAGATGAAGAGGGGCGAGAGGGGCGGGTAGTTACAATAATAATAATAATCTGTCTAAATATTCTCGAATAAACATCGCTTCGCATCGCTACGGCTCTTGGAGGGGGAGGGGGATAAATTAAAAAACAAAATAATAATCGTAATAATGATAATAATAATGATAATAATAATAAGACTGTTGATGTACCAGAAATTCCTGTTTTTTAGCGATATTTGTTGTTTCTTTTTCTTTCTCGCGCTTCTCGATGATCGTAGGTCGTTTTTTTTCTTTCTAATTGTTCTTTTTTTTCTATATATATATATATATATATATATATATATATATATATATATATATATATATGTGTATATATATATTTTTTTAAACTGTTCCCGTTTCTCGATCCACGAGCATTCGAGCAGCACCATTCCGACGAAAGTTCGAGGCTCAACGCTTAGCGATAGCAAAGTCGTTAACGCGGACCGCATCTTCCACGTCTAATTGGGTACGTTAGAGACGCGATCTTCGGTCGTCCACCGGAAATGCCGATAGCGACGTAACCCAACGGAGTCGGACGGTTCGCTCGACCGTAAACGGAATAAGGTGAAATCAATCGAAACGCGAACGAAAGGTGAAAGTTTTGCGAGTGGACACGCTCGGCGTGATTATTTCAACGATAAAAAGAATTTTAAAATAACAATCAAAATAAGAAGAAAAGAGTCTCATTTCCGCATGAAAAAAAAAAAATCGCGACGGATATGAATTGCTTGGTTATTATTTGTTTTTTTTTTTTTAAATTAAAATCGTTTATTTCGATAGATTCGAAATTTATAATTTTCATGCTTACTTGCGATACGGATTTGTCATTTGAATGGCAATTAAATCGTTCACGCTGTTTGGGAATTTAGGAATTTTTTTTTCGGTGATTACAAATTATTTTACGGAGACGAAGAGCACGGGGTCCACGTTTTACGATTAAAAATTCGTAGTAGATGCGCTTGAGATTACATATCGCAATTCGTATGCGCGATGAGCAATAATGCAATTATCTGAATAAATGCATCTGGAATGAATCGACGGGTCGTCTAAATCAACCGCAATCGGGGGGGGTTTTAAAAAATATAACTGTTTTAAAAATTCGTTAATTAGTCACGAGTTGTTTTTGCTATTGTTTTTTTTTTTTTTCGTCGACGGACGTTTTTTAGTGGATTTTCTTTTCTTTCGCTTGGCTCCATGTGATTATCAGGCGGGGGAAACGGCGGTTGGAGGAGGATCTCTCTCGAGAAACATTGGGTGCAATATTTAAACGGGATTGCAAGATATGTACAAGGATATATATATATATATATATTTATATATATGTATATAAATATATATATAAAAGATTTATGTTTGTTCTATACGTTTTTGCCGTCCCCGAAAAATCGATTGCGACGACGATTCGGTTTTTCGGGGCTTTGGGTGGGCCGCAAGCGTGCTTCCCAAGTCGGTTTAATGTTCGTAATTTTTTTTTCTTTCAAGATAATCAAAATTTTTGAAAGAAATGTTTTTTAATTTGGAAAAAAAAAAAATTGAAAAGAATTGAATCAAAATAATCTAGCCGAATCTTGTTTGCACTGTTGATAGAACCAATGCGGAAAAGTTCGCGATTATGGGCGAATAATGAAAACTTCGATGATTGATCGACGTGAGGATTTTATCATCGCGGAATTAATTACGATCGCGAATTCGAACGAACACCGTTGCCGATTTGGGTAACACCATCGTTTCGATTAGCAGACACGGAAGTTGGTCGAGCTCGGAGCTCTTTAGGCCCTTTTATGCACCGAACGTGCAGCGATCCGCAAAATTCCAACGTCACGATTTCACAAAAAAAAAAAAAAAAAAAAGAAAAAAAAAGAATAACGATTTTTAAATACATGCGATACAACATAAACATCGATGAGAATGCGAAAATATGTTTCATTTCCAAAATTAATCGTCAATCGGCCGGTAACTATAATTTGCAATTTCTTATAGAAAAAATAAAATAAATTATAACGATTAAAAAATTAAAAAAATCTATATAAAAACGAGACTTTTTGCAATCCCGCGAACGTGTGAAGATCGCCAGCACGGAAATCACGAACGTACCGCCAACCGCGTCTCACTTCTCGATCTAATTAATCTCCTTCCTTAAACGAAAAAAAAAATTTAAAAAAAAAATAAAAATTTTACTAAAAAAATTAAAATAAAAATAAACCATCGATTAACCGCGAAAAAACGCAGCCACACCGAATCACGACGTTCCTGCGGAACTACATGATCTCATCGCGTCGACGCTTACCCGAATTTGTTCACGTGAAAAAAATAAAAAATAATTTTTTAAGAAAAATAAAAATAAAATAAATCAATTATATATTTATATATATTAAACGTGACGTCGCCTTCGTGATAGGTGATTTACTCGCCCCCAAAAAAGTCTAAAACTCTTCTCGTCGATTTTTTTTTTTTTTTTTTTTTAAAGACTAACGCGCTAAGCTATTTACACCAACTTACGTAACTACGGAGCTTTCAAAGGCTAACCTAAAATTAATATAATACAAACGCCGTTAAAACGTAATCGGCGGATACACGATATATAACATCTTTGGGCTCGTTTTATTACACAATTATATAGATTATTACTAAACGCTTTTTCGACTATTCTCGCCAATTATTTCCGGTATTCCACAACCGCGGGTGGATTCTCAAAACGCGAGAGAACAAAAAAAAACCAAAAAAAAACAATAGAAAAAATATTTTCTTCGGCGTTCGTCGCTCGTTCGGGCGGAAAAAGAAAACGTTTTCCGATTATTATTTATTATTCTCGGTTTTAATTTCGAGTCTTCGCTAACCGTTTAGCATAAATCTTTTACCGTCTGACCAGATTGTCCGCGACGAGACCGAGCGCACTAACGTTTTTTTTTTTTTTTTTTTTTTTTTTTTAAATTCTTCTCTCGTTCTTCAATCCTCGACGCAAAAATACACCGACGACTTTCTCCGGGTGTATTTTTTCCTCTTCTTCTTCCTTTTTCGTTTGCCACTTGCGATGCTGTCGAATACGTCGAGAAATTTTGATCGAACGACGATCCATCGCGTCGTCAGAAAGGAAGCACAATTGGAAAACGAATCAATGTCTTTTGTTTTTTTTGTTTTTTTGTTTTTTTTTTTTCAGGAATGCGTCTCCCGCTTACGTAACACAACCTGTTTTATCGTCATGTTCTTTACTTCCTCTTCTTCTTCGTTCCTCTTCGCAGATCGATCTCACGCGTGTGCTCGGATTAAAGCGCAGCTCTCTCTCTCTCTCTCTTTACTTCCGTTTCGATCAATAATTCGCATTAAAAAAATAATAAAAAAATATTTGAGAAACAAAAAAAAAAAAAAAAATCGCTACGATTAACTAAAGGACGGCCGATAATCGTTGCACAGACGCTGGATCGGTTCCTTTAAACCGCTGATACTTGGGCGTCCTCGTCGTCTGTAACAAAATATTGACAATCGATTAACGAATTGTTACGTTGCGATTAGATAAATTATACAGCCGAGAGGAGGAACTTTCGAGCGAATTGTCGGAACCTTTTGTCGAAGAAAAATATTTTTATTGATGAAAAATAAAATTTTGTAAACGAATCAAAAGGTTGCAACTCGATTATACTACGATGTGATCAAATTTTGTACAATTTTAACTAAATAACATAGCTTCAACGAATTAATCAACATACATTCGGCAATCGGTTTCTCCTCCGTGCCGGAAGAATAAAACAATTAAAATTATTTCGTGAGATTTGAAAAAAAAATTTTTAAAATAAAAAAACAACAACTATATTAAATTTGTCGTAAAATGTCACGATTGTCGTCGAGAATGATATAAATTGTGCAGGAGCAAACGAAGTTCCGTGCAAACCGAAGCAGGCAAGCGAGTTCAAGCCGCAACGTAGTTACGTACAAATTAAAAAGTTATCATAATTAAAAAAAAAAAAAAAAAAAAAAAAAAAAAATTTATAAATAAATTTTAAAAAATGCAAAAGTGCGACGAATATGACACGATCGAGCATGAATTTCGTAGTGTTACGAACAAAAACGTGGATGCATTCGACGGCAAGCTGGCAAATATGACACAATGCGAGTGCAAGGGGGTTTAAATCGAGGGATGCAAGAGAAAATAATCGAACGAGCATCAGAACACGAACCGAATGTTCTTGAAACAATTATCACACGTAATATATGTCGACTATACACAGAACGACGATCACTTGGAAACACGTACTGTACAATACAAGGGAAGAAAGGACGAAAAAAATGAGTAAACGAACAAATAAATAAATAAAAATAAATAAAAATACAATTTTTACAGAGTATTCGGTTATCGCGAGATAGAACCACGGATGGGGTAAAAAGTGGGAGGAAAGGGCGGGGGGGGGGGGGCAACCATCGAGACACGGGCGATAATTAATTCGCGAGAAATACTCATGGAGGAACTAACGAACTATATTAACTACGCCTCGATGGCCATAACCTAACGGTTGCATCCCAGAACGTTCCGGAATAACGACTATGATAATGACTCGTTACCGGAGCATAAACACTCGATTTTGTGTCGATAAAAAATATTTAGGAAACAAAATTTATGTACAAATATTAATATAATATAGTTAATATATATTAACTATATATAATATTATATATAGTATTATTATTATTATTATTATATATAATATTGACTATATATATATTATAATATAGTTATATATATTAATATTAATATTAATATAGTTTGCAAATATTTATATATATATAGAAGAAGGTGAACGTGTGTGTAATACGTGAGGAAAGAGTAATTGCAGACGATATTCAAAGGTCTACGTAAATTTTTTTGGTTTCGCTCTTTTTTACTTTTTTTATTTCTTTTTTTCTGGGTTTTTAATTTTTTTTTTTTTTTTTTTGCAGTACCATCTTCGTGATCGGTCCGGTAGGTAGTTGTAACTCCTTCGTGGCTGTGGGCACGACCTAGCCTGTGCAACCTCGCCATATGTGCAGCAACTTTGTACGCCGGTGGTTGACGGCATTGCGTTGGACAGATTGCGGCTCTCATCGCCGTCATCGAACTATTAGTCGCCATTAAATTCGTCATTCCGCTCGGTTGCAGTGGTAGGACCGAAGAAATTCCGGCCCCCATTCCCATTCCAATGCACCCTGGTCCTGCGATACCTGAAAGTCCTCGACTGTCTGGTTCTCGATCTGCACTTTTTTTTTTTTTTTTTTTTTTTTTTTTTCATTTTGGGGTTTTGAGTTTTCGTTTGAATTAATTTTTTTCCTGTTTCATGCCCGACGTGTAACGTCGACGATACAATCCTATCGTCGCGCAGTTTTTTTTTTTTAATTTAAGCTATTTTTTTTATTTGATAAAGCAGAAGCGAACGTGAAAGACCACAAGATAAGATCCAACAAAAGAAGGAGATCGAACGATGTTTGTAATCGTCGGTATCGAAATGCCCTGCGGTTATTCTCATATCAGCGTCTCGCACCCTTAAAAATCTCCCGATATAAACGTGCAACACATGAACAATCGTAAATATCCACCGGTAGATCCAAGTTGTCATTGTGAAAAACCATTCGAGGGTGGATGATAGTTAGGTAAAACTGTATTTCGTTATTCTGGATGATAATTCGTTCACGTTAAATCACGAAGGATAGAAAACGCATGGATAAAAATTTTTTTTTTTTAAAGGAGAAGAAGGAGAAGAAGAAAGTAATCAACCACACTGTTGCAAAACATACACGCACATAACATCAATGATTTACGGATAGATGCCGCACGCACGCATTCAAATGTACCAAACTTTTTCCAACGAAAAAAATTGAGAAAATTTATATTTTCCATGAAAATATAAATAAATACATGAATAAATTTAAAAAAAAAAAAAATAATAAACGTAACAACGAAGAGACTACCTCGCAGAAAGATTTCAATGCAGCAGTACTCACGAAAAATTGCGAGAGAGTGAGCGAGTGAGTTCTACAAGCCAAGCGATTAGTGATTAGCAGTTTTTATTGTTTTTTTTTTTGTTGTTGTTGTTTTAATTCGAGCCGGGATTCACGAAGACGCGATTAATTCGGCGAGCGGAATAGACGAGAGGATGAGGCGAGGGTTTTGGAAAAAGTTGTGAAAGATGCGGCAAACGGGATGGCATACGGAATTAACGAGCGGACAATGGGGGGTTCGAGACTCACCTTGAGGGGGTTGGGATTGTTGGTGATATTGTTGGTGATGATGGTGATGATGATGATGAAGATGATTGTGGTTGGCAGGAAGCGGAGGTAACACTGCTACCGCGTGAGGAAACGGAGGTACTCCTCCCCTCAATATTGGTCCTGCACCACATATACACAGGCCACGTACTATTTTTTTCTCTTTTTTTCCCTTTATTGTATATATTTTTTGCTTTTTAATTTCTTTTTCTTTTTTTTTTTATATGTTTTTCCCTTGATTGTATATAGTTTCTGGTTTGTGAATTTTTATTTTCTTTCTTTCTCCCTTATATATATTTTTTCTCTCATTATTTATATTTATGTATATTTAAAATAATTGTATTATTAATTAATAATAAATTATTAATGAATATTAATTAATGATTAATAATTATTATATTATCAATCAATAATATATTATTAATAAATATTAATTAATAATTATTATAATTATGACTAATAATTATTATTAATTAATATTCATTGATAATGTATTATTAATTGATAATATAATAATTATTATTCATTAATTAATATTTATTGATAATTGTATTATTAATTAATAATACAATTATTAATTATTTTTATATTATTATTATTTTTAAAATTTATTTATATTTTCTTTTTGTTATTATTACTATATTATTTTTTCCGATTTTTTCCGTTCTCTTAATTGTGATTTCAGGATACGGTCGGTTCCGCTCTACCGCAGGATACATTTCTATCCAAATCCCGTCCATTTAAAACGAAATACGCCGACTCTATTAACATCCGGCCACCGTCAAAGAACCAAAAGCGTCGAAGCGAAAATTTTACAGTTGTATAAAAAAAAAAAAAAAAAAAGAAGAGAAATGAGAAGCAACCGAAGCGACCCCGGAAAAAGAATTATACTCGCTAGAAATATGTGATATTTACAATTCTTGACACGGAGGATTCTCGAAAAAAAACCCTTGTGGGGCTTGGAAAATTGTTTCGTTGACCGGTTCTCTATTTTTCATTAACGAAATATTCACCGTTTGCGAT
This sequence comes from Sussaba pulchella, assembly GCA_963971145.1. Classification (NCBI taxonomy): domain Eukaryota; kingdom Metazoa; phylum Arthropoda; class Insecta; order Hymenoptera; family Ichneumonidae; genus Sussaba; species Sussaba pulchella. Next base: position 7,389,292 of record OZ020168.1, read on the forward strand.
GATTGGAAAAATTGGTTAAATAATTATAAATGTTACAATTCATTGAATAATTCTGTTGAATTATTCGCGAGATTGTATATCACAAATTTCAAAACGGATTGGGATTAAACTCGAATATCGAGGATGAATAGAGCACGAGAAAATTGTCGCATTAGAGGTCAACCGGGACCAGCTGATGGATGTATGATTTTTCAAGTTTCGTAGCCAATCGGGAATTTTTATGGTTACGATCTGTCCGTCGTGGTCGGGTCATTTTTTTTTTCTTTTTCATTTTTTTTTTTTTTAACGATTCAACGAGCAATATGTGAGATGACGTGAGATTAAATAATGGCCATGGGACATACGATTTCCATAAATCATAGATAATACACACGATTGCGATATCACAAATACGTCACATTCGTGTCAATCGAAATTACGTTATCGACAAAAAAAAAAAAACTTCACCGATTGCAATGCAATTTTCCAATGTCGCAGGGATTTTTCGCAAATTTTCCTCTCTCACAAAAAGAAATCGTTACTTTTATCGTTTTTTCTATTTTATTTTCCCTCGCAATACGCAAAAACGCACAAATGCTTGCAAAAACGAAGGTATCGCCACCCTAAGCTGCATCCCGACTGCAGTAAAAAAATTTCGGTCAACGAAACTACGTCGAACTAACCATCTACCGCTACTGTACACGAATTCTACAAATCGGGCAACATAGGAATATATATTTTGTTTATACGAAGAAGAAAAAAAATGAAAAAAAAATGGTTTGACACGCAATTAACGTACCTTGCATTGCGGAATGACGTCTCTGGGGCGGTGGCGGACTTCCACCGGCCTCCACGCTGCTCCCGCTGTGGCTGTCCAACTGTGTGCTGTGACCACTGTCACTGCTCGTCACCGAACCTACGCACACGCCCCGAACAACATTTCTATCACTAAAAATTTTTTTTTTTCTTCTCTTTTTTTTTTTAAATACTTTCTTTGGTTTTTTTTTTCTATATTTGTCTAGTTTGTAATTAATTACTCAGCTGAGAATTTTTCTTGCTTCTGGATTTATATGAATACTATACGTATTGCAATTGAAACAATGCGTAATTGCTGGATTTTTTTGAGTTTGGGAATTTAAGGGGCTGAATACGTCAAAAGGCGAAATATGAGAATTATTTTCTTTTCCTTTTGTAGAATTTTTTCTATGCGTGTTCGGTAGAATTTTGTATGAATAAATATAATGAAATATAGCATGTGGATATTTTTTTCTCTTTTTCTATTGTTTTGAAAACGATGCCCAATAAATTTCGGAAACTATAGAATTGATGCAGTCCAGATTTTTCACAGATCTTATTCTTACAATCGTTTTAACTACTTGTCATAGAATTTTTTCTCCAATCGTGATGACATTTTTTAATCTCTATTTACAAAGAGAGGTTTAGCATTTTCTATCTGAAAATCGGTCCTACATATTCCAATAGGCACCGTTTTCCAAAAATTGCAATTTTAGAAAAATAGTTTATAACAACAAATTCCTCATTTTATCTACTTCGATTGGATATTTACATTTTTTATTTCAGCCAACAAATCCTCATCGTCGAACAATCTTTACAGCTCTGATTTCACAATACTTATTTACAAAATTTCCACAGGACACAAAAGTATATATTTCAGAGAAGATTTTTTGAATAAATTTTGTAATAAAAAAAGAATCTCTTATGGGAAAAAAGAAAAATTTCTCAAATTTCACTTCACTTTTCCTGTCCCCGGTTGTACGCAGCCCCTTAATTCGGACGCACGCGTACGAGAAAGCATCGATTTCCGTTCTAACACCTTTGTTGTGCAATAGCGGCATGACAAACCCCAGCCCACTTCCCAGAGCAATTTTCTCGTAAAATAATTCTCCTAAAAATAATTTTTTCGTCGTTTCGATAATATTCGAAAAACTTAATGACTGTTGGGCGTAATCTGAGAAGCTTCGAAGAGTACCCAGTATTTTTCATAAGTTAAAATAACGAATAGTCAGACTGTAACAGCCGTTTGAACTTGAATTATCTCTGAACGATACGTAAATTTCCAAAGTGTGCACAATAAAGGTTAAATTAGACATTAAATCGAATTAATAATCGACAAACCGAACAAGTGTCTATTCTACGCGTCTTAAAATTATCAAACAGGGAGGTAACGAGTATCGTAAACCCGAAATTATACGCGCTGCACTCTTCTACACATAAATAAAAAATTGCGAACCGAACAATACGCAATTTTACGCCATAAATATAAATTAAAAAAAATATTTTTATCAATATATATATTTTTTTAGTATTATTATGAATATATATTTCTCAAATTTAATCCCGTATGTCCCATGGTGTGGCACATGAAGCGCGCAGTGATTGATTTTCGTGTGCATATTGCAATAAATCGTCTGAGAATGAACTTTGGCGTTCGTCAAATAAATAAGCACGAGCTTTTAGGCATATCAGATGCGTGAAAATGGGTGAATGTACGCAATAACATGAAACATTCGTGAATAAATAGTATTACGAAACGATTTGTGCAGCGTGCAAATAACGAATCAACTTCTCGCCTACGAAATTCGGCCGGTTGTGTTGTAACATTAACGAGCACGAATTATTTCATGCGGCGTTCGATGATTAAAGCTGAAAATATTCGTACCGTATTTTTCAAAGCGCAAATTATCGTATAAAAACGAAATTGTAGTAACAATAAAACTGTCCTGACAAGATCTAGGTGCGATGGTAATTTGTTAGCCATCGTTTGAAACGTCAATTTATTTATTGTAGTAAAATTAATTTCTTTCTGATAAAAAAATTAAGGCAAAAAAATTATTAGACATAAGATATAAATTGCGAAATGATAATTTTGTTCTGGATCGTGAAAAGAAGGTACTTGTAAATTCATCGTTGCAACGACTAGCAACGATAGTGCACGAAGATAAAGTCGAAGCCATTCTCCTAGCTACTTTCTCGAAGCGAAACATATATATATTTTTTTTTTCAAATTCAATATCGTTCAACGACTCAAAATAATATCAATAAAAGTATCCTGACTAAAATTCCGATGCAATATTGATATGTTAGAGTGTGTTTGAACCATCAATTAATCTCCATTCACGGAAGATCCAAAGGAAAAAAAATGATAACGATAGAAAATGATGAATTCTCTTACCAGGCATGAAAAACAGATCGCTAAATTATAATTCCGCTCATATAAATGATAAATCCAATGCAAGTGATTGCGTACCTCTAAAAGGTAACTTTTCGTAAATTAATCAACCCAACGACTAGCAACGATGGTGCACCAAGACAAAGTGCAAGCCGTTCTCCTAACAAATCTTCTCGAAGTTAAAAAAAAAATTTCATTCATTTTTTTTTCTTCTTTTCTTTTTTCATCGCTGTTACATATCGATCAAAGATCGACTCGAACGACAACGCGACGTGTTTACACGTGGTTTTGAAAAAAATTGAATAAATTGTGTTGGCAACTGAGTCATCGAGGATTTTATCAATAGGTTATCTAGGCATATTCTTTCGTTTTGTCAACGTGGTGTCAAACCCCCTAATCTATATTGTTTTCTCGTTGTTCGTTCATCCACCTTGAATTTAGTAAAAAAATTATATCGATTAGTTATTCAGTTTCGTTTTTATCCCAATTTAAAAATGCAAAAAAAAAAAAAAAACACGTATTTCAGTCATATTTTATTGTATTATTTCCGAAAAGGCAGGAACGCATCGCAGACACAAAATATATTACATGCCGTATATGGCAATGAAGCCTTAAAATAAAAGCGGTGTCAAAAAATTGATTTGCCAAATTTCTTGATTCTCCCAATTTTTCACTGAAAAATCCGGGTCTTGTTCTTCCATTTTTAAATTGGGATAAAAAACTAAACTAAATAACTAATCGATACAATTTTTCTACTAAATTAAAGGTGGAATTACGAACATCATGAAAGAACAATAGAGATTAAGTGCTTCGACGACGTTGACAGAACGAAAGAATATGCTAAGATCATCTATTTTGATAAAATTCGCAATGATTCAGTTGCCAAACCAATATATAAATATATATTTAAATGACTCACCGCTCGTCAAAGTTTTTCTCAACGGTTGTAAATTGCTCAGACTAGTCACACTCGAGCTTTCGGCACTTAGATCGACCGGTGGAGGCAATCCCGATGGTGTGTCGCTGTGCGATCTTTCGTGCATCGGCACGCGATTGCACGAACCGACTCTTCTAGGTGCGCTCGGGCTCGACTCGAGACCGCTCGCGTGAAGAGCCAATCCCGGTATCGGAAGCACCGGTGGACAATGTTTCGGCTGATACGGCCGTGTTTTGTGCGGATCCGACAGTGCCAACATCTTCTTCATCGCTTGGGGCGATGCCGCACCGAATTTTGTACCTAAGCGCGAGAAAAAAAAACAAAGAACGAATTATTTTTTTTTTTTTGATTCACTGGTTCAAAAAGTTGATGGGAAAAAAATTTGTTGAGCAAGTGCGAGCGATTATAGGGTGTGGATCGAAGGTGCGAATATTCGACGTTTCGAAGGGGCGATTAATCGAATTAAAATGCTACGAATCGACACGAACTCGAATGATAATGGTCCGAAAACTGTGAGTTAAATATCATGTATCGTTTTGTTTTCAATGTAAAAAATATTCGAGATTTTCCGAATTATCCATGTATAATAATAGTTTTTTATGTAAAAACGAAAAAAAATTTTAAAAAAATGAAATCTATCTCCCAAAAAAATCGATATTCGATATAATCGATATTTTGATTATTTTTTTTTTTTCAAATAAACAATAGTAAATTATCAAAAAATCAATTTTTTTTATCGAAAATAATCGAAATATAAATATTTTAAAAAGATAGATAGATTTTGATAATTTTTCTTTTTTGTTTTATTGTAGGATCACAAGCTGATCATATTTTCGAAGTATTTGATTTATCGGACCGACGAAATATTGAATATTCTGAACTTCGATCCACCCTCCGGTTCTCGTACAAGTCGGAGACGATATCTCAACAATCTCGAATGTTTTTTCGAGCCTCACTTGTGCTGCTGGCGCTGCTCGTCGTCGACAACGTCGGCGACGGATGTCGTCTGCCTCGACTTCCGCCCAAAGGAACTGCTGCCGCGACCGCGACCGCTCCCGCGTGCGGCTCGCAATCCACCGACAACCCGTGCAAACGTTCCTCGTCCGTGATTACCCTCATGTTCGCCAGATAAGCTTTCACTCGTCTCACCATTTGCGCCTCTTCGAACATTTTTCTGGGATTCGGCGCTGCTGTTGACTTCTTTCGTCGCTTGACCGTTGCCGTTTGGCCTCCTGAACAAATTTGTGTGTCGATGATTTTCGTTAATTCGGATTTGTAATCGTTGACATTCGATATTCGAAGAATTGAAAGAAAAAAATTAAAGAAATAATAATGATAATGCGTTATTATTATTATTATTATTATCATTATAATATTATTACTATTAATATTATATTAATAATAATAATTCATTATTATTAGCATAATAATAAATTATTATTAATTATTAGCATAATTCATAATAATAATAATAATAATATTATTATTATTTATTATTATAATAATGATAATAATAAGGAATTATTATTATTATTTATTATTATAATAATGATGATAATAAGGAATTATTATTATTATTTATTATTATAATAATGATGATAATAATGAATTATTATTATTGTTATTAATATAATATCAATAATAATAATAATCATTCATTTTTGTTATGATCATTTCTTTAATTATTTTTTTTCAACTCTTTCAATTATTATTACGAATTAACATTTTTTAAATTCTTTATCGATTAAAAAACCAATAATAATTTATTATTATTATCAACGTAGCCGTAACATGGTTTCCTCTATATGAAATAACAAGCCAAACTAATACTTTTTCCAGGAAATATGAATAAATTTAAGAAATAAGCAATTCAGTTGACAAGTGAGAAAAAAAAATGTTTCTATGTTTAAATGTCGGACTCACCTTGATTCCCCGTCGTCATTTGATTCAACGCGACCATCGCCGAACTCGGTGGTTGTCCACCACGTTCGAGCATCGTCAGTAAATCGTACGGCGAGGAACACATATTCGTCAAAGTTCTCACCTCCTTCGCGATCATTCGGAGTTTTTCAAAATTAACCAAACCTTCGACCCTCGAGTCATTTCCCAGATGAATAAACGTCAGATCTTTCTTAACCACCGGGTAAAAAGGTATCTGCGAGAAAAAAAAAAAAAAATGAAAAACAAATATAATAATCAAATAAAAATGTAACGATCTGTCTCCTTGTTCATTATTTATCGGTACGAGGTTGGAACAGTCGATAAATGATTGTAAATAACGAATAGCGACTTACGATAGGCGGTGTAGTTTGTTCGGAAACAACGAGCTGACGATATTTGCTCATGTTTCGACTTGGATCCATGAGTTCCTGCAAATCGCTGAATAACCTCTGATACTTGCTCGGCAATTTTTCCCAGGATGCTCGCAATCGCGACACCGCTCCGTGACCGAGACCGGAAACGATTGCGAACATCGAATTAAAGTTTTTGCACTCTTTGCATTGACCTGAAAATATCGACAAAAAAATTGAACGAATTTTCGACAGAGCAAATGATAATACAACGTGGCTTACGGTAATAGCGTGTAATTCCCCTGTATTTTATTATCAAGGGGTCATACGTTTCTCTGATTTGAATATCTAATTCATATTTTTTTTTTAAAATATTAAATATATGTTTTTATTTCTACAAGAGTTGTCTTTTAAAGTTGATAGAAAATTGAACAATGCAATCCTTTACACTTTTCTTGGCTATTTACAGGTGAGAGAAACGTATATGACCTCTCAATGGGTGTTCAATTCGCGAATTAATGACTTACGGGCGATTTTAATGAATTGCTTGATAATTTTGCTCCGCCTCACGAGATTGTGTTCCGAACACACCTCCGTAACAACCCAAAACATCTCTCTGTTGACTAGCTCCGCAAACTGGCTAAGCATAGGTACGCCATACCTACTCTTCAGTTCGAACAAGTCGTCCACATATTCCGTAGACTCGATTTGTCTAAAAAAAAAAAATTAAATATACAATAAAGTTCAATTTTTCTCATTTTTTTCTGGCTTCTCTGTGAAAAACACGGACGAAAACGTGTTGGGCACACACATAATAAAGGGCTGTGTAGCCATTCTTACTTATATTGTCTTTAACTTTTTATAACGCGTGTCAAGAATTATTTCACTTAGGAAAATTTTGTTCGCTCGTGAAAAAGTTTTATTTCTCAATTTCTCATTAACTATTGTTGGTAAAGTGTTTGTTGAAGCTTCAATTAAAAGTACCGATTGAAAACTACATTGGTGAATTTTTTCAGATTTTTTGCATCGATAGTTTAGGAACCAGAGAGGAGGACATTCTGATAACAACTTCAAAAGCAAATATTTCGTAACTTAAGGGTTAAAATTAAAAGGTCGTGAAACATTTTCGATTGCATTTTAGGAGACCTATTCAACGACACCCAACTCGATATGGTAAGTAGAAAAAAAAAATTTGGGTGCAATTTTCAGTCTATTAAGGCGGTATAAAAAAATGATTTCTTCAAAACCCATCAATTTTGTTCTTGGGTCATCGATCTACGTCCAACCAAATTCCATCTTATACAAAATTTCAACTTAATCGGTATATAAAGGTTAACAAAAAAAAAGATTGGAGAATAATTAATCGTCCTGACGTCGCTCGCAATTCACCTGAATATACTGAAGTCCTGAAGCGTCAGTTGAATCGCAACTTCCACCGCATTCAACTGCAGAAAGTGCACCTGAGACTCGCGTATGAGCTCGGGGGCTTGTTCATCCGCCACGAGAGTCTCGGAAACTCCATTTGTTTTCAGATAATAGCGCGAGCTAAGACCGATTCGTTCCGCCAAATTTTGCATCTGATCCGGCAATCTTCGCTGTTTTATCATTCCACCATCGCCAACGCTCACTTCGGCCAACGAAAAGTTCGAACTACTCTCCGTAATGCCGAATTCTTGAAGAGCGAGCATTACAACCTTGAAAAAAAAACCAAAATAAGAGATTTGCATTATAGAAAATTGAATAAAATCCTTCTTTATTCTTTATTTTGAATGAATAAAAATAAGAATGTTCATCGTTTTTTCGGGAAAAAAAATGAGAAGATTCAACGCGTACTTCGTGCGACGTAGTTTCTTTGTGAACGAGAAGATATTTGCAGGTTTGATCGGCTTTGTAAACCTTAAGGACGTGTTCGGGATAGTCAGGGGCTCTCGAATCGTCGTAACAATAGAGCGACGTAAGATCGGGATTGCTTCTCGAATGATAAAGATTCGTGGTGGTTTGTGTGAGCCCGGTACCGGGCGGGGTGTGCGGTGGTGCTAACGGATCATCCAAATGAACGCCGTCGCTGAAACAAAAAATAATAATAATTACTTACGAATTTCAAACAAAAAAAAAGATGAAAAATTTGATAAATTCAGATCTTTATGATAAAGCCAAAAGAAAAAGAATATACACTGACTCAAATAATTTCGTTACTCACTTGATGGTGTTCTTTGGTAATATGTTCATCTTCATCAGAGCTTTTTGCAACCTTCTTTTAGGACCGAGGGTCATGAAACCTTTGTGCTCCTTTTTGCTGCCGTCCTTGCAGGGAGAGACGTTGCTTTCGGGTATCAATAGAGGTACGCCACCGACCAGGGGTGTCAGAGGGTCGACGTGGGTCGATAATCTCGCGCGAGGATCCGTCTGCGGTCGAGGAATTTCAGGCTTACTCGTTCGGCCTCGGGGTCGCGGCGAGTTGTCCGGCATTTGCAACATTTCTTTGAAAGCTAGAAAAATTAAACGAAAATGTTTATTGTTCCAAAAATATCCACTGTTTTCTGCAAATAATGCATGTATACGACTAGTATTATTATAATTATTATGATTATTATTAATAATGATAATAATAAATAACTGCGAAAAATTAAATAATTATTATTTGAATAATTTAAATTATTATTATTATTATTATTATTATTATTATTATTATTATTATTATTATTATTATTATTATTATTATTATTTTATTACAATAATAATAATTATTATTATCACTACTGTATTTTATAATAATAATTATTATTATTATTATCATTATTATGATCATTTTTATTATTATTATTTCTGTATTTTATAATAATAATAATAATTATTATTATTATTATTATTATTATCATTTTTATTATTATTATTATTATAAAATACGGAAACAATAATAATAATTATAATTATTATTATTATTATTATTATTATTATTATTATTATTATTATTATAAAATACAGAAATAATAATAATAATTATTATTATTATTATTAATAAGATTATTAAAAATTCTTACCCAATAGATTGGATTTAACAGTGATGCTTAGATGCGTCGAACCTCTCAGTATTTCGAGGGCTCGGGCATGATTAACGTGCTCGAAACTCTGACCATTGACTTCCAATATCTGATCACCGCGTTTCAATCCAACGTCCTCGGCTTTGGAGCGTTTGTCCACCTTCGAGATGAAGATCCCGAAGTTTCTCTCGTAGCCACCGAGAATGCTGAAGTGCAACATCTCGTCCCTGCTAGGCCTGGCCAACGTCACGTTGCGCGTTCTCGCTTTGGCACCGCAAGCGATATTGAGCAGTCTGAAAAAAAATCCGAAGGATATCGATCGACGTTAGGGGAAATTTCATTTTACCAATAAAAAAGGTTGCGGAAAACTTCGAAAAAAAATATATAATATGAGTCTTATTGTTTTTTTCAGAATAGACTTATTTGCTTCGATTAATAACGTTAATTTCTCCAGCAATTTCATCGTCAATTTCTGTATGTAAATACAATTTCTACAATCGAAATAACATAAATCTCATTCTTTTAAAAAATACAATCATTCGGTTCCACCTCCAAGCCACAAATATAATTGAGTAAACAAAAAAAAAAAAAAAAAATAAATAAATAAATAAATAAAATAAAAATAGAATAAAACGAAAAATTCTAACGAACGGATTTTACCTCTGTTGACCCTGCATTTTTTCCCTCTCGAGTCCAGTCTCGAAGGCTTCGAGAAATTCCATCATCGTCGGATCGGTTTCGAAATCCGTGAAATGATTGTTTACCCACAAAAGAACGACACGGGCGACGCGATCTCTGACCTGCGACTGATCGAACCATTCCAACAATTGATTTGCGACCAACAACGGACTGTCGATGAAGGTCCGATGAGTCAGAAGAAAATCCTCGACGTAAGTCGGATCCGTCACGCTGTTCTCCTCGATCAACTGGAGCATGAGACGCTCGGGAGTGCCGCGTATAACGACGTGACCCCGACGAGCCCCGCCGTCGACGGCACCGCGTAATTCCGTTACCAATATTACCCTACCGTTTTCCTCGTGCCTCCTCGTGTTTTCCTCGCCCTGGTGTTGAATACGAAAGTAATCCGCCTGCGTTACGCACACGAATTGACAATCGTCGAGCCTGTGGGAATAAATTTTATCGACGTTGAACTATTTCGTCTTCTTCTTCCCCTTTATTTATTTTTTTTTTTTTATTTTTTCAAATTTAATTTAATTTTTTTTATTTTTCTTTATTTTTATTTTTTTAAAGGAGAAAAATACCGCGTGGAAAGGTTGATAACGTCATGGAATAAGCTCTGAGAGTATATCTGTTAAGGGTGAAGTTGGGTGAACGGGTGAACCTAGGTTTACCCGGGTAAAACGCGTTCTATACGCTTTCGATTGGGTAAAATCCGAAATTTCAAGTCCGAAGTCCGAGTCCAAGGTCATAAATGTTTGAATAACATATTTAATTTTTAAAAAAACAGATATTTTACAAGTAAAAGTAAGAACACTGTATCCTGCTTAAGTGAAGGATACTATAATCTCTTTGTTCAAACAAGACAAAAAAAAAAAAAAAAAAAACGATTTTCAATAGCTTTACATTTACATTTATTTGGGTCATTATTATCTAGGTTATTTATTTATTTAGGTTAGTTGGACGTGACATCAAAAGATGTTTCGTATTGAATTTGGACGAAATTCGTCGAGAAGTTCAGATTCAATGCCATTTAAATTTTTTCTGATTTCACATGGAATTGAGCGTGTATTTATTTATTCCGGACTAGAGAGTATTCCGAGAGGATCTTATATTAAAACGAGGGTGCAAAAAATCGAACCTTGCACATTGCTTCCTCATAATTTTACACATTTTCCGACGCTTCCTCCGTGAGGAAACCTAAATCGATCGACCTAAAATTCCTCATACAGGAAACTCTGGCAAATGTTTAAAATTATCAGGACTTTGCACCCTTTTTTTTTTTTTTTTTTTTTTTTTTAATTGAATCAGTAATTTTGATTGGTTTAAAAGTTCCATGACAGTTTAAATTCTTCCAAACTCACTTGGTTTTCATGACCCCCCGGTGAAGCAGCCTCTCCATTGTCGGAAGAATGCCAAAACTGTCGCCCAGGTGCAACTGTTCGACCTCCCCGTTATTGTGTTCAACTTCGACCGCGCCGTTTATGAGAACGCTCCAACTGTCCAATTCCTCGCCATCGTTGAGGACAATCATTCCGGCATGCTCGACGACCGCGAATACCATGACGGCGCACAGCGCTCGTCTCACGGCCAGGGTCATATTCGTGAAGGCTTTGAGATGCTGGGTGAATTCGAGAAGTATCTCAATGTCGTCTTCCGTTCTTTCGGCCGGATCTTTCTCCAGGCACTCTCTAACCGTGTCTCGGACATTCAAGCTCTGAAAGACGGTTCGTTAAAAGTCATTTAATACATTTCGAACGGTTCTATTTGATTCATTGTGGCAGTTATGTTCTATTTAGAAATTGTAGGGGGGGGGGGGGGGGGGGGCAATGATCTATTTTGTGAATTGCAGATGATTTTCGTGATATTCAATGGCTTTCGAGAGGCTACGAGTTTCAATGGAAAGGTTTTGTCGTTCTTTAATCGATGAATTAATCGAATTGAATGATTGAACATTTTTTATTTCGTCTGTCATTAAAAATTTACTGAGATTTAGGTATTGAAACAATTACGCTGATTATGTGTATTTAATAGTTCGAATTATATGTATTAAAACAGATTCTAGAAACCAAAAAAAATCGTTTGTCGTCGAGTGAAAGAGGATAAAACAGGAATTTTCATATCTTTGTGAAACAATTCTGATGCCTTTGCGATTACCTACTGGGTTATTACGCTAAAAAGTACAACTCGAAGGAATGAATTTGAACTGGTTTTAGATTTAAACGGTCTTCGATGAAGCTGTTGACAGTTACATTAAACTTTTTTCCGAATTTATGAGAGGAAAATGTAGTTCGTTGGCCTATATAATTTGGTTTATTTTCTTGTTTTTTTTTATAATATGCAGAAAAATGGCGTAGGGTTTGAAAATGACTCACATCCATGCTTTCCGCAAGATCCTCTTCCTCGTCGCTGTCCACAATGGACTCGACGAGTCCCGATAGGTCGACTTCGTCGGCATCTGCGTCCAGCGAACCCTGGACTGACGTCATGGTGTCGGAGCCGCTGTAAGCCGAACTTGTGTCGCTCGAATGGCTGCTTCGGTTTGACTTCAGGTACAGCTCCGGCCTGCCTGTCAGGCCCTGGGAAAACTGTAACAATTTAAATAGAGATGAATAAATAACAGTAATACATGATTATTATTGAATAGTGAGTCGATAAATAATGATTCAGAAAAAGAAAAACTATTTGAGTCAGATTTCCACCAGAGGAAAAGCTGCGAAGAATCTTATTTTATGTTTTGCTCAAGCAAGTGGCCGGCAGATAAAAATTGAATCATTGCCAATGCAGCGAACGATTTTCACTAGAAAAATTATAATTTTCCTCTGTGACTGAATGGGTATAATTTTCCATTTTATTTGCATATAATGCTACCTGATGGGCCTGCTGCCTATCAGTTCAATCATTGCCTGATTTTTATTTGAACTTCAAGTTCAAACTTCAACTTAAAATTTAAACATCAAGTTCGAACTTCAACTTGAAAAATTTAATTTCAAGTTTCATATTGCAGCTTATCATTTCGATCTTGACAATTTTTCAACATTCCTTCATTTTTTGTTCTATTGTAACCTAACGAATTCATCTTACTGCAAATCGATACAATTTAATTTCACAGACAATCAGAATTCCAGAGATTACAGCATACATAGCCTCAAAAACCTTTGAGAACAATAATTGACATGAGCGATTGAGCTCGCGGTGGAAATTAGCTAATTAATTTATGACAAAAGTTGCATGATCCAATACTTTGACTTTTACCGTAAGCTTCCCCATATTATTGTTTCTCAAAACAATTTGCCGTCTCTCTCACTCGTAAAAAAATCTTGCCTCTCCCTCTCCTTCGTCTTTCAGAGATGGACCGTGCGTTCGGTTGCTCACTAATATCGCCAATACCAACACGAAGTGTGTGTTCGGTAAAAAAGAATAAAAGCGAGGTTTATAGGTAAATTAATCATCCCGTAGACGAGTTGAACTCTCTACACATTCGCATGCATCCAAATCCGTCTTACGATGTCCGGAGGGAAGAAAAATTGATTTAAAAGGGAGAAAAAGAAGAACGATGTATATCAGGAATTTCTGTAAACAATGAATGAGTCGTGCGATATATCTGTGATTTGAAGTCAAAACCATATGAGTCCATAGAACAAGATGTAGTGATTCTACATTGCAAAAGCTCTATCACAGCGGACAAAGCGATTGAAAAAATAGTAATGATTGGGTGACGCTTCGTACTTTGGTGTTTTTCAAGGCCACGTTCGATAAGATTAAAAGATTCTGTAACTTATAGATAGAAAAAACAACACCGCTGGATTTATTCAGTTTTGCCCGCAAAGTAGACTTATTCAGTTAGGTTAATCTCGTTAAATTCTTCCTGCATAGGCAATTTTCGCCATCCCCTCATCACGAAACGTCACCAACAGTCCAAGTTACAAGAATCTTACTCAATCTCATTTTACGAAAAAAATCTACTCATTTAGTTTTGCCTCCAAACCACAGACATAGATAAATGTTTTTTTAACATTATTTTTTTTTTTTTCCTAAGAAGAAGAAAAGAAAGATGGTGACAAAAGAGCGGCGGAAACGACGGTGCAATAAATCATGGAAAGACCAGTCGCAGAAAATAATATCTTTCGAACATCGCGCAAAAAAAAAAGAAATTAAAAGAAAAAAGAACAAAACCGAGAAAAGCAAGGAAAAATATATGCGACAAAGCCGATAACGATTTCCATCGTATCCTTAATGATGCAGGATCTCATGGTAGGCGTTGGAAGAGGATGGAGCACACCGAGAATGGGCGTGATTGGGTGAGGATAGTTGCATACGATGTAGAGGTTAGGTTAGGACGCTCGATATGACATCACGCAAGGCACCAGGGAGCGAGACGTCGACGACTGGCAGCGCCAGCAGCAGCTTCAGCGGCCACGGTGACAACCGCACCCACGCACAAGCTCCTACGTTACACGAGCCGTTTGGCAGTCCAAACAAAACAGTGCCTACTGTCATACGTTATCGTAACAATGACACCCAAACAAATACATATCCATACGCACACATGCACTCATCCATATAAAAAAACTCAACGAAAGAACGAATAAACAAAAGTGTCTTTGTCACAAATCCATTCACAATCAAAATGTCGGCGTGCGCGCGAGTTTGATAAAAAAATGATTTTAAAAAAAAAGAAGAAATAAAACGAAATTATTCGAATGATGAGAACGAGATGTAAAGTCGGGTGAGAAAGTTCGAGTCCGGGGAGTAGATTTCGAGGTGAGGCGTGGAGAGAGAGAAGGTGGCCGACGTTCGCTCAGTATAGGTAAAAGGTGTATAAAACTCGTTGCATGTGTACACCGAGAAAGGAGCACGGCGAGAGAGCCAAGGCCATTTTGAGCACGAGATTTCCGCGCTCGGTTCCCCTCCGGAGAGAAACACAGAGAAAGAAAGAAAGATAAAGAGAGCGCGAGAGAGAGAGAGAGAGAGAAAGAGAACGAGAGAGAGCCCACTTAAGCCTGAGCCAACTCACTTGGTACATGCCGAAGGCGTCCATCCTCGATGGCCCGGTGCACTTGGAAAAACACGTCTTCCGCCACGCACTGCTCTACGCACTTTTATTTCCACCCTAATATCCAATTCAACGTCACCTTATCCTTATTACTAATATCCCTACTCCTCCTCCTATTATTATTATTATTATCCGGGTCGGGATTATTTTTCTTCTCCTCACGGATCAACGAAGACGCTGCATCCTCATCTCGAGAGGTCGCATCTTCTCGCTCGTCCGGCGAGGCACTGTATCGTTCCTGTACTAGCAGTAGTACACCACCGTGTTACACTCACGCGCATATACATGTATTTACACGCATATATATGCGTTAAATGTATATCCTATGGATCGCCGCTCGCGGATAACAGTCACATAGTGCTCGTACGCGGCTTGAACGTGAACTGCTGCTAGTACGGTGAGAGAATATATAAGTACAGTTGGCTCTCCGGCTATGGCTGCGCAATGCGCTGCGCTGTGCCGACGTCAGGGCCGTCGCGAAGTGGCGGTTACGCGACCGAGGAAACTCCATGAAGACGCGAAAGCTTCATCACCGCGAACGAACTGCATTTATCCCCCCCCCTTTTGGCCGCCCTCGTAGCTCGACGGTGTTACGCCCCTGGCCGCGAGATACTCGACGTAACGCAAGCCAACGTAGTAAACCCCATTCTCGGTCGGAGCTCTTCGACCTCCCGCCAACCGTGAAACGAACGCGGAGGGGCCCGGTCACGTGACAAACCGCCGCCGCCGATGCTGTTCAGGGCCGTTGCCAAGATCGCCCTCGTGGGGCGACTTCGGGGGGGGGGGGACTACCCCACCTGTGGCTTTTATTCTTCCGCGGGGATGATGGAAAGCATAAAGTTGGAGGAATTGTTGACGGAAGTTTTTGGTTGATTTGATGGATAGACTGTTTGGTCGGTTATGGTTTCGGCGGGAATAAGGTTGACTTTTTAAGTTGAAGGGTTTTTGCGGTTTTTTATTCGAGGAAACATGAGTACATGGGGTCGGTCGGGTCGGGATAGATTTATAGTCCGATTAGGATCTACGGCCATCTTGTAGTTTTTTTTCCTGGCGTAATGGTTATTTGCAGGAATGAAATGATTGTTGGATCGTGAGGTAGAGTTGTACGGTATTTCAGAATTTGTGCAGAATTTTTTGTATACGAGAGACTCAGGGATGGGTCAACGTATGGCAAAAAAATACTACACCAGGGTTGAACGTACTTTTGATATGTCGTTGATATGTTATCCGAGTTCTGTAGGAAAAAAGCGGGATGAAATTAAAACGAGGGGTGTCTGTTGTTTCAACGAGTTTCCAAAAACACCCAAAAAATTACAAAAATCGTTATTACCACTTCCTAACTTGAAAATCGTTAGGGGGGCAGCGCACTTATACAAAAATAACACTATTGTAGCAACACAACGTAACATGTGCAAACCCTTTTCATCGTGTTTCGTTCTCTCGTCACAAAACTCCATAAATGTGACAAGAAGCGTTAAAATTGGAATTCGCGGCTCGGTGCCTTTACAATCAATAAAATGAAGAAAACTAAAGATGAAATCGACGGATGGTGTTGCATCCGAGTGTAGGTCCGATGAAAATAATTGACGGAGTTGAGCGAGATGAGTCTCTCGAAGGCAAGACGTTACGAGGCGTCTCGGGTGACTGTGGCGACTGGCGAGTATAGCTCGGGGCAATCAGTCGCTCTATGGGAATGACAATGAGAAGCACCAGCCGCACCGCTCGAAGAGTAAACTCTCGAACGAATTGCTGCGGCTGCTGCTGATGCTGCTGTTGCTGCCGCTGCGAAGACTCGCATCGGACGGAACGAAGAAGCGGTGCTTGCCGACCGAGAGAGGCCCCGGTACGGGCCACTGGCCGGTTGAGGATCTACGCGAGACGACCGTTGCACCGTTCCCCGCTCGTCGCTCCGGTTATATTATTTCTCGTAAACATTCTCTCTCACTTTTTATCAACCGCGTGACATTCGAGTCATTTCGTTTCATTCAACTTTTCGAATAATAATAATAATAATTCATTATTTCTGCAATTATAGTTACAATAATAATATAATGTAATATAATATTAACGATAAAGAATAACTATAATATAATAATAAATCACAACTTATTATATAATTATTTTTGATATAATTATATAATAAGTAATAGTTTATTATTGTTATTATTATTTTTAATTGTTAAAATTAAATTATATTTTATTATAATCTACTATTAATTATTATTATTGTAATTATAATTATCATACTATTCAGTGATAATAATAATAATCATAATAATAATAATAATTATTAATATAATTATTAACAATAATAATAATAATTATTATTATCATTTAGGTTATTATAATTATAAGAATAATAATAATAATTATTATTATTATCACTGATAATTATAATTTCAATAATAATGATTAATAGTAAATCGTAAAATAATATAATATTAACAATCAAGAACAATTATAAAAATAATAATTATTGTTATTACATTATTAGTATAATTTGTACTATATTATTAATACTATTATTATTAATTTGTGCTGTAGATGCGAAAATAGTACGCATAACCGAAATAATGCGTGTTAGAAACGCGGAAAACTTTTTTATTTGTCGATAACACGCCTCGTGTGCGCAGCTATTTCAAATTTTATCGTACGAAACGAATTTTCAGATAACGCCGTAGTACGCAGACGCACGTGTCGATGCGTGATGAATAGAGTCTCCGCACTATCGGCAGATGCAGTTTCATAGAATTTTTCTTCTCACTCTTTTTTTTCTGTTTGTTTTTTTTCTCAATTTTTTTTTCTACCGTGCGCAGTGTTCTGTCGTTTCACATATGGGGCAGCACGCGTAAGCAACTGCGAGTGGGTATGTGCTCGGGGGCGGCGGGACGGGGGCGGGGGTATTACGTAGAAGCTCCGCGCACGTCACTCTTCGACGTACTACGTCGCGCGTTTAAATGCTCCGGAGCTCGCGGTCGCGGGTTGTGGGAGGCAATGCGAGTCAGCAAATAATCCGAAATTGAACTTCTTGACGACGTCAAAATGAAGGAATTTATTATTTTTCGGAAATATTATTGCTTCTTCGGCGTTTTATAATCGAAGAAATGATCGATACGTCGATTTCTAAACCTGTTCTGTCGTGATTTCCGTTTTGTCGGGTTTCAATATAACAATGGTGGGTAGAATTTTTTTTTGATAATAGATAATATTAAGGCGCATAGTTTTATGATCTGCGAAGTATTAGAAATGTATTGATGGAGGAAGGAGATTTTTTTAAAATATTTTATTTTGGCAGTCAACAGTGACTGACGTGATTCGAACGAAAAGTCTAGTGTCAGTCACCGGTGACTGACATGGCGGTCAATGTGTTAACCCTAGATCGGTCACCATATGCGGCCCCAACGACTTCGGTCACCTCACGAGGGAAACGCCGCAATGGTTCCCAGGCGGCAGCGTTGCCATGTCGCTCCGACTTCTATAGCGCGCGCGTGGAAGAACTCGCTGGAAAGTGGGGAAACTCGGCGCGAAGTGGCAACGTCGCCGGGGAGAAACCACCAACGAGTCTGGTCACCTCGCGAGGGAATCCCCGTATTTCGACGTTTCTTACATCTGATTATTTTTATTCGTCCATTCCGATCGTTTCATTTGATTCGAAAAAAATATAATTAATTTCTAATTAATTATATTTTAATTTATAATATAATTATATATTGAAATATAACTCTGATTTAAAAATAAAATATCCTCCGATAGTTTGCAAGTAAAAGAAAAGACTGCGTCGATAGACTGCATTATGATACTTAAAAAAAAATTATTTTACGTAGATCGTATAAATATTAGACAGTATCCGTAGCCTTAATTTTTGTTGATGATTATTATATCGTCACGATAAAAAATGATTGCAGCGTTGTTGATATCAAAGAATAAGGAAAAGACTTTTGGAAAAATTTATAATTTTCCCAAATAAAAAAAAAAATTTCGCAGTTTTTGAAAAACGAGTATTACGGGGTTAGACTCGCTTCTGTAAAGGATTTAATTTTACGAAAGTCTCGCTCGGACGACCGTCATTATCCCCGTTTTGCTCTCGAAGCTTCAACAGCATGAATTTCACTGCACGTGTGGGTTTCACATCGCGGGATGTTACGTACACCCGAGCGTCACGCGTCATACTACGTCGCGTTTGAATGCTCCCGAGCCCACGATAAAGCCATACGCCACTGCATCGCCATTGTATACACCTGCGACGAATGGTCGTTTATCGTTTGTCGTGTGCCCGACAAGTGCATGCGCGATAGAAAAATGTTACGCGTCGTCGAAGCAGAAACATTGAAAACAAAAACAAGAATGAATTTATAATACCGAGTTTAATCCGAAGTATGTAACCATGGGTCACTCGTGTTTTGCCGAAAAGTTGCGTTCTTCGTGTTTTCATTTGTTCAAACGATTATATTGTTCAAATGAATAATGATTGCAGTAATATATCAAATTAACCTAATATTAGAACATATAATATAAGATTTCATGAATTTTGTGGAATTTTGTAGAGCACTTTAAAGCCATTTCAGAGTCATAGTCATTTTTAAAGCGCCGAGCACGAGTGACCCTTGCTTACGCAGGAAACGAGCCAAAAATAACGTTACAGGCTAAGGGTGGTTAACCCTTGCACCACACACATATTTTTTCGATCAATCACCACCTTAGGCGTCAATTCATCCCTGCACCAAACTTTGACTGCCCGCCATTTTGAATCGGCTCGTGCGACCAGGTCAAAAAAATTCTCAAATATACTCCGAACATTGTTCAACCAATTGACATTAATGAAACGTGCGATTGAGATTATTGACATGCATAAACAAATCCACACAACAGAAAAATTTGTTGAAGCAAAGTTTCCTCAAAAGAAAATAACAGGGTCAAAATTACCCTCTGTGCGGTTTAAGCGTTACAGGAAATTTTTTTTTTTCAAAATATTTTTCCGTCGTCGCCTTCTAAGATAGGTGAAAGATTGTCGGGAGGGGGGAGGGTAATTTTCACCGAGGATCGGCGTTGTGGTACAGTGAAAGCACGCCGCCGAGTGGGCTCTCAGATTGGTTTTCCAACGGCGTCGGTATTTCGTAATGCGAACGGAGTTACGGGAGTGAGATGTATATAGGCGAGGTGGATGAACATCGTAAATCAATATTTACCGTGTCGTCGAAGACCAGGTTGACCTGACGATGGTCGGTGATGGGATGAGGGTGCGGAGGCCGAGGCATCCTTCCACCACCATGAACTTCCGGATAGTCGATCTGCAACCAAGCCAAAATCATCGAATTCATTTATATACGTATATTTATGGGTGTAAACAATTATATAGAATAGTATAGAATAGTATATATAGAAAAATTAATAATCGTTTCTTATGATCAATTAAATTATAGACTGATATAAAATTATGAAGAAAATAATTTTATTAAAAAACACCGATTAAGAGACCGACAACAATAAATGTTCGTTGATGTTTTTTAGATTTCCTCACGTTCAAATATTTTTATTTTCATACGGACGTATATAATCACGCAACGTATCGAATAACGTATGTTATCCTTATTTCATTCCGAATCGTACCAGCATAAATTTCAACTAAAGTGCATCCAAAGTCTGAGGGAGAATCGCAGTCGTGTTGGGTCTGCGGGCTATTCAATAATCCCATGAGAAAGGAATCGAAGCGTGCTACTGCGCCGGGCCAACTACGTTGCATCGTCGACTATCAACTTTCCCTATGCGTTGCAAATATAATATAAATAATTTATACATAAATATCAATACACGATATAAATATAATAAATAATACGAGAAATAGTAAGAAAATAATAATTCATAATAGAATGTTATAGAAAAATAATGCTAATAATAATTATTAAAAAAAAACAGAACAAATAAAGAAGTTTAAGGTGTATATAAATATACTCCGTCGACTTTCAGCTGATTCAACGCGTAGTTCTTATTTAATTAGGCTGGGTGTCTTAGAGTCCGAAAGACAGTGGTGCGCTTTGTGGAAGAACTCCGAGAGTATTTTACATAGTAAAGGAAGAAACGCGCTTGTGACGCGGACGCGTGAGCCAGAGCGAGACGGATGTGGATTCGGATGGGGTGGTAAAGGGGGGGGGGTGGGAGGAGCAGCAGTGAGAGTGAAAGACACACGGGAACCGAGATAATGCACGAGGGAGGACGAACGGATCGAGCGAGTGAAAGAACGAAAGTCAACGAGACGAATGTGTGTCGGGCCGGAACTCGTAGGCCGGACTTCCGGTAGATACACTGACTCCGTCAGGGCATTCAGATTCATCGGGATGGGCTATGAACTCGCTACTGTTCTTTCGTGCATTCTTCGTTTGATTCACACAATCGTTAAAAATTTTATTTATTTATTTATTTATTTATTTATTTATTTATTTATTTATTTATTTATTTACTTATTTATTTATTTATTTATTTATTTATTTATTTATTTATTTATTTATTTATTTATTTATTTATTTATTTATTTATTTATTTATTTATTTATTTATTTATTTATTTATTTATTTATTTATTTATTTATTTATTTATTTATTTATTTATTTATTTATTTATTTATTTATTTATTTATTTATTTATTTATTTATTTATTTATTTATTTATTTATTTATTTATTTATTTATTTATTTATTTATTCATTTATTTATTTATCTATTTATTTATTTATCTATTTATTTATTTATTTTTCAGTGATTTTTTTATTTTTTGAGAAAAGGGGATGAGATTATCGTGGGGGAGAAAGTAATTGAGACGGTTGTGTATGGATGCGTGGTGCGGTGTGCAGTCAAATGACCGTAGACTGTCCGTTGAATAATAAATATACTTAACGGAGGGTTGACCAGTGGAGGCAGTAATTTTTTTTTCTCCCTCGTCTACATCCTGCGCGAATGCAGTCGAAGGCGAATTAAGTAGCAGTGCCGCCCCGAGGCCGTTGAAAAATCCCCGTACTTTCCTGATTTTGGGATTCCACGATTTTTTGTTGATTTTTTTACATAAGTTTGAAAATTATTCAGTTGATTAAATTTTTTAAATCAATTCGAAGATTATTTAATTGGATTAAAATCAATTCTTAAAATTATATTGTCTGCGTAGATTGTTATAATCTATAATTCGTAAAATTTGAGATATTCAATAATGAAATTTTCAGATTTCATAATTTGTTATGGATGTCGATGTCACGCCGCAAACATTTTCGCGTTCACGCAGTACCGAGAAAAAAAATTATAAAAAACGAAAAAAAAAAAAAAAAAATTGTCGATATCAAAACGCACGTACGAAATACAAAACGAAATACGACACTCCTACATGACGAAGCGTCGGAGTTTACGAAAGACGAGAAGCTAAATTTTCAACGGTCGTCAAAATTGAATACTCGTGCCCTCGTTCGAGAGCCTTCGTTGCATTAACAATCGCTCAAAAATTCTGACACAAGCCAAAATGAAACGAAACAAAACTCCGAGCGTGACGCAACGCGTAAACAGTCAGAACTCAGAAATGTGTTGCGCGTATGTGTGGCGATGTCACTGATACGCGTGAGATAAACAAATTAAAAGAATAACAGACATAATCATTTGGAAAAATTATTTTTTATTCTGTTTAATTTTTTTTAATTAATTAATTAATTTATTTATTTATTTATTTTTTTGCGGGGTCGATAGTGAAGGGTTTCGTGAGTCGACGAATTGACTGTATTCCAACGGAGCAAAGCACGGAGGGTGCTGAAGCTTCGGTTCGAGACCCTTCTGGAGTTGTTGGACCGGTTTTATGTTTCCATGCAGCATACCACGATCAACCGATAGCCGAAGAACTTTGAATCAACCTATATTCAAGCCCTGTACTGATAAAATGTAAATTATCAAAATCCTGTTGGACTATCTTACGATCCATGGATCCTCATTAACTATTAGGACGAACCATTATTTTACTAACATATACGAACGAAGAATTTAGGGTAATAATTGTTGTCATACATATTCAATTGAACGGTTTATTCATTTCGCTTTTATCTACAGCAAGCTTTCACCTTTCAGCTTTTTTAGTCTCGCTAATTATGTGAGACTCTCATTCAGGGACGAACTAATTCAATTATTCAGTAATTAATACTAATTTAATTATTATGATCAATTCACTGTAAATATATTTGAAATACGTTATAGAAACAAATAACTACCATCAATTATCACGCAACGATTCAAATATTCAAACTTCTGCAATAATAAGAAATAATTCAGATGAATTATTATTTTACAATTTATCCAAATATTTCATTCCAATTACAATCCATGATAATTCAATACTAAAAGTATTTCGACTACATTTTCATTCAACGAACGCCCATCCCTGCTCCCATTGCATACGCAACACGTAGCATCATTGACAAAAGCATTTCGTCGGAGCAGTAAAAAAAAAAAAAAATAAAAAAAAAATAAAAACGTATTGGATTCGGCGTGAGTGGCGAGCGCGATGTCACCGGGTGATAATTCCGGACGCGCGCGTGGTGTGGTCTCGGCATGTAGTACGATCGGGCACCGTGCCCAGTACCACCACCGGGGTTTGTTCTCCGATGGCTCCGCGGAATCGGGCCGACAAGCAGCCGAACAGCGACCTGAATAACGCCCCACTGGCGTACCAGGATCGCGCGAGACGGTCTAACGGGCAACGGGTAACCGATGCCGATCGAACGCACGCGCTGATTTTTCCCGCTCGGCCGAAGTGATACAATTCCAACCGACCTACACGCGTGTAAACCAGATATAGCGGAACCCGGGGTCGAACGGGTCAATCGAACGGGGGGATTCGGAAAAGAGGGCGAAGTGAGATATCGAAAAAATATTCATTTTTTTTTTCTACGTGAAATTTAATTCAATTACAAAGATCAAAATGTTTTGGAAATATTTTTCATGTTAGATCCAAGCGTTTTATATATTATCGGATTGATTTACAAGATTAAATTGATCGAAAAAAAAAAAATGAAACGGAAATTAACATTTCATGTGCACATCTCTGAAAAATTGCGTATTATGCACGTTCGGTACGTCCTGCTCCGGCAAGTTCAAACATCCGTTACCAGGACACTACACGTTATTTTAACTTAAAAAAAATACCGGGTACTCTTTGAAGCTTCCCAAATAAGGCAAAACAGGTATCATCAAATTTTTTGAATATTATCATACCGAAAAAAAACATTGTTTCTAAGAGAAAATTTTACGAGAATATCGCGGTCAAAAATGTGTTGGAATACGTCACACCCCTAATAGGCCACAACGAAGGTTGAAAAAAATATTTTCGCGTGTATTTACCTCGCTCGAGACAACGGAAAGAGTACTTGGTGTACCGGGCCAACTTTTCGATCCCGAACGACCACGTTTCTTCCTCATCAGAATACGAGGTCTTCCCTGTCTTCCCGTGGATTCTTGAGCCGAAGCGTGTTTCAACATTCTGATATCGATAAACTTTTCTTCGTTTATCTTTCGTATACGCATGTGTTACGTATACAAGCGTCGATTATATCGCTCGTGCCGCGACGTTCTACAGCGCCTTGATATATATCACATACGTCTAGACTTTCCTTCCGTACGTTCGATTATCACCGTATCCACATTTACCATATCAACGATCGAACAACACGCGCGCGATTGAACTCGCCGAGCACTCCGCGCACTTTTACCATAGTGGCGAGAATTTACTTTCCGAAAAATCGGCCTTAAGACACGAGAAAGTCCGTTTTGATTTGGTCAGATTGGTGACAGTTCGCGTAAGTTTTATTGATACCGGAAATACATACCGAACCAGTCAAGATAATCGGTCCAAATTTTTTTTAAAAATAAACACTAGTCAAATTCGTTAAGTTACATTTTCTCGAAATTATTTTACGATTTTTATTACAATATTTGAAGGAGAAAATTTATGAATTTTTCTTCTCAACTTTATCCTTATTTTTAATCAAAAGAGAAATAAAAACTCTTCGGAGGATAACCCAACGGACGAAACATTGTCGGTGGTTGTATTGTTGAGATCTTTCGTGATCCAGAAAACGAGAGTTCGACACAGTAATGTCCGCTAGTGTTGCCGCTGGCGAGGATTCTGCGGAATTTGGTCCACCGAGACCTGGCACTCGTACTCACACGCGCTTTCACTTAGACTCAGCTGTAGATCTTGATATTACGATAACGAAGATTAAAGAAAAAAAAATTAATCTCGGAAATTCTTCTTCACACCGTTGGAACTGACTCCAAATTTTATCCCATAAAAACAAAATCTTCCCCGTCGAACGACTAAACTCAGTCTCCAAAAATTTAAACAGCAGTACGCAAAGACGACAAACAGAAGATCAACGAATAAAAATTCTCAATAATTACAATTACACGCACTGCCAAAGGTTTCTTCACACCGTTAAAACTGACTCCAGATTTTTCTCCATCAAAAGAAGAAAATATATGTTTTCCCGACGAACGACCAACTGTTAACACACCATAAACATCCGGCAACGACGAACTTTCGCTCCGAAAATTTAAATAACAAAATTTTTACCGTGCGATAATTAAAAATATAAAATCAACGAATAAACATTGCGCGTTCGAAAAAAAAATTTTAATTTCGTCGCACTGCTCGGAGATTTGTGAACCTCGCGAGAGTTTGGGTTTTCGAAAAAATTCTTCAAGTCGTTCGGAGAACTCGCAGCGAACTGCGGGGACTCCAGCCGGCGGCTATCCGGCATGCACTGTCCGGACTCTGGTGTGTTTCGTCCGGGTTTCGTGAATACTCTCATGTACGAACCCCGAGTGTGGGATGGTATTGGTAACGTGGCAACTGTACGCGGTGTAGTTGTGTATTTGAACGAGTTGTGAAGCGAGTTAAGTCGGAGTTGAAAAGAGGGAAAGAAGAAACGGTCACGTGACCCGCGAGGAGAGGTTTGCTACACACGTGTTGAGTGCGTGTTTCGGTTGACGTTGAATTTTCTGAACTCCCGGATTCTCCCACACGAGCGATACGATGCAGACTCTTGTTTGTCGCTGGTACATGTGATACGTCTAGCGTTGGCTCTGTTGAGGCCCCGGGGTGACTACCAGACCCCGACGTGTCGAAGAATTTTTTTTTTTTCATGGAAATTTTTTTAACGCAAGCAATTAAGTTGCAAGCTTCATCGGATGCGGGAAAATGACGTCGCCGAAGAATTTTTTTTTTCTCGCGAAATTGTGATTTTTTTCAGACCCTAATTTTCGAGATAAATGAACACCTTTATTTTCTAGTGAATTCCGGAGGATTGAAATAACACTTAGCGGGTGGAAGGACATTTTTTTCGCAATTTTTGTCCGAAAATTATTGAAAAATTCCTCAACGTGTGAAAATTGTTTTTTTTTTTTTTTTTAATTTTGCTTTTTCGTGGAGGGAGTTTTTTTTGTATCACTCCAAATTTTCATCGTTTTGAATTTTTACCTAGATTTATATTTAATTTATTGTTTTCGTGCATTAAGATTTTTTTTTCTCGTTCCGTGCCCCCAAACGTGTTGCCTCACTAAATTAAAAATGTCTCGACTTTTATCTGACTCCTCCCGATCGGATGATAATTTCCTCCCTGCATTCTCGAGGTTTTTCCGGTGGTCCTAATTTTTTTTACCTTTGATCATCATTATAAACAATAAAATTGATTACAATCTTTGAAAAAAAAAAATACATATTTGCAAGCGATTAAAAAACCTTATTCACTAAATGAATAGCCTAAATAAATGATTAATAATAATAATAATAAAATGATAATAATAACCATAACAATATAGAATAATATATTTTATTATATGACCATAATACTAATAATGACAATACAATATTCCAATCAGTATTTCTTTCATCACGCTCTCCCAATTATCAAATATTCGCCGAAAAATCGAGGCCCATACAAACGCGTTGGAGGAATAAAATTTGTTTAATTAGAAACCGTTTTCGACCACCCATTTAATAACGGTAGTTGTTTTTTTTCCTCCGTCTTCGGGTTACACGGACCCAGCGCGGTGAACTTGTATTTCGCACGGAGTTCGTGGCGGTTCGTTCGCCGATCTCGTCGTGGAACGCAGACGACGGGAGTTCGGCCGGGCGTCAAGAGGAATGCACCCACCCGGAGGAACGGGCTTGAGGCGACGAGACTCCCGTCTCGCGCGTGTATAATAACGTGCGGTCCACACGGCTCGTGCTGGCAGATCAGAAGCCCGAGCGGGCACAACGTCCCATAGTATATTGGTGGAGTCGCAGAAGGCGCGAGCTAAAAATTTCACGGACGCTCCGCCCCCCCCTTCACGTCAAATCGCGTTAATGTTATTTTTTTAACTGGCTTATTATTATTGACTGATGTTATTTTTAGTTTTAATTGATTTGACCCAGGCGAACATTTTTAAGTTCCCGCAGTTTATTTGTTTATTGTTATTTTTCTAATAAATAATTCCAGAAATGTAGTATTTAAAAATTTTATCGTAAAGTAGAAACCCTGTGCTGCGTTGATCAATTTTTTCAGATTTTTAGGATGACGTTTTATATTTTTTTTAAACCTTGAGTCGTTTCGACCCCACGATGCACTTTCAGGGTGCGAAAAATAAAGATACACTGATAGGGTTAGAATCATTTTGTTTTCCTAATTTTCATTTTGTTATTGGATAATAACGAATTATTTGAGCTCAAATAAATACTGCAAGAGAGCTTCCTGGACGTTTATTGATGTGACTTCGTTTGATTCGAATTTAATTGTTGTTAACATTGTACTGAAATGTTTGTTATACGTCGATCGATTTACTCGGCCTTGCAATTGGTTGCATTTTGTATGGGAAGTTTCGTCCACGTCCGAAAGCTCGAGGCACGAAGTTCTGCATGAGATGTAGTCGATTATTTCTTCGTACGTTATGAATGAGGAGGCGTGAACGTCGCGACGTCTACTTTATTTTCGGTACCTCCTGGGGTGGCTTCGGCGTTCCAGACTCGAGCTTCGCTCGTCTCACGATGAGAGTTCTTCGTCTCATTGGCGTCAGAAGCACACGAAAAACTCGGAACTGAACCGAAAGAAAGCTCATGCTTTCGAGTGCAATACGATTCTCTGGCGATATATCAGAGTTCGTACAAATGTTTTCTCTTTATTTTATTTTATTTTCATTCATTGTATTTTAGTTTGACAATTTATTTTATCTCATTTTTCAAATTCGCTTGGATAAAAATCGAGAGAAGACGAAAAAACGAAAATGAAAAAAAAAAAAAACGAGGGAGCCGAGGGCGAGAGGCGACGGAGTCGTGTAGTTTTCCAAGTTCATGCGTCACAAGTGCAGAGGTCGGCGTTCCGCGTATAATATTGCACGTGCACTCATAATAAGCAGTCGAATATCCGGACACCTGAGAGACAACTCGGATATCAATCGGGTTTGTTTTATTTTTATTTTCTTTTATATTACTTTATTTTATTTCATTTGTTTGCAATATTATTTACCGTAGTGAGAATGGTCCTTATTTAGTCGCCTTTTTATGATAAGTTGATACATTCCATGAATTATTATTGTGATATAGATGTGACGATTGCTTGGGAACTTTATGGGATTTTTAATTCCAAAAATTGTAGCAAAATGCATTTTCAATTAATCACAAAAAAAAAACCTACTGGAACATAAACAGAGTTCTCAGAAATTATTCTAGAATTTCGTCAGATCTTTCAGATACTTTATAGATTAAAAAGATATAAAAAATTAATATGTTACATAAATATAGAAACTAACATAAAAAAATAATATAATATAAGTAGAAAATTGAATAACAAAATATCGATCGGATTTTTTGGGATCAGTGTACAGAAGATGTCCTAAAAAAACAAACAGTCTGCAGACGGAGGGTTAATTGGCAATTTGATGTCCAATAACCGTAAGTTCAGCCTCACTTTTCGGAGCCCGTAGAAGGCAGAGGAAGGGGAAGGCGAGAGCAACCAGGGAGAGTCCCTTCCACGAAGCTACGTGACGGATTCGTACTTCTAAAACTGAGGGACCACCCGAGTAAATCTTCAGGGGCACGACGCGTCAGGTATACACGTTCTGTCCTGAGAAAAATCTACGTCGCAAAGATCTTTCCCTTTCTGGCCGCGGTCGTGCCCTTAGGGTCGCGAATCACTCGAGAGGATTATAACTCAGGAATTTTTACGAAACGGTAACCTTCGTTTCTTCGCCTCTTCCGAAGGGCTGAAAGGTTATGGAACAAAAATTTCGAGGGGTTTAACCAGAACCGTGTTCGTCGACACCTTCGTGTACCTTCGTTTAAGGGAGAAAAAAATTGTAGACCGCTTTCTTGGAAATTTTCCATAGGATCGAAGGAAGTTTCACAACACTTTTTCTGATTTCGACGAACGAAGGCGAAAATTCTGAGAAAAGAGATGGAGGCGGGATTAATAATCGATTTATTTCGAGTATTGAACCAAGCATTATTTATTTATTTATTCATTTGTTGTGTTACTTATGTATTTATTCTACTCATTTATACTCGAAATATTTCCGACGATGGCTAAATTCAATCGTGATTCTATCAAGACCTCAAACCTTTTCTAAAATAAAAAGGAAAAACAGTATTCAACGTTTTTCTCTTTAAAATTCAATATAAATTCATCAATATTTCAAGCAAAAACAAATTACTGAACCATCAGCTGCAACTCCAGTCTCGCAATCAGATAATATTTGCCAAAATAACGCAGCCCAGACAGGCCAAAAATACCTTGAACGTCCCCAAAATTCGCAATAATTATTTCACCATTACTCGTAAAACGGATTCGGAGGACGAAAATACTCTCATTCCCCGTACCCCCCAAGCACTCGACAGTTAAAATCATTTTGCTCAGTTCAGACACAGTGGAATAAAACCGAAATCAAAGTCGACGAAAATAATTATAACGAATATTGAAAGAGCAAGAAAAAAAAAGGAAAAAAAAATTGCGTCAAGTGGTGATTCGTAACCCCGATAGGCAATACACAACGTCTCGGCGCCGGCACGGTTGAGTAACGAGAAAACCATAATATATCGAAGCCGCTCGTCCGGCTAGCAAGTAGCGAGAGGCGCGTGATAACGCGCGCTCACTTCTATGCTATCCTAGCGTATCAAGAGACGCGGCAGCGTCTCGATGCAAATCATTAAAAAAGAAAGAAAGGAAAAAAAGTATACAAATATACATGCATGGAATGCCGATTTTAATCGTGATTGCTACACGCGGATGTTAATCCTTTTTTCTCTCACGCTTGGCATACATGCGGCTCTTCTAGCGTTTTTATATAGCCCTATTACCAGCATCGCACTTATTATTTTTATTCCAGTGTAAAATGTAATATTCCCCAAGAGATATCATATATAGTATGACAGAATATAATGTAATAAATAATTAGTAGGTTATTATCAGTACATTATTATTTTATAGCAGTGATTTAGGTGAATCTATTTACTGAATAGATGAGGTGATTTTTTTGTCTCACAAAATAAACTTTCAGGAGATGTGAATTGTTGATTATTGAATTTAGGCAATCTTTACTAGAGATCTTTCTTATAGAGTATTCAATTCCCTACCAAATGACACTCGAGAAAAATTATATTTTACCTATTTTCATCGATTTTCGCGCAACGAATCCTGCAAAA
The DNA here is from genome assembly GCA_963971145.1 of Sussaba pulchella. Classification (NCBI taxonomy): domain Eukaryota; kingdom Metazoa; phylum Arthropoda; class Insecta; order Hymenoptera; family Ichneumonidae; genus Sussaba; species Sussaba pulchella. The sequence goes on from OZ020168.1 coordinate 7,420,157, forward strand.
ACTTATTCTCCCCCATCTCATATAAACAAAAAACACTTTGCAACCCCCTTCTTACGAAAAATAATCATTTTGGAGTATGCTCGCCGCGAGAATTATTTTTTCTACCCTCAAAAACTCTCAAAATCAAAACACCATAGAAAAAATAATAAACCAATATTTTGTCACAGTCTAATATCCATCTTCAAATTCACATCCACATAAAGTTATTTCTCTCCATAAATAAACATGGACCGTCTCAACGTCGCCACACGTGTGTGCGGTGTTTGGATTTGTTGTTCGAAGTATTCCGGGAATGATGAACATGAACAGTTCCGAGGAACGAATCGTCCTGTTAGTCACGTCGAGGACCGTAAAATATTGCGGACTGTTGCTCGGTATAAACCTTGACGATGCGGCGTACCGCAGTGTTAGGATCGTGTCACTGAGCTCGCATGTGTGCGTGTACGTGCATACATATATTTTATATACATCAATGTACGTGTGTTGGTGTATTTGTTGGCCAGACTCGGGCAACGTAAGCCGTATTAACGCGAGGCATGAATGGAAAGCCGAGCCTTGATCTCCGTTGCCAGCAGCTTCGGGGCTCGTTCGCGAGCGCGCATTCTATCGAATGCACTCTCGAAACGATGCTCGAGACGGTATCGCGTATCGTTCCACGCATACGTGCTCGTTTGAATATCGAATGTGCTCGTACGCACCCACACCCACGCAATCGCCCACGCGTGTCACGCAGCCGCAGTTGAGTCTCCATTCAGCTGCGTGCGACAGAAGCTCCGGGCATTAATGAGGTCTAAGACCGAAACGTAATGGACGGCCCGATGTGGTGGCGGCTATCGTTGTATGGGTTTTTCGTACTGAACCATCGCCGAGACCATTGTCGAAACTTCAAACGGGGCGGGAAGTTACCGGGCATTTGTGGGGTTTGTTCGATCGGGGGTGGATCGAAGGGGCGAATTTTCATGGTTTCGACGGTGCGACAATTGCGAGGATGCAATGGTTCGACCGATGCTGCGTCAGGACGGAGCAAGGTAGCGAGGGTTTGTGAAACCGACGAGAAAATGGTTTTAAAAGGCGTTACATGAACGGGGCAAGGTTTCGAGGGTTGATATCTCGAACGAGCTGAATTCTGGAAACGGAGAAATAGGAATAATTGTGTTGTTGGCTCAAGAGACAGGTTGGACAATAATTTTATATACTCTCGACGTCGAGGGGCTTATTTTAGTCCAGAGGCCCGATTGGCGCCTCTAAGAGTTTGTCTTGATGGATTAATATTCCGAAAACCAATCGAAAGCGGGTCGTTGCATTTTCAGAATGTTGCATCGTCGAAACTTTGAGCATACGAATCTTTTATCTGCATGCAAACCACAGGTATAGTCTAATATCCGTCAATAATTAACGATGGCTTTCATAATCAACTCACGAAACAGAATCAGATGAAATAAAAACTTCCAAAGATGTCCCGAGCCAGAGAAACGTAAAGTAAAAAAGAATTTTCAATTTAACGTCGCCCATCGTCAAAAAACCCACCTGAAAAATCAACACCATATATTAATCGATAATCGGTGACGCAAGCCGAGTAACGACATCATAAACGAATCAAGAGCAAAGAAAAAAACATAAAAAAGACACGAGACGAAGTCTCAGCACCGTAGAAAATGAAAGAAACGAGAGAGACGAGAATGTCAAGTTGCACGTACGGAGACATCCTGAACGTGTGCCACGAACAAGTGCAGTTACGTTACGAGGGGATAAAAGGCGTGCACACAGGTAGACAGAATGAACCGCAACAGCGCGGCAGGAAGTGCTTTACAAGTGTTGCTGAAACGTCTAGAGCGCTCATCTCGACCCAACCTCGTCCCGCCCAAGTCGGATGTTACGTTACGCACATGCGTACGATGAATGAACTTTACTTGGACTCATTTTCTCTCGTTTTTTTTCTTCTTTTCATTTCTTCTCTTTTGGTTGGTATTCTCACTTATGCGGAGACACGAGCCAACACACACCCATGCACTGCCGCGTATGGGGTGACTCACCGACGTTTGCAGAGCGGTCGTATTAGGCATCGTTCGCCGGCACCGTTAGAGGCCGATTTCCGTGTTGCAGCAGCCTAGTTTCGACGAGTAAAAAGTCTAGCGATCTTCAACGAACTCACTTGCGCGATCGAAACTTAGGGTGCCCATGTTTATGGTCATTGTTTATGTATTAAAGGGCTCAATGGTCATACTGGGCGTGTGTAAAAAAAGATTCCGGATGAATGCAGCATGGATTGACAATGAATTCACCGTGATTATTCCTCTGATGGAACGAATATGATCGTTTGACAGGCACTCATATTCGTTATTTTCCGTCTGAGCTCACTTAAAAAAATAAATAAGAATTAAAAAAAAAAGAAAAAGAGAAGTAGCATGAATATAGATTTTTTTTACAGTAACTTCGCGTATTTGATTTTACGACAGATTGTACGGGCGACAGGGTCAGTATTTTATCCATGGAACGGTAGCTGAGGGAAGTCGAAAGAATAATTGTTACTTTATGCATGAATCATGCGCTTTTTACTTGCTGAAATTATATATCGCAAGCTCGAAATTTTTTTGTCTCTCCCAGTTTTTGCACAAATTTATTTTCAAATCTACGATCAATCGATGATTTTCAAGAGTCCTTTGTGAAAATGAATATGTGCAAAAACAGGAAGAGCTAAAAAAATTCGTACTTGGCACATAATTACCAAATGAAAATCACGTAATTGCTGCATATACAGACAGTTATTTTTTCGACTACGATCGGCTGCGGTTACACGAGTCACTGTTTTCGCGTGTTGCATTTAAAATCGTTGCTTCCTCTTTTTTCGATCTTGATGTTTGTGCCGATAATCAGTCGACCATCCTGGTCATGTCCGTCCAAGTTGCGCGTAACGTGGCATGGATTGTGAGCCCGCTATCTTCGTTTCCGTGATTCTTATCCTTCAAGTTAGTTTCCTACATTTTGTGTGGATTTTTGGGGTTCCGAGAGCGGTATTGAACGCTTCGTCAGTGTAGCAAATATTACTCCCCCGAGACTGGGGCAGGGTCATGCAGAGGGTCCGATTGGTCTCTTCCGAACATCGGTGAATGTTCTTTTAGATAGACGACTTGCCCGCATGCTCATTGGTACACGGACGGTAACGACCCCCCAAGGTACATTCTGCAAGTGCTTGGCAGGCTTAGGTTTACTCGTGGTTTCCGTTACATTCCAAGCGAAAAAAGGTATGTAACATACGTATAAAGAATACATCATGGTTTCCTATGTAAAACTGGACATGTATATTCCGTATACAGACCATATAGAATCTATAGGCTATTCATATTTAATAAGATTATGATTTAAAGATTATAGTATTTAATATTTACCGGTGATTTACGATCAACTATATTGATAGCAGTTGTTTGAAAAGGTTGTGTAGGGTATCTTGCGACAATTTCGGGAGGGGAGGGGGTAGGACCCTGAGATATTCTAGTGATTTCGAAAATTATTTGAATTAATTGGATGACAATCGTCAGAGGAAGGTTAGTGAAACGAAATTGCTTTTTGGTAAAATAGGGTTCATAGCCATTAATTTCATTTGGTATTGGATTTTTTCAAGAGTAATGGTCCAACCAACATAGTCATCGCCATCAACCACCTGGTTAGGGGCGATGGTCAGAATTGGACTAGAAGGTTCCAAATAAATTTGTTTAAAAATCGATTTAGAATCTCCCCCAATAAAAATTGAAAAATATCCCAAATAACAACAACCCTGATATAATATATATATGCAATTTCTTTTTCGACCCTATATATGTAGCCTCGAGAAAGAACGGGCGTCCAACGGTAATGGAGCTTGAACGCGGTGGTTGAAGACGTGGCTGAAAAAGACGATGGCCACAGGTCTGCCTCGCACACGCTCAAACTTGGCTGCAGAATCGAATTCTCCGGTAATGGATGGACGAACACCGCAGCCAACCAGGCTGGCAGGCAGTCGCTAGTCGAACGATTCGCACGGTATCCGTGTCGCGATGGCGACGACGACGAATCACGCGTCCAATTTTACTCACGACTTGCCACGATGTTCCATAGGTATACGTTGCGGTGCTTGAGCACAGCACTGTATAGAAAGGGATGGCGTAGGTAATGCATGTAGGTAGAGTATCCCGGGGCTGCACGGTTCAGTCGAACAAGGTTCAAAAGCGGGGCGAAATGGCACACCTCAAAAATATCGTCAAATAAATCTATAATGGGAACAATTAATAAAATCTTCGGGTTCTTCGGATTTCGGAAGCTCATTTGCTGGCGGGCACGAAATGGGATACCCTAAGAGTGTTTTTAAGAATAAATTATTGATTCAAGCGACGAAATCGAATAGGAATAGATCGAGATTTGTGAATAGAGATTCTTCAGCCTTTTAAAGATCTCTGGGTTCTTCAGATTGAGGGCAGAACTTCAATCATCCAAAGCCCTTCTACGGAATTCTAAGCCGCACAACGCCTTGCAACTATGATAATCAAATGATTTCCCCAGCTGAAATAACTCGACTCTGCCAATAACCGCGACCCCGCTTGATTGAAAAACATAAAACACAACAGAAAAAAACATCAAAGGTAAACCGCACGAATTTGAACCAGACGGCATATTTACACTAGGACTTCCGTAGACTCAAATACGACAGCGTGCCGTGGCCAAACGAGATTGCACATTTCTATCGAATCAAACAACGGTCCGTTTAACTCCGAAATCCTCTATGCATACACGCCGTGCGAAATTGGACTCGACGGAGCCGGAGATTTCCGCGTCCATATTTTGTGCGGTACGCGTCGGAAAATGAGGTACGCGCTCGGTGGATTTCCCGGCGGTCGTTGAGTGGCGGGAGCGATGGGTATAGCGATTCCCAGTCACCCATGGGATCTCCTCTCATCCGCGATGAATTACTCACGACGGATGTGGCGAGCGCCGCGATGTACCGGCAACGCGGATTCGTCATTGACGTCAACGCAGACGTGGCATCAGCGACCGGTGCCACGGCCGGCCGAGCCGAAGATATTCGCCGTGTCGATGACACGACATAGCCGTCGTTCTCCGACGAATGCCGTTGCGTTGTAACGCATCGTAATGCGATTAGTTTCAGGCTTTCGTTTTGTGCAATCGACAGCCGGTAATGAGTTTACGAGTTGACGGTGAAATTTTGATGGATCATGCGGGTGGTTTTATCGAACGCGCGATCGTGGCTAATTCATTGATCTTTCGAGGACATGTTGGGACCTCCTGCGAGCAGCGAATTATTTATTTTCCATGGGAATTGACCTTTCGTTGAGCTCCCGAGATATTTTTTGTAAATCGCTAGCTTTTTCTGGATTGATAGATTTTAATAATTTATTTAAACAATTTTGGTTTTATATTTTTTGAATTGGAATTATGCAGATCGATCGAGAATTGGTTGAAGTGTAACCCTAATTTTTCTTCAGATAATGGCAGAAGGATGAAGTACCATCGGGGTGAAATTAACCCGATGTGTCAAATTCGCATCCTGAGATAAGTGTGTCAACGGAATGTCATTGAGCGTTCGAAAAACCATTCTCGTGACGAATCCCATCGATTGTCCGTGGTCAAGATGTGTTAAACTCAGCGATTGTTCGTTATTTCAACCTTCTCATTTTCATTGTTAGCTAAGACAATAGAATGATCCGGGCGCGCGAACTGGTGCACATAACGCCGCCATATCGCGCTAATTACGCAAAGTTTATAACCGCGGAATGTCTCGGAAATTCCATTCAACATTTTCCGGGCATTCAGTTGTCACCTTAGAAAAAATGAACTCATGAAATAATCGGCAAAAAATGGCTTCCGGGAATAATTTCGGAATTAGATATATCGTTCATCTATAGACAATATATAATTTTTATTCCGTGAGCGTCGATGTAATTCGCCACGATAAGTTTTGCGTATTTGGAAAGCTCGAATAGGTGCCATGATCAATCAGATTAGTGACATACAGTGGAGTCCCGATTTCATCTCTTTCTACGGAGCTCCTAAATAAAATTCGGGACTGGGCTGGGAGTCGTGGCGGAGAGGGGAAGAGTTCTACCAATCGCGCTGCAAATGCGCACAGTGAGCCGCTTTCCGGGGACACGAGCTACCAATCAGGCGATCATTCTCCCGCCGACGTCCACTGCCGAGTCGCCATTGGTCAAACCGTTTTCGCTTTGCCTTAGGTAGGTTTACTGGTGGGGCGAACAAATCGAAGAAATGCGAATAAATCGTGGCGCCAAAAAATCGAGACTCCACTGTACCGTCCGCTCCAACGAACGGTGAAATATTAAACGCCATTGCTGGGAGGAAAAAATATATAAATAAGCGAAAACGGAAAACGAACGAATAATGGAGCGTGGTAAATAAAACGTAATAAAAGAAATGAACGATGGGGAGCGCGATGTACGATATTCATAAAAGGTCAGGCGATCATGCCCCTTGTAGGTTACGGGGTCACCTGTCCGCAGCACGCTCCACTCCGCGATCTCGGCTGACTCATTCGCCGTGATTTATCCGTCAAACCGAGTGGCGCTCACGACCGAGAAATGAAGAAAAATAAATAATAAACCGAGTTATGAATAATCGCGGATACGCGACGCATCAGAAATGAAAAAAAAAAAATCACGTTTTTGTGATAAATAGAAAAAACATGTAATTGTCATTGCACTTGTGACTCAGTCCAACGAGTGCGTTCTGATTTATTGTTATCGTTACACCGTTGACGATGCATCGAGTCGTTTGTTCCACATACTTTTATGACTGAGTAGACTGAATTCATCAAAAAAATTAAAACACATCAATTTCAAAGATTTCGCTAACTCTCGAGCGTTTCAATAGCTTCAAATACCGACGAGAATTTTTGACAAAAAAGTTTATAGCAGCTCCGAATCCGAGACCATCCCGGTGGTCGATTAACTCGGTAATTAATACCGGCGCCGAATGTGCAACTCGGCGAGAGAGCGAATCGATATACTCCGGGGAGACCTGTGCCGGCTGAAACCTGAGATTCCGGGGTCATCGCGATCACCGTAATCTCTGTGTGAAAACTACCGTTATCCAGCCGTTCGACGAACCACGAATTTTAACGTTGCCCGAGACCGCGACAATTTCAGATAGCTGTTTTTTTTTTTGCATTACAAGCGAATTGCTTTGTTGCCGTAAGGGAAAAAAAGCACACACGAGCACATGTTTTGACATAGGCAACCTGTGGAGTCATGGAACGAATCCCAACCTAACTAATCATGATGACCTTAAATGGGTCCTCCTATTTTTTTGCCTTTGAAAGGTTATCGGCGACGAAATGTCTTCTATTTATTTCCTCTATGCATAATCTTTTTGATTGAAAAGACTTCCATACACGTCATTGTCATCGGTTTTCAATAACGCAGAGGAATAGTGTAGAGAATAGTTAATTTGATTGAACTTAATCTGTTTAAAATATTTTTTGATCCTAAAAAGAAATCATGGACATATGGTCGGAAAAATAGAAAGAATCCGTACAGTTAGAATTGCCTCTGTACGTAATATATACTAATTGCAGCAACTTCACCATCCACAGCGTTCCTCCATTTTTTCCAAACGCTTTGCAATAATTCTCCAGCTCGATAAATACGATTCCCGGAGAAACTACGAGAAGAATCTCCGACGAATGGGAAGCTGCGAGAAAGAAAAAGTAGGTTTAAAAGACGCGTGGGCTGATGGAAAAGTAACACACCCACAGCTATATCACACTCGACTCGAACGCACTGGCGTTGGTGAAACTGCGACGAAGGAGGTTCGGGATGCTGCTATCTGAACACAGCCATTGTCATCGTCATTCGCAAACGTTTCGCGATGTCCCGGAGTAGTGCGGAACGTTGCAATGATCGTTGCACCGGCTCGAACGAGACTGATAAGAGGCTCTCGTTCGCATGTTTCTCCGTCATTGTTGTTGTTGCGAATTCTCTTTTTCGCGCGTTATTCCGTTCACATGTCGCGACTGCGGCGGCTCGCGACTGGCGACGGGAAGTCGTATCTGTCGGGGACGCCGTCGATGCGACGGTGGAAGAGCAACGACGATTCGCTGGATCGAACGAACAATACGGAAAGTTAATTGATGCAGCACTTATATAATTATATATCTGTCGTTCGGAGACAAAATCGAATGGGTCCATAAAAAGAATTTTCGAGATATCAACGACGGAGGAATGGAATGAAAAAAATCATTATTATGACGTTGCACTCAATTTTTGGTACTATTCAAGGTGGCAGTCTGTAAAATTGAAATAGTATGTAATTTATGGATGGCAAAAAATACTGTTGGATTTATTCGGTATTTCCTATGAATCATGGAATTATCTGGTTTTACCTACCGATGCGAGACAATCAATAATCGATAGGAAATATTGAATAAACAAATTTTTATTTTACCGATGCAAAAGTTCCAGAAAAACGTGGGGGAAAATATAACGCGAGTTCTGTTGTTTCTTTTGACGGAAAAACGGTGGACTTTTCCAGTTTTTCCGAGAACATGGACGTATTTCATTCAGTTTATCTCGTGTATTTCTTCGTCTATGAAGAATTTTCAGTAATTTTGTAATTCAAAACGATGTTTACCATTTAAATCACAAGAATCTGATTTATAGACGGATATATAGACTTATAAATGTACACAGTTTCGCACGTTAACCCAGTTATTCCGAACATAGCCTTACCACCTTTTTTCCACGTTCTTCCTCCTCCTCGCCTCACGTCTAACAGAGTTGCCCCGACCTTCCCCTCTCTCTTTTGACGCTTGTTTCCAGAAGTGCACTTGGTTTCACACTGACGCTCCTCGTCTGGATTTTCCACACTTTCCGGACACTTTTATTCCTTTTATATTTCTTTCCTTCGCTCTTTCCGTCTCCGGGTGTCGTTTGAGCCCGGCTCCGGGGCTCGATAGTACTATAACTGGAGACTCTCCAACGCCGCCAGTCTTTACCGTTGTTCAACGCCACTCCTAGCTCTTGGACGAGCTCTCGTTTGCCTCATTCATTCAATTAATACTCCGAGGCTGCTTCATGTTTCTCGTACGGTGTTTCTATAGCTGTGTGATGTTGTTTCGTGCAGTCTTTATTTGCTTCTCGAAGGTATGAAAAAATTGACGGGTTCGCCAGTTTTCTCCTGGAGGAAGGTACGTGATGGCGAAATGAAATTTTATCGCGATTTCTATCGGTGATTGTTGCAATGATTGGTGCAAACGCGTGTATTCAACGGCATTTTGAAATTGAAAAAAAAATTTGAAAATCACTCTAGCCGGGAGGAATTTTAAGTCATGAGATCGATAAGAATATAAGATCGATAAATAGAATGATTTTTATGAATGTTTGGTGTGGAATTTGAGCCAAATCCATCGACAAATTTCGACAAAGCATTTTGCAAAATTAAACCTGCAGCTTTTTATTATTTTTACTGTTCAACCACATTGAGCACCTTGAATTGTCGCGGATTCTGATTGATCAAATTTCTCGTCATTTGAACTTTCTTGTCCTAGGACTCAGACTCTTTTTTTTTTCTCATATCACGTATTTGATAGGATTTTTTTTTTCATCTGCCATACGTTTGTACACAACGAGTTGTACGGAAAACGACGAATACGTGACAAAATCAAGCTTTCCATTCTCCCGAATGCTCGCAACGTGTCGAAAGAGCATTGAAAACCGTTAGCATCGTGTTTGTCGGGGGCGATGGGCTTGTACATGCGTTCCACACGCACTCGTTTTCAAGCTCCATTATACCCTTCGCGAGTTCTGACGCAAGTGCGTAGGATGTGCAACGGTTTTTTTTTCTCCTTCTTATTTCACAAATCCGCACGACTTTCGCAAAACGGCTCAACGATCTACCCACGGCATCGACGTCCTTATTTTTAATATTCTTCGTTGCATCTTGAAACTCCTTTCGTTTTGTCTTCAATACCTCACGCATCGCATTCGTAATATTATTTCTCTATTAATGCAGATTTGTATTTACGTCGGAAGTTTCTTAATTCTCAATAGTCACACTTCCGTGGAATTTCACGGGGTTGACAGTGGGTCATTTTGACCCCAAGGGCTAACGGTTGTGCTCTGAGTTAGAGTTTTCGTTATTTTTACGTGGAAAAAATGCCTACAAATTTGGAACCACTTTCAATGGTCAAAGAGTGGTGGTTCCTTTGTTTTTGGAATTTCGTTTTCCAACTTTCCGTCTGTCCTTTTTCCTTTGCCAATTAATTTAACCTTTCGGCTTGGCGCGAATTTATACGGTATTTCGTCGAGATCACCAGAGCGTGGGAATTAAACAAGACCTTTCAGCAATGGAAAAGAGATCGCGCGCGAGCTACCGTGCGTTGTAAAACTTCTGAAACGTTTTGTACGCTCGGCTGTTGTGGCTGGTATAACGTCGCGATACCCTGCCGTTTCAGTCGAATGATTGTGCCGACCATCAGCGGGATACGAGTACCGCGACGCCCACGTGGAAACAGCGGTACCCACAATGGAACGATGACTTTTCAATCGATTAGCCGCTACGTGCAATTTATGATGGTAAAAGATAGAACAAACGTCGTGATTGATCGAGATTGAACGAAAAATTTCGGATTTAATGAGACATTCCAATGTGTCTAAAGCCGCTTTGTACTTTTTTTTATTTTGATGTTGAGGTTGACTATATTATATTTTTGTTTGTACTTGCAAAACCGATTTTTTTTCCGGTATGGTGTAATCTACGGTGATCCTTCCATGGGCTCCGGATGAACTTTGAGAGGTCCGCTCCGCAAATTGGCTCGAAATAATTTTTAAAGGAAGTCCTCTAAATTGGCAGCCCGCCATCTTTGAAATTGGCCAATACCAGAAGGGGTTAGTTTTTTCCTTTTACCGGTTTTTCGAAATTCTTTTACAATATGCTTATTGGAACGTTAATAAATCTTTCTAATATTACAAAATACTTCTGAATGAGTTTGTGGTACTCATATCGATGAAAAAAAAATTTCCAGCGTGACTTTGAAATCTAAATGGGTCATACCACCCTCAGATATATAGACATATTATATTAAATATACATTATAAAATATGTTCTCTATTATATAATTTTCCATCAGAAAAAATATTCCATTGGATATATTAATCTGTAAAATCCGAAATACTGATCTCAGAATCAATATTTTGATAAAGTTATCCTAAAATTAGAGAAAAAAATGATAACAAGAATTACCCATATTAAAATTAAATGTATGAATCGTTATATTTCGAAAACTTGTTTTATGAACTTATTCCGTTTTGCCTTTAAACCAAAGATATCGTGTTTGAGGGATGCAAGGGTTTGCTGTCTCAAGATTTTTGTTACCTATGCGTCATCTTTACTTTCAAAACCGAGACACTTGCCGGGGTTGATTATACGGCTAAGTGGGGACGCTCCATTAGCGTGGGCAGCGGTAACTCGAAGCGAGGCTATTGCAGGAACATCCGTAACCGACGGAGTCACGTCGGCATTGCAGCATATCCGTGAGGCCGAGATGGCAGCACCGACTTGAAATACCCGCGTGAAATTTCAATCCGTAGGCATTTAGCTGCGTAATGATTTTTTCTTCTCGTTAGATAAAATTCTGTGATTTAAGGATCACGTTGCAACTCTCTTACAATGGATGATTCGAAACACGGGAGCCTTCTCAGTGCTGTAATAATTTCTGTTGACCGACCGTAACGGCGAACATCTCGATCTTAATTCAAAGAAAAACGATTTCTTAACTTTCGGATTTGTTGAGTTTAAATATGCTTCTATATTTTAAATGAGAATTGCGTTAAAATAATTAATATTTGGGTTTTTAGTGAACACATTTTTTCATTATTTATTTCCGTATCGTTGTGTTGAAATATAGTCTCGTATTGGTCTCGATTGATTCCCAATTAAATTTACCTCCAAATCTCTCAATTATATTTTTTTCCAACATGTAATTCTATTTTTATTTATAATCGCGTTGGAGTTACAATTATATAAATCTTCATTTTAAAAAAAGATTTCGTCGATTCAGCTGCAGTTCAGTCTTGTTAATATATGTTTCTATATTCTCATCAACAATGGTGATAAGATCACGAATACCTGAACGTTCATTGAAAAAAACAAAAATTAAAAAATCCCCGAATTCCGGTTTGGTTTCGTTGAAATATATATCCATCGAGCATCACTCTAGGAGAAGGTGTGGGAAGATCCATCGCTCAACCGTCGAGTATTCGAGGAATTTAATCGCGCGTCATCCCCGGAAGTTCCGTGCCATTGTGGCTATTACTTCTTAGCCCAAATATGCGGGAAATTGTGGTTATAGTTATTCTATAATTCAGTATGGTTTAGGGTTTAGCGGCGAACGTCGGATCGCCGTTGTACACGTTCATGGATGGAACTTTCATGTGCGAGAGGTGGATATTGATTAGCTGTCGGTGTCGGACCCGGCTGCGTCTCGAGTCTCTCTTCTCCTCTCGACGGCGGCGGCATTGTCTCTCGCCTCGATATCAAGGCTCGCCGACTCATCCCCGCAATTCTCGTTATTTTATATATTATGTAACTACATTTTTTTTCACAATAGATTTAAAATTTTTTAGTCTTAATAAATTCATATTCATGTAGGATTGGAGATTTTCAATTTTCAAGCTGCCATATTGGTTCCGCCATTTTGTTTTTGAAAATTAAAAATTACACAAAGAACCACGCATCGTTTTTTCAAAGGAAAGCATGATGACTACATTTTTTAATCTGTCGATGTGGTGGCTATATTAAATTAAGTGAAACTTGATGAACATTCTAAGTTCTTTAAATGCACAAATTGAAATTCCAGTGGCACGTGTTAGTATTGAGGTAGGTCGGGGGGACTTTGCGAACTTTTTTTTTCTTATTTGGAGCCAATCTGAGGGGCAGCCTGGTTAAAAGTCATCCAAACCCTTATAAAGACCCTCTAGGAAGAGGGGGGGGGGGGGGGGGGGGTGCCTGAGGGCACTCTATTATATATAGCCGATCCACCTTCTGTGGGCAAGCTTAGTATGCGAAGCTTTAATGATACTTCTTTTGAAAACTTGTCAGTCTTGATCAATCAGAAAAGAAAAAATGATAAAAATCTAACCAGCAACAAAATGGACCAATCGTCGTTGAATGTAATTGTCGTCACATTATCTGCAATGAATCATATTGAATTTGATATCTAATAATTGTTCGGTTCACTAAACTCTGAAACCTCACAAAATTCCAGCCCTTCCATCAGTATCGACGAAAATAATATCGAAGGAAAATACGTTTTTGCTCGACGTGTTTGTTCTGTTCACGGTTCGATCGGTCCAGCAATTATCTTTCAGACCCGGAGACTTCAATGTTCCAAAAACCTCGATAAAAAAAATGACACGCAAGCGAAACTTCCCCCAAGCGGCAGTCGAACAAAAGCCCTTCTTCAGATGCGGCGCCTATCCGAATTTGAAATAATACAGCGTCGAAGAGAAGTAAAAGAAAAATAATGTCAACTTACGAGTGAGTGCCAAAACGCATTATAGTTGCGAGCAAATATAATTCGAGCTGTTCGTTTTGATTATGGAAATATTTTCAATTTCCACGTGCTCTCGGCGCAGCAAACGTGGAAGCTGATTGCGCATAAAAAAAAAAATGATTTCCCTTTTCATTAAATTCACTTCCAAGCCTCCGCCGAGCTACCGTACGCGTACCAACGAAGGCTCGACATTTGTGGGATTTCAGTCTAGATTGGAGACCATGCCACGTAGCAAGGTCGATTTTAATAAGGCCGCGGCACGTTTAATATGCCTCGGAACGCGGAGGTTCTGACACACACGCGCGCACACACGCGTACACACACGATCCCACGTACCGCGGTATAACGTTCCATGCAATTATATCAATTTAAACCTGACCCTGAACTTAATATCGTACTTCTTGGTCCCTCATTTACCCATGTAGGTCATTTATCGTAGAATTTTGATCATTTTCATTGTTGATATGGATTTTCACCCTCAACGGTCACTCGGGGTCCGGAGAACCCCACAAAGTTCTTTTGAATTTGTGTACAATTTACTAAAAGTAATTAATACAATTCAAGTTTTCTTCGTAATTTAGTGGACACTTTTGTTTATCTACAATTTCCGTATTTATAATTCAGAATAAATATACGCCTTAAGGCCGGCACTATCACAATAATTTTTATCTTAAAGTTTACCATTTCGACAGTACAGACCTACAATATTTTGAAATAATATTCAAATTTGAAAAAATTACAAATATTTTTGTTAAAAAATTAATTCACCTTTCTGACACGTTTATTCCAAATTTGCTTTCAACTATGTTAAAATTGTAATTTTCAAAAGAAACCCATCGCTCCAAATTCTTGAAGACTCGAAAAATACTTCGGCATTTGGGACCAAAAGTACTCCCTCATCAAAAACTACCAAGTGTGACCGTTGGGGGGGTTAATATTATAAATAAATTATAAGTACTTACGACTATCATCTCCGACGGCTCGAGTACGAAGCATTCGTTGGGTCTCCTGGCGCTGCCACCCGTCCGCTTGCCGAAGCTGCAACACAAATGGCCATATTGCCCCACGTTAGATATCACCGTCGTCAAACTTCGACCATCATTCAATTGCAAAAAAAAAAAAAATACAGTTGTCGAGCCTGCAATAATGCAGGGTGCGAATCAAAGTTCCGAGTATTCATCGGGTCACAAATCAAATTAAAATCAGCGGAGATCGAAATTCCGACTGATTAAATTTTCGACAGGCAGGAAGATTGGCTGCCATCTTCACGCCGGCCGACCGTACTTCGCCACTATACCCATCAATTCGTTTTCGGGATTATAATCGTTCGGGAAATTGTCATTCAGAGCCACGACGATTTGGAACACTCATCTTCGAATCATTTTAATTCGATTCATTGACCTTTCGGCACATTGAATATTGGAAACTTTGATCCGCACCCATGAACCACAACATCGACACAACGCGGGGGTCATTTTCCGGGGATGGGCATTCGTGCTTGACATATAGAAAAAAGCTTATGTGTCCCACTCGAAGAGAGTGCGAGTAAGAAGAACTCGTGACCGACCTTCACCCCGCAATATTTTTTGTGCGTGGGCGAAGCACGTTGGCACTCAAAGCCACCGCCGTTAGTACTATCTGCGGTGTGTGGCACGTGTTTGCCCCTTGTCCGTAGAACCGAAACAATGTCCCGCACGAACTTTGTGCGTGTCGACGGGAATGACGATTTCGCCATTCGTACGTACAGAATAATTCATCGTAGCCGAATTATTTGGAACACAATTGGACAAGAATGGGTAAACAGTCACGTGTGTCTAGACGTCATCTTAATGGGGCTCGAGTCGGGATGGTAGCAGCAAGAATCCCGCTGCATCGTTTTATTTATTCGACTGATGAGATATAAAAATTCATGCATAAATTAAATCGTCATCGGCATTACTTTCGCAAGTTTTGTAGGTTACTTTTTTCATTAATATTTACTACGTAGTATAAATTATTGATCCCTTCCCCCAATAAAAAAAGCCCTGAACTCTCAACCAAGTCCAGGCCAAGCATCAAACACTGAGTGGGGGATGGATTTTGGATACAAGACGTTCAGCTACGGAAGGCCCTTCTGTATTTTCTACCCTGCTTTATTCGCACCCGTGCTTTCGTTGCCCATATTGTTCGCGATAAGCCACATAATCCTCAACAGTTCGTGGCTGAGCATTTTCAACCCCCTAATAAATTATCTTTCCAACATGTTTTACGAGAAATATATGTAAATGTTCCAAATAAACTTGCTTCCATCTTCTCGTCCTTTTTCCGCACTTGCCCTTCCTGTCCTTGCCCGACATAAGAGGCAATTTCCTCGCTGGCTGGCGCCTTTCTCCGACGCAACAACACCCCGTCAACGACGCAGTTGTCCGACTGAGACGTAAATGACCGATCTATACGACGCTTTCAAAGATGGGAAATAAGGATGAGCCGTGACGTTCGTCTCCAAACGTTTCTATGCGGATGGTCCAACTACGTCGTTTCGTTATTATCGCTATTGGGTTTACGAGGCGTATCGTTTTCACCGAGAGTTTCGGATTTCACGAGAAAAAATATATTGCTGATTTTTGTCAGTAGAATAATACAAATATGTCCATTTGAGGTCGACTAAAATTGTTGGGACGTAATATTAATGGCTTCGACAATTTTTTTTCCGTGAAACGTGGAATGCCTCAAATTGACTCGTATCGTGAGCCTAATGTTATAGGAAAATGGGTTATTCCAGTATGTAAAAACGATCTTGGAAATCTTTGAATTATGGATTTCAATGGAGTTTGTACAATATCGATTTACAATTTTACATATTCATATTACCCCGAGTCCCATTGATATTTAGAACAATAATACAATAAAGAATGAATTTTTATTATATTATTTAATTTAATAATAATAATAATCATTATTATTAATATTAAATATTATTTTTATTATTATTATTATTAATGTATTGATTTATTTATTTATTGTTCTTCCAAAACAATAGTGAGCTAGTGACGCGTAAGCAATTTACCAGAGTGTCCCTACGACCTTCCAAAACTCATATCTCGTGTAATACATAATCGCACACATCATCATGTCACGCAAGGAAATTTTTTTTTTCGTACACACGCGCAACGTGTTGAGACCAAAGATTACGCGAACGCGTAGATAATTCCAGTCAGCAAACACATGTAATGTAATATCGCTCGACGAGGATGTATATCACTAGCTACGTCGTGCGGCTATCGGCCAGCTAACCTACGATTCAGCATCCGTGTTTACCGTCAATTCGTCCCGACGTACAGTGCCGACAGATGTTCCCTTGGGGTGAATTTTGCCCGGAACGTTGTCGGACCAGTCCTCAAATCGAGAATGACATGGTATATGGGATTATGGGGAGAACCCGATGGACCGGGACAAAACGGTCCGGTCGAATGCGATTTTTGGTAACATTGAATACCATAACTCATTCAAAATTGTTCAGGTTCTTGAAACCCATCAACGGATCCAAGACTGTTATGTATCAAAAAATCCGGTGATATTCTATGAATGATATGTCAAATTCGAATTGATGAGTGCGAAATGAACTAGACGCTGTATTTATATTTTTACACCCTCAGAAACACCGAATTTTCCTACAAAATCATCAAGAATTTCCCCTTTGGGCGACAATCGGTACAATTACGCTGCGGGCAGCGACGTGGCCGCGTCTGCTGCTCAGATATACCATATTGCCCCATTTTGTACCTCATAGTGGGAGTTGGGAGGGACACCTATATATCTATCAGTTCACGATTCGGTCTTTTATCGTTCAATAGCATTCAGAAAACGTACCACAGCCAACTATATCACCAACGGTCGATTAGTCACGTCAAATGAGTGGGCCGAGGCGAGGAGGTGAGATGGGGGGGGGGGGGGGGGGGAGGCATCACCCCCTCCCCCCGATAGTGGTTCTCGAAACATCACCGCCAAAACGAATCGTGAATGGTATAGATACAGGATAATCCTATATGTCCGAGAGAATTCTAGTCGTCGGGTCTGGAGGGTTCGAGGGGGCCAACAACAGACGGGGTGGTCCCCATTCAATTCCATCACGCGGTATACAATATTGCTTCGAATACAATATCGCCCATGCCGCTATATAAATGTGCCTGCTGCCGTTTCATTGCGAGTTCTCGACAACGCATCCCCCGATCGTTTTCATCGAATACCTCTTCAATGATTCGTCACATCTTATTTGTCTCTCTGTCATTCCCCCATGGTCGTTGTTTTATCGAAAGTTATTCCACAGATTCGAATACGGACGTAACAAGTTATCGTCAATGGATAACTTGAACACGGTGAGCCATTGAAACATTGAATTACAGGTTTTATCTTTGCTGAATATAACAAATCTTGTTGGAAATTTTATCGTTGCTGTATTTTATATTACAATTCGAATGCCGAATATCGTTTCGCCGATTTATAACTGTTGACTTATTTTTATTTATTAATTTTGTTATTTAGGTTATTTTTTCATTTTATTTTTCAATCGAACCATTTCAATGATTCTGGAATATATAAAAGAGTTTTGTTAAATGGAAACAGGTCAGTTTTCGTTCGTTTTTTTCTATCGTAAAATTGGTAAAATTGTTACAATTCGATTCCGGGTTTCGAACGATGGGCCTGTCCTGGTTGCGGATGAAAAAAATAAAATAAAAATAAAACATGCTGGACGCATATAGATAACGCCACGTTGAATCGAGTGGCTGTCGTTCCAGTTTCCCCGCAATTTCGAATATCGTTCGAAAAACGAGATATCAGCCTCGGGCTCGAGGTTCCCATTTTGCAGAGGAGTGCATCGACAATACGCGTACGATCGACCGGTCCGAGAAAACAGTAAACCCGTACGAACAGATCACGCAGACACATTCGATTCCATCACGTTCTGGTTTCGCAGGATAGACATTCAATTTCATTACCCGAGCATCGTTTATCGTGATATATACCATACTGATCGAGAATTACTCTCGATGGGGAACATTCTCAACGTTGTATAGCCCCGGGGCAAAATGGCATACCTGAACAAAAGACGCCTACTCGCTTGAAACGCCCGAGGCCAAGTTTTTGGCACTGTTTGCATGTGAATTGATAAATATGTGATATATTCTTAGGGTGTGCCATTTTGACGGGTTTCTTTGTCGGATTCGAGTGTACCGTTTCGCCCCTGGGTTCCCCCTATATACACGTACACACAAAGGTACGTGACCATTATATTATCCCTCTTTGGACAATTTATGTGGCGGGTAACTGCAGACACACCAATGCCAAGATTGTGACGTATTTTAGCGAATGATATATATCATTCATACGTACCTATATATAATTTGAACTGATTGGAGAAAGTGTATGATTCTGGGTCTACAAACCACGTCCACTGAGGGCGTTGGAAAATATACACCGATGTCGTAGGTACCACGCAAAAAAGTATCGACATCTCACGTACTCAATTGTATTATCGTAAAAACCAACCTGATCTTTTGTAGAGCTGAAATAAGTGCATTCTACTGGAGGGGGTATTTACTGTGACAAATAATAGTGAAGGTATTCTTGCAATTTTTTGTTTTGGAAGAAAGTTCACACAGGAATTTTCTAAAATATCTATCACAATTTGTTGATATAAGCAAGATAAAAAAATACATTGATAATAATTTTATTGCCTCCACCCTCGACCTCGGAAATCAGTACTACACAAAAAATATTCAGCATAGTTGTATCAGTGGTTATGCCACGGCGGAGGTAATTTTTAGCTCGAAGAATAACAACATGGCCGGCCTTCAACATTTTTTTCAATTTGAATAATTTTTGAAGGTCTGCCATTTTTTTCCGTGCGATGCTGCTATCACTGTGTCGTAAATCCGAACAAACGTAAAATCACAGCGTAATTTCGAAGAATATTGGTCCCATCACTTTTTCCCATAATTCGAAGAAAAAAGGACTCGGAAAAATGGCGAAAACTCGATTTTTTATTCGACCACTCCCCGAAATTTCTATCATAGAAAATAGTCAAATGATTACTGTCCTTCGCTGAAAACGGAAAATTGGTGCAGAGAGGTGTCACTCAACGTTCAGGTATTAGGCGTCCAGCAGCGAGGACCTCGTCCTTTCCAATTCCCATCCGTTTACATCAACGAAACGTTTCGAGCCGTTTATTTGGACTGCCCAGCACATACAGGCTGTCCACTCAGCCTAATGAACATTTTCATCGCCCCGTCATCCCGATCGTGTCCACACGTCACCACGCTCGAGCGTTTCCACCCCGAGGTTTCCACTTTATCCCACCTCTCTCCCCTCCCCCTTCGCCTACACGATTTTTCGAACGGTGAGGTATTATCCGGACGTAATGCGAGTCCGATTCGATTACCAACCGAATACGCGGATGATTCGAGTGAAATGCGCGTCGATGAATGTTTATTTTCCTCATGTTAGGCACATGAGATACGGCAAGCGCGTCTAAATAACTTGCGTTACAAAAAAAACCTGGTAAAAAAAATCGTTTAAACACAATTCGTGTCAGAGTAGATTCTTTTCATCTGTAATTTGTGTTAAAACAATTCCGGCAAAAAACGTTCTGTAGGTTTAGGTTTAGACTCGGGTTGTTTGGGATTATTGTGGGTTGAGTTTTCGCTTTTCCGCAATGTAAATTGCGTTTCTTCCGTTCACTATTAAGGCGATTTGTTGTTATTCTCAAAATTATAATTTCCTGCTTGATTGTTTCGGGAAGAAATTGGTCGGACAAAAAAATGTTCTATCTGTTTGTTTTTTTTTTTTAAGAAAGTTACTTTGACGGAGTCTTCTTTGATAAAGTTTTTTCTAGACACCGACCGGCGATACAATCAGCCCGTTTGTAGCGCTAAAACGCATCGGAGCCGATAATCGAGTATCGAATTTCGTTTCGTTCCCACGACTGGAAGCACGTGAATAAAATCGTTTATCGTTAACAGAACGAAACAAGATACGTCAGAGGAAAATGATGGAGGTTCGGATATTGAATAACCGATTCGTGTGTTGTATGTACGAATAAAAACTCACCAGACGGAAAATCTTCTACGTGGAAAAGCCGGAGGCGGCGGTGGTTGAACTCGATGAGTCCGATCGACGCTCTCGCTTCTGAGGGCTTGCACGGCTTTTGGAACGGCCCTGAAGGGCTCCTGCGGTCCGGTGGCTTTGCATCCCGAACCAGGAGCGTTAAACGTACCAACGGAACCCGGCCCGTCCACGAAATTACCAACACCGCCACCGTGAAAACTGTTCCATCGTCTCACTGGTCCACGACTCGGCGCCGAACTGTTCGCTCCACGAAGTTGGCTCGTGTGTTTGTGCATACTGCTTTCCCAAATTTATATAAGTATATATACATCTACGTGTATGTATACATATATATGTGTGTGTATGTATTCGCCTATCTATAGCGAATTATCCTCAACGGTTTTCCGCTATTCCCGTCGTTTTCTTCTCATTCCCAACGCGACGATAATCCACCGAACTGGCAACGCTGTCACGATTCGGCTTCATTTTTATTCTTTAAAATTTTTTTTTGTTACCGTAACTCTTCACAGCCGCATTGTTTCTTCGATTTTTCTTTCAGCTCCGCACTCCCGATATTCGACGATTTTTTTTCTTGTTTTTTTTTACCTATTTTTATTTCTTTTTGTTCCCGTCGTTCGATCGAACTTTTTGTTTCGTGATATTTTTCATCGTCGCGACGATGGAAGGGACACAATCGAATCTCGAGAGGCTCCGAAAGCTTCGCTATTTTTCGTCGTCGAAATAC
The DNA here is from genome assembly GCA_963971145.1 of Sussaba pulchella. Classification (NCBI taxonomy): domain Eukaryota; kingdom Metazoa; phylum Arthropoda; class Insecta; order Hymenoptera; family Ichneumonidae; genus Sussaba; species Sussaba pulchella. The sequence goes on from OZ020168.1 coordinate 7,441,540, forward strand.
GAGGGAAAAAGTCGTCGCTTTTACCGACGAGCCTAAAAAGAAATATTGGTTTCGATATAAAGTTTGTCGATGAATTTCGATTCATCGCGCTTTAAGATGACCAAATGATTAAACTTTTCGAACCAGCTCCGAACGTTTTTTCCATTTTGTTAAATTATTTATTATTTTTTAAATACTTTTTTTGAAGAGTTTCTAGAAAAAGTGTGCCCGGTGTAACACCGCTTATAAAACGCTCGCTATAGCTGCGTACTCGAGCCAACCGTGTGTATAAAGTCGCTGGTGTTTGTTTCCCGATGAAAAACGACGATGGCACGACACCGTTCGGAGGGCTCTCTCTCCCCCGGGACCGTGATAAATCCGAGACAGACGAAAGGGGACGAGAGAGTCGAGATAGAGAAGAGGGACGAGGAGAAGTTCTTACCGGGTAAACCGCACGTTCTATCGCTCGTTGGTAGCCGCAATGCACAGCCAGCACTTTTTTTTTGTACACCATTGGAGCTTAATCGTGTATCGCGATGAGAGTCTCGAGTAATCGTCGCACGGGGCGCGCTTTCTCGTGGAATCATCGTGGAAATACCCATTGCCCGGGGAAAGTATTCTTCTCGGACGGGTTTTTAGGTGCGGGCGACGGAAGAATAACATTCAATTGTATTTTCTACGCGTCGTGTATAGAAAGGGGGAGTTTTTTTGATTGATCGTAATTGACGTGTTAATGAGAACGGTCCGATGGGAATAGAACCGAATTTACATAGGCTTCCCGAGGATGGGAGGAAAATGGAAACCTTGGGAAAAATTGGACAGTCAAATGTGATTACGAAGAGGGAAAAAGGGAGGGGCAAAAAGGCATATATCAAGGCTATCAAGGCTATCGGTAGAAAAAACGTCGATGGTGAAGGCGAGTATTGAAAGAAGCCGGGAGAGATTGAGGGGCGACTGAGTGACGGATTCCAATTATAGGATGCCTACGAACTTTGAGGCTTTCCGCTTTAAGGAATCCGCTGTCGGGGATTTGCGTCGATAATATTGTGAATTCGAATTGGAACTTGTGCAGAAATGAAACGTAATATTTATGACTTATCTATATTTTTGTAGAAGGAACTATGATAATGGCTTTGATGATAATGCGATATTAAATAGGTCTTTTTCAATAGAACAACACATTTTTTACGGCCTTTTGGTTTTGGCCCTTCAGTCAAGAGTTGTTTGCTTCCAAAGTCGTTATCAGATTGTCCTATCCCTTCTTATTTACAAACTTTCGATGCAAAAAATCTCAAAAAATTCCACAACGTAACTTTTAATTAGTACTTTCAATAAATCTTATGACGAACACTTTAGCAAAAATAGTTTATAAAAAATGTATGAATAACTCTTTTACGGCAGCAAGCAAATTTGTCAACGTGAAATAACTCCTCATAAGTATCATAAGTTAGAAAAAATAATAGAGAGAATGGCTACAAAGCCCCATCATGTGTTTAAGACCTTGTTGACCGATTTTTTAATTTTGCCCCAGGACACCCTATATCAGTCACACAAGACGTACAATCGGCCCAGTTGGCTTTTTAATGAAGAGAACCTATCGGAGCAGCGTTCATTGATATTCACTGAGCTCTCGGAGATGCTTCGGAGCACAAGCTCGAGTCTATTCCCATGGATATTCCGAGTATATTATACAAGATGTAACCCGCCCCCTTCCCACGTCCACCGGCATCCATTCATATTCAAATGGCTCCTCTCATATCTCTTCGCTTCGTCTCTCTTTCTCCTACTATTAATTCTGTCCAGTATTTGAACTTTAATTTTCACAATGTGCGAGCCCATAAAAGCGAGCCCTGCTCTTCGAAAGCACGGTAGGTGCTTCCTACCTCTGGATCGATTCCGTAAAACGATATCAAAATTATTCGGATAAAATTATATACGACGAGAGTAAATATACAAAATTATTTTTATCGTCGAAAGAAATATAGACCAGTTATATATATTTTTTTAAATTATCGTGTAAGCTGTTATGATCGCAGAGAAATTATGCGGTGACAGCAATGTCGTCACGATCAGTTTTCAATCAGATCGATGGCAGTACGCTCATGAGATTTCTGGTTGTCTATTTGTTATATGTAGGTTATAAAAGGTTTGAAAAAACAACAATACAATAAAAAACAAACGATATGACAATAGAAACAAAAGACAAGAAACAATCAAATAATAGAAAGAAAAAATAAAATAATAGAAGCAAAAATTGTTGAGCATAGCTCGAGAATCGAGACAATTAAAAAAAAAAATGAATTAGATGGCTAAATTTCACATACTCGTGAAATAAGTAAGAATATGTTTTACAATTCGTTAGAATACGTAATCTCGTATCTGACGCATTCAACATCGACTGCTAGGGTACGCAGAGACGAACAAGTTCATCATGCTGCGAGACACCCGAGTCCGCCTAGAGGGAATACAGAAGGTAAAACTTTTTATAACGTTTCGCAACTTCTGGTTATCTGGCCGGTAACTTTTCGAAACTGTACGGCACAGCGGGTCGCAGAAACCGATACGCCTGTGGCAATAGCGAACCATCAAGCGGTGGTATATTGTGTGCCACCAGAAACTCTCGAATACATGTCTCGCCGTTCGTTACTATTGTGGGTGTACTTTGAAAACTGCGATATATTTTCCATTACACGTGGTTGCGCGAACGGATGGACCGAATGAATTCCAACCACATTCTCGTTCCACACGTTTTGATCTCACGAACAGAGATGAGCATTCATTCGTTGGAAATGTATTTAAAATACGTTTATTACTGAATAATCATGGATTTTAGTCCGTATTAAATGGTATGATTCGTAATAGGACGTCGATTCAATTTTCAATTATTTAGAATTATTTATTATGATATTATATTTATATTTATTTGTATAATATAATATGTATGATGATAATATTGTACATATATAATTATATATTGTATTTTTTTAAAATAATTTATTATAATATTGTATCATACATAATATTATTCATTATATCATGATTATTATTTATTATATTATTATTCATTGTATCATCATTATATTCATATAATATAATATTATATTTGTAGGTAAATTCACATAATATTATTGACGGTTTATTATTTCCTCTTTTTCTAAATTTATTATTTATTTTTTTTATCGCAGAATTGTGAAGATTTTAGATGTTTAACGATAATTAACCGGTTATTTGTTCGAAAATATATGATATAAACTTGCAAATAATTATAGATTTAACTAGGGACGAGTCCTGCTTGCGAAAAAATTCGAATGCAACTCAATTCAACGAACAAAACCGAAAAAAACGCCAAATTCCGCATCCAATCTCAAACGTGTTTCGAAAGTTTCAAAAACGTTGGAATAATCGATAACGCCATGGTGCGTCGTCGAATGTAGATGTTTGTGAAAAGAAGAAATGTGTGAAACGTTTGACGATTTTACACTTGGTCACAATGTACCGTAAGCGGGACTTACTGTACACAATAAGCGTAAAATAGAAAGACCCGACTACGGGTTTATAAACGGAACGGTAAGGTCTCGGTGCTACCGCACGACGTTCAAGCGTGTTGAACATGCATTGGTACGTCGATGGCTCCCGTGCGGATCCCTGGGAGTGCGGTACACAGAAACCAGTGCTTGGAGTGTATACCGCGCGGATTCTACGCAGCGTAATAATCCGTCTGTGGAATAGAAAATTTCAATTTCCAGCGAAATCCTCGAAGCGTATCTTCCGGTGCAACGATCTCGGAACCGAACAACAGCGCAAGCTCGCCTCGGATCCCTATTAGGTTCGACCATACTACAGTGATGCGGATAGATATATTATTTTTTCAAATAAATTAGTATATGATTAATTAACCTGCGATAGTTTAAATTCTCCATTTTATTACGAATTTTACATTTCTGCTATTAGTGTCAATAATTTGGATGAACCATAGTTCTACAATGGATTTCGATATTTTTCAGAAAGTATATATATTTATAATGGTATCTATATATCGACGCTGCTTACGAAAACTAGCACGTTTCAGATTTCTTACGAAAACAAGCACGTTTCTAATTTCACCGCGAAAACTAGCACGTTTCGATATTCGCCGCGAAAACTAGCATGTTTCGGCTTCGACCCCTAAATTAAGCAGGCCGAAACATGCTAGTTTTCGCGGTGAAGATCGAAACGTGCTAGTTTTCGTGGCAAAAGCCGAAACGTGCTAGTTTTCGCGGTGATGCCAAACGTGCTTGTTTTCGTAAGAAATTTGAAACATGCTAGTTTTCGTAAGCAGCGTCGATATATTATGAGATGAGATATTTATGTATTTATATATTTATATGTATTTCATTCTGATTATTCCGTAATTTTATTCATGGATAGAAAAATGCAGATATGTATATTTTATAGAAATTATATACATATTTATACAGTTATTCTAACAATTATTATATAAATAGATACATAGAAATGTATATATTCATATTATAAATATTCAATTTTCGTCATTATATATATATTTTTCCAAATAGAGTAAAAAATTGCTTATATTTATCTACTTTCTATTGAAAATTATAATACATTGTTGAACTATAATCCATCCAAATTGTTCGTGATAATTGCGATAATGCTACGTGTTTGAAACATTATTTTAAGTACACTGGCATTTTCACGGAGAGTACTTCAATGGATGCTGCCTGAGATTATACCTACGTATACCCTGCTACAACTCGCCTCGCGGTTTTTTTTATACAGATACTCATGCATATGCGTGTACAGCAAAGGTGAGTTCTGGCACAGCCAGCGGGTAATTATCCTGAGGCGGTTCGAAACTCGTAACGCGAGTTTGAGTTGCACGATGCTGGTGTTCCGTAAAATATTTTGCTCTGCAGCTCGCACGTATAACGGGGAAAAAAGCCATTATGACTGAAAAGACATTTTTTTTTAACCGAATAAGAACACAGGTACGAAAAATAATTATCCAGCCGCGACGAACATAGACTCGTCTTCGTTTTCGCTTCTTTTTTCTCACGGGCCCTCGTACGCTGGAGGAAAATAATCCTGATCATGACCGCATGCTCTGTCCGTCGGATATTTCATGCGGAAAATTCATTTTTGCAAACAAGATGAACGCGAAATGCTTCGGTTCTTACGAATACACTGGAAAAGGTCATCGTTTCGAGGCATCCATGAGAATTGAAAGGGGTCGAGTAGTTCAGTCGATTACTTAACCCTCAAAGGTTACTCGGGTTTAAGAGGTCCTTCTCAACATTTCTGCGTTTGAATGTGTGTCAAGCTTGCGAAAAAATTGTGTTAATAATTATTCTAGTTTAAAAAAATCATTGAGTCGACTTTTTTTACTCGAAAATTTCTATCTTCATCTCGATAGTTATCTATATAACCATAAGGTCGATTAAATCTTCAAACCTCACAATTTTTCAACACTGAACATCGATACGAGGAAGCCAAATGAGACATTGATGAAAAATAGAAGTTTTATTAATATAACAAAAATAAATAAATAAAGATCAACGAATATCCCTCTGAACGCTTTAATGTGACAGATAGAAGGAATCTCTGGGAACCGAGTGGACAGAAGATCCATTGCACGTGCGTTCAAGAGCAATCTTCCCACCGACCTAGCTGTGCCATGCTATACGGTTCTCCGCTCCGAATATTTTCAAAGAATCGTGCTAAGGACACAAAAGTGCGGAAGGTAACTTTAATTTTCTCCTGAATCGTTTCTCTCGAAAACGATTTTTTTTTCGATCTGATACCATTCGAAAAAGCTAATGACATTTGTTAGGCCTCATTCGAGAAGCTTCAAAGAGTCCCTATTATTTTTTCGCAGTTGAAATAACGACTAGCATGCCTGTAACATACGTTTGAACTTGTCATACCCCATGTGCACAATACGTAATTTTTTAGAGGTGTGCACGACAAAGGTTAAAAGAAAAAAAAATGTTTAAAAAACGGAGCTCAGTCCATTGTGCGGCGTAGCCTAATCCGAAAGATTCTTGCGTTCAATCTCTCACACTTTTGCGGACGTTTGCAACGCCGTTGATGGCGATGGCGCTGCGAAATAGGCGACGCGCTAACAAGCCGCGTTCCCATAATAGTCAAGAGGAATTACGCGCGGCCCTTGGCAGGTTGTAGGAAACTTTCCTACGTTTGCCGACTGGTGGCATGAAGAGATGTGTAACCAATGATAATACATGTAGATTTTTCATGCATTATAGGTCAGCAGGAATAAGGGCTTGGATATTCACAAAGAAAGGAATGAATAGAAACAGGAGTGAGCTGGAGGGGGGCAGGAAGTGGTAGTTGCGATCGTGAGAATTTTTTCGTCAAGCGCCAAATTACCGTGGACGAGATTTAAGCATTGCGGATTTCATTTTTCAATAACTGGATAATAAAACGAGTGTGGTTAGTAGAGTGGATTAGTCGAGGAAAATTTAGAAGGGAGGGAGAGGGGGGATGGCTGTCACAAAATCATTAAACGATCTTTGAATGGAATGACAATAAATTGCGCGAAATTTTATCAATTGGATTGGAATACCGTTGAAATAGTTTAAGAAGGCACATTCTTGTATGAATTTGTTTACTCTGTTCAATATTAGATCGCTCATTTCATTGATCGTTTTCAAAGGAACAAGTATATTGAAATAATTTCGTTGAAATAAAAAAAGATGAATTGAACGTATGATAAATGAAAATGCAATAATATAAAGAAATAAAGAAAGAAAAGGAATGAACGTATAGAAATCGGAATAAATGTATTTTCATTGCACGTAATATAAAAAAAAATATAGATATACGATATCATGCCCTTCAACGCTCATTTTCGTCTCGCCGAAGCTCGACAGCGTTCGCGATGCAACGAGAGTGGGGAAGCTCGCTATCTCGATCCGGACTTTGTCGGCACCGGATTCGCTTCCGTGCCCTTCCGCGCGCACACACTCGCTCTCTCTCGCTCTCTCATTTGCTCCTCGAATCCTCTTCATCGTTCTTTCATTGCATATCCTCGCTTTCACGGAGGAACCCTCTCTGAGCTTATATAATCTCGAGCCATTCACCATCGTTACCGTACGGATGTGCTGTATAGCGCGGCACGATATACGACATAATTCATCCGACGGATTTTCCGTATTACTCTCTTTCAGCACCCGTTACGCTCGATAGTATGAAGCTTATGGGCGACGACGGAAGTGCGAGAATTTTGCATTTTTTATTTATTACGGCGATCACGAAGATTGAGTGGTTCACGTTTATTCTTCGAAATTTTGCTTCGATATTATAAAAATCTTGATCGTCATCCGCTCCGGCCGAATTGATGTATTTTATATATTACGGGCATGGTCGCAATATACCGTCGA
>OZ020168.1:7449118-7564118 GCA_963971145.1 Sussaba pulchella
AATCTGTGGATACCCACACCCAAGAAGAAGACGATCCGATGAAAATTGTGGATTTTCATATTCTAGGCTGTTATATCCGATGAGGGGGTAGGTCTTCGGGTCGAAGGGGTGGAGCACTAAAATCATTCGATGCATATTTTAAAAGCACCTAAATCTGTGGATACCCACACCCAAGAAGAAGACGATCCGATGAAAATTGTGGATTTTCATATTCTAGGCTGTTATATTCGATGAGGGGGTAGGTCTTCGGGTCGAAGGGGTGGAGCACCAAAATCATTCGATGCATATTTTAAAAGCACCTAAATCTGTGGATACCCACACCCAAGGAGAAGACGATCCGATGAAAATTGTGGATTTTCATATTCTAGGCTGTTATATTCGATGAGGGGGTAGGTCTTCGGGTCGAAGGGGTGGAGCACCAAAATCATTCGATGCATATTTTAAAAGCACCTAAATCTGTGGATACCCACACCCAAGGAGAAGACGATCCGATGAAAATTGTGGATTTTCATATTCTAGGCTGTTATATCCGATGAGGGGGTAGGTCTTCGGGTCGAAGGGGAGGAGCACCAAAATCATTCGATGCATATTTTAAAAGCACCTAAATCTGTGGATACCCACACCCAAGAAGAAGACGATCCGATGAAAATTGTGGATTTTCATATTCTAGGCTGTTATATTCGATGAGGGGGTAGGTCTTCGGGTCGAAGGGGTGGAGCACCAAAATCATTCGATGCATATTTTCAAAGCACCTAAATCTGTGGATACCCACACCCAAGGAGAAGACGATCCGATGAAAATTGTGGATTTTCATATTCTAGGCTGTTATATTCGATAAGGGGGTAGGTTTTCGGGTCGAAGGGATGGAGCACCAAAATCATTCGATGCATATTTTAAAAGCACCTAAATCTGTGGATACCCACACCCAAGGAGAAGACGATCCGATCAAAATTGTGGATTTTCATATTCTAGGCTGTTATATTCGATGAGGGGGTAGGTCTTCGGGTCGAAGGGGTGGAGCACCAAATTCATTCGATGCATATTTTAAAAGCACCTAAATCTGTGGATACCCACACCCAAGGAGAAGACGATCCGATGAAAATTGTGGATTTTCATATTCTAGGCTGTTATATTCGATGAGGGGGTAGGTTTTCGGGTCGAAGGGGTGGAGCACCAAAATCATTCGATATATTTTCGAGAAGCACCCAATTCTTTGGATTCTTACACCCGAGGAGAAGACGATTCAATTAAAATTATGGATTTTCATTATTGAGGCTTTTGCACACGATTAGGGGGTAGGTTTTCGGGTCGAAGGGGTCGAGCATCAAAATCATTCGATATATTTTCTAGAAGCACCTAATTCTTTGGACCCTTACACCCGAGGAGAAGACGATTCAATAAAAATTATGGATTTTCATTATTGAGGCTGTTGCACACAAGTAGGGGGTAGGTTTTCGAGTCGAAGGGGTCGAGCACTAAAATCATTCGACATATTTTCGAGAAGCACCTAATTCTTTGGACTCTTACACCCGAGGAGAAGACGATTCAATTAAAATTATGGATTTTCATTATTGAGGCTGTTGCACACGATTAGGGGGTAGGTTTTCGAGTCGAAGGGGTCGAGCACTAAAATCATTCGATATATTTTCGAGAAGCACCTAATTCTTTGGACCCTTACACCCGAGGAGAAGACGATTCAATAAAAATTATGGATTTTCATTATTGAGGCTGCTGCACACGATTAGGGGGTAGGTTTTCGAGTCGAAGGGGTCGAGCACCAAAATCGTGCGTTACGTATTTCCGAAGCACTTGAATTTAAGAATCTTTTAGTGCAAGAAGAAGTCGGTTTGTCCATAATTACGGATTTTCGTAAAAACCCCGACGGTCAAATAACGAGAGGGTGACTTTTCTGGGCGAAGGGGTTGAGCTAACATTTTTTTTTTTTTTTATTTCGAAAGCACTTAAAAAGCACCTAATTCCTGCATAGTTTTTATTTGGAATTTTGCATTTTCGACGATTGCCGCTGCTGGCTTGACGTCAAGCTGGCAGAGGTTTTTTGAAAATGCTCCCCTGCCCAAATTTTTCGAGCACTAAAATTATAAACCGAGCACCAAAATAGCACCTAAAAAGCACCTAATTTAGGTGCAGAGTAATTTCAAATCGGAGAAATGTCGCTGCTAGCTTGACAAGGGTGAACTGGGTCGGCAAAAAAATATTGAAACCTCGGTAGAATATCTATATTTTTGATAACAGTATCAAAAATTAAAATTAGAAAATGGTACGTATTGCCCCCGAACATTTTTTCTTTTGTACCCCGTGTATAATCCTCGAGAATTCCGTTTATCGAGAACCAAACCGTATTATTCACGCATTTGTTAGCGATAAAGAGCCGTTATTTTGCTCAGGTATACCGTTTTGCCCCTCTCCCTCCGCCGCCCCGCCGTCGTCAATCTCCTATTACGCAAGTTCGGATCAGATTCATCGTTTATGTACGGAAAAATTGCAATCCGTGAGTCATAAATCCCAGCAGGATAGTTTCGATGTATCAGCGATGTTACAGGAAGTAGGACCGCGGGTTGGGGGAGGGGTAGGAGGCAGGAAGAGCCATCTGGAAGGATCGCGGCAGGTCGATATCCGAACGAGGAAATTAAACCGCGCGCGCACGTTTTTCAAAGGAATAAGTCTCGGTGAAACGTTTGTTGCGAACATTATTTATTCGCGGCAATGGAAACATATACGCCCGTCATATTTCTGTTAAACCACGCCGACATAACTACATCGTGCTATGTAATTATTACGGGATTCGCGCAATTTTTTTCTTTTCGCGCTTCTATCATACGTCCATGCGTGAACATTCTGACAGAAGGAGAGGAAGAGAGAGGAACGAGAGATCGAGTGAAAGAACATATGCATATATCGAGTACATGAAGATACGTATTTTTTTCATATGGAATTGGGCATATATATTTCATATAGGGACCGTGTACCATCCAGGTGACTCATGTATTAATATAAGTGAATAAATAAATAAATAATAATAATAATAATAATAATAATAATAATAATAATAATAATAATAATAATAATAATAATAATAATAATAATAATAATAATAATAATAATAATAATAATAATAATAATAATAATAATAATAATAATAATAATAATAATAATAATAATAATAATAATAATAATAATAATAATAATAATAATAAAACACGTTTTACTGTATTATTATTAATATGAATTCACATATAAATTGTACTTAGATTGCATAGGCGAATTGTATCAAGTCAGTGATTACTATAATTAGATTATTATTATTCATAGATTATTCAACCCGTATACAGAATATATGTGTCGAATTTACTACATAAAACTTCATATAGGATTTTTCATACACTCCATATATATATATTTTCCCCACTTGGGATGAAAAGAAAAGAGGACGCGGAATGATTTGAATATCGGAGAAAAGGAGAGTCACGTCACAAATGTGCTTGGGATGATTAACGAGTCAAACCTTGACCGTCATCCGTCTGGTCGAAATTCAAATTACGTAAACCCGTCTCAAATTATATTTCGTTAATAACGACACGTACCGCTCATTGACATCGTATGATTCAAAATGTGCGCATATAAGACCCAAGGATGGCCGACGCGATAACGTTTATAAAAGCTTTTAACCGCTGCTAAACTGCAGTCGCGACGGGGTTATACGCACGCCAATTAAATCCGCGCTCCAGTTATTCTCTTGGCCGACAACAAAACAAAACGCCACATGACAAACGTCGAATCGTCTGCTAGCTGAACTCTGGTGGTTCTTCATTTCGTTAATACGCCGGAGAGAACTGTGCACAGCCATTAATCACACCGGGCCGGAGATGGGCATGCATTCGCTGAAAATGATTTTAATTGCTATTTGAATGTTAGAATCAATTGCATGACAATAATTCGTCAAAATTATTTATTGTCATTGCTGAAATGTGAAAATTTCGATTGTTTCGTGATGATTAATCCAAGTTATTCGTTTAGAAAAGTATTCCAAATATCCAAACGTTTAAAATGTCGGGCTTGTCGATGATTCGATTAAAAAGTGATCAGGTAAATAAATGTTTAAAATAAAGGTAAAAATCGCGAAAACGTATATACAGGTACAACGACGTAACTTGTTGGGCAGCGTAAAGATGTCAGTAATTCGGAGGCAGATAGATAGATTTCGGCATTAATTTTGGACAATTGTTTTGCTTCGTCTCGGCGTAGAGTAGCGTATTTTATTCAGCCGGGCGATATAGGTGACTGAAAAAGGTTTGACCCGCCAATGGGTTTGGTTTTCGGGATTTTGATCTTTCGGGACATTGACAGTCGCATTCATGCCGATTCGAAAAATTTATTTTCGGAGCATTTCAACCTGCGTCGTTCATTGACCCGTAAAAACATCGAATTTTCGGGATTTCGATGAGAACCGCTCACAGAAGAGCCGTGAATTGAATGAGACGAAAGAAAAAATATGCACATGTGCCTTTCTGAATTGCAGGAGCAGTTGTGGCACTGGGTCAAGGGTCAGTGTCGCGTGCTCGAGAGTAACGAGTGTGCATATGCATGGCTTCTCTCGGCGTGCATCGACAAATCTTTCCAGACCCGACGTCGTAGGTCAAAGAAGGATAAACGAGAGAAGAAAACGAGGCACGAAGAGCTAAGCAGTCGAAAAAAGCGAATCTCGGCAAGCAATCTCATGTTGAATGACGAATTAAAATGAAAATACGGGAAGCACTGAATATTTATTCTTTTCCTTCGATGCAGTTAACGCAAGAATAATTACGAAAACAGTACGAAAATAATTTTGTAATTATTTATGTTATTAAGGTTATTCTAAAATATTTGTTTATTTTTTTTTTGACGCAGATAATGCAGGAATAATTACGAAAACAACGTTTTTATAATTATGAAAGATATCCTTGATACTTAGAAAATTACGAAACGTTGGGCATACAAAAAATCGTGGGCTCTCAAACGATCTCGAAGCTCCTGTAGGGAAGCTGAGTGCTCTCATCTGGGTCTACTGAAGAGAAAAATATAGCTGGATTAAAAATAATAAAAAGCCTTTTAGTGTCATTATAGTTGACCGCAGGCTTCATGATTGACACAGAAGCCGAATCGATATGCAGGGCGAACAATTCAATGATAACGAGACTTTTCGAGACAGTCCTAATAATCAATTTTTTAATGGCCTACCGATTATATAAATTTAAAAAAAATCATTATCGCGACGCTTGATAAAACGTGCCATCGTTTTGACGTTTCAATTGCCCTAACGTCGTACTAAAATTCCGTAAAGGTGATACTCGACTCGAATATTCGATAGCCGAATAATCCTCCGCACTTGTATGCAAATGATTCTATAATCACGATCAAATATTGACGTTAAACGGCGATGGAAATATTACAGTTTAGACTGTCGTTCAAGATGAGTTATCGTTAATTTCGTGAGGAGACATTTTTCCAAAGGATTAAGAATATTCTTAAAATGTTATTGAGTACGAGCGGAGCTGGTTCAAAAGCTTTTCGACGATAATTATATTTAATTGTCGCGTGTGTGTACCATCTACACGTACATATAATTTTTGTATCCATATATAAATTATACAAAAACAAAAGAAATTATATATATTATAAATATACGTATGGTACAATATAATGATGTAGTCTAATATATAACCATTCATAAAAATGGTTATAGATTACGTTGGTTACCATGAAACCATTGTATATACAATATATAAAATGCTAAATATTGTATCCATATATCAAATATATGGATATTAATTAATTTTCTAAAAATTCCATCGACGTGATTCTTCATCGACTTAAGTGCACTCACGCGACGTTCCTGAAAAAAAAACCAAACGAAAACAAACAACCAAAAAAACCTACTGCTCCAAACGTTTGCTCAATCCCCGAGCAACAATCTGTACTCGATTAGCGATTTAAATAATCCTGTGCACATTTGTTTCTCACATCTTTTTTTAAAAACCAAATTTCAACGCAATAAAAATATTTTTCGAACCAAAATAATGATCGAAATCTCGAAAATATCACGACACGGACACGTGGCACAAGCGAAAATACGTTGTTATTGCGATTAAAGCGCGTTCGTTACGAATATAGTTTTATCGTTGAATTGATAACGAAATATCCGAAACGAGAACTCGAAACTCGCGCCGCGCCGTCCGAATCAACACTGCTGGCGTCGACCGCAGTGAATCCGAACAAAACACACAACCAGCCCGTGGCGGGGTACACAACGCCGCCGCAGCGCTCCCTGTAGGATGATCTTTGCGTCAACGTTGGCGCTCGTCGCGTCGTAGCGGATCGTGAAAGCCCCGCAGCGGCGAAGTTCGACCCGCACCCGGAGGCTGGCAATATTGTCGATGGACCGAAGAGTCTGCCCAAGGTGCCTCGATCTCTCGTCAATCCCAAATGCTTTTATTTGCGGGTATATCGAATGCGAGATGGATCTGACGTGACCGGTAAAACCGTCGACGGAGACATTTTCACGAATCGTTTTCACAGCTGCCGACGTTCGTATACGCCCGGGAGTTTGATTGGGGTCTGGACGACTTTGTCGATGGATGATGGATTGGAATTGGATGAGTTAGGATTCTGTTGGATTGATAGGGTTGAATTATTTCCGACTCAATTGGATTGATAGAGTTGGATGAGTTACAGCTCAGTTGGATTCATGCAATTCGATGAGTTACAATTCAGTTAAATTTGTAGAATTGGAAGAGTCACAACTCAGTTGGATTTATAGAATTAGACGAGTTACAACTCAGCTGGATGCGTAGAATTGAAATAGTTAAAACTCAGGTGGATTCAGAGCGTTGGATGAGTTACGACTCAATTGGATTCATAGAATTGGATGAGTTACAACTCAGCTGGATTCGTAGAATTGAAAGAGTTACAACTCAGTTGGATTCAGAGAATTGGATGAGTTATAACTCAGCTGGATTCGTAGAAGTGGATGAGTTACAACTCAATTGGATCTGCAGAATTGAATTAGTTACGACTCAGTTGGATCTACAGAATTGGATGAGTCACAACTCAGTTGGATCTACAGAATTGGATGAGTTCCAACTCGATTGGATCTACAGAATTGAATGAGTCACAACTGAGTTCGATCTACAGAATTGAATGACTCACGATGTGTAATCCGGATCGATAAACTACGTAAGACATTCTGCGACAAAAGGTTTGCAAGGTGGCGATCAATCTCCCCGCCGTCAAACGAGCTACGTTACTGTACCTATGTATTCGTTTTCGGGATTTTGAACTTTCGAAACATTGAATATTCAGAATTCCGATTCGCAACCGACGCCATCGCAATACACGGAACAACCGCGAAATTTCGAAAAAGAAAAATCTCGCAGCACAGATGTAAGCCGGACGGAAGCAGATGGCAGCGCCAATTGGGAATTACGATAGTTTCGTTCCTCACTCGAAACCCTGACAAAACTAATGCGGTATGGAGAACGGACAGGACGGCTCCCCTGATTTCCCACCAGGGATTCGATTCCCAGATAGGAACAACAGTGTGCTTCTCTGTGCCGTGTGGTCACGACCGAAGGTTCAACACTTTCTCCATAGCTCCCTCTGATTCTCCCATCTAACTTTCGCGTTTTCGCTCCTTGCGGTCCGCAACCCTCGTCTCTGGCTGCGCACGCGTGGAATACCTCGCTGCAGTTGTATATTTGCATAAGACGATTTTGACGTGTACCGTAAAAGCATTGTTTGATATATATATATATATATGTATGTATGTACTTGGATCGTTAACCCGATTCGGAAAATTTATTTGAAGTAGTTTTTTCAATCGAATAGCTATGATTGATTATCATGCGTAAAATCGGAGTTTCGAATAACAATAATAAGCTACAATTATTTATCAGACGACTGATTGATGAATGACGAATTCTGATATTCAATAAGACTTCATCGAATATTATTTGATAATGAAAGTATTTTCAATAAATTTTTATTGAATGAATGCCCATTTACGATTTGTTGTATTATTGACAAAATAAAATCAATAAAAAAATATTGCAATCATGCGTTACGACCTAATTCGAAACATTATTGACTCAAATCAACGAAAGGTGAGTCCATTGAGAGCCTGAAAGTCCAAAGACTTCAGAAGATTCGACCAAGTCATTCAGTCAAATCAAAAACATCCTGGAAATTTTCGTTTGTTCTTTTTTACTGCTAGTGTAAGCTATTGCATGTTTCAAATAATTTTTTCTGGGTATGCTATCTTGCCCCGTCTCCGAAGTGCATTTCCCTGCATCGCTTTGCCCTGAGATCCCTCGTGCCTTCGCACACATGCAAACACGTACAGATACATAAACACTGTTCTTCCCACACGTTACTTATTCTCTTCCACTCGTTCATTCCTTCTTGGCTCGTAGTACACAGTTATCCGGTTCTCCGCTCGCGGAAAACAGGGGCATCGCCAACGGTAAATTAAACTCGGAACGGAGCTGCGTCGATTGAAGAACGGAAAGGGAGGCTGTCGTTGCACATCCGCATACGTTTTTTTTTTCTCCGTGTCTTTCCGCGACGCTCTATATTCGCCGTTTCCCGTTCTCGCATCTTAATTCCCTCGGATTTGTTATTCTCACTGGAGAAACAAATCCGCGCTGGCTTCGTGAATGGGAATAAAACGTCCGACAGAGAAATCAGAATGGATACGATATAAAATAACACACATTCTGATAAAGAGCGCTACTTTATTGATATACTTTTTTTTTTCATTCACGAAGCTCGAATCAAAGCAGAGCCACATCCGTCGTTGATGTTTCGATTCAGCATTTCTCGATGTTTCTCTTTTTTTTTCTGCCAACAGATTTGTGCAAGTGTGGGATTTGTTTCTTTTTTTATCGAAAGCTTTTTTTCGCGATAGGAGTGCGTGGCTTTACGAGCGTGACTTCCGGTTTCGTGTTCGCGTATCTGTTGAACGCGCTGATTGGAGTTCAACTCGCACGGTACATCCTAACGCGTATATCACACTGGTTTAGGCTTGTATCACCGACGTTTCATGCCTGGTAAGACTGACCGACAAGCATTGAGGATCCGATTGCAAGCCGGAAATCACATTCGTACCGCGCGATGAATCGGTGAAGCTCTGTGAGACTTTTGATTGATCGATTAGCGCATTTATCGTCGTTCATTCCTTTTCGTTATAACCACGTGTTACACATCCACGTGGCCGACAGTTTTCAATTATCTATATTTATGAAGAGGCGTGACGGTGAGATTGTTTCTTCTTATACGAATCTGCAGTTTTATTTCGAGCTTGATGAAATTTTGCCGACTCGACCTTGGAAATGAGACGAAGGTCAAAAGGCTTCGTGAGATTTCGAAAAACCACCTTTATCCCCTTTTTCTCAAACCTTAAAGCGGAATTTCGGTATTTTTTCTCGAACTTTAGCACACTTGACCTTTAAAAAAGGGGGGAGGTACTGTCTACATATGATTCCGAGAACAAATTACCCCCAGCCCCCTAAATGGAGCATCTTCTCTCTGCGTGAAGCCCTAAAAAATGATACGCCTGATATATTACGGCGGTAGATTTACATAAGTAGATGGCAAAAAAAATTGTCTGGATTTCGGAATTTATCATCTCAAAAACTATTTGTTCAATTATATCGAAATTTATGCCATAGGTAGTATTTTCATCAATGTCCATTAAAATAAATTTCTTGAAATGAATATCCACCACTCGAACCACTTTTCCACTCTCCGTTGTCACCATCGACCACTTATTCTCGAAAACTACTGCAGAGTTCTTCGACTACGATGTACCAAGCAATTTTTTTTTTGGTCTCACAATAAAAAAAAAGTTTCAAAAAAGTGTCAAGATCGCGGGGATGAGATAGAACGGTGTGGTTCGTCATCTTTCGTGATGAACGGCCCGGCGTGTCTGTCGGGCGGAGAGTGGGAGACGGAAAAAGATTGATGAAAGGGAGAAAATGGGAAGGGCAAGAGAGGACGGTGGAATAGAAAAAAACCGAAGAAAAGAGCGAACTTCGAGCGGGTTGGTGGGTTCCAGGGGGGTTTCCACAACGAAGGTACATGAACGAGAGGCACTTGGGACGTAAGATCTACATCTACCTACCTACGTGAGCCAATCCTCGCTCGAGCAGGTGCAACCTCGAGTTCCGATGGGAGAACGCGTGACGCGGTTCGATATAGTTACGTGAGCCTATGCGTCTCCGAGCCTACACACTTCATTCACATTCAAGTGTTAAATATACACGCGCGACGTGTAATAAGAGCGAGGATCGAAAAAACGGAGCGAATCCATCCTTGTATCTTCGTTTCGCGTCGTATCGCGTAGGGCTCGATAGCGGGGCAAAACGGCATACCTGACAGCGAATAAATAATCGGTCCAAGGAAGTCCGTTCCGCGACTCTAGAGCCTGAAATTTCTAAGTCTCTGGCTGACTTCAGCAAGTTGCTTGGTCTCAATAATCCAAAGAACCCCAAGAACCTGCATTCGCTAGTCTCTTACAGGCTATGCCATTTTGCCCCGTTTCTGAATCGCATTCGACTGGACCATTTCGCCCCTGTGACATTCCTAAAGATACCACGGTACCGTTTTATACCCCTAAGTGGCCGATCAATTCATAATGAAACGGCAAAGTACGACTCTAATCACAACAAAAAAATAATAATAATTCTCAAAGCTGCGTGATCCCGACGTGAGCCCGGAATTAATTACAAGTAGCTGCTATTAGTCAATAGAAGAATTAATAAAAGCCAATAACTTAGCCGAATGAGCAAACGAAATATCGTGAACTATTGGATGAAAAGTAGACAAACGATTCGAGGATCTCTCAAGAACTATGAATAGGCGAGATAAGAATGCGACGAGGTTCATCGAGCCCTTTGTAAAGGTCGTCTTCGTCATCGTTGTCGTCCCCGGATTCGGTAATATAGCAAGCTGCTGCATAGATAAGGCCCTCGCGATAAACGTTGAAGCTGCAACGCTGGGAGTGTCTTACAATCCGTCGACGACGCGTCGTCGCGACGGTCAAACCGGGGGTTGCGCGCGGATATCGACCCTGCGACGCTTCTATACCAACACGCGGTCTAGACCAGACCGAAGACCTTAACCAAAATGCCAGAAGCCATCAGCCGAGCAAAGCAGACTTTAATCGAGCACGCATCGCACACGCTTCCGTCTACCACCACCTAGGTATATTGTATATTATATATTATATACGTATACGGTTACGAGGCTTTTTTTCCTGCGTCTGCTTGTCCGGTCGCATCGATCGATCGGGCATTTCCTCTTCCGAGCATTACGCAAACCATCGTTTTTAACGTTTGAGTGGAACGCGCGGTGGATTCTGGGTTCGATTCTCGCCGACACGAATGGAAATTTTTCGTTTGTTTTTTTCCGTGCTCTTCTGGTGGTTCGGAACCCATCGTAAAAATAACAGGTTCATTGTATAATCAGAATGTATATTGGAAGAAGAGAGTGGCAGAGGTTTGCCCGTAAGACGAGCCGGAAAGTAGGCTGGGGGGAAAATACACTACGCTTACCGAACATCCGAATTCGACGTATTTTGGATTATAGGAAGGACGAAATTGCAGACGCCATTAGTATAATTTCCTAACGATTTTTTTTGTACTGTAAATGGATATATTTATATCATTATGGAAGTGAAGGTCAGAAATGAGAGTCAAGAAATAGCAGTCACGATTGCTGTAATCATTTTTTTGTGTGTTGAGTGTTAAGAAATGAAAATGTACTATTCAGCGTCATATACAATTGCACGGCGAAAAAGGAAATCGGGAGGCAATTTAATATTCTTAAAGTTGGAATCACTTTCCAATGTTATTAAATATTTTTACACGCGTATTCAACGATTTCTCAAAAAAAAAAAAATCATTCTACATCAAAACACAAAAATCTCAAATAAATGCGTGAGGAATCCATTCAAGACGTTCAACAAGACTGTTAATTTTGGTATAATGCTTCAACGAACTTTTGCTCATTCACGATTCCATTGTTCGACGAAAGAAGGAAAAATTGCGAAAAAAGGAAAAAAAAACGTAAGAAAGGTAAAAAGAGAACAAAATTAATTAGCATTTAATTCCCGTCGAGTACTCCGGGATTGCAATTTAAAAATCTCTCCATCTAAAAGTCTCTTCGGAAATTCAAGAATCACTGGAACATTTTTTTTTCTTTCGTTTTTTAAAAGAAAAATAATTATTCATGATCTTGTTACGAGTGGCACGGTGGAGTATAAACGAGGTACGACAGTCGAGAGAGCTTTGATAAATTCGTTGCCTCGATTCGCCCCAGCACTACGAAGCTTCGTTCGTAGCTTGTCACTCAATACGATTATATTATGTTCGTATATGAAAACGTATTAGCTCGTACGAGACGGCACGACTTATTGAATTAAATGTAACACTAGAGTTTGAGTATGCATGAGGAAAGGTTCATCCCTGTCTGGTTCGCGTGGGGAGCTCGAAGATCCGAAATCCTTTCGAACATTTAAACTTTGTGATAATTAATACGACTGTTGGGTGTTAAGTGAGGAAATTGTTTAGTCGAAAAGATAATTGATAATGAAAGAGTTAACTCGTGAGATTGAGATTTCAATGCGAATGCATAAAAAATTTAACTCGACCAAGTTTTCTATGTAGCAAAAGCTCAACTTTTCAATAAAAAAAATTTATGTAGACTGAATTTCGTTTCTGGCGAGGGGGTGAGATCAAGAATCTCTACCAAGACTGCCCACGAGCGTGAATAGCCCCTGCTTTATTGATCAAGGAAATCTTTGCCGAATGGATGAATGTCACGTGCTCCGCCGTGAAGTACCACCCTGCCGAAGCCTAACCAAACCGTAATAGCATCGTCTTGAATGACCAGACAATGTCACATTCGCGAAATATCCTGAGAAAAAGGGGGAAACAAAATTCTTCGGACAGATTTTTAGTGGACGTCAAATCGGATGATCCTCAACCAGATCCAAGTGAAAAAAGAGACAGAAAAATAAAAATGTAAGCTTATTAAATTAAGCAGTAGACAAATCGTCTTTTTACAACCCCATCAATACATGATAGGACAATACAAAAAAGATTTTTTCTCCCATGGCAACAAATTAATCGTTTCATCAATTTCTTACAGAAAAAAAATAATTCCGGTCGGTTTGTTCTTCTCTCCTATTCGAAAGAAGATAAAAGTCTTACACCAAGTTACCACTGCATATTTATTTAGAAATGAACCAAAATTACAAATACCAGGGCATGAGACATCGCAGATAAGCACAATTTTTTCATTCGCTTTTAACAACAACCCAAAAAGAAAAAATGGTTTGACTGTAATGCGACAAACATGGCTGCAATTCTTGGCACCTCGTGCATGATTCAATCAACAACAACGAGAAAACGTAACAAATTTTATTTTTTATCGGCTGTGAAGGTACGATCGTGAGCGAAAAATTAAATTACAGTCTCGTGAGGCTGACGCGACGAAGGGAAGAATCGACGACGTCAGAAGCGCGGAGAAACTAGTGGCGGCACGCGAAGAAGCAGCTTCCGGAGCAATGTTGAGAGGATCGACGTCGATCTTTCTAAAGGTACTCGACGCTTACTCGATCCGACTACATTATTCCGCGTTATATATATATATATCTTGCACGCTCTCCAGAAACCCTTTTACTTGGAATACGCCTCGGCTCGAGATAAGAGAGCAGCTGCTGCATCTGTCTCTACCGGTCGGCAAGGTTATTCTTGGTACTCGCAATCCTTGTATTACATTATTAGACTACGACAATATTGATCAGCTTCGTAAGCTGGGGCTTATCTATAATTAACCAGTAATTGTCAAAAAATTCTGACATTTATAACTACGAGAGGAATTAAATATGATGAGCTATTCTCCCGTGCGTAAGTTGATTTAGACGTAAAATTAGCAAAGCACATTGCAGTACACTTCTTTTCGAACGAACTGAACGGAATTCAATGAAATTTTGGTAATCGATGGGAGATTAATCAAAAGACCACAGTATTTGAGTATACTAAATTATGTATCATAATTTCCCTGATGTTTTAATTCTCTTCAGATTTTATTTATGCTTCATGAAAAAAAAATCCACTTTAAATTCCTAATTACAAATTTTGTTTTATATGGAAATTTTTGTAAAAAAGTACTGCAATGTATATGCTATTTTTACGTGACGGTTGGTAATTCTACTTGACACCGGAAAAGAAGCCCATCACATTGAGTAACGGGATAAAAATTTGCCGGTGTGAAACATAGCGATTTTTTTGGGGAATCTGAGCACCCCATGTTCGACTCGTAGGTATACTTCGTCTCTGGCTCTATCGAACGATTTACCAACGAAGTGGAGACGCCGGTAAGGACGATGTCGCCGGCCGGTACGAAGGAAATCTGAGTAGCATACTTCACGTACCGACGCAGAATTATTATCCGACGGCAGGTAGAATTTCTGAGCCGGCAAAAAAGAAACAAGTCGTGACACGACTGAAGGTAAAATCTATCGCAACAGCATAGATAACGCATTTATAAGCATGAAGAGATGTCTTATCAACAACTTGGTAGGCCAAGAAGTTGAAAAAAAAATCTTTTCTCGCTGAACTGTTGAAAAAAATAAAATAAAAAAGAACGTGAAAGTGAAATCAATGCAAGATAATTATAAGTCACGACATATGTATTTTCAATGTTATCAAGTCAAACCGGTTATGACAATTCTAAATAGAAAAAACCTGTTACTCCAAGATTCATAAAAGCAGCATTAAACTGTGTTAGTTCGATTGCTTCGAGATCACGATAGCCAACGGATCTTGGAATAAAAAACCTGGCAGGCCTCGAGCGGATCAACACGTTTGTGGATTTGCGCCAATATCGAGTAGTCGTATTGAACTCCAAGCACTTTCACTCCTTTAATAATGATAAAAGAACTGTCAAGATTGAATCTGCTTTTAGAACAGAATATTTTTCGCACAGTGTCGTATGGGGATCTGTCAGTCAGGCCTTCTATATATCAAGTGCTATTGGTTTCTTACTTACAAGCCTGATATTATCCCAGAGAATATTAATCGTAGACGGGTCATTGTATTTGTTAATTTTTTTTTCTTTTGCTTTAACGGATCTTCCGGGAGCCAAAAGTCTCCCATTTTCTTCCCTTGTGCATAATTATTTCCATTGACGAAAGAAGGATCTCATATGCACAATTCTCTTCGTTTTTCGATGACGAAGAGGAAAGATCGTAAAAAAAACTCATTAAAGCAAAAGAAGAAATTAATGTTTCTTGCCCAGGAGAATAAAAAAAATCCGACCCATAAGACATTCAGCCCGGAACGATCCGTTTCGGGTAAAAAATAATTCTCCAAACCAACTAAAATAACATTAATTTGATCATAATAATCAATCAAAATTCATAAATAGGAAAAAAAAATCTACAAATCAGAAGATCAAAAAAGTCAATCAATTTAACAATTGATTATTCTTAATAGACGTTAGCGGAAATGAAGCAAGAATCGCTGAATCATCAAACACTGAAGACCGACGATGTGGTAAAGGCAGTGTTGATTCATTGACGGGAAGAAGTCGCTGCACCCAACCGAGAGTACCATAGTAGAAAGTTGGTAAACGCACGCATTCGCGAGATTGGCGGTGACGGGAAAGGCGCTTTGGCTCCACACGTGAGAGCGTTTCGTGAGAGAGCTTCGAGAAACGTTCACGTGATACGTTTTTACGACGCGGTTGCCATTACTAAACTCTAAATGGTTTTATCGACCGAGACCTCGTCACTAACTATGGATTTATGGAATAATGCCCGTGCTTTGTGCAACGTTTCTCAGAAACGATGAAAAACTTGACTTACATCGACGTAAATTCATCGAGCCGCTTCCGGTATGCACCTGGTAATTTGTGTAACAATTCGTTGACTACGTAAACTATCGGCGGATTTTTTTTTTTCGTACTATCTGTCGGCTGTTATTTTGCGTTGCGGCGGTCGTATAATCGTCGCTGTCATTATCGTCATCGCCGAACTCATTTTGTTAGTCCATAAAGAAAAATTTATTTATCTGGAAATAGACCGACTTTAGTCTTGTCAAATTCAGCAAGCTTTCGAGCTGAGAAAATCGTCCAGAAGCGAATTAATATTCAAACCCGTTTGGAAAAAATCCTTTCGAAGCGTTTGAATTTTATAAAAATATTAAATTATTCGAGAAAATTACCGTTAATTAACAATGTCACTCGTCAACTCTTGTCACGTCCATGTTGTCTTTACTATTTTTGACGAAACCAAAAATTATCCACCAACCTTTCTCACAACGAAGGCTTCCTAAACGACAAACCAAAATAATGGCAAACCAACATTTTATCTATTACCCATCTATTCTTCGATGCATCATTACCGATCCCATCGTATAAATAATTGCAAAATAACTTCAATAATCATTCCATCCCATGTTTTTCAAGATTCTCTTCTCAAAACTGATCCCCCTTCTTTCCCTAATCCGCTATCCCTTTATTCATTTAGCCAAGATACGACGTTCCAGGTATTGTAAAATTTCAATCATGACGCTCGTTTCGTGCATTGTGTGGAAATTCCTCGATCGATTCGAAATCGACGCATAACGCCGAGCTTTTTTAGCTTCGGTGGCAACGCGGATCTATCGGAAAGCTCAGCAAAGCGTACTATCATTATCTCCCGTGTTACGGAGGCAGAATGTGATGTGTTGTGCCGCGGCTTGGCTTTATACCGTCGTGCATTCTCCGAAGCGAGCAAAAGCGCGGTATATCCATCGTCTACTCGTTTCAACCTAACACAGTCCTGCCTTTTGTATTATGGATTAGATACCGCAGCCCTGTGCAGCGGCGAACTGAGAAGATCCACTCGACTCCGTTCGCCATTTTCACTCGTGCCGCTTCTCATCACTCTCGTCACCTCGCACTCTCGGCGAAATAACCCCTGACGTCGCTTCTCGTTCTCCATTTCTTCCTTTCTTCGTGGCGCACAATGAGATAACATTATTCAGTTAAACCCAAGCGAATCCAAAGTTTCCCTATATCCAACCTTACGCGAGGTCGGGTCAACTACGTTCACTCAGCGCGATTGAATTTGCGGAGCTGCGTTCGATCTGCGGTTAAAGTTTGGTTCCCTTTGTTTTGTGTATCGCGAACGCGTCAATGGCCATGAAAACGATGAATCGGGACTTGGATTGAATCAGGATGCAATATGTATAATGTATAGCAATGTGTTCAGACTATTGACATATAAATATGGACCGTTAATGGCGCGAGAAAAAATGAAATCGCAATAGAGCGAGAGTTATCGACATATAGATCATTTCGACCGATCAGGTTTTGTTGCAAGCGAGAGAGATACAGAACTACCTTGGTTTCCACTCTTTATTGCGATTTTATTTTTTCTCGCGCTTTTAGCAGTCCATATCTATATTTGGATGGTCCACACAAACTCCTAAAGGATGAGGCATGAAAAATAATAACATTTTTCGAGCGCATCTGAGAGTCCACTGTCGATGTTTATAAAAAATTTATATTGACGATGAGACTTCCATATAGTCTTATAGTTTAGACGTCGCATGTTTAAACGACTCCATTGCGTGTGATTCTTAAGTATGTACATTCCAAAAACGAATAAAAATGGGGTCTCGGTGAAAGTTTGAATCCTGCGTTTTGCCCGTACTACGTTCGCGAAATGACCGTTTATTGCAGATGTACCTGTCGGGAAAAAGGAGGAGGGGGCATAAAAGTAGGCCGAAAAAGAAGTATACCAACCACCAACCAAGGTACCTTTTAGGACCGACTCATTGTGATCACGGCAGATCATCGAAGGAACACCCAATCGCCGAATAATTTTCGAATCGTTTCATATTTATTTTCCTCGTGCCCTCACTCGAACTCTCTCACTCAAGACTCATCAGCGTAGAGTATTGTAACCGTGACCGAGAACTAGTTCGCCGTTTGACCCGTCGATGGAAGCACGACTGATCCAATACAGGCAACGTTTCCCGAACCGAGTTGAAAATGCTAATCTGGTTAACGAAACGCTCGTTCGATGCTTCCGAGAATCATTCTAGTACCGATGGACCACAAGATCGCCGCTGGCGCAGAACCCCGTATCAGGACCAGAAAAGTCACCACCGAGGATAGACAGACCTTACAATCGCCAAACCCTTCATGGCATAACCTGGCAAGTAGTTTTGCGTCCTAGAGCCTGAATAAATTCCATCAAAACCGAACATTTGATTGCTCGCTCATCACATAATTATTGCCGGTACCGCGTCCATAACTTCTACATCGTCTTAAGGCAAATGATTATTTCTCCGGCTCGACACATCAGCAGCAAGGCGCAACCGAAACGCCCCAGGAGCTCCAACCAGTACATACACAGCCAGCACACGAGACGATCCGAAAGTGACGATTCTCACAGACAAGGTGATTACCGCAAGTGAGTAGGCAAGCACAATAACGAAAGACGGTGCTGGAACGTACCAGCAGAGCGGTAATACCAGCAACAACCACGGCAAGCAGCACGCGTGGGACAGAACGGACTCTGCACGCACCTGCATCCGACGATACAGCGCAGACCCACGGGACAAAAGGTAAAAGTGCGGAGCACCTCGGTACGTTTCGCGTCGGGAAACGAGAATGAATAACCGCCACCGGTGTTTACCCGCCAATGTTCGTGCCGATGAGGCCCTCGTTGAAATCGAGGCCAACACGGAAACAAAACGGAGCCGGTGAGTAAACGAACAAGCGCTGAGAAAAGCGAACACACGCGCGTATACGCGTCCGCGTACGTGGTATTTATTTCACCGACTTTGCCGGCTCTTTATCACGATTCTTCCGCCTTGTCGACGCGTTCTGGGTGTAATTCGTGTTTCGAAGAATTTTGAAATAAAGGGAACACCCGTTAGAGGCAACAATCGTTATTGTCGCGTTTTTAAATAGGATTCATGGACAGCGCGTGGACTGTTTTACTCAACTCGATGTTCTCGACGGTGTAATATGTTGACGGTTGATGGATATTGTTAAGGTGGGACGTTCAACTCAGCTGAATTTCGCTTTGTTGATTGTCAAAGTCGTAGCGTCGAGGGTATGTAAAATTTCATAAGATGCTGATTACGTTTGCGGAACGGTTGGGGGATACGAAACGATGGAAGCGAGGGAAAATCTGCCTGGCTTCGTACCTCTGGAATATTAAAAAAGTTTCGTGTTTTCTGATACATGGAGGAAATTGTTGATTGTCGGGTGTACAGCGGTTGGGTAGAGACGCGGGGTTCCTCGCGCAAATTCTCGACGAAAACTTGCCACGAGGAAAACCTGTTCCCGCGTAGCTCTGCCATTTATAACTGCAGTATTGTAGCTCCTTCGTCTCTGTATCTTTATTATTTCAGTCAAAGAAAGCGAAGAAAGCGAGGAGCTTCTTCGCCTTTAGGTTATTTTTATTATTATTTAAGCACTGGAGCGAAAGGTTTGTATTTCCGTTGTTTCGGAACAAAAAAAAATGAAGACACAGCGAAGATTGAGGCGGAGAGCTCGAGGAAGATCGATCGTCGTCGGAGATGCGGAGAGAGGTGCCTTAAGGCAGCTTGGAGGTATTTTTTATCTCTTCGTGAAGCTCGCCAGAACTCGAGGATTCGAAGCATTGTCTGTTGGATGGACCGGGTTCGAGGAGAAATTTAAATGGAGGGAAAATTTGCGATGCATGTATAGAAGAAAAGGTGAAGGTGTCAAATAGTGTCAAATTTCTGACGGTGAAAACTAACAAGAACACTGGGGAAAATTGTTCAATGAATAAAGTGTAAAATATCGACGTGGACAATCGTAAGAACCAGAGGAAGACATCTACTATTCAATGAAAACTGATTAAAAATACTTTCTTGAACAAATAACCATGATTAATTATCATGCAACAATCGAAATTTGCAAACTTCTGTCATAATAATAAACAATTAAGGTTAGTGAATGTTCTACAATCAACTATTATATTTAAAAGCAATTACAATCCATTATAATTTCGTAATAAAAGAGTTTTCAATACATTAAGAATTTTCATTGAATCAATGCTCATCCTCGTACGAACAAATTGCATGAAGTCTCATTCTCCTGAAGGCTAAACTGTACTGCGAGACCATGAAGACGCAACGGAAAATTAATATTCGCGTTTGGCTTTTCAAGCCCGGAAGAACGATCCGGAAAGCATTGTCAATAGCGATCACCCGTGCAAAGACGGAGATACAGTGGAGTCTCGATTTACTCGCGCCTCGGTTTATTTCGATACCCCCACCTTAGTGGCGTCTCTTCTCCTCATCAACTTCCATCCCCACCACGATTTTCGACCAATTGGTAGCCCGCGTCTTCTCCAAGCCGATTCTCTCCCAGAAAACCACAAAACTGCACGAAAAACCGCGCTCTCCACTGCACTACGCAAAAATGCAACTCCACAAGCGAATATCAGAGGAACAAAATCCTTGACGGCCGGACATTCGAGGAGTTGGCGCCGTGCGAAGTCAGGATAAATTCGCAATTTATTCCTTTAATTGCCTCACACGAACACGTCATTCTCTTGGCAACGCATCATCCCCGCAATGCGGTTAGCTTTATTTCACGTTCCAAAGAAACGGGGCCGCGTTGCAGCCCAGCTCCCGAACCAAAACGCTCACAACCGAAATATTCGACCTTTGACCGTTATCGATGTTACTTTTTTTTAATTCCGCGTTGGCGTCGAGTACGCGTCGACCCACGCTGGAGGATTCCAATATCGGCAGAGACGAGAGAAAGTACCCCAGTGTGTGTGCATACGAACAACTTTTGGAAACTGGCAACGAGGAAAAAGCAATTGCGATGCATTTTTCTTTTTCTTTTTTTTTTTTAGCCGATCGCTGCATTGTCCAGTGCGGTACCGCAATGTTAATCTCTGCTTGCACATAATTCGTGCGGTACGAGACTGCATAGATTATTGTATATATCAGGGTGAAGCTTATTTGGGTGACTTTCGAATTTTGGCACGAGCACCCCCTAGAATGTTTTCAAATAATTTTTAGAAAATTCTCGTGAAGTTTCTCAGCTGTATCTTAATATTTACGGCGTGGCAAGCATGCTACTTTTTTCCGTGAGTGAATCGAGTACATTTTCGAACTATCCCATATCTTAGGGACATCCCATTTTGCCCCATTTCTCAATGACATTTGGGAACATCGTTTTGCTTCTTGAATTTACGAACTGTCGAGCGATTGACGTATCAACTGACATTAACGAAGGAATCCCGAATAACGTTGGAACGATCTACGAAAAAGTACGTGGATAGAAAGTTATACACAGTACAGAATATCGTGGTAAGTACTCGAGGCGTCGGGGACAGGCCACGGAATGCGCTCGATAGCCTTGGCTCGTAGGCACGAGACGCGGGAGCCTCAACAACGGTGCGGCGTATATATATACACGGCTCTATGGCGTTGCAGTTCCACGAGAGTGGCTAGATGGGGAATGCGTTTACCGGGCTATGCACCGCAAATCAACCGTGTAAGTAAGCTTGCCTTCAGCTTCTATACAGGCGCTATCTGCTCAGAGAGAAATCGAAACCCCGCGAGAGTTCTCACCAAATCATTTTTCCGACATCGAAATCAAAATATATCATAGATAGACTTATCTTAAATTCTGTAAGATCTTAAAACCAACTAATTAGAAATTTCTCTGGTCCAATAATAACAATAATATTATAGTGATAATAGTAAAATTATTTCTAATAATTTAATTAATAATAATAGTAATAATAATAATAATTAGAAGAGAAATAATAATAATAATAATTATTATTATTATTATCATTATTAATTAAATAATTGAAAATAATTTTATGTGTATAAATTCTTTCACTTACATATAATTCATAATATTATGATTATTATAATAAATAAAAAAGGTTTTAAGTTAAATTCATTAAACTGTCTGATAAATTTATATATTAATATAATATAGAGTTATAGATGTATTTCATTTCATTTTTTCAGTCTCGTCTTACTAATGCAAATTTTTCCGAATCCAACTACAGCTATTCAATATCAAAGATATTGATCGATGTCGCTTCGTTCGTCTCGTGACAGCGTTGAGCGTGCTGAACTAATGGCCTACGACCCTTTGTGCGCTAGCATCAGCATGCATACATATGGTACACCAGATTATGCACATTAACCTCGAATGACGAGGACGAAGCACAGCCCGATCGTTCCGGAGCTCAGCATCGGAGCTTCTTATTTATATCCCGACGGGTATTCGGTAGTCATACAGATCTGGATGGCAGCTCGGTCAAGTCTATTATAAGTACTTTAATACGTGGAACACAAACGCGGAGACGGAACGAAGAATTAACAACTTTCGTCCCGAATGTATTTGGATACACGCTAGAGCGTTCCTTAATGCGGTGATTTTACAACTTTGAAAAATGTATATATGAATGGAAAAGATAATTGCCGACGCTTTTTTTCCGTGATAGCAAATTTTCATCGTCCACATCGTGGACGACTTCACGAACGAACAAGATTTGTAAATCGATTTTTCCCATTACCCATGCAATCTCTTTCGAATCACACATCTTCGAATGTCGCTCCCAACAAATTGATTCTCAAGCTGCATCGCAACCACTCGATCGAATCTTCGTCATTTCGTCTCGTCCTGCATAATAATTAACAAATCATTCCCTCATCTCGTTTCTCAAATATTTTTTCTCATCCTACTACATTCCCCTCCCTTCTCAACACCCGCAGCATCACTGGAACCTCGTGATCGCTCATCACGCTGTTATTTACATTTTTTATTAATTTTTTTTTTCAATTTTTTTATCGTCACCGACATAATCAAGGATTCGCAAGGAGCGAGGCTGGGCCAAAGCCCGTTGTTCCCGTCGGGGTGATGGTTGCCGATGTTGACGAGGCCTCGACCCATCCGAATGAATTACGGTTGGCTCGTTTTACCGATAGGAAATCGATAATTTTCTTTGAGAACCGAAGAAGAAAAAGAAAGCAAAAAAAAAAAATAGTTAAAAAACGGAGAAAAAAATTACTCGTGACTGCGGCGAGGATCTCTGGGTCGGGTGAGGGGGAGGGAGGGCCATCAGTGAGGAACGAAGAAAGGCTGTGGGCACGTAAGTGAAGATGAGGTAGGTTCTCGCGATGGCCGAAGCGCCGCTGCGAACAAGGTGTATATAATACGGGGCGAGGAGAGATTGGTGTAAGAGAGGTGCTTTTGCTCTGGAATGCCGCGGCTTCATAGCGGGGAAAACGTCGACGAGTGCAGATGCACATATATATGTACATATACGTATATATATCTACACTCGGTACGCCAGTACGGAGTTCGGTTTATACGCGAGTTTAGCCGTACAGTAATACGGGAAAGGTATTTCTCGTCGGCGCGGCAACGACCCTTCTCGAGTCTGCAGCAGCCTTAAGCCAGCACCGGCCGCGGTCCCACCAGCCGAGCGGCATTAAATAAAATGATAGTTACGCGTTGCATCGAGCGCACACCTTATTCTTGGCCAACGTGCATGCGGAATACGTGTAACGACTCTCGGATTATACTCGTGATTCTATACCGCGGATTTTATCTTGCAAAACTAGCCGGGCACCATTTTTTCTTTCCAGTGTCTCAATACGGGGTGCCCCGGCTTCCGGGAGAAAATGAGCATTCGCAGCTCATGGGCGCACGAAATTAACCGAACGTATTCTTTCACGAAGGGAAGGAAATTTGAAAACAATAGAATAATAATAATCATAATAATATGTAATATCCCAACACCTTAGGAAGAACCTAACTAGTATTGGAAGTAATCGAAGAATTGCAAAAGTGGGACAAGAAATAATACCGCAAATTTGCCACGAAGTAGGTAGATCAATTTCTAGTATTAGACTGCGAGATGTCAAATATTATATAAGAGAAATATATACTAGAAAATAGTAGTTTTTAATACAAAAATAATAATAATAATAATAATAATAATAATAATAATAATAATAATAATAATAATAATAATAATAATAATAATAATAATAATAATAATAATAATAATAATAATAATAATAATAATAATAATAATAATAATAATAATAACAATAATAATAATAATAATAATAATAATAATAATAATAATAATGATAATGATAATAATAATAATAACAATAATGTCCTGCAATCAATCTCTCTCACGTGTTTTATCGATGTTGTCGCATGTCAGGATTTATAATACGTCAAATGCTACATCCTTTCTCTGTAAATGTGTCAATGATTATATAAATATGCATGAGTGTTTCAGATGCAGCTGAGGAGAATGTTATTGATCGAATAACTTCCATTCCTATGGGTTTAAAATTGCTCAAATGAGATTCGAAAATATGTAAACATATCCAAATATCCAAGTATACAAAAGGTTTTGTAATTCGCTAATGTGGATATTGATTAGTTCGATAAGTGGTTTCCTATTCAATTGATATTACTTGATTATTATTAGTATTATTGCTCAGAACAAAGTAAGATTGCATAACGTGCGACGAGAAATTGCTATAACGTCGGTGAAAGGAGACGATTGTGAGGGCGAAATAAATTTAATGGACAAGAGTTGGGCAAAGTAACGCGGAGCACTTAAAATACGAAGTACAGAACGATACAACTACTGCAAGACACGAAACACTTAGAGGAATAAACCTCAAGGTTCCAAGGTACTTTCGATGCACACTCTTTAAGTACTTCGTTGGCAACAATATATTATATTTATATTCAATAGTCGAGCTCCAACTACGATTTTAATATCATGAAAGCAAGTATAGCAGAATTGTATGAAATAAGAATCGTGAATTACGAATTTTATCAAAGATCTTGTGCACTCGATAATGCATCATTCTTCAATAGTTTCCAATTTGTGAAAACAGAAGCAGAGGATAGAGAAAAAGAAAATTTTTATAAGGTTTGAGTTTAAGATTTCTGAAATGATAAATACTTGTCCAGTACTTAAACAGGTCCCGTAAATCAAGCATTAAATAATTATTACCATTGCACGCTTCGACAAATAACGAATACCATGAGACAAACATTCTCAATCGCTTCCATTAAATTGTCAATCATGCGACAACAAAATATTTCGAATTTAAAAAATAAATAAATAATTTAAAAAAATGAAAAATAAATAAAACATATTATAATAAAACAATGATCATTATAATTGCAACAATGAGAGGTGAATGAAAATTCTCACCGGTCATCCTGAGTGACGGTGATGTCGGGCGGAGGCGGGGGAGGCGAGGCGCCGTCAGTCGCATCCAGCTTGCCGGCTTTTTCGTCCTACTCCAACGTTTGCACGATATCAATCGAGCCTCCCTCGATTAAACGAGAAAAACTCACCGATCGACCTTCCCCACGTTCACCGTCAATCTTCGAAAATTTCCCTTTTTTTCCTCTTTCAGTCGATCAATATTTTCACCAAATTTTCCGTAATCTACGATATTCGACCGAAAAAAAAATCAACGACCGTCGTATAAATCTCGAGACGGGCTAATTGCACTTATCACTCGTTATCCCACGTTCACACACTCAACTCTGATAATTTACGATAATAAGATTCCTTTTATTGGAGAAATTGATTATTTTCCGAGCTGTAATTATTTTATTCTCGCACTTTTATCCACGTCGAGCCAACGAGCCGGCATCAATCGCACCGGTCGATCGTTTAATCGTCCATTTAATTAAAACAAAATACATGTATATCAATACACAATTCGTCTTTGCAGCCTGCGATAAAAAATCCGCCCGATTTTTCTCCTTATCTCCAATCCCGAGAATTCTACAATGTAACCACTGCAATCACTCTCGTTTCATTTGCAAAAATATCGACTGTTATCGTAACGACAGACGATAACACGATTAAAAAACCGTAACTGGGGTTCGAAGATTCGGAAAAAAAATTTACGAAAAACGTTACAACAGCACCTTTAATCCGTTTGAAAACAATTGTATCGGTCGTGTATCAATCGTCGATGCGACAAGTGTGTATGAGTTTGTAGCGAGAGAGAACAAGTGGCAAATGGTGTGCAACACACAATCATCGCCGGCTTGCTGGCTACTAGGATCACTAGTCGGTGTGGCTCGCGTTAGAAACGTCGCTGGAACGTGCGCGATGCGAACCGAGTGAAAGCCCCGATTTGCCACGAGAGGAGCTGAAACTGGTGGCGGCAACGGGGAACGAACGAACGAACGAACGTTGTCGAAGGAGAGACCTTAGCTTCGTTATTCGCCGGTAGTTGTAACCCCTTCCCACATCCTCTCGCCCATTATTTTCCCATTATTATCACCGTCTATTCTTCAATTTTCTATATTTTCAAGTCATTAACGTTGTTTCGTTCTTGCTCCCTTAAGGCGAAGCTATGCGAAGGTGGATGACATTTTTTTGGAGGAATTTTCGTGTCGCCATGTTTAAAACGGGCTGAATGACGTTCGGGAAACACATCCGGATGAGGGTGGGAACTTGGGAAGGGTTTGGGCTGCAGGGTCTGAATTTTGCGCACGTGTGGAGCCGATTGAAATTTACAGCGGTTTAAAATTTCCAAAAAACGTTCATTTCAACTTTGGTTACGGAAATATTGCGTTATGGGGTTGATTAGTTCTACCCCAAATAGAATTATGTGCAGGAATGTTTGGTATTGAATTTTGAGCCGAATCCATCGAGAATTTCGAATTTTCAGAGGACTCGGAATTTTTCGAAAAATTTACGTTTCGTTATAATTCACGTCAGTTTTGACCAATTAAAACCCCAACTTTTCACACGTATGAGCTACACTTCCATCATACTGTATATTGAATTTGGTAAACATTGGTCGAAAGTATTTCAAAATTATAATCAGATTTTAAACGAGGAACAAACTACAAGTTTAAACTTCCAAACTCCTTCCAAAAAATTTAAGGTACTACGGAAAATCATCTATGAGGAAACTCGAGTTGATGAAAATAATTCCTCCAAGAAGAGTTCGCGCATTATCTCAAATTAAAAAAAAAAGCAATTCGCAAATTCTACTGTTGTCGATGTTTCTTCGTTTTTATTTCAAATTCCATTGCATTTGGAGTCAGAAACTTGCCGTTATATTCTTTTCCACCAGAAAAATTTCCATCAGACGAAACCTGGGTACGAGTTGTACTCGAAATATACAGGTATGTACAGTCGGAGTATCGAAACTGTAGCACGATGGATAACACCGGCCGTGGAAGCAACAACCGCGTCGGAATCGTTGATTCGGCGGGAATAACGTGGAGCAGTGAATAATACCTTTCGATCGCTGGCTCACAGTCCTTTCTCGACATCAATATACCGCGACGCTGCGCTCCAATTACGTTATATACATGTATATACCTAAATACGTATACATACATACATATATCTACTAATATATTGTTCGATAAACCGTAAACTCTACCCGCCGGACAATCGGCGTTTTATTCATGGGTCATCGAACGCCCACGATCTAACTATTTCGGTATGGCCACGAACCCTACGTCCGTTATCTACGTCTATCTTCGATTTCTCCTCCCTTCCACTTCTATCATCGCTGCCTGATAATTTTTATAATGCGATCTATTCGGAGACGTCGATTTTTTACCAAATCGTCGCGATTAAAAATCCACAGCGAGAGCTTTTCTTCATTATCGAAATGCGTAAGACTGAAAATTTAACGAGGCTCAGCAAGGGATAATTACAATTCTGACGAAATCAAGGGAACATGAAACGATCACACTTTTCTAAGAAATATAGACCGACAATTAACTTTGTACGCATTCTTTACTCAAACGCGAACTAATTTATTTCGAAACATGCATTTTTCGAAGGAAAAAAAAACACATTATCTAGATATAATTCAAGATTGTAATATTTAACTGCATATTAAATCTTTAAGTGTTAATTCCAGCGGCGGACCTCGGAAGGAGGTCGCATAGGAGCGACGAACGCGACACGTACAATCGCTCTAGATCCGTTATGAATTCCACGATTGTAGAAATGCGAAAGATCCACAAGAAAAGATTAACCCTGTGAGTTTACAGCTGTTTTTCGCACTACATTGAGTGCATCTTGGTGTCTAATCGACCCGAGGCTTTGAAAAAATAGAAAATGGCATCGTAAAAAACTGAAAAAATTAATTAAGGAAGCTCAGGTATTCCACTTTAGCATGAAATTTTTAAATACGAAGTTTCCGGAATTTATTTATTGTAAAAATAACAATAAACAAGTGAACTTCCGGAAAAGAGGTTTTTTGGGATGGGTGAAATCGAAACCGCGATACACTGATACGGTTAAAGATAAGAACGAGTGACTGCAGACTTTTGACACGAGGTTCTCGTCTTTCACCCTAAAAACGGATTGCGGGCGTGAAAATCGCTTTACAGTTTTCGTTACCGACCGAGAACTGAGAAATCTTGAGAAAGAACCCAGAATTGCAGGGCAAACGTATAAATCAATATAGAACCGTTCGTCCATCGGCCATCAAAGTTACGAGTGAGCACAAATGTCTTTACCGACGGAAGCGCGTTCAGTTTTTACGTAGCGCCACCGATCGACCGTCGGTAACGTCGCAACTCAAAGGCGAACTTGCAGCTGCAGGATGCTGTGGCTGCTCCGTCTTCATGCAACGGGATTTCTTCAACCGCAATTGAACCCGTTAGCGTTGCAGGCCAAAGGCGTTCTAATTATAACGATTGAATTGATTTATTGGTCAACTTTGCAAGTTCCTTAAACATAGCCTAATTTTTTTATACCCTTGCAGTTTCGTCTATTTTTGAGCTTTTTCGGTTGTCGTATCTCACATAAAACTCCATCTACTTCATTGATCTCCCAGCTGCAATTTATCGGACTCCCTGCAGCCTTTATTTTTTTAACTCCTCTCTTTTATCCCTCAAATTCGGAGAAATACTATGCAAATTTTATATCACTTCGGACCAATCGCCATTACGAATTAATTCCTCAGAAACTTTTAAAAGACTAGAACGTAAAAAAAAGAAAAGACTTCAATAATAAACAATAAAGATGTAATAGACGCGGGAGGCTCATCGCGTAACACGACCTCGTTCCAGCGTCACCGCTACTGGACTAATTGGTCCAGATGGACAATTCCACTGAGCCCAGTGGAGGGGGATCGAGGTTACGGTATTAATGAGGATTTCCGCGAGGAAAAAACGCGAGGGTGGTTGGGTAAAAAAAAAAAAATTGGAATCATAAACTGGCGGAACGTTTTAACACAAATATTCCCGGGGATTGGGAAAGTTAATTCGATACTTCGAAGTTTCGATGCACGGATGGACTTTTGTTACAGCGACATCTTACCTTGAACGAGGTAGGAACATTGAGCCATCGATAAAGACGGAACCGGACAGTAGGATGTACCAACTGGTGGCGAGTTCACCGGTGCTAATAATAAAGAAAAAAATATTTTACATTACTGCACAGAAAAAATATTGACGTAATTTTTTTATTATTAAATTTTATTCGTATTAATTTCGTAATAATTATTTTATTTCGTATTGATACATAAATATCCGGAATTTGCATTTAATTCAAGAGCGGATGTCGTAAGAGTGACGATAACAGATGCTGGATAATTCAATGTTTGGAACTTGAACACAAGATAACGAAGCAAAATACGCACGGACCGATGATAAAGTAGAAAATTAAAATTACGGATATCTACTTTATCGACGATAGAAACAATAGACAATCGCCGGTGTTATTGCAACCACGGCAATTTGTACGATTCAACTCGATATTATCGACGATATATACTCACTAGTATAGAACGTGATTCGCATAATGCCTCTCGTAGCGAACGACTTTGCAGAGACCTCGTAAAATCGAATCCCGGCATGGACGCAATGCCTCCAGACCGCACAATCCGTAATAAATTATCTCCAGTTCCTGTAACCCACGAAAAATACTGAAGTTATAGAAATGTTTCAAAAAAATGTTCAAATTCAAAGCAACAACGACAAACTATTCGCTTATTTCGTCGATGTCCAGACGATCTTAGAAAAATCGAAGGACCTGCCAGCGAATCCCACCAAGTAGAACATTATTTTGAAGTATTTAGAAATTACCGGCTAATTACGAGCTCTTCAACCCCGCTGGGAATAATTTTTACGCTTATTTTTCGTTGTAAGAAAAATAAAATTCATAAGTTAGGCTGCCAGCTTCGTACGAAGCCCGCGCCATCTTTTTTTCCAGAACACATAGACGAATTTTCATGATCCCACATTATTGGACTCTCTATGGGCTTTTTTTATAGACTTGAAAATCAATTTGGACTCGACAGGGGTGCCTTGGTATCTCAATAGACCTAAAATCGACCAACGAGACCTCTTCGGCAGCGTTTTCAGAAGTCTCGCAACGGTGCCAAGACCGCGGTACCGCCAGCACGCGACCTCGCGTGCGGAACCGACTATCGAAAGTCGTCTCTCGGACCAGTGTGTATTTCTTCGGTTGCACATGCTATCGGAAATCTTGAGCGTGTAACGAGTTACATTATATGTACTACGCTCCTAAGCTTCTCCCACAGGCTCTATCAATTTTTCCACTGACTACACAACTACAACGATATTCGCGTCCTCCAACAATATTCTTTCGTGCTGCACGGTTGGTATTCAACGAACCGTTATTATTTTAATGTAACAAAAATAAAATGAAGTAAAAAAAAAAGCGTTCACGGTAGCAAGATCCAGCATAGATCACACGCAGATATGCACGCGTAATACGAAAGAACGTTGACGCCGCAAAAAGTTTGCGTTTGCGCGAGGAAACGCGTCGATTCTCGAGTCGCATCGGCATGTCTTAAGGGGAACCTTGAGGGAGCAAAGCACTGTAAAATTTCCAAAGAATGGATTTTTCTTTTCTTACATCTTTCGAAAAAATATTTACGATTAAGAATTTTGTGTAAAAGTTCCATAGAGAATGAAACTGTGGTGAATATTTTGGAAAGATAGGATAATAACTTTCTTTTTGAAAAAAATGTCGGAACATTACCCTCATTTATCAACTCGTTACAGTGGCTTGCTCCCTTAAATGCTATCGCATATACTCGATCTACTTGGCGATTCGTACATCACCGGGAATATCTCAACAACGCAGGTTCTTCATTCAGCGCCTGTCGCTCTGAGATTGCTATACTATGGATCGAAGACAGGATCAGGAGAAGACAAGATCTTGTTATTCTCCACCAGTGTCGATTTCTCGGAGAAAAGACGAGAATGACTGACTGCAAGATCTCGAGACACATCTAAACGTTTTCTTCTTTCATCGGATAGATAAATCACGGCCGAGAACAACGCTTTACAGTTTTTGTTACCGACCGAGCACCGAGGACTTAACGTCCTCGCTCTGAATTATTCGCTGAATAAAAATGTTTCGGTTTATTTCGGTGTTTCTTTATATGATATCACGCATCATTAGGTAACGATGTGGCGATTAGCTGATTTGCGGGGTTAACTTACATACGGAATCGATATTTTAAGATACTCGTTTTTAGAAAATATTTATCATTGTTTTGAAGCATGTATTTACTGCAAGAATTATTTATGGGCAACAATTAATCGTAATAACTGCAACTAAGTAGCATGACGAGTTTAAACGCACAGTTTGCCATTCGTTTCTATGCATTTCCAGATAATGCACTTTTTATGGCTCACATGGTGAGAAGAAAGCAGTTACGTTTTTTGCCGCTTCATGTATCGAGAACTTATTTTATTACCAGTGAAGGATGTAAATTTTACATATCAATCTACCACTGAATCATTATTCCGGCAAACTAGGAATTTTATTATTGAAGTATTTATATATCTACCCTTAAGGCCTCGAATCACGTGACCTCAAATATCGCTCGAAATAACGATTTGGGTAAACGATTGAACCTTCGTCAAAATATCGACCTCGCAGTCTCATAAACAAGTCATAGATGCATTCTCTAAGATTTATTCGCTCGTAACCGGAATCATTTCATGTTTCTGCAAATTCCTGTTCCAAAAACGATTCCCCGCCCTTTTCCGCGTTTTCGCCAAATCCTCAAAAACCTTATTTTCGAAAATACAGCCATTTCGACTGCTTTCTTCGGCTTTTAGTTTGCGGAACGTTTCTCATCTCGACGTTCGCGCAAAAACACTCCGCAATTGATGATAGTTTGCGTTGCGGACCGGTGAACAACATTGCGGCCGTGATCGTGGTTCCGACGATTTATTATTATTTCGTTAAAGTTGTCGGAGGCAAAATGGAACACGATAGTATAGATTCCATACCGGACGGCCTTGGCGACGAGATCCTGTCGCCGAGAGGTGCGGGTTTGTCGGGTTGACGGCACGTCGCCACCAAAACACGTGGTACAGTGGAGTCGCGATTTTCTTACGCCCCAGTTTATTTCCATCCCCCACCTTGGCACACTCTTTATGTATCCTCTTCGAAAGCTCAGGATTCTTAACCGTTAAACAACACCCAAGATCATTTTGACCATGTCATGTTCCGGTCAACAAGTTGCGAATGAAAAATAAATTTTTCATGAATTTTTTTCTGCATCAAAATAATTCCCGTCGCACTTTTGATGAATATCAATTGATTGAACTAGTTTCGAAGTATATTTGAGAATTTTTTCTACCCAATCGCACGGTTCGATTCAAAATGGTGGACAGTCGAAGTTCGTGCAGGGTCAAATTGACCCTGTGAATGGTGTGAGGGTTAACCAATACGATTCCGGCGTGCTGACTCACATCCCTACCGCGGCTGTTGCCTGATTGGTCGTTCTCACCCCCTCCAACCGTCCCGCCGCGCTTCTCTAGCTGACGCTCAATTTTTCTTATCGATATTCCGAGCCGGTGAAAGCAAATCTCGGCGCTCCACTGTACCTCCACGAGCATCCGTACAGACTGAATTAAAATCGTAGCCACGCTCGTGGCTGAGGAAATTCAACCACGAGGTTTTGCCGATATCTCGTGGCGCTCAGGTGACCAATCTCGGCCAACCCGGCGTCCTAACCCACGCGTGACATCCTTATTGCAACGAAAGATACATCGCTTGTCCGACGCTTTCTTACAGTTGGACCTGCCGTAGTCGAACCTCTCGGATACACGTAATCCCATCACTTAGTGACCGATGATTCAGTGTCTTGAGTAAGAATTCAGGGCCGTGTGCATTAGGAGCAAGGGCTGTTAACCCTTCACCGTCACACTGCCAAAGAATATCACGACAATCACA
Source organism: Sussaba pulchella (assembly GCA_963971145.1). Classification (NCBI taxonomy): domain Eukaryota; kingdom Metazoa; phylum Arthropoda; class Insecta; order Hymenoptera; family Ichneumonidae; genus Sussaba; species Sussaba pulchella. The sequence goes on from OZ020168.1 coordinate 7,482,450, forward strand.
CTGGGTGGATTTCGTCCAGTCGGTTTTCGAAAGACGATTGTGAGCAAACTATCTGTCCGAAGTGATTAAAAAAATTACAGAACATGCTTCGAACATTCTAAATGATGTACGAAAAGTTTATTTGAAAGAAATAAAATGGCAACGAGTTGAAAAAAATTCATAAACAGATGAAAACGGAAACGAAGAACCGATTGCTGTCAAGATTGGTGATTTGTGACCTGTCATAGCCGAATAGTGTTTCACACGGTTCAATAACGATAGATCCACCTGTATCGAACGTACGTCGGCTACATTTTACTATGCACTCTTCCGCTATTACAATATTAAAAAGCAAAATCATTTCCATATCTCAAAAAAAATTGTCAACAATCTGTCAACTCGTCGGAAGTCGTACAGGTCGTACACACGAAAACATTGTAATATTTGTTTGAGTCACGGAAATTAAACGTGTCTCTAGAGGGTGACGAATAATTGCGGAGCGCACCCATTGTACTCTCGTAAATCGTGCGGACGTCGCATATTCATATCGCACGAGCGCCGCTCCCGGCTTATCGTCCTATCGCGACGTTCGCAGTCCTCTTACATGCACGGCGGGGATAATAGTCTTCACCTACACATCCCGTGCATATATGCACGATACGTAGTCACACTGGAGAACCAAGAGTGCTCCTTTTCTCTTCTTCTTCATTCATAAATGCGTAGACAAAAAAGTCGTCGCGGTACAACGGACGAGCAAGAAAAAGTTCACCTTGGCAAACAATTAGCAAACAAATAGCAAGAAACGCTTGTATATAGTGACAATCACATTTCCAGTTTTGCTTCGCCGTTATAACGCGGGTGTATAAAAAAATGATTAAGTAATTATTAATAAATAATTATGATATATATTAAAATATTATTATATAATTATAATTATATATTATATTATTATAATTATATAATATAGATCATATTTTTATTATTTATTTATAATATTAATATAAAATAATAATATTTTATATTATTATAATTATATAATATAGATAATATCGTTTATTATTTATTTAGAATATTATTATAATATACAACATAACAATGTAATATATTATTATAATTATACAATATAGATAATATTTTTTATAATTTATTTATTATTATTATTAAATTTTCTTTTTTCGTGCAGTCCCATAATAAATCCGATAAAAAAAGTATCGAACGTTAAGAAACGACGAGATAATGAAAATTCTACAATCCTCTTCTATCACGGGCATCGCAAAAACCAAAGCAATATTAATTTCAACGTCCGGATGAAAATAATGCACCGTAGTTCATCAACAGATCCTTGGATATAATTAATCGCAACGTGGCCTGCGGGGATCTGCGCGAAATAGGTATCGATGAGCATTGATAATGGTCGAATTTGCATCTGAACGGTACTTTCACGACCGCTTCGACGTTCCAGCTGCTAATTAGTCTCGAGTAATGGTCGGTGCCGTGCTGATAATGGCGAAAGGGGATGGAGGGTTGTCGAGGAGCCGCCGGCTGCGAGGGTTAAGGGGCCGGGGAACTAGCTAGCCAGAGCCGCCCGCAGCCAGCCACTTCATACGTCGACTACCGACTGCTACCACCCCCGGTCGCGCCGACATCAAGTGGCGAGAAATAAAATTCCCCGAACAAAAGACCTAACTAAACGTGGTTGTGCACGCGGGATCCGACGACTGTCGTATGTAGAAACATACGGGAAAAAAAACAAGAAATAAGACATCGAAAGTCTGGGGCGGGTTTTGAAACCCTTAACAGGGTTTAGTACGGTTAACTCTGGAGTTAGCGTCTTTGACAAACGACTAGAGTTAATTTCTCGAGTCAAAATCGCGCTTTTTATTAAGCGTATAGAACGAAAAAAAAAAATAACAGCTGTGCTATGTCGCAGTTGCATTTATTTAGGGTGTATGCATTTTTGTAGGAAATTCGATCATCTACAACCATTTCACGATATGGAATCAAGAAAAAAAAAATATGCTACCAAACGAATCACCCTAACGTAGATAAAAATGTTGCACAAATATAATTTTCGGACTCACCTGGAGCGTTCGTTTGTCTGGATCGCGGCACAGTGCCCGGACAAAATGCGGTTCCAAATATTCCGTCATAATAGACCAGCCCGAACTATAATACGGCGTGACGATGACGACAGAAGCAAATCCGGCGAAGATCCTTTTTTTCTCGACGCGATCTTTTTTCCCTCAGTTCGAACATTGCTCGGCGAAGATCCCAATCGTTCGGTCTCGAACGAAACCAATTAATCCGCGCGTTACCTGCTTACTTATAGGATATTCACATTTTTTCGCTGCGTTTTCTCGGTTTTATTCCGCCCATTCATTCGTGCAATTTTTTTTTTTAATATCCCACAACGTTTTATCGTGAAACGTGAAAACACTATTTTTTTTTTTTAGGACGATGGAACGTAACGGGGTTGATGTGTATTTACCGATCGAGCATGGCGATGATAGTCGATCACGAATGTTTCACTATTCAACGGACACCGTCGCGGACACTTTCACTGAATCTTCGTATGCGCGGAACCGCGTTCGACTTCGATACCGTGCGACGGATTCTCACATTATTCAACCGAGGCCGAGCGGCACCGATGCGAAAGTGTTGCAAACACACACTGTATACAATTGACCGGCAAACACGGTCCGGATTTACAAGCGAAACGTAGCAACGACGTTGGTGAATCGACCGCGAGTTCGGAGGAAGATTCACGATGTTTGCGAAGCTCGAACGTCCTCGACGAGGACTCGTGATAGTGGAGAAGAGAGACGAGAACGGAGAAGTAGGTCGATCCGAGGGATGCTGAAGATTCTCGTCTCGTGCGGAATCAATGGAAACATCGATTCTTCGGATTTATCGCTGCGTCGAACGGCGGTTTAGTCTGTAAATTGAGAAACGAAGGGGGAATTAATTTTTATTGGAACAGTGTGCTCGATTATCAGAGGGGGATCGTCATAGGGGTATTATTGGAGGAATGACATAGGGTTGCTTTGAAATATGGGTGAATAGGACGAATTTTTGATACAACTTAGTGTAAATTTGATGAAACGAGGGTCCATTGATTGCAGTCGATTTTAATCGGTAACAAAACTTTTTGGACTGTCTTTATCTATTTTTTTTTTTTTTTGGCTGTTTGGAGACATTTTTTTAAAAATATTGTGCGATAAGTTTTAGATAAATCGTCGCAAAATAAAACGAAAGGTTATCATTTTCTTTTCGTCCACGGGAAAAAAACCTAAGTAAAAGAAATGTTAATTTCCATCTCGTTAATACACATGATCGTCCAGCGCCAAGGCTACACATTTTCACATTCATCGAATATCCGCAAAGCAATCCTAGCGACATCACCCACGAGTTTCTCTGCCATTGACGAAAATAATCACGCTTCGAATGCGAATAACTCGGTCAATGTACGTCAAACGAAAATAAAACAAATACACAGAATATTTCAATTTTTCTCGTCACGATGTTATCCGACCTTCGGGAAATCGCCAGAGCTTGAGACACACCTAGTATAGTGACACCATTTTTATTATTTTCAACAGATTGTATTTTCGTGGGCCGATGGGTGGGAAAGGGAGCGAAAAGGTATACGCGGTGCTCGTGGAGTTATCGACCAAACTCGAGGTCGTTCAAGGCTTGAGGTAACGTCGCGGGTTAACGTACCGGTTTAACGCTCTCCTCGTATGAACTGGCTCGTACACGCAATTACGTAGAGAATTCTTCGCGTTGGTAAGCAAATTGCCCGTCGAGAGAATCTCGAACGAAATCCGTAAAATATCGTAGCCGAAGGTACGTTCGAGCACGTACAAAAACGCGAAGCAGCGTCAAAGACGTCGGAGAAAAACGCGAATGGCTGTATAATCTTACCGGATTCTCGGTTCATCATCCGACCTTGAATGACGTCACGAGAACACCATCGAACAAACACGATTCCGAGTTTTACCTTCATGGCGGCTGTTGGGCCGTCAAGGCCGTCCAAGTGCCCTCCGAGCAATTCTGGAATAACTGCTACCTAGCAACTAACTACATCGGTTATAGACTGTACCATGTATCGGTTTTTATCTTCCTTTGCCAGTTTTCAACGTGTATTTCATTGATCACTGATTTTTTTAGATTCGAAGGTCCGGTAGAATCGATAAAAACGCTCTGAGGGGGTCCTTTCGACCCCCTCAATCAGCGGACCGCACCAGCTGCGCACAACTGAAATAATCGTCAATACGCAACCCCGATTTTCGCAACAGACCTATGGCTAAGCCAATCATCCCATCGCTGTTCCAAAAATCGAGGTCGTCCTGTTCGAACCATCAGAATACGCGATTTGAAGATAGAGGAAATTTCCACTAACGATGGGAGTTGTTTCTAGCGTTGGAGGCTTTAGAAAAAAAAAACAATGCCGATATATTTGCATACCCGATCACCGAAACGTGAACAATGGGAAGAAGTTAAAGTTTCACAAGATGGACACGCGTGTGCTAGACTCAAAGCTGCAACAGCGTTGTTACCGCGTCGTCCGTTCAGTTATACATAGACCGCTGCACCCAAAGTCGATTCGCTCGGTTTCGAGAGAGCCGGGGTTAGTCCGAGAGACACAGAGACCACGAACAGAAACGTTTTGTGATTCGTCGTGCCCGTTGTCGAGCTCAACCACGACGTAAAACGTCCGCGATGGCGCGACCGGCAAAAGATCCGGGCAAAAATATCTTCGAGGCATGGGGCATCTCTTCTCGTTAGAAAGAGTTTGCGTCTGAAAAACCCCATCGAAACAACTTTGCCGAAAAAAATCCTCCCGGTTCGAAATAAAATCCTTACCGCAGAAAGCCGAGAATTACGATTTTGGAGAAAACAAGGGAAACATGGTAATAGCGTAGATATGGAAGGAATTTAATAAGATTGCACGGAAGAAATAATTCAATCCACGATTGTAATCGTAAGGAACGGAAACGCGAATCCAATTCTGAAAAACCGAAAACTAAAGAACGTCTTGTGCGGGAGTTGTTTTGACAGAGGTTGTAGATAAGAAGAGGCAGGAGATGCCGTTAAACAATTTTTTTTTAATCCACTTGTTAACTTCCCGATTTTATGGGGATGCGTTTGATTTTGGGTCATTGACGTTTATCCGAATTTTGACCAGATTTTGTTGAGACAAATTGCTTAGACGTGCTTCCCCTGAAAAAGTACACCCCATTGAACCTGTTTACTCTTAACATTATTGGATTACGGGATCACGATTGCTCGCAAGCGATACATAGACACGCCAACGTCAGAGATGCCTTTTACTACGTTTAACACGATAGCCAAGACACGGGACTACATTTTTCAAAACCTCTGTCATTAAGATGTCTACACGTTTTTCTCGTTTACTTCTCGCTCGACCGCAAAAGTGAGTTCTCTCACTCGGACTCATGGCGACACGTTCGATGTAGAAGATCACCTTAAGATGATCATTAGGATATATATAAATGGAAGTCAATATTAAGGGATGATAGGACGTTGATGAAGTGAGGGAGATAATTCATCCGAATTTCTAAGATCTTTAAAGACAGATTAAAAATATTGTCATTATCGTTATCATTATTATTATTATTATTATATAATATTATTATAATTATATATTATCATATCATTATATATAATCATTATTATTATTATTTTTATTATTATTATATAATATTATTATAATTATATATTATCATATATTATAATAATAATAATAATAATTATTATTATTATTATTATTTTTATTATTATTATTATTTCTTACCCATGAATTTTTCAATTATTTTGAAATTATTTCATTTTGCAATCACTAATTCCTGTCCTCAAAATAAATTTAAAAAATTTTAAAAAACTCCCGGCTGGAGTAAAATTCGAACACAAAAAACGTAATCTGATAGAAAGCATGAATAAAATTCATGAATCTAAAAAGTATACAACAAAAAAGGATGAAATAATTCAAGAAGTCATCTTAGTTTATTCATAGTTTGAATTATGATCGTTCGTTTGTATGAGTTCAATTTTTTGAATCGTGGTAATTTCCTCACTGCCCTCAATTCAGTCGGGAGACGTCATTCATTAAACATAAGTCGGAGGACGTTTTCTTTCGTATCGTCGAACATCTAAATCCAGATCGTCTTCATGTTCAATTAATGGCGTCTTCTTTGCACTGTTAAACATCTATATCCTATATCATCTTTATGTTTAATGAATGACGTCTCCCGACTGAATTGAGGGCAGTGAGGAAATTACCACGATTCAAAAAATTGAACTCATACAAACGAACGATCATAATTCAAACTATGAATAAACTAAGATGACTTCTTGAATTATTTCATCCTTTTTTGTTGTATACTTTTTAGATTCATGAATTTTATTCATGCTTTCTATCAGATTACGTTTTTTGTGTTCGAATTTTACTCCAGCCGGGAGTTTTTTAAAATTTTTTAAATTTATTTTATTTCATACTTTTTAAAGATAATTCGATATAATTTTCTCCACGTCCGCCAATGATTGGAATCATTTAGCTCGAACAAGACGTCCACGTCACAAAACAATTTTTCCGACTAGTGTCATAATGTACTATTGTTTATCGATTCAATATCGTAAAACGTGACCACTGTATGGAAATTTGATGTGACAAGACTTTAAAAGTATCGACTAGCTGCGGCACATGCTGGTTGTCCTTGGGCGCAGTTGAGTACAGTCTCAGCAAAATGTCAGCGCATCATGTGATTGTTCAGCGCGGCTCCATGTAGCCATGACAAATTGTCAGCCCATTGTGGAGTCTTGAGGGCGGCTTAATAGAGCCTTGACCAAATCTCAGTGCATTATGGAGATTTTAAGCGCGGCTCTATGTAGCCTAGACCAAATTTCTGTTCATTGTACAGTTTTTTGAGCGCGGCTCGACGTAGCCTTGACCAGATGTCAGCACATTCCGCTGGTCCTTTCCAGTCATTACAAGTTTTGAATATGTCTTAAGCGAGTGAACATTGAATGAATGCTGCTTCGACGAGTGAACGTTGAATGAATGCTGCTTCGAAAAGGACCTGACTCATATAGGAAAAACAATGAAAACAAATATACATATTGTGCATTCTGACAAATCGCTTTGTCTAAAAGTTTTGTCGGTTGGAGGATAAAGTAAAAAATTGAGTCTGACAACAATTTTTTTCTTTCAAATTGCCAATTCCACCAAGGTAGACAATATCACTGGGCATAACCACATCGTCTAGCTAAACATCCATATTCACGTTTTTCACAATCCTGATAACATTATCATACGTTGAATAAAAAAGAATAAACTCATTAAACAAATTCGTTCGTACGTGAAATCAGTTGATAATCATAAATAAAACAAAATCACCGGGCATAACCACGTCATCCGACCTAACCTCCACATTCACAAATATCTTAATTTCGCGCCCAAATCCAGAAATTAATCGCGCACAAGTATCCAGAATTATTAATCCGACGTGATTGATGAAATCAGCAGTAGATTAATCCTGCTAACATTATTGAACGTTAAATAAAAAATGCACTCATGAAAAAAATATCGTTCGTACGAAATCAATCAATAAAAAAAAGTTATTGGAAACACCGCTTAGATCCGTTAGATTCGCCCCTGTTTGGAAACACCGCTTAGATCCGTTAGATCCGCCCCTGTCGTCAAAGCGGACGACTCGACATCGGAATGAAGTTAGGCTATGAAGAACGATGCGAGTATTGCCTAGCCAATCAGCGGGCTCGCTGGAGCTCTACTGTGGCCAGCATCGATATGGAAATTTCGAAAAAACGCGTTTTTTCAACATCTATTATCTTTACGAATTCACATCCGATCATAAATATTATGATTCATAAAACATTTGTGTGGTCAACGGAACCGATGTGCAAATATTCGTTTGTAGAAGATTAGTCGTTTGAGCAAACATTCGTGAATTAGGAATCGCTGTTTCGCGGGAACACGACGAAACACATAACTCCCGTTTTCAGCCGGGAGTTAATAAATCACACAAATCCACCGAATTGTCTGTCGTCTGGTTGAAGAAAGCTGAGCGTATTAGGGTCGCGGATCTGTGTTCGGTGACAACGGGCCAGCTTTCAATGAAACCCGATGGAACACAACGATAGTGAAGTAGCATTTGTTCGGATACGAGGCTACCGAGACGAGCGTTCAATGATTACCGGTTCATCGTTTTGTTCGTCAACGAGCTCGTCTGGCGAATTGAAAGGGGCGCAAAACGAAAATAAGAGAAAATTCTCAATTGCCGTCTAGTCAAATGCGACGGGAGAATAATTGTTTTCCGATTCAGGTTTCGAAATTACGAAACACCGTAATTCGTGTTTCGTACTCAGACGCTCGAATGTTTTGTTCGCGAGTGGTTTTTTAGGGTTGCGTAGTCAAATAGGATTTTTTATAGTTTCGGTCTGTCAGTCTGTCTATTATAGCAATACTTTAGTGGACGAAAGTGGACAAGAATGAAATATATCTACCTATTCAGTACGATTCCGTCTTCTCTTATTTTAAATCGTAATTGAGTATTTAGCAAACATCTGAATAACTGCTTACTTTAAATTTTCGTTTAACTCCATATCAAATTTTCACGAAAAACCAGTTATAGGATTCCGGAAAACGGCTTGAGGGAACAAGTTGCCGACTATTAGGTTCCGGGTTCGTTGCCGACCGAATATAGCTGCTCCAGAAACTATTCCCGCTTTCGTGCGTCGTATACGCATACAGCGCGTGCTGTTTTCTATTCGTAAACATCGTTAAACGCGATATGGGGTTATAATCGAAAAGGATTAATGCGCGACCGAGATACGGTTTAAAGGGAATGAGGCAAGTAATTCGGTTCCGTTGACTATCTCGACGTTCCGGAACGTCGATAACATTTGACACTGAGTCCGCGAGCTGACCGATATAAACGACGACGATAAGGAAAAAGCTCGATACGCGTGTTTTCGACCGAGCGTTTTGCAGAAGAACGCGACTTTTCGGTTTTCGTTTCTTAATACGCGATAGTGCGCTTGACCCGGTTTTTATCACCAATTGGTCATTGAGTCTACGGTGACCCGGTTGAGATTCAATGGCGCAAAAATCTATGGTCAACGAGGCTGCTTACACGGAACCGTGACATCATTTTCTTTTTCAAAGACTGTTTAACCTATCTAGGTCTTGTCGTTCCTCTTGCAGATTCGCTGGGTCGAAAAATGAAGAAGAAAAAAAGGCGGGAACGCGTGACAGCAACGTGGAGACGAACGCACGTTCAGTTTGGTTATTTCTCTGTACGCTAGGCAAGAAAAGATCTGTAGCTAATTGCAGAACTTTACTATATTACTGACCCATGCCATCGAGCAATTAAAATTTTTCATTCGAATAAAATTAAATTTTCACGTCAAAGCTTCATACGACAGATAATCAAATTAGTCGACCAAAGCAATTTCATAATGATTACATTTTTTGAATTATTCGAAATAGACGAATTTAACTGTTCGTCTCCGAAATTTAATCCCCACCTACTTTGTTAGTACGGTGTAATAATTCTATATCAAACAAAATACCATCAAGAAAATTAAATCGTAATAATCGAGAAAAAAATCTACTATTACTCAATCCAAAAAATTCCAATTGCTCCTCGTCACCGGAAAGATCCAGTAGACATCTGCAATTCGGCCAAGGTTCTTTTCTTACATATATTTGGAATCATTCCAGAGAATAAGAGAATTAAAATTCCAAAATAACCGTATTAAGGGACACCCTCATTCGTATACGTATATAAATACACCTTACGTCAGTTCGAAAAGCACAAGAACGTTGTTATGCTAATGTAAAATTTTCTACGACAAAACAATTGTATCCGAGCGGCGGACAGGAAGTGCGAGGAACCCTCGGTGTCGAGAGCGCGGTACGTACACGGTCCGGTGAGACGGGACATGGGGCGAGGGAGAGATTAAGGTTTACGGTGCCTGGGTATATACGCGCATATATATATGTATAAATATATATACATAAGCGGGATGATCGCGACGCGCCGTTGGCCACGGCCGCGACAGCTTGCTCACTCGTTCCCAACCGCTCGTTGAGTTTTCAGATGCATATAGCCGGCCAACGAGCTGGCCATCAGAATGCAATGAGTGCAACGCTTGGACGTTAAAACCGTAACGCATACACCGACATACACCGACTCCGCAGTCGAAATCCCTTCGTCCACGCTCAGTTGACTCAAAGTCGAAGCACAGCGATATTTAGACATTATTTATAGATCCATCGTCGTACTACGATGTAGTCCCGATTACGCGCATTTGTTACGCACTGCGTGACGATGAAATGGAAATTAAAACGTAAATGTTAATGGAAATCGAAACGGATTGCGTTGAACCATGCGACGGCGGGGGATATCGCTTTGCGACTCGAGTATGAGGTTTAAAAAAATGTTACAGATGGAGTAGGTACGCTGGAGAGGGTGCTTTGTCTGATGAAACGGGACTTAATGATCTCTGAATAAAATTATCGGAAGGGGAGAGATCCTTGCTACGAATGATGATTGTTTATGCACATTGATGGTGAATGGTTACTTAAAAAAGCATAGCGAACGTAATAACGAAATCTGCAGCACCTAATGGAGATCTAAGACATAAACCTCGAGGACCTGAGGAGCCAGGATCAAACTGACAGGGATTTCATTTTGAAGGATCGCATTACCAAAGGATAACGAATCAGGGATCTAATTAATATACATGCAGCCGTTTAAACATGTCAGATTATTGAAAAAAACATGTCAGACCTTTCAAACATGTCAGCGCTAGAAAAGTTCTATCTGAAGTAATTTATCAAGAAAACAAGTTAAATTGCGACGATCCAGGAGAATTTAGCAGCATTCCTACGATAATATAGTAAACCTTCAACGAAAAAGGCTCAAGTGGGTACCTGGATATTGACATAAGCGTTTAATCGAATTCATAACATTAAAGAAAAAACATTGCATCATACACCCATTGATAATAAAAGAATTTAAAAAAAACATATTCCATATCAAAAGTTTGACAGAATTAACGTTGCACCACAAACGAACGAAATACGAGCGTCTCGCGAGTCCGTGAGAAATTTTCAAGCCTAACAAACTCTTACACGCCGCGTGTTTGATACAATAAATTTGAAAATATGTGTAATAGGCACGTAAACGTGCGAGTCTGGGTTCACTCGGTGCAATGCGGTTAGAAATTAGAAACTATACGGCTTTGAACGCGCACTAACGCCGCGTTCAACCTACGCTGCGGATAAAACACGCACGCTCACGGTACAACACTACATCCTCATTAACGTGACCACGAGGATCTTCCCTGTCCCGCGTCATTTATCCGCGTATCTTTTTTTATATAACACACCCTATGTTAATCCGACTTTGCCCGTGTATAGCGTGTATATAGAGCATTCCGAGTGAAATCGGGGGGGTCTTTTTCGTCGCGTTATCAGATCATTGCGTACATTTTTTTTTGTTACTTTTTTCGACCCTAAGTACACTCATTTTTTTTTTTTTTTTTTTTTTTTTTTTTTTTTTTTGGAATTTTCTCGCTGCACCTAGAAGTGGTGGCCGGATCGATTTTATGTAAATTAGAAGAAACCAATGGAAATACCTTTGTTTACATTTTTATTGTTTGTCGTCGCATTTTGTGGTATGAATAAGTATTTTTTTTTATTGGAACCTCAGAGTGGGATTCGGTTTGCTAGCCATGAGAAATGTATGCAATGTTCCGATAACGTTTTTTCTCTAATAACTCCTCGATTTTACTTGGAATGTATAATGGAATAAAGATTATATATGTATAGATGTATGTATTACCGACACAGACCAGACAACCAACCGAGTCGACGTCGTTCGAACGCGTCGATGTGTCTCGTACGTAGAAAAAACTTTTTCTACCTGGCGTTATCAGCTCCGAACGCCGAGGAAGGTAGCGAATGGAAAATACGAAGGGAAAAATGTCGGCGAGACACAACCGTTGGAAAAACTGAAATACGGAACTCGTCCTCGTTGCAGCACATCAGATTTAATATTCCATGAAGCTATTTCATCTGCTCTGCTGCTGTAAAATTCTATCCCAATGAAAAATCGTTGTGCAAGGACTTATAGAGAAAAAACGGAAAAAGATGAAAAATGCTGAGTCGATTTAAAAATCGGCCAACGGCGGAATTGTGTTTCACATATTCTGTACACAGACTTTATACAATCTATAGGCAATTTGTATACAAAAAATCGAAGGGATATATTCAATATCCACCGTTCATATAATATAAAATTATATAAAGATAGATGAATAATCTATAAATGAATCTCTTTTGAAACAATAATAATTCAATAATTATTTATTATTATTATTATTATTGACCATTTAGGTTATTTTAGGAAAAACAATTAATATATAAATTAGAAATAATAATAATAATTAATAAATTCTCAATAATTATTATTATTCCAAGATATCAATTTTATTTATACATGAATTGTTGATAGATTGTATACATCCTGTATCAACAATATAAATGTACAATTCCATCTATAAAACCCTATACATTCTTCATACACCCCCCATATATATTTTCCACCAGGGGCGAATCGGCCAGTGGCGACATTCCAGGAATGCGCGTGGATTGAAGCATCGGGCTTGGGTTTCGCCAGCGGCGAGAGGGTTGAAAAATGAAGGAAGTGGAAATCAGAGAACGTCGACCCTGGAGTCGTCTCTCTCACGAGCGTGTGGATTTTTTCCAGCCGGCGAATGTTTCAACCTCCACCGGTGGGGCTGGTAGGCGACAGGTACTTTGTTCCTGGACCGCTGGAAAGTGCGTCAAATGTGAAGCATCCCACTTGGGCCTCGTCGTCCACTTTCAACTGCACCGCTGTGTTATTGCTGCAGGTGGCGGCGTTGCATGGGGGATTTACGCTGCTCACCGTGCGCCAACGTCGAGTGGAATTTCTGAGTCTGTCGCCGTCTGCTGGGTGTAATTTTCCAGCGGTCTTCGCGTACCTCATAATCTTCGTACGCGTAGCGTCCGACAGTAGCGTAGACCGACGCAATTTTGATTTCAGAACGAGTCGAGCGATTGTTACGTTTCAGTCGTACGCGTTTTTTGAGAAAATACTACAGTTTTCTTTGTTAACGTTACGCTTTCCAATGGGATTCGTATTGATGGCGACGTGGATACAAATAAAAATAGAATGCTATGGTATGAGAATTTTTTTCAAAATCTTGATTCTGTAGGAATTAGCAGAGAAAAATTGCAAACTGCTTCTTCCTGATTTGAGGTAAGGCACGAGATTATCTATGGACGGTTTTCTTGAATCCGTTCTGATTTTTTCATAGAAGAGTCGGCATAACAATCCCGATGACAATTATTCCACCGTCACGCAGTTAACTCCATGAGGAAGCAAAAACGTCTATTTGCAACGCGGGTTTGTCGTAACCCAAGAGATTCGAGGTTACAGCGGATAATACTTGGATATATGCAGAGGTACTCGGAAACCGGGTCGAGCCCTGTAAGATATGTGGAATACGGAAATGAGGAGGACAATAATGAAAGAGAAAAATTAATTTTTTCTTCCGCGTAGTTGAATCTAGGATATTGTCTATGGGATATTCCGGCGCGAAAATGCTATAGCGAGCTAGCTATATATAGAAATTAGTATATAGACGGTGTATAGATTATACCACGAATTGTCTATAGATTGCATACAGCGTGTACACAGAATATTAAGTTCCATAGTTAAAACTATGTATATATTCGATATATCTTTCCCTTATTATTCTGTTCATACATTTCTATATATATATTACTATGTATATTTTTCTATATATATTTTTTCCTTCTAAGAACTATCTATTGGTCTTAGGACCTGGCTCCCAGCTCATAAACCATGTACACGACGGATCCACTTTTGCCACGAGTTAATCGTCATCGGTATACACACACACTTCCTCACACGATTGTTCTTCGGCGATTGTGGCAAAATACAATATTGAGAAGTGTGCTGCTGTGGGTGTAGTAAAACGTCCGCGCAACCAAAACACAACCGCGCGCTCGAAATGTATGCCTAATTTTTTACGGTTATGATCGACATCTTGGGAACCTTTTTCCCACACTTATAGGGAAAAACCACGACGCTGTAGATAATGCGATACAGCGGTACCATTGTGAACCGTGTGACCCCACCGCGATGATCGCATTGTCCGATGTCCACATTAATCCCGTTCACAGGGTTGTTCGAAAGTTTGCCTAAATTTAGTTGTTGAAATAATGACGTTCCTCCGTAGACAGCGTCAAAGAGAAAATGTATTTCATGGGATACGATGTATTTGCGGTTGTTGTTCTGTCATAAATATAGGACGGTTAGAATGGATTTATGGGTTCAAGAAAAAAAGTTTCGTGTTGGTTTGATATAAAGCTGGCATGCCGAATTTTGAAGTTTGATTTTCTCGAAGGGGGAATGAGCACAAAAATTACGTAGAGCAGGGCTCGAGAGGCTATAAAAAGTATGCATTTTTCAGATGTTTGGACCATTTTTTCAACTTGGGCGGGGGGGGGGGGGACAGGTTTTTACACCTGGTATGTCAGTACGGAGTTTCTGGACTATCGGTTCATGACAATATATTCACTGAGACCAGACAAGCCACAACTAAATACCTTATCGGGTCTAAGTGCAAGGCGATGTTAAGATAGGTACCTAATCAGGCGCGTCGACTCATTAATTCTTCATCAGACACATATTTTTCATCCTCGGGTAAATCCCTAACATACTAGTAAAGATGTTCTATTTCTTTACTCATTTGAAGTATCTGTATCCTCTTTATGAAAATGATTAGTAAATGATTACGAAATCATTTACACACTGCGGAAAGAATAGGGAGTGATTTCGAGCCGAGTATCGAACTTTGAACCTTCTTTCAGCCACTACTGAACGACGCCAGGCCCGAACCCACACTCAATCCGAATCATCCTCATCTACACTACTTTTTGTAACAACGTACGATCGATAACGTTTATTTTAGGATCAAAAATTTCAACATTTTTAGAATCGTTCGTTCGTTATTTCTGGTCGACCCAATTTAAGACAGAAGCATAATAAAAAAGGACTGCATTCAATATGAAAATTCGGATCAAAATGACTTGCTTCGACATTTCACGAAGCTTTGGAATTCGGCACGTAAGATTATCTCCGACCTCATAGTCGGAGCCTTTTGAAACCCACAGCTCGACTTTTTCTGTCGAAAATTCCGACTTGGGACTCAAACCGCGGCTCGCAGACTCCAAGGATCCCAACAGCACGTCCAAAAGACGAAAAGATAACACTAATCTCGCATTTCGTACACAAACTTTGACGCAGATTTTCCAAAAGTCATCTACAATAATGAAAACAAACAAATAGGAAAAAAAGAAAACGAGGTAATACGGAGCGGATTGCGTTTAACAGTTGGTTCGTTGATTGCGAGGACGTCGAGTTAGAGCCGCCAGCTCGATGCGGCTCACTCTATTATAAGCTCAGTTGGACTTGGCGATGCGGCTATATTTTAATGCTTCTGCCGTTGGTCGAGTTGCTCCACCAAAGCGACTTTACCGGCGCGTGGGATAGTTCTCATCGTATTATTATCGTCGCTTCGCCTCGTTGTACGCATTCCACGCTCATGCCGCTTTTACTCGATATAAGTATCAGTTACGTACGCACGTGGATCCTCCGGGTGTGTACATATGCCCGTACAAGAAAAAAAAATACTAGTTGCAAGACAGAAAGAAGAAAAATAAAAAAAAATAACGTACGTCCCGATATTGTGAAAAACGCTGTACATTCTGCTTTCTCGTGAAGGAAGCTATGGGTCGGTCCAAAAATATTGTATCGAGATTTGATTCATCAACATATTTAAATATCTTGAAACATCTCGAAATCAAATTTGCACAGAATTTTTGGATGAATATTTGTGTGTATGTCTGTGCGTGTACGTAACAACCCTTTAAAATTCAAACGTCTATAACTCGAGAACTCATCAAGCCACACCACTCAAATTTTGCACACATGTGGTGGTTTATAATGTTTGTGTCGTCCGCAATTTATACAATAATTGACGCAGCCGTCCGAGATTGACGAAATTTTGAAGTTTCTAAAAATCCCGGTCACCACTCTAGCGCCCGCAAATGTTGAGTTATTGGTCTAAATAGTTCTTCGCGAATAGAATTACGAAAATATTACTTTTAGCTATACTACGTGTGAAATTCATTGAAGATTGGTTGACCCGATCGAATTTAAGATGGAGAAAAGCTGTAAGTTGAAAACTGCAAGCTTCTTTCTCCAAATTCCAAGTAATTCCCGAAATCCTCCATGAGGAAGCCAGCCGATGAAGATCCTCCTCAGTTCCTTCTTGGATTATCTACCTAAAACCACAGGAAGCAGTTTTATCCCTTCCAAGGAGCTTGAATATCTCAATTTAGAATAGTAAACCCAACCAGTTAGACCTCTTTTCAACAGAATAATATACAAAACGAAGACGATGGTTTCTAACAATAAGAACAACAACGAAAGGATTGTATATCGTGAAAGTCTAGTCTCGAGTAATCGATATTACGTCCGGATAATCGACGAAAGGCACGGGTAAAGCTTCGTGCTAGCGTGAGTCTCGTGTTTCAACGGTCCGTGGCACGGAGAGAGCCCAACGTCACAAATTCGTGTAGTATAGCGTAGCGAAAGCGGGAGGTAGGAAACTCATGGCGTTCGATGGTGATCCACGTGAATCGCTCGTCGCGGCACTTGCAGCATATGGTGTATATACGGCTTCTGTTCCAGAAACAACGGAACCCAGAAACGCAGCACCGTCTTCCTGATGACACGAGCCGTAACACCTAATTGTTTTCACCCTAATATTGGCTCAACTTCTTTAATTCCTCCATTTTGTTAAAATTTTATTTCCCGGACGGCTTGAAATTTTTTAGCCGATGAAAATTATTTTTTTATTGACTTGGGAATGGATTTTATTATTGAAATGGTGACGAAATAATTTTACGTAACCCTTATGTCAATATCCGGGTAGCCATAGTCACCACTTAAGGGTTTTTTCATCGATATTGAAAAAAAAATTCCATTGGTTTAATGGAATTGAATTAGTTTTGTTTTATTCGCGTAGACATTTTTCTAGATCGGCCTGAATTCGCACGATTCAACTTGTTTATTATCGGGGAATGCTTCTGAAAAGATTTTTCGAACCCCATAAGTAAAAAAAAAAAAATGGTATCAAGTTTCACAAAGTTGTCTGCCACACCCACCTGTACAAATTTATTAATGAGATACAAATGAAGAAATATATGAATTAGTATTAATTACAATGCCCATAATAGACTGAGTAACGGCTTTTAGTTGTCTCCCTTCGGACCTACAATGTGTGGTCGAAGTCTGCCTGCCCTATTTAAAGTTGTGAGCAGTTACGGCAAGAGGGAGGGCCCGAGACCGTTCGAACTCGGACGAACAGCTAACGGCAATTTTCCTCCCACTGTCTTTTTTCAATAATTAGACCTTCCTGAATATCTGCAAAAGGACCTTTGGACCTTTCTCAACATCGTAGCTAACTAGTAAATTTAAGAAATAATAAATCCCGTCTTACACAAAATGTCTACTCAAGAAATTCGGCAACATATGCAACAATCTCGACCAACCCGGTAATCATCACAAAAGTTAAGATGCTCGATTTCACCCCTTTAAAAAATAAAAATGATCTCATCAAACATCACAAATGTAACCATCAACCTAAAATCCACCACAACAAGGCTCCGAAGCTTGAATTTCATTTTCGCAGTTAACGTTATCACTCAATTTCGCCTGCGTCAATAATAACCGGCTATAAAAGCAGCATCTCGACTCTTCGCAATTCACGTGAGTCTTAAAAATATTCACGTCGCTCAATTTTTTTCTTCATTAAATTAAATTCGACCGTAAAACCCCGACCCGCTTTCCGCGTTCCTGTAAGTTTCTTCTTCACTGTGCATTGTGCACCGTTGCCCTGAATTTTCCTTTTCATTTAGAACCCTCGTAAATTCTTTCCGTTCGTAATTACACCTAACTACGTACTTCCGCGGTAATTGTTACACGTCGTATCCGCTTGTTTCGAAGTTTCGTTTGGCGCGCGTCGTGTAAGTGAAGAAAAAAGCGTTTAAATTATTTCCACAATTGAATAGTACAAACGTTGTGGACTAATGCCGTTTTGAAGTATCTTCAAGACTGAGAGTACAAAAAGGTGCGGATGGAATTTTTCAAATATTGCGCCAGGTCAATAAATCGAATAAACATTAAGTCCGCAACGTGGTTTTTGGCACCTTTACTCCGCAACGGGATCATATCTCAGTGCGGGGGCGTCCCAGCGCCTTAAAAAGTACTCTAAAGTGCTCTGAAAAATTCCAAAAAATTTCAAAAAATTCTTGAAATCTTATCGACTATCCTACTATAGCAATCAATCGTTATATTGCTGAAGAAATTATTTGTTTCAAAAATATAATCATACAAACAAATGAAAATGTAAAAAACGCAAGTTTTCGGTGGGGTCACCAGTGACCCCCGTTGCTGAATAAGGGCTAGAATGCTTTAAAATAAAATATACGTATTCGGGATTTTGATCGTTTCGGATATTGTCATTCGGGGCCAGATTCGGTACATTTATTTTCGGACCATTTTAATTCGATTTATCGACCTGTCGGAAGATTGAATATAGGGAACTTCGATCCGCAACCGAGTGCATTTTACGGCTAGTCGAGCGTTGACGCGAGACCCGCGCGCACGTTTCTTGCACCGGTGCAACGGCCCAACGTGTGCACCTGCAAGCCGACCGAGAAGACGATCGAATCCCAGGTGGCTCCTCGGTTCCCGACGTTGCTGCTCCTGCTGCTGTCACTGCTTCTGCTGCTGCCGGCTTTTCTGGCCGACTTACTCGCCCGACTAATTACAGCAAAGTGTAATCCATGTGCTGCAACGCTACGCGGTCCTACATCACCGTATACACTATACATACATGTATATATATGAATACGATCAAGGACCTGTCGTAACCGAACAATAAGGAAGACAATTTGGCACCAATCCATAACCAATCGAGAGTCTTGACGTTATCGTGACAGGGCTCGAGTCTGAATCGTAGCAGCAAGAATTCCGCTTGGAGATTTCATATCAAAGTCGTTCGTAGTGCATGCATTATTTATTTAGTGTTTTTCTGACGATTTCTAAGATCTGTGTTATATTAGCGTTTTATTTTATGTCAGAAATTTCAAGAGCATATTTTTCAACAACAGTGATTGATGATATATTGAAAGTCAAACATGAATCAAATTGCTGTGGGAATTACTTTTTCAAGATCTGTAGGTTATGTTTCTTATTGATATTTACTTTGTAGTACGAATTAATAGACCTTGTCCCCAATGGACACGGCCCTGAACTCTTAGTTGAGGCGGCCAATACGGCGATGGGTGGAGGGATCTCGTCATACCAGGAGTTCGGCTACGATAGGTCCTTATGTAGGATACAATCTCCTGCCAGGACGCCTTAACGTGAACGTCTAGTTCGACCGAAAAATTGTTTAAACAAAACTTTACAACAAGAACACCTCGCCTTATAACCAAGCTAACCCGTCATATTTTTCTTCCTTCATCTCCTCCTCATATTCACCCCTAAAATGTACCCCTTTCATATGACCGAAAAAATAACAATGGGTTCACTCGAAATTGGTAAAAAGAAAACGGAAAAACCGTCGAGTCAAAGGTCGTTGACTGTTAAAGGAAAAAAAACTAGGGACAGTCCATAAACGAACTCTCTGTACCCTGTAAGTACAAATACTGTTTATCGTGCTGTAACTTATATTTTCGATCGCAATACAGTCTCGCGTGGTCGCGATCGATGTTCGTCGGCCGACGTTGTAGGACAATAGTCGTCGTGAAATAAGACTGGGGCAGCACTCGTGCCGTGTTAAAAATGTTAAACCGTTGGTCGATGAATACCGCAATAGACTCCGTGCTCGCAATAACGTCTCGCACGTCTGCATACATACGTGCATAAACAAATTGTGCGCGTGTGTGCGCAGTTTCGTGGGTTTGCGTGTGTGTGCGACGAGAGAAACCGGTTTCATTCTGCACGAACGAGCATTTTTCAGACAGCCGCCGGTACTTCCGGTTCCTCTTTGTCTGCGGCTCTCGCCTCGGTGCGACGCACGAGTCAGCTACTCTCATATACCGACTTTCGTATAACGAACGATCGTGACGAGAGAGAAGCAGAAAAAGAGAGTGAGGGTGAGAGAGGGAGGGAGAGGATGAAGACGGGTGGTGTGCATATTAGGGTGTCTTGTAAAAAGGCGAAGTTTTTCGATCCTTCTGGTAGTTTCGACAATTAAAGTTGATGGCAACTGAGAGACATCTGTCGAAATTCAAGCTTAATTGGACAATATTTAGAGGTTGCGCTTTCACGGGTTTGATTCTGTCTTTTGATTAGCAGGTAAATGAATTATTTTTTTCCAGTGGCAATTAGTTTTCGAGGTAAACGGGATAGTAGTAAGTGCAATACAAACTATTGAAGTCACTAGAAACGGGAATATTCTTAGTTTCGAAATTAAAAACAGTAAGCTACTTTTTTTTTGGTATAAACAAAAATCATTGAGAACTTACGAAAATATTTCCAACTTTTCTTCTTATTATGAAACGAAAACTAACCTCCTTTAAGTGACCTTGGTATTATATTTTACACTTATTTTTAATCCCCTGCATTTTTCGTTTACCTGGAAAATTAATTACGAAAGAAAAGAAATTTTTTTTTTGCGTGTTAATCAAATGCAAAAACGAATTTATGAAAGCGCAACCTCTAAATATCATCAGATCGAGCTTCCATTTAAACAGATATCTTCTGACAGTACCTACTTTAATTGTAAGAACTGCCAGAAGACTCGAAAAAGCTCTGCTTTTTTTCGAGACGACCCATACATGCAAGCTTCACGTGGAAATCAGCGCTCGCTTCGTAATGATCGGTTTCTCTCGATATTCGGTAAGCGAGGAAATTTGCCTACGTAATTCAGTCGCGAGAGGACCTCGTTACTCGAGAGAACGTGCGGTTGGGAAAAGCGAGATTGACGAGCAACGTTGAGAGGCGCTGCTGCTTGAGATATCTGCCGCCTGCGGGATTGTCGAACGAACGAACCGAGAGAAGAGGAAAAGAGCGAATAACCCCTCGTCGCAGACTGAAGACCGGGGATCAACGGGATCCACGTAAGCCCAGCCAAATAGGGTTAATCAAATTAGCCGTGGACGCGAGACGATTGGGACACCATCGAATTCATTAGCGACACGATCGCTGTCTTTTCCACAGCGTGGGCGCCGAACCGTGGATAAGCCATAATCGAGAATACGCGTTGACTTAAAATTTGTACAAAGATGTTGCGAAGCAGTGGGGTCGGACGAGGAGGGGAATCGTTAAGGGGCGAGGTCAAGTTTGACGCCCAGAGATTAGGTTGGATTTCTTTCATATATTCTCTACGCTCGAATTGGGATGACAAAGTCGGGTTTTTTAAATGTAGTTATTAGATGGTCGTATTTTTATTTATTTATTTAATTGTTTATTCATTTATTCATTTATTGTTTTAGTGTAACGATGTATGCCCCGAGGGTGAACATGGTTTCGGAAACTGAGATAATGTAGAATGAAAAGTGGGAGAAGCTACTTATAGTATAATAATAAAATGATCGAATAATTAGGTATCTACTTGTCCTCAATTATTTCAAATAGCGAAAATTGCACCTTGTGGGGGAAGAAATTTGATTTTTTGTTTATACGAGAAGGCAAACTCAACAATCGTTCCAGTGACGCGAGCCACACTTGCATATCAATGAATAAAGATGACAATCGACAACAAAACCCTCTCAACGAAAATGTAACCAAACAACCCAAATAACCTTAAGACTACAATAGGCAAAAAAAAATCCCTTCAACGTAAACTTTTCGATCGCCGTTCGCTCAATTATCCACACTCTATCGTTTCATTCATCCTACCTCAGTGATCACTTTTAAGCCGATGATAAGTACAGCAATTTTGCGTAATAGCGATGTTGTGCTTGGGTTAAAGTCAGTCGCAATTCTGCGATTGTGTCGTTTGAGAAAATAACCACGTCGTCCAGCCGTACATTTTAGTACGACATATTTTCTCTTCCATGTACACCCTTCCTCCCCCGCATCCGGCTAGGGTGACCCGGAGCGTGTCTCCGAGTCATCGCAACAGTCAAATTGTTCCTACGACATATATATATATGTATACGGTGTAAATGTAGATATATATGACGATGTAAATAAGAAACTTGTATTCTCCGCGACGGTGATCCGAGCCAAGGCCGGTGGTATTCGGAAATGATGAAAATTACCGTGAAATTGCTCGAAAATTGGGATTTGCACGTCGCTTCGTTGCGTTTCACCCTCGCGAATGTCACCCTCGTACCTTTGGCCCTATCGCAGTGGAGCTCAAGGACCACAACGGAAGCGCGACAATCTCTAGTTCGGTTTGCGGATATATACATATATATATCTGCAGATTGATAAAAGGACGGTCTGTGGCGCAATGTGGCGCTGGAGAAAATTCTGTTCGGGTTCATTTTGAAAAAAAAAGGAAGGTAACAATGGAAAATTCGTCAAGAATATGTAAATACGAAACAAATAGACGCAGGTTCGTGCTTGCCAGGAGGTAAGATGCTGATCATCACCGAAAAAGCGAATACAAAAAAATGTAATATTAAATAATAAGGTAAATTAATTAGATTGATCGAATTTAGAGCAATTAAATTAATTTCATTGTCAATTCATCGAATTAATAATAAATGGAGAAAATCCGTCACAGAGAGATAATAATTCGGAAGATTCCAGGTTCAAGGAACCTCGGTCGACGGCCTATCGGAAATATTGATTGCAATTTACGTCTATATATAGAAACGCTACGACACAACTTGTTTAAAAAAAAAAAGATTGTAATAATTAAAACCATCGCAACGCATATTCAGTAAGCACAATTACTACTACTACTACGTGAATAATATAAAATAATAATTTAGTCAATAAATAAATAAATCGATACAAGTTTGACAAGGCTTTGATCGAAAATAATGTGCATTTACCACGTGGAGAAAAAAAATGGTGCCTGCAGTTTTACGTGCTTTTGCATCGAAGAAAAAAGACATCAATGGAAATTCGATAATCGCTATTGTGCAACCCCAGCAGCCGCAGTCGAAGAGCTTCGAGCTTTGATACGTAAGTACGTATCTATATCTCAACACGGATACGTGGTTTGTATATGGCAGTCTTTCACCTGTCGATGAGACTTGCTTCCTGCAACTGCAAAGCTATAGTTCCGTGTGATCGACCTCGCTTCGCGATGAGAATTACAACGACGTCGACGAGCCGCGCGCGGCGAGGCTGAGCTTTATAACATCCCGGTGGCGGAAATCTATACGCGTTACGCATCGTCAATATACGCCAATATAAATATATAGACGTACTCTAGGGCGGTTGTTAGTTGGTTGATGTTCGAATTTTTCCTCGGCGGAATCCGAATCGATTAGAAAATAACAATAATAATTTAAACCCTTCCATAGGGTTATTTTGGCAGTGTCTGTTTTTTTTTGTAAACAAACTTGAAAACAAAAAAGTGTATTTTAAGAATTTTTTTATGCATGTAAATAATTCTAATTGTACTTATCTTTGATATCATTTGATTTAACAATGGTCATAGTATATTGAAGAATTTTTCCAATCCGATCGCACGGGTTGATTCAAGATGGCGGACAGTTTGATCGGAAAAATAAATGTGTATGAAAGACTGAAGAATATTTTGTACTTGACAAAACAATCTTTCAGATATATCATCTAGACGATCATATCTAAATTTAAATAAATATTTATAATCATATACTAACGATATTCAATATTTAAAATACGATCATCTACACTGCATATCAGAAAGATATCTTCGCCAAGTACAGAATATTTCTCAGCTTTGCATTTGTATGTACACATAAACTTAAAATATAAAACAATTCCTTTCTTTCTATAAATATATATCCTTCACGGTTCCGTATATCAACGTCACGCGATGCTTGAACAACAATCGTCTTAATCACCATTGCGAGCATTGCGATTGGTGTAATTTTCAAAACCAACTTGACGCAAATAATAGCAGTAGTTTGCCGATGAGTGCGTCGACGACACAACTATTCCGTGTAGGGAACCGCCATATACGTACACAAATGCGTGTATGTGTGAACCACAAACGCGCCTAAGATAGAGATACGAGAGAAGGATCGGTCGAGTGCGCGTGAGAAGTGGAAGCAGCAGAATGCACCGAGGGAAAACACACGGACTTTACGGAACAGGTGTTGCAGATAGATATAATGCACGACTAACGGAGAGATATGCGCCTAGCGGACTTCCTTTGGAGGCGTTACTCTTCCACTCCAGTCACAGTAAACCCAGTACTTCTCGTACTTGTGTATGCATCTCCCGCGATACGTATTTGCACTACGTAGTTATGCCAGGTATTATTCGAAACCAATTAAAACGAGAAAAACCGTCAGCGAGAATTCTATGAAAAAAAAATGCAACAAAGAACTTGGCGTATCTTTGAAAATTTCTTTGAAATGGACAAACAATTTTTTTCAACCTTTACCGAGCCTTTGTTCTGGCGAAAGCATGATAAGGCTTTTGTGGAACTTGCAGTCCGATTAATTCCTATTAGTATTCAATTAATTCCGCCATTATTAGTAGGGAAAGGAAAAATCGAAATTCGTAGATACTATTGACATACATATAGATTTTTTCGCATTGAACGGCACGATTGAAGTAGCCTTGATCTGTTTATGTATTTTGCATCATAATCATATACATGGATGAATACATGACAAGCATATGCATAGATCAGCCGAATGGTACCTACGCATTATACCGTGCAAAATCTTTCTATTTAATTGAATAGTGCAATATGAGACAAGAATCAAAAATAAGAAGAACAGGTTTTTTTTTCCGTGACAGCTAGATCGATTATTGGCTACATTCGAGTATCGCAAATTCAAGTTTATCCAGGAAAGTTGCGCCAATATTGATTCCCCGAGCACAAAGTCCCTCGAGATCTCATCGTGTGTGTCATTATATACATATATGTTTTCAACTCGCCGCAGTAGAGTATAGATTTGATAATGTACATCCGTGTACGCGACTAACACATCGTATACGCGTTTTGTAATGTCTGCAGTTGGTAGCACGTGCACAGCACGGCGATGTCGCTGTCAGTACCACCACGGCCGACGTTACCGCAGCAGTACAGCCGCAGCATCGGTTCACGATAGAAAGCGATGGAAATCTCCCATATGGGCTTAAAATGGGGCAGCATATCGAAGGGTTGGGTACTTGCGACTTCTGAGATCGTTTTGCGGTTTCTGAAAGCACCGGAGATCGAATTCTGGACCCGTTGGATGATAAATGGCGGAAAAGATTTCGAATTATTTATCAGCCTTGCGATTGAAGGACGTCGTAATATCTGCTGCCTCTACCTGCTCGTTTAGGCTAGAAATTCTTCTCAATTCGATAAAAGGTAGGTCGAAGAGTTTTCATTTTTCAGATGAGAAATCGTTTGGGGTCCAAATGTCTCCCAGGCTGGATTTCTTCTATTCTCTCAGACACATATGCTCGATTTTCTTTTTTCTCAACTCATTGCATCCGGATGTTCCCTTAGGGAGGACATCCGAGTTCATTATTTATTACGGAAGAAGTACCAACCCCACCGGAACTTCTTGAAAAATTCAGGATGCCTCGAAGTAGCAGGTAGCCCCTCTTGAAATGGCGCGAGAAAACAAATAAGAATATCGTACAATTACGAAAGTATATTTAAAAAAAATATCAGCCGGTTTTACGTCGGACGAGAACGTGGTCTGCGCGTTCGAGGAGGACTAAGCGCTTCCCTAATCCGCTTTGAGAGAGCGATAAGAAGGATTTGTACAAAAGTGAGAGAAATAACAAAACGAAACGAACGAAAGAGATTCCCAAGCCTGATATAAATCCCTAAATGTCTGCAAATTCACATAAATCAAATATCATCATAATAAATCGCTTGGTTCCAATGCTATGCTATATACCATGCCGCAAGTCCTAGGTCCACGTTTTTACGACAAAGAGCGGCCGAGTTAACGTCAGATAACGTCTTTCGTCTTTTTTTTTTTCGTTTTCGTTTTCATCTCTCTATGCATTTTTTTTCATAGTTGCCATTTTATTCCTCATAAAAAATTTTTTCGTACATCATCTAGAATGTTCAAAACATGTTCTACAATTTTTTCAACCACTTCGAACGGATACTTCACTCACAATAATTTTTTTGAAAACCATATGCGATATTATTTGGTAGTGTGACGATGAAGGATTAAGAAAGAAAGAAAGAGAACAAGACGAAATCGTCGAACGTCAGCTGGGTGACGACGCCAGGCGTCACAGCGATAAATGACAAGAAGAATAAAGCAAAAAACGAGAGAAAAAAACAGATGAAGACACGAAAAGTGAGTGTCTGGCACAGCAATGGCATTGATAGTGAAATGCGTCTGGACGACGAAGGAAGTAGAAGAAAAAAGAGTCTGCAAAAGAGTGAGGCAGTGCGAGCGGGTGTATGAAACACCCAGGGTGCTGGTTCACTTGGTTTTGCCCGGCTTCGAGTCCCAAAGTGTCGCCGCCGGCCTTCAATGCGCTGCCTTCGGCTTCACGGAATAATATCGCATTTCTTGAGCGGCGATGCGCGAACGAAAAACCGTCGTACGGCCATTGTCTCTACGTGCATTACGTAAATGAGGGTGGCTGCGCTGCAGTTGTTGTTGTTGTCTATTGTGTTCAATGCCGTTGTTAAGTTTGGCATAACACTGCACGGCGCGTTGCCTTGTGCCTCTTTGTCCCTCCATCCCACCCCTATCTACCGTAATTCCTCTCATTCTCCTATCCCTTGAACATCCTTCATTTTCCTTTACGCTCGAAGATTCTAGCGCTCATCCGACCGTAGGGCAAAAGTATTCCCTCGTCGTTTCGGTTGTCAATGCATGGTGTCGGTAAAAAAAAAAAGCTAAACGCCCATTTGTCGCATATCGTAACGTGTAATTGTCACTTCGGGCAATGAGGTAGTATTGTGTCGCGCTAGCACTTGCTCAACGTTTCATTGAAACTTCGGGATGTTGAAAAAATTGCGTTTACATTACTAAACGTGTGCCGGAAGTTCTATAACGGAAGGCGTTTGTGAAATCCGAAATGCTTCGGTAAATATTAAACGACGAAATGATAAAAGTCAAGTCGTTGTGAGGTAATGCGGTGACTTGGTAACGTAATGTAACAGCTGTGTCGGAGATGTTAATGACGTTATGAGAATATTGAACGGTGAGTTTGTGTGAGCTCTGTAACTTTGAGTGATGCTTTATAAGGCGAGAGTGATAAATGGAGCTGCAGGTCTATTGTTTTCAATAAGTTTATGTAGAGTTTCATATCCTTTTTTCACCACCCTCTTGTCGATGTGGGCTCGGTTTTCCGAGCACTGGATCACTGTACTGTGCTGCAACATGTGGTTTCTTCGCTGAGGGAAGGATTTTTATATTTTTGAGAGTAGAAATTGATGGTGGACCACTTTTCAATGAGTGCGAACTATCTGTTCGTTAAACGTGAGCCAATTCTCAGTGGAGACTGGAATTCGCGAGGCTGCTTCGGGCTGATGTTGTAAGCAGTGGCGGGAATCTTTCTCTTTCGAGAAGCAGTGACCGCGGTAGCCACCTAGCGACCGTTGCCGAACTAACACGCGCTGCTTCGATCCCCCGTTCCTGGAATTCAGCATCCGATGACTCGGATATCGTGCGTTAATTTCACCTACGAATGACTCATCTCATTCTTCGATAATTATACCGTTCTGCTTTAATTAACCAACTGAACAAACATATTCATCGCCTTATGTAATTTAGTCGGTATTTATTTGTTTCTTTTTTTTACTTGAGTCGTGGTAAGTCACGTCCCGCCTCGGTTAACCCTCGGTTAACGATATAATACAGAAACCGTTGGACGTGGAGCGTGCGGCAAGAGGGTTCATAGAACGTTGCAGCACTGGTGGCGGAGCACCTGCTCTACCCTGTTACATGCATCAGCTTCGTTTTGTCTGTGCGCTCCTCGCATGAACGAAACTTTGCAATAAATTTGCGTATTTTTCTTCTCTCTCTCGGTTTACCCGAGCTCGTGCTGTAATACGACGATAATGCTCGAGCTCGAGCAACTTCAAATCCGTTGCGATCGGACTTGCGCAGGATTGTTCGTGCTATTACCGCTCGCCAGCACGTGTCCCAGATACTTCGAGATGAATCCGAGATTCACGGGAAAAGGTTACGACTCGGACTCGTACGGTCTGTCGCGGGGAACACGAAAATCGATGGAGCCGTTCAATTATTCAACGGAGAACTAATTTCGATTGCGCTACTTTCTGGTGCATCGATTATTGCCACTTGCACGCGGCCCGAGTGCATTTAGATGGAAATTCACATGTAAAACTGTCATAACTGGAGAAGTAAGATTGAATGAATTGACTCATTCTCTATGAATAAAAGTTCTTAAATGGACGTTTTTAGGTCCGAAATATGTTTTTTATTTATATATACCTTTTATTGGAAATGGTTGGAAAATTTTTATGCCAAAAATGCATGAGAAAATATTTTTGTTTGTTTGTTTGCTTCTTTAAAAAATGTAGGCTGTTTCTCTTGTGGCTATGGAAGATTTCTATTGTGACGGATCGTAAGACTTTTCAGCTTTCATATGACGCCTTTGAATTTGTTCAGATGTCAAACATCTTTTGATTTTCGATTGGAATCTCACTTATAATACAAAAAAACACTTTGGAGGGAAATTCGCAAGTAGCCGTTCGTTCGAGTTCGACCGGTTTCATTCTCCCTCCCGCCCTTCTTACTGCTGTATCTGCTCGCAACTTGAAATAGGGCAAGCAGAGGGCTTCGACTGCACATTGTAGGTTCGAAGGAAGAAAACGAACAGTCGTTCCTCAGTATATTATAAGCACAATAATTAATAGTATATTAAGCAACGAGTGCGGAAAGCCGGCTATTGCCCACGAGGGCGGCGGAGCCGCCCGAGTGGGTCATAGCCGGCTGTGCGCACGAGTAGCTTATACTATTTTTTTTTACAAGTGCGTGTAGGTGTGTTTAGTTCGAATAGGTGTCTTTACGAGGGCGGCGAAGCCGCCCGAGTGGCGTTGGGGGGGGGGGGGGGGGGGGGGGGTTCGGGGGGCGCAGCCCCCCGAAATGAAATTATAAACGTGATTTTTGTCGAATTTTTTTGATTTTTTCATATAATACTTTTAATAACGTCAAATTCAACACTTCTTGGAGAACGTCGGGAGAATATAAATTACGAGTAAAAAAAAAAATGACCATCATTCTTGCAATTTAATTTCGCTGCTCATCATTAAAATTTATCGTCAAGTTCGGGCAATTCGTGAAATTAAACGTAATATTTCGTCTTCGGGATAAATCGGCGAGAACTTCAGGTCGAAGAATGTTGTCGCGGTCAGCATTCTCCTTGTCCCCAACATTCACTTCCATTGACGCGGATGGATATTCCTTTCCTACTTCGAAGTCGTCTTGTGCTGGTGCTGTATATGTTACACCAGTCGGCGTAGCTATCGGTGTGATCGATGACGACGTGCTCGGTGTTTCCGGTATTATCGTTTTATTTATATGATGACTCAGTTTTTTTCGGAAGTGAGCGGATTGATCAATATAGCCCTCAGCGGTGGTCGTAGACTTCCATTTTCCAGCACGTTTTAACGTTAATATATCCATTCCGGAATCAGCCAGCATAGTTGCCGAGCTGCGGCGAAACGAATGCCCTGTATATTTTTCAGGTTCCGGCAACTCGAGATATGTAGCGATGATTTTCGGCATGCTGCCAAAAGTATTGATTCCAATGACTTGGTCTGAGCATTTCCCGTTGTGGTATCTCAAAAAAAATCTCGACGTGGATACTGACTTCGGTCGTAACACAGCGTAGCGTTTATAAATTTTGTAAAATTCATCCGCTATTTCGAACGTTTTTTCCGTACCGGTTTTTGTTTTCGGTATTCGTATTATGACGGTGTGACCATTATCTACCAGGTCATTCATTCTCAAATTTGTAAGCTCTTCCCTCCTGCACAATCCAGCGATTCCGATTATTAAGGCAGTCTATAACATAAGAAACGATAGCACAGGTATTGTTACTATGGATTTTTAGGTCAACGAGATAATCATTTATTGATTAATAAAATTACCTTTATCGCCAAGTATTCTCTGTCAGGAGCTTTAAACAGGAACGAATGGATGTCCTCGGGTGTCAAGACGCTTGACTTCTTGGGCTGATAATTTTTCGATTTTCGTTTTAAAAACTGAACCAGCTCAAAGTAATCGTGAATGTTTATGCTGTGCTTCAGGTTAATTATGCTTTTAAGCATCGAGTAGGTTGACCACAGGGTACTTGGTGCATGGTTTTCTGACAAATATTTGAAATACGCCAGCATCACCGTTTTGGATATGGACTTGATTTTGTGTTGCCTGCGCCAATCCTCGAATTGGTTATAGACTTTCCAATATTTGTCTTTCGATATCGTTGGCAGTGTATCAAAGGCTGCAGTGTTAGCTGCTTCGCGGATTTCCGGCGGAAGTGATTCATCTCCATCACTCGATTCCACATCACGCATTTTTTATTTTATTTTATGTTTAATTTCCACTTAAAATCAAAATATGTTCGCGGGAGATGACAGATCAGACTTTTCTGTTGTGTTATATTACTTAGCAACGAAGAGGTGAGGATCTGCAATCTTTCGACATCACTATACCTATATATATCCGTAGACTCAAGCGTGGGTTAAAAGTACGAAGCGTGCGTTTTTGATCACTTTTCCCACGCTGTGAAGTTAGTTCCAGTGGGTAATAGAAACAGTGGGAAATCTCGTATTTTCCACACGCAAAAGAGACAAGAAAAGTAGCGATTTTCACGCACGTGTAAAGAAAAAGTAATTTTCACATTGCTTCATTTGTATTTAGTTACCAAATTTTTCTAGACCATTTTTCAAATGGTCATGACATGACCGATTAATGCACAAATCTGAACACATGTTTAACTTCAATTCTCATTTCACCGACAGTTCCCATTTCATGTCCAAACACAACCAACGCTAGGACACAGTCATGGAGAGCGTTGAATATTGAAACGTGTTACATTTACGTAATTGCCATTAGGGAAGTGTACTTGTCACTTTCAATCTACACGCTGTTCAGAGTAATATTCAGTAACATGGCAAGCATTGCCAACTTTCCCTGAGAATTTTTCCTGTGCAAAAAGCACGCTATCGCGAGAGCAGTCATCGAACTATCTCGAAAAAGACCATAATCTCACAGCTGAGTCACTGCTTCAAGGCGAAAGCAGACATTTTTCTTGTTCCAAAAAAAAACGAGTTTAAAAAAGGAAAAATAACTGAATGTCTGTCTCTATCTGAATGTAATCTATTGTTCTTGAAAAGCTCGAGGGCGGTTTCATCAATCAGAAACAAAACAGACTATTCGCTATAAAAATTGTGCAAATCGTTAAAGATTAATCGAAATTCGTACGAAATTATTTTCATTGAAAACTAATATGCTTCTTATGGGTTGTGGGTTTAAAAATATTAAACTAGCCCAATTGTATGAGAAGTAAGTTTAACATTTACACGCTTGTATGAATTTGTATTCACAAGTGTGTTAGTTCTCCATCGACGAAAAAATGGAGATCTGGCAACGGTCCACGTGTCGAAGGTGGACTTTGTTGAATCGCCAAAATTACAGTGGAAGCGACGTTGCCAAGTTTTCACTCCACATCGGTACGTGCGACAGCGCGATACAGTTGAGATAATGTTTCTCCATTCAAGTTGCAATTACTATTACGTAACCTCGGTAAAGTGTCTCGTTTATGGTATGAGTTAAATCCAGAGAAATGGTTGACAAATCCTTAGAATACCGGTTAGCGCCCGAAAGGTCAGTTTACGTATACGAATTTCTCGTGCAAAGTTCCCTTAAGATTCTTTACGTAATCTCCAGTATCGAATGTAAACATTTTTAACGATCAATCTTTCGATCGACCTTCGAACTCTGTAGTTCATCAGAGAATTGGTTGAAGTTCAAGATCACGAGATATTTTGGCCATAACCTTCTATAGGTCATGTATCGGACGTTGCGCCCACCTCGAAAACGCAATTTGGGATTTTTCGCGAACAACTTGGCGGTTCCGGATCGCGTAAGCTTCAAACTATGCAGAATAGTGGCAAGAAGTACCTAAGCTTTTGCTCGTTCGATAATCTTCAGTCGTTTCGGAGATATCACGAATCTTCTTTTGCGCAGCCATCTTTATTTCGTACACGTGCTAAATTCAAGCGGTGTGACGCATCTTCTGGACGAACCAAAGTCAGAAGGAATGTTTGTGAAATATGATTAAGAGGTCGAAGGGCAGTGGATCAAAGGCCACTCGACCGTATCGTATCAAGGATTGAAGTTGAAATGGCGAATTAGAGGTTAAGAATGACGGAATTGCGAAGACAGGCGATGCGGGATACTTAAAGGGTCACGAGCCGTTGCATGCCGCAACAGCAGCGACCTTTTTAATGTACATCCTCGTACCTCTCACTCTCGCGGTGCGTCTGTTAACGGGCCGCATCTGCGTAGACAGCGAAAAAAGCCGACTTCTGGGAGATATAATCTTTTTCCTGATTTTTTTTTTACAGAAAGTGCATAGGAAAGAATCAAAAGAATGAACAAGATAAATAATTTGTTTATGAACTACTGTGACCCGACTTAGGGAAATATGTTTCACTAGAATAAAAAAAGAAAATGGCGAACTTTCGAATTTGTTAATTCCATATTGAATTTTGGTTATTTCTCTGCTCAGAGAATAATTTATAAACAAAATAATGAAATAATAGAATAAAATAAAGAAATCATACATTCTCCATACACCTAACTTTCAAAATCTGTAAGAAACAAAAATATCGATTTGTTTCCACACACTTACAGTGCCTGGCCCCTTAAACCCAGACTCCGGTAACCAATGCGACCCGACGAAACCACGTTAGCGGCAGTTACGAAGATGTTTTTTTTTTTTGTTTTCTCTTCTCCTACGGTTATCGCGTGAAACAGGTATTTCGAAGAAGGAAATGGGAGTGGGGGGATTGGCGCGACGTCCAAGACAACGTCGCCGACGACGACGCGGGGCTCGGAGAGAGGGGAGAGTCGATGATGCAGTGGGGGACAATGTGGCAGCGGTGTTTGGATTGTCGAACAAGGAGTTCGATACCAGCAGGAGCACATGGAATCATAGATAGTCGTTTATTCAACTAAAATATGTTTTAAATATTTTTTTTAAAACTAATTCCTAAAAATAATTATCATCCAATATTCAAAAATGTCACATTTCTGTGATAAGAGAAGATTAATTCAAAAAATAAATAAATGACTTATAACCGAAATAAAATAATAATATTAAAATTGATTATTATTGTTCATTAAAAATACTATTAATAAACAGAAAAATATTCACTGATCATTTAGTAATGAAAGTAATTCAAATACATTTTCATCGAATCAATGACCGTCCCTGCATAAAATTGATTATCCAGATAACGATTCGATAGAAAGATTTAATAAAAAAGGACGAATTTTGAACGAACACCCAAATCGAGGGAAAACCAATAAAACGAAAGGACCAAAAATAGAACGATAAAGAATAATAATAAATAATCTCCAAAATCGTTCGAATTATCCCGCGGTTATGATCGAAATATCGAATCTCGAGGCAGAGTCAGGTGTCGCAGTCCGAGGACGAAAACCGTTACAGCCGGCAGGCAAACTCGTGGATGCGCGGAGGTTAAAGCAGTTCGTAACTGCAAATTCATAGCTATATAACCACCTCGATTCCTCGCTTCTCCAATAACATCCTTAACAACATCGCAATGTGCTTCTCATCAACGATGCAAATTTTTCTCCCAACTCTTCCTTTAAATCCTTATTTTCTTATTTCTATACTCCATCACGTTTCTGTTTTCCAAAAATCATCAATTTACCGAGTTTTCAACTTACATTGATGCCAAACGTGTTCCCGAACCGTCGATATCGATAAATCCACAATAGTACGGTCACACGGAGCACGCATCAGACGGACAACAAATCAAACGAATAATCGAAACAGCACACGACACTTTCTTACACGAAAAAACGCGGATACAAAAATCTTTCCCACGAATTTTGTGTCACGTCCGATCAATTTAAAATCGCAAAGATATTATTAAAAAAAAAAACAAAGAACAAGACAGAAATAAACAAAATACAAATGTTGTATGTAAAATCTTGGAATGAAATAAAACGGAGGAATAAAAACCGTGCGGTTTGAAACGTTTGGAAAACGCGAACGTTTGAGATAACTAAAGAACGATCCGGACGGCTTCGCGTGGCCGGCTGGCGCGCTCGGATCAACTCGACTGGGATACCGAGACGCGTCGCCCCCACTCGGCTTTCATCCTCTCTCTCTCTCTCTCTCTCTCGCTCCCTCTCTCTCTGGTTCTTTTTCTCTTTTTCGATTTGGTTTTTTTTTTAAGTAGCGCGATCCCCGCTAAGGGGATACGGCGCGAACGTCGCTAGACGGTGGACCGACAATCGTGGATTCCCTTTCCCTCGGGCCCTTGGTTGCGCGCGAAAGGAGTAGTACCGGCTGCCGGCGTGCGCCGAACCGCGGCGCGCAGCTACGGGAAGCACTTTTAATACCCGCCAAATGAAACGTAATGAAACGTGAAGGATTAACCCTTTTAGTGGATATTCAATGGATATTTTCTATGTGTTTTTCCGTGCTCTCCTGGTGGTTTGGAAGCCACCCGAAAAATAGTAGGTCCACTGTATAAGCGTAATATTTTCTGGAAGAAGTGAGTGGCACAGGTCCCCATCGTGGGACGAGCCAAATAAGGCAAAAAAAAAAAACCCTTTTAGTGCCGAACGACGATATATCGTTGTTCGCTACACGTTGGCGCTTACAATAGGTATCACAAGAGTTCTGTATTTTAATAAGTACCTATTGAAGTATAATTTGTATGAAATTATTCTCCCTTTCTCCCACAATACGCTGCACGTTGAATTTTCTAAATATCATTTTTAGTTTGTTTCTTATGAGCGTTTTTCCAAGCCCTAGTAAATTCGTCAAATTCCGTCGGTTATCTTCGCACAGTACAACATCCGTTTTTGCGCGGCACTGAAAGGGTTAATCCATCTAGTGGGTCTCGAAATTCCTACCGCCTAGTTTTCGTACGACGTGGATATAAATATAGTCGCGTAGCGGGTAGATCTCGAAGTTCAGAATCTCATTCGGCCGAAAACCATCTTCACGCGGTACAACGAGCTACGCCACTATATCTATATATAAGTTGTAGGAAAAATGAGGAGTAGAAATTTCGAGACCTAACCCAACCCATCGACGTGTGCGTATGGATTGATAATGTTACGAGGAAAATGTCCCAACGTTTTTCTTCCTAGTTGAAGTTTATTGGTCGAAATCATCGAGACGTACAGTCGAGCCCCTCTAATCGAAACCTTTTGATTCGGAACGCGCGGAAGAGAACCAAAGAACGGGAGATACAAGGACGGAAGGGTGTATTAATTTTTTTTCAATTGTAGAAGATATGAAATTTGTTTATTCCGTATATCTAGCGCTAAGCACGTATTATGATTTCGATTTGATATCACCATTTTCCATACCTTCTTCTTTTCGTAGTTCGTAAATCTGTAAAAAAAAATCGAAGGTAATCGATACAAATTTTATATACGATACGATTTTTTTTTTTCATAATAATTCTGAAGAATAAGAATTAAGAATTTTTTCAAATAATCGATCGCACCTGTATGTAGGCTTCTGTGAGCGTTATCATTTGAGGTAGGATCGGGGTAACGTGCAAGTCTTGCAACTCGTACCACTGTCCCGTTGCCCGGTGAAGAATATGCACCCTGTACGTTCCCTGACCGGGCTCGCCGTCGTGAACTATATTCGCCACCAAGTCGTACGTGGTGTAGGGATGCGTGGCTTTAACTTTTGGCGTCAATATATCACCAAAATCCACGTTTCTGAAATAATTTATCCATAAAAACGCTAACTCCGTTAAAATTCAAGTAAAATTGAGAATAAATTCGGTATTGTATTGCTTCCCTATATAGATAAGAAAATATAAATCTCTATATACATTTAAGGGGCCATCTATATTTCTTTGTCCTGAAAATTAGTACAAAAAGTGTAAAAACGATCACAAAATAATTTATTGTTTTTGGAAACAATATTTTTCTTTTTAGGAAATCTAGTTTGAAATTCGTATTTATTTATTTATATAATTATTTTCATTTATTTATTTATATAATTATTTTCATTTATTTATTTATATAATTAGTTTCATTTATTTATTTATTTATTTATTTTTAAAGTAAAGCAAGATTTGAACAAATCGCCCGAATAGTTCTCTCGCGATCTTTCACACTTTTTACCGTTTTTCAGGACAAAAATCCCATATACGACCCCTCAAATCAAAGTGCAATGTGAAGATGCACGACACGAAGTTCGTAAAAAACGACAGCTTGGAAAATGAGCGCCCGGTGCTTACTTGATGGGGAAATTCACGATCGTCGGATTTTTCTCCACAAAGAATGTGTTCTTCGTGAATCTCTGAAAACAAGAAAAATAATCGGTTAAACGTACATTCCTGTTTCAGTGTCATTATGGGCACGATCTGAATACCTTGATATAAAGTATGAGGTAGGGCGGTAACTCCGTGATTTC
Source organism: Sussaba pulchella (assembly GCA_963971145.1). NCBI lineage: Eukaryota > Metazoa > Arthropoda > Insecta > Hymenoptera > Ichneumonidae > Sussaba > Sussaba pulchella. Next base: position 7,519,397 of record OZ020168.1, read on the forward strand.
GAATCTCTTCATGAAATTTTCCTTGTAAGTTTTGTACTCTTTTTCCGCGACGGCGTTGAATTTATTCAACAAGGTGTATAAATTGACCTGCGTGCATAAACAAAGTAAAAAGAAAATAATTTAATAGCAGTTTGTTGCGTGAAAATTCGATTAGTTAGCTTAGCATAGCACGGGCAAGTCCCATAAACCTATGGTTAATTCCGTCGTCGACCGTCGACTTACCTGAGGAATAATATTTTCGGTAAATTGATCCTTGAACAACGGAGGCGGTGGTAAATCGCACGTTAAATAAAGAAAAGGGCTCTCCGTTACAGTCTCACAGTATTCCACTGTATTGAGCAACTCGCTTCGTTGACTCTCTTCGAGCTCCAGTGGTGGAATTTTACGCGTGTATATCCTCATGTGTCCCAAAAATGTTTTGTAAATAATGCTCGAATCTTTCTTCTTGCTGCCATTCAATGCCAAATGCAGGGCATTGAGAAACCACGACACAAAGTCCACAGGATCCCCTGAAAAACGTTGAAAAAAAATAAAAATAATCACATTAAGCTTCGTTTATTATTTATTCTTGAGGCTGCTATACAAAATCAAAAGCTCGTACCTTGTTCCGTAAACTGAAATCTTTTTTTGCTCCACAAGACAACGGCTTGCAACATCTCGTGGGGACTTACGTGAGCTTTGAAATTTCTCGGATTCCAAAGTTTTCGCATAAGTTCGCCGAACCTCTGTACCAGAAGATAGGAGGAATCGCCGGGAGGCCTTTTGACTTGGGCGTAGTTGGATTCTCGCAAGAAGAAGTCGCGCAAAGGTGTTACGTGAGACAGAGCCTGCGAATCGTTGCGTCATGCATTATTTTCTTGTAAACCTAGCTTGCGACATTTTTTGTTTTTTATTTTAAAAAAATTATATCGACTGGAATCCTACCTGGAGTATCACGTTGCAATAGTCATTTGCTTTGATATTATTCATTCCCACTATGCCAGGGGAGTACATGGAACCGTCGATGGCTCTGGAAAGCTTGTCAACTTTGTCCAGATTAGCTATTTGTACTTTGCCGAATGTCGGATTGAGGACGTATTTTATGTCATCCAACGACGAATCTGTAGGGAAAATGCTGCTATAATCTATATCTTTCACAAAAATGTACCACTCTACACAAACCACGGTGTCTAGCCATTCGTTGAACACACGGGATTTGTTATCACACGCGAAAGTACGCAGAGCAAAGGTGGGCCAGCATCGATTCTGAACAAAAATAGACCAAACTCGTCGACGACTCTCAGATTTTCAAGGATCACTCAAATTCAAAGGCGCTCTCAAGGGTTTTGATAATTTTGAATGGTCGTTAGACACCGCGGCGACCCAATGATAAACAACGCGTACCTACGATCTCGTAATTGTCCGGCAGACAGTAAAACTTCAGCGTATGAAGATTCAAGAAGACGTGATGACTCTCAGCGACGCTGTGCGTATAAGCGTGAGTGTTCGTTCCTCTTCCCTGGAAATACTTGCCGCATACCAGACAAGCGTAGACATTGATTCTCGACAGCGAAACAGAGCACAGCTTCTCGAAATCGAAATCGAGAAATTGTCGATTTATCGTATCGAGATACGGACACAAACGTGGTCCATCGAGACGAGTTTTCGATGGGATTCCATTTTCTTCGAACAAACAAACGAACGAAATTCATTAAAGAAACGTCAACAACGCAAACAAACGATGGATGAGGTTATATCATAACCTAAAAAAAAATTACTCAAACGCTTGTCTTCGAGAAAAATGATGGATATAATTCATCTAATGGATTGATTTTGACGTACTTTTGTCTTCATCATCTTCGAAATCGTTACGATCCGATATTTTTCTCTTTGAATGACTCTTCTGGCTCTTTGACGCCATTTTTTGTGTGCTCTTGTTAGCGCTATAGACACTATATATATATATATAGAGACAGCGTTGCATGGAACGATGGAACTGCAAATCTTCTGTCAGAATTTAGGAAGAGAATTGTAGTTCAAATTTTCGCCTGTAGCTGGTGCAACGGTTTATCAGGGTGATGAATATATATTGGGTGGGCCACACGTACTGGTTTCTTTCTAAATTACATGTTATATTGATAATGACAACTTTTTCGCACTCAGAAAAGTGACAGAGAAACAGTATCATATCTCCGCGGTAGGAAATGTATCGCAATGCGATTGAACAACGTTCCGAAACATTGAAAGCTTTGTTACCAGGATAAATCCTGACACACTGGCAATTTTGGTTTCGTGTGATTCGGCTTTATTTCATGTAATGAAGCCGAATTCGAAAAAAAATTTCTTAAATAATCTGTCATTCCTTCTTTTTTCATCTCGGCCTCCATTATGTTAGTTTGAAGCTGCAGACAGCACTATTATATGCTATTGATGCTGATTGATGCCATAGCCAGCTTTACAAAGCGATCGCAGCTTGCAGCTGTCATGCGGTACAACGCTAGTCAAATCATCTCGCACAAATCCCGCCATGCAATGTAATTCGGAAAATGCAATGCAAAGCGAACAAAAATTTCTTATCATCGAAATAAAATATAAAATAAATGATACTGACAAGTTTCACATGCCATGAATGCTCTCTCTTTCTTTCAACGAATCAAATAAACGATTGAACGTTTAGTTGAGTCGACCAACAATCGAGTAGTCGACTTCAGTCGACTTCCGGTTATCCCTCGACGATTTTCCCGCTTAATACTCACACAAATTCACACGAGACACATCGAGACAGCGAGGTGCCGGCACGGTATAAAAGCTCGTAAATTTTATTGTCCGTCGCAATTACATCGAGGTAAGTCATTGATCAATAACTCACCGAAGTAAAATTGTCGAAATTTCACGATTTTCTGGCTCATTGCGACGTTCAATTGTCAATAATCGACAAACAAACTGCTTTAATCCATTTTTCGATAATGATAATCCCACGTGGGAATTTTAACCTCATAGTTTACCCGCCATTGTTCCGTAACGGTACGTTTTTCGTTTTCAATGGTTGCTCGATTGTTAATAGCGGATCGATTAATAATTTTTGGTTTAGTTGTGCGACTAATTGCTCATATATCGGATGGATGATTCTTAACTTCGTGTATTGTAGAAAGATCTCTAGTTTCCATTTCTTTCAAATGAATATAAACTTTCCGTTTCATTGAAAAGCGAAGTATTGATTTTTTGAATAAGTATGGTATTTAACATGGATCGAAGAAGGGTTACAGCCGTCTCAAACTACTCTTTTTATTTATTTATTTATTTTTTTCATCTTTTCCTTTCCGCAGTCTGGCTTTCTTCCATATTGCCAAAGCTGGCCTCAGTAATTGCTGATTGTAAACAACGAGTGCTCTATTACAGTCATAGATAGAACATACTGTATACAGAGCTTTGTCACTGTCCTCCAACTTATGGTCAGTTTCGATATTCGACGCTGGAAATCGGACCCAAGCTCTCAATGATTGTTTTTTCAATCGTTATTCAAAACATTTACAGTATTTAGCTTTGATGGCAAATTTTTTTTTTCTAAGTATATTCTAACCGAGTCCGGACAGAGCCAGTCAAAATTTCGTCAATTAGTCTAGAATCCGTGAATATTCATTTTATCAATAAATCATCACTTTCTACTTTTCTTTTCTGTCATCAATGATCAAAAGAATATAACTTTTTCCAGATATCGATAAAAATCTTCTAAACAACCAGCTAACCACATTTGTCGCCATGACAAAAGTAAAAGCGGCGCGTGGAGCCTCCAAGGAGAGTTTCATGCATGTAAAAAATGGTTCCGTTCACAAGAACAAGAATCAAAAGTTCAAAAAAACCCCCAAGGGCAAAGTAGCGCTGATAAACGGCAAGCAGCAAAACGCCAACGGCAAAGCGCAGCATCAAAACAACGCTAACTCCCCCAAACAAAAAAAATCCCCAAAAGCCATTGCGCAAAGTCCGAAAAGTCCGAAAAGTCCCAAAAACCCTAAGAGTCCAAAAAATTCCAAAAAATCTCCGCAAACAAAGGTTCAAGTCGAGGACGAACAGGACGACAGTTCGTCCGACATCGATTACAACGAGGGAATAGCCGTCGAAGAGGTCGTGAGCGCGCCGGATGACGCCGATACGTCTTCCGACGACGCCGAAGACGCGCCGAACATCTTTGGAACAAGTTTGGCGGACGAAACGGATGAGGACGACGACGAATTCGATGTTGACAGCGACGACGTTGAGAAAGTATCGACGAACAAAGGCGTAAAGATGTTCAAGGGTTTGCAATCGAAATCAGAATCTGAAGAGTCTTCGGGCGCTGATGAGGATGAGGATGATGAAGAAGAAGACGAAGACGAAGACGAAGACGAAGACGACGACGACGACGAGTCGGACGAAGATGAGCAGCCGTCTATAACCGTAAAAGATTTGCTCGGTGACAGCATAGCCGATGAATCCGACGACGAAGACTTCAAAAGCGGTGAAGAAGTCGAAGATTCGGACGAGGATGAAGAAGATTCCGACGAAGATGTCGAAGTATCGTTAAACGCCTCGACAGCGACTTCCACCACCGACGAGGACGACGAAGACGATGATGACGATGAGGACGAAGACGATGAGGACGACGAGGACGATGAAGACGACAGCGACGACGATTCTCCGAATCTCTCGACGCTTCTCGGCACGACTCTCGACGATGAATCCGACGACGAAGACTTCGAAGGCGACGAAGATGAGGAAATGAGCGGTGACGACGCAGCTCTGCCTCCGCCGAAGAAAATCAAAACTCGCAATGCCAAAAAAATCGACGACGAGGACGATGATGAGAACAATACGAGCGTCGATTCTTCGAAAGGAAAATCTGGCAAAGATCCGGTTCCGAATCCCCAGAAATTCTCGAAATTGGAGAAAGAAGAACGCGACGCAAGATCGATTTTCGTCGGTAACGTGCCCAAAGAAACTCCATTGTCCCGGATTACCAGCACGTTCAAGCCATTCGGTGCTATCGATAGCGTTAGAATGAGAGGCATCGTGCCGGAAGATCCCCGGATGCCTTTGAAAGTCGCGGCTATAAAGAAAAATTTCCATCCGAACAGCTCGACCGTTTGCTTCTTCGTCGTTTACAAGGATCCAAAGTCGGTGGAAAAAGCGATTTCGATGAATGGCAAGAAGTTGGACGGCAATTATTTGAGGGTCGATCGGGCTTCCGTGACCATACCGCCACAGGACAAGAAAAAATCTGTGTTCTTGGGAAATCTGTCCTTTAGTAAGTTTTTCAACGTTCTCCAATTCTTTTCAATATTTTGATCCATTCAAAAAAAAATGTTTCGCGTAAATGTGCTATTTGTCTCGCAAAATCGAGCGTATGACTTCAAATTTGTGATATCGTTTTTATTGTTTTTCAAATTTTATTTTTATATTATTATTTTACATACATTAATTAAAATAATGAAATTAATTTATTTCGAATGACCGGAAATCGAATCGAGCAGTCTAATAAAATGGATTGAGGATTTTTTTTTAATATTCGCTGGCAAAATCTGTGACATCTTCGAGCTGTTTCGCAAAAAAAAAAAAAAAAAAAAAAAATATCGCATAAAAATAAATAAATAAATAATTTAAAAAGAGTGAAAATAGAAATAAATCAATAATTTGATCGATTAATTGATCCATCAATTAATTATATTATTAATTTATTTCTATTTTTCTCTCCTTTTTATTATTGATTAATATAATTATTAATTAATTAATTAATTTATAATTAAAAATAAATAAATAATTTTCTAAATTTAATTCATTTTTATTTGACTTTATTTTTGCTCACAGCGGTCGAAGACAACGAGATCTGGGAAGCGTTCAAGGGATGCGGACGTATCGAGTCCGTGAGATTGATCAGAGATCGTAAGACCGGAGTTGCTCGTGGATTCGGTTACGTAAACTTCGAGACCGTTGACGCAGCGACATTGGCGATGGATCTGAATGGCACGATGATCAGGGATCGTCCGGTTCGTGTAAAATCCAATACTCCCAAGGGAAAAATGAAGGACCGAGCGATGAAGCGTCAGAAGAACCAACTCACCAAAGATTCCCAAGGTGGTTCACCGAAGAAACAAAAAATCGAAGTTTCCGATCCAGTAAAAATCGCTGTGAGTATAATCAACGTGAAATTACGCGTGAAATCGAAGATTTTCATTTTTTCATATTCTATAATTATACGAAAAGAAAAATTAATTGATATAAATCGACACGTGTTTGACGAATGAAGGACGGAAAATTTTAACTTTCAGATCATTATTTTTCAAATTATATCGTTGAAAAATAATAATAGAACAAAAACGATGCTTTACAAATTTTTCATTTAAATAATTATTAAATGACTATTAGATTCCTCCACTCTAAATTTTATCTACGATACACTGTGAATCACATTTATCTAAAATAATTAATCCTACCCTGATCCTCTGGGAGCTAAATATTCCCGAGAAAAAACGAAAAGAATGGCTCATATCAATTTTTTTCTGTACAATGCGAAAGGTTTATACATGAGACGGTAACGGGGGTCATTTTGACCCCCGCCCTCCCTACGGGAGGACCCGTTTAAGGCCAATTAAAAAAAGAAACACCCTTCTGGGGTCGAGAGAGAATTTAGGCAATCAGAATGAATTCTTTCGTTTCCACTCGTACGTGAAAATGGGCTTCGATACAATATTTAATCTTAATTTAATCTTAATTTTTAATTAAATTGAGTTGTTAATTTTTAAATTTTTGTCGCAGACGCACAACAGCGTTAACGCCGAAAAACGAACCGACAAGAAGAAAAACAAGCGTTCGCAAGGTGCCAAACAGAGAGTAAATTCCGATTCGACGAGTCCCAAAGACAAGAGTCCGGGTAAATTCCAGGGTCAAAAAGCCGACGCCAAGAAAAAGTTCAAACCCGACAAATCCGCGAAGAAGAAGAAGCAAATGGCTGGAAAATTACTCGCCAAGACGAAAAAACCCGCGAAAAATTGAAACCCGGTTGACTCGTTTCATTTAAGTTTCTTTTTAATTAAGTCATGTTTGTTATGTATTCGTGCCGAAGTTAATTTTTCTTACTCATTGTTTCAATCTCAATTCACGACGAGAATCGAATTTTCATCATCGGAATCTGTCGTTGAATTAATTACGATGTTTTTTTATAATAATTCACATAATCGAAAGCTTCATCGACAATTCCATTATCTTTTCTTATTCATCGAACTTACGTATGTATATAATGTTACTATTACTTGTTTAAGAAGTCGTTGAAGGAAATACACATGTGATTTACAATTGCACGATTTAATAATGCGTACATATCGTTTTTTTTTTATTGATTCGTGAATGATTTGATCGAGTTGCTTGATTCAACGAAAAAAATATGTAAAATTTACGGAGAGATGTCGACGTTTGCGTAGAATCAAAACGGATCCACTGCAAAAGTATAAAAAGTTGCACGATTGCATTTATCTGGAATATTTTACGTAAATTTAATTATTGTTTTTGTTAAAAATTGGGAAGCATATCTTCTTCAACATTATTTGTATGTTTCTTTATTACGATAATCGGCACAAAAATGTGAAGGATTGCAAACGAACTATTGAACTTGGTATTTTCAATTTTGTACTTCTTCAAAAGACAAATCTTGTAAAAATCAAAAATGTTCTACACAAAGAAAATTTTTAAAAATATTAAGTCTGCACGCAGTTGCATAAAAAAAATGTTCTCCCAAGCTGAATATTAATAAAAAATATAAAAATCTTTGTTTCAAATCAATTCTATAACGTTAGAGGTTGAAAAAAAAAATATAAACAGTCAGCCTAATAATTCTCACGCGATCGTCGACACTTTTTCTATCGATTTTAAGGACAAACAAACGCTTGACGACCCTTCAGCTGGTATCAATCTTCACCAAATTTTTTATTTTCCCATGCAATTGCGTCGGTAAATGAATCATGGATTTCGTCGCGCACGAAGGACAAAATCGTTTCGCGTAAAAAACGCTGCAACCGAGGCAAACCGATTTTTTGCACAAACCGCAATCGGCACCGAGCACGAGTACTTCGCCTCTGTTGGGCAAACTCATGGGATCTTTCATGACGTAACAGTCCTCGGAGAAGCTGATTTGCCGAGCGAACGGTGGTTTTGAACCCTTGAAATCGTAATGTTCCTCCAGTGGACAATACGCGCACTTGAAAGTACCGCCGGGAACGCGTTTTTTCGATTCTCCGGATATGGAAGCGACGGACTTTTCGTCCATGGGGGTGGGATCGTCGGGAGGAGCAATGGCCGCTGAGTCCATCCCAGAAGGCTGTAAAAGGACCGGAAATGAGTCTCGCGTTGCTCGGCTTTTTTTAAAAATATTTATTCTGTAATTTATTCAATTACTTTTTTACTTTGTTATTGTAGAAAAAAATATATTTTACAATTTATTCAATTTGAATAAATTTTTCTGATTTTTTTATCAATTAAATATGTTTTAGCGATGCGATATGTGACTCATACTAAATTAGATGGTAGCTTAATAGCTTTTCATTATTATTGTTATTTAGCTTTTTTCGTTTTATGTTCGATAAATGAAAAAATTCAATTTTTTATTCGTTTTATTCGAACTTAATTTTAATTTATTTAAAAATTGTAACTCTCAACGGGACATAAACTTTTTTTTACAATCATCGAAAACATACATAATTTTGATTAAGTGATTTTATTTCGACCGAAAGAAAAATATTAAAATAAATATGTAAGATAAATAATATTTGATATTTTACAATTCGAGAAGTCATTATCGATAAACTATACAATGCAAAATTCTTCGTTCCAGTGCTGTGACAAAATTTTCCGGTGAAATTGAAATATCTTACAGACTGAGGTAGAATCTCGCGAGAATAATCAAATTTATCTTTAGACTCAATTATTTACATAGTTTTCAAGCTGTTCAACAATTTATTCGATGTTGGAAACAATATTATTAATTATTGTTCGCTAGGTTTATTCTCCTGGCAAAAAAATCGCAGTCGAGATTCATCGAACGACGCAGCATTTTCATGAATTTTATTCTTTTATTATTGCATATATATGATATTATATATATATATAATATAGTGTTATGTACACATAATAATAAAAACATGAATCAATATATCTACATATCTATTATATACTCCATATAATTCGTCGAATTCGTCCTAAATTCGTTCAAGAATATTTTCATAAACAAAAAAAAACGTTTTATTTCCCCGTGTCGGCCGTAACTTTGTCTTTCTGTCCCTCCTTCGGCCACCATTTTGGTTTTACAACATTAACGCGACAATTCGAAATGCTCAGCTCCTGCGCATTCATAGCTTCGGTTATTCGCATCAATCCAATCCCATAAACGCCTTCGCGACCTCGAAACTTTCCAACGGCTTTTCCGGTCTCGTTTACGATATTTTCGTCGTATTCGAACACTCGATCCGCGCCATTTTCGATAATCAACGGCATAATACGTTTGCGAACGACGCCGGTGTGATGAGTTCGAGCAGTAAGCTCTTGTCCGATGTAACAACCCTTGTGAAAACTTATTCCGTGCAGATAGTCGCAATTTATCTCGAGGGGAAGAGCTTTACCGGGCGGTAGGTCATCGACCCCTTCGGCAATGCCGATCAAATACCGAAAAGATCGATAATTCGTCAAATCGCCATTCATCGCAACATCGAAATCCAAATGTTTGACAATTTCCTCATGAGTGACATCGCCGTTGGTCAAAATTCTCAAACACGTTTCCGGAATTCTCGGATCCTCGTAAATCATAATATCGTCCACGAGTTTGCTCGATTTATTGCTCAAAGTTCCGCAAGGAAATATTTGACCTTCCAAACGTCTTTTGGTCGAATCGTTATTGTCGCCACCGTCGTGAGAACTCAAATTCGCATCGAAAGTCGACCAAATTCTCATGTTTCTCGTCATTGGCAAGATATCGACTTTGCGACGAATTTTGTACATTTTCAAATGTTTTTCCAAATTATCCACCATTTTGTCGTCGCACTCGACGTAATAAATTTCTTTTTCGAGAGTTTTGTAGATTGTGGATTCGCACATGACGCGACCTTTGATGTTTAAAAACAAGGTGTAAATGTTGGCAGCACCGTCGTCGAAGTGTCTCATGTCGTTTGTTATGAGACCTTGGAGAAAATCCGAGGATTCGAGACCGGAGATTTTAATCAGACTACGATTTTTCAGATGCTCGAGAACTTTTGAGCTTTGGTTCGAGTTGCATCTGACGGTATATGCTTTTGTCGCATGCTCGGCGTTTCTTGCGTAGGTTAGGGTTTTTCTTGCTGATCGGAACAAATTTAAACTTGGCATGATTGCGATTCGCTTGTTTTTTTTATCAGATTGCCAATATTTCTTTTTCGTTTTGGTCGGTATGGAATCTACAATTGGCGCATATTCATCTGGAAATTTCCGGATGAAAGAACGTAATGAGCATATCTGCGATGTGTAGCCAGCATACAAGTTTCTAACCTCTTTTTGGTTGTTATAATACCGCTCGAAGCGTAGAACATTTTCTGTGTGGAAATGGCTTAACTTACTTGTCGATTGATGCTTGATTTATTCGTTGGTGTTTTTGTTTGTCATTGACAATAGTTTGTTGATTGAACGGTAAACATCGAATGGAGGGATGCGGGGTTTAGCAAGCCGCACGGTTCGCCATGTTGTTTTGATTGGATCTGGCCAATTCATATGGAGGGGATGTGCGTTAAGGCACACCGGCTTATTTGATTTGAAACGATATCGGTTCATGATAATAACTTGTAGACAATAACTCAATATACTAGACAAATTTTGATTATATGAAAACACTTTCGTCCTTCACGAGTACGAGATGAAAGCATTTGAATTTTATTCAGAGAAATCTCTGAGAAAGAAATGACCTAAATTTTATTTGATTGGAAGGTAACATTTTTAATGTAGCAAATCGTGACTATTAGGACTATGGATTTTTATGATTTAACGATTTATGATGCTATAGTCGTCATCTGTGACTCTCAAATAGCCAAATCGACTTAAAGTGTTTTATTTTCCGCCATCATTGATTTCTCGAGATAAAAACGAGAACAGCTGCTTGCAAAATTTTGAGAAACAATCAATCGTGATCCCGAACAACGGTTGTTATTATTCGCCGAGTACTAGCACCTCATCTTAAGGGGCGCATCCTCCTCTAACGTCTAAACGGCAATTGTCGATTCCTTCACTTTTCTTCAAAATTCATTTATATATTTCGTTTTTCTTTATTTACAAATTTTTTCGTGCGAGATAGTTTTAGTTGCTCAAATTTATCTCGACCCGACGTCGACAATTATCTTGAATCGATCATCGTCGTTCAGATAATTTTTGAGAAAGAATAAAAAAAATTTTAAACGAAAAGAAGACTTGTCAAGACGTTACAGAAGTCTCCGATCAACAATAATTTTGGCCAAATCAATAAACTTTTATTAAATCATTTTACTTTCCTTTAATTACATCGAAATCAAATCAATATCCTCGCAGCGAATTATAATATCAACGGAATTAACATTGCCGCGACTGCTTTACACGACAAGGAACAACAAGAGAAGGATAACAGTTTTATCGATAATTCAAAGAACTAAGCAATCGTCATGTGCAAAAATTTTTAAGGTATCATTTATTTCCGTGAAAATGGTCTATCAATAACTCGTCTTTACACATTTTATTCATCGGAGATACATCATAAACGGCTTCACACAACGTTTTCTCTCAATATATTCCAGGGTCTTAGGGTGAAGCGATGAATAACCGTCGGTAAGTAGATTCACCAACAATTACGTGCAAATTACAAAATATTCCGCAGTACTTCACGCCCAAACAGCAGAACGGAATCAAATTCAATTCGATGGATCTATGTAGAATCAATCAAGGATTATATCTCATGTTCTTCCCAAAAAAAAAATTCAGATGCACATTTTCTCTTCGTAAAGAAATCTGTAAATTGTTTTTTGCAAATTCGAGAAAAACATGAGATCGGTTATGTTGGTCCTTGATGGATTCCACATAAATCCACCAAATTCCATCAAATTCCGTTCAATCGTTCGGGCGTAAATTACTGCAAAATATTCCCGAATTTACACGTGATAAATCTACTTACCGACGGCGACACATCACTTCGCCTTAATTATTTTCTTCATTACGACGTTACGTGATATACTTATAAAATAAACTTCATATATTTTTCACGATAATATCGATCCAGGCCTTGCAAGACCTTTCAATCGATTCACGTACGAACTCAGTAAATTACAATGAAGGAGCGGATATGACATAAAAGTAAATAGCAGATCGGGCATAGCTTTTTCGCGCTCTCAATGTTCGTTACAACCACCGCGAATAACATTCGTTTTTTTTTTCTCAAACATTTGATCATTCCTTTTTTTTCCAACGCCCACGATAATTCTTCGGCGAGAGGAGGGGGGGAGGGAAGGGGGGGATGTTGCGTCGTGGTTGAAACTTAAAAATAAAAAAAGAAAATCATAATTTAAAAAAAAAAACGACTGTCGATGATTTTGATCTAATCAATTAAACGTCGGTCAATTATTTTCCACGAACGAATCATCTTCCAAAGTACGATTCCAACATGCCTTTAACATCCGTCGGTGTTAATTCGTTCGAAGTTGAACTTATTTTCGAAGCGAGTCCCCAAATATTCGGATTATGCGTTCCTATACCATAATTGTTGAGATCTTCATCCGTAACGACGATAATGAGTTTAGCATCGTCGATTTTCGTCGTATCATCGTCCTCACCAACGGTTTCGTCATCGTTTCTCTGGCTTTCAGCCAAGTTTTTCCTCTTCTTCTCGATTCGTTCCGTAAATTCTCGATCGTCTTCCGTCTCATCCAACAAATCGTCGTTGTCATCGCGCGAAACCGTCGACGATTCGTCGCTTTCGCGCGAAATCATGTCCATGAAACTTTGTTCCGCAGCTTCCGTAAAATTCGTCGCTGCCGTCAACGCCGTAACGGTTTTGTCAACGAACCAAATATAAATCGCCGCTGATCCGTGATCTTCGATCTTGTGCAAAGCAGCTTTGTCACCACTCTTGAATTCTATGTTGCAAAGAGCGCAAATAAAATCGTGATGCATCAAAAAATGATGCTTGTACAAATCGCCATTGCCAAATTCCAATCCGCAAGTTGGACAAGTTATCGCACGATCATCGTTTGGCACGCGATATCTTTGATATTCGCACAATGATATCAATCTTCTCATGCCCAATATTTTAATCAATTCTTCGGCATCTTTTTCTTCCACGCTTTTGCCGAGGTCCCAAATGGATTCCGTGGTTTCGACGTACGAATCGCACGGATTAACGTGATGATCTATCATGTGCCTTATGAGTTTGCCCTTTGAGTACATTATTTTGCAAACTTTACAAATTTCGGCCATGCACGAGTGACATTGAATCTTGTGAGTTCTCAGAGCGGATTTGGACAAACAATAAAGTTGACAAAGATTGCATTGATATATTTCATTTTCGTCTATGTAAGTCGTCGCTCCGGTTGGATCAAACGGTAAATAACGGGGAAATGTTGATTCTTCGGTTTCCGTATGATCTTCGACGTCGTCGATCGACGCGATTGATACGTTTTCCGCCGTTGATTCTTCCGCGCTCGTGGAATCTTCGTTCGAATCTTCGGTTGATCGTCGACCGGCCAATTCGTTTTCCAAATCGACGTATTCCTGATCGCAACCGCTGTCCATCTCGTTGTCCGCGTAATCGTCGTTAAATTTGCACGACGGATTTTCCAACGTTGACGACGGTACGGGACTGCTTCGTCGTGATTTGTAAGTTCGCAAAAATCGATGTTTCCATTTTTCGTGTCTCTTCAACATTCCGTTGGTCAAAAATTTTTTGTCACAAGTTTTGCACAAATGCGGACCTTTTTCTTCGAAATGTTTGTCGGTATTGTGAAGTCTCAACGCCATTCCCGTGGCGAATGTTTCGTTGCAGATACGACAATTGTAAGAAGGAACGTCCGAACATATGTGAACGTTTACCATTGTCACGGATGTCAAAACTTTGCAACAATTTTCGCACACGTGAACCATTTCGTCGTCGTTGTGAACGAAGTAACGGTGACGCCCGTAATTTTCAAACGATTTGAAGTTGTGCGAGCATTGTTCGCATCGCCATTGTTTCGGTTCGGTGGAAATTGTTTCGTCGAGACGGGAAATTGGTGGGAGAACGTCGGTCAAAACGGTTTCTTTGAGATTGTCGTCGTGAAGATAGAAGAGATGTTCGTTCAACGACGTTTGATTGGGAAATTTACGATTGCACTTGCCACATTCTATCGGCAATTGTCGATTCGTTTTTATCCCGATCGTATTAGCAATGGGTTTATCAATTTTTTCCGATATTTTCGAAATTTCAGACTTTTCGTTGTTCGATTTTGGCGTGCCGACGTTGGTTTTGAGTTTAAACGGTTTTGCCGGTATCCATTGAGCTAATTTCTCCGTTCTTTCGCTATTCGTCAACGATTCCAAATCAACGGTTTCCGCGCTTTTTTTGGACAAATCATCGTCCGCGTTGACGAATATATCGTCGACGTTGGTGGCATCTTCGTTCATTGACTCGGACGTGAAAGGATTGGGAATTAATTCTTCGGTGGTAACTTCGACCTCCGTGGAATCGATCAATACAACGTCGTCGAAATTTTCAACCGGCGAATCGGCGAACAAACCGATCATCTCTTTTTGCAACACTTCAGCGGCGTCTATGCTCATTTTGGACACGTTTGAATCGTATTCGAGATTCGTATTCGACCGATCTTTGATGGACGTGTCGGGTTTAGTGTAATTTCCGTGATCGAATTTTTCATCGATCGTGATGATATCGTCGGATTTCGTTGGTTCTATCGCATTTGCGTCATCTCCGGATTCGGTAGTTTCCATATTTTCGATACCGTCCATGGAATCGTCGGATAAGAGTTGTTTGAGCAAATACGCGCGATCGGCGGTTATTTGTTCGATTCCTTTTGGTTTCGAAGCCGCGAGAATGCTTACGGAGTTGGATTCCAAATCGATCGTGCTCGAATAATTCAATTCTTTCGCATCCGACCGGCTTGGGTCGATGGACATCGACGATGACGACGAAAAATCGTGAATCGCCTTGATATGACGAACGTAATCCGCGCGATTCAAAAAATTCCCACCGCAAAATGTGCAAATCAACGGAATTATCGTTACATACTCGACATTTACCATAGGAGCGTTCGCAACTGCATTATCGACCTTTTTCGGCTCGCTCGTGTACGCAACTGCATTATCGACCGTCTTCGCCTCACTAGCGCTCGAACGTCGACCAATAGGGAACGGAATCGACGATTTATCCATCGTTTCGCAACAAGAACCGCGCAAATTGTTGAGATAATGAGGCGCACTCGTGCTACTGTCACCCAAAAACGGTGGAGCGTCGTGTTGGCCAAAAACATGATCTTTAAGATCTTTTTCATCGTCGAATTCCATGGAACAACGATGACACGAGACGAAAAGATCAACCTCGGTCTCGCAATCGATCGGAACGTTGTCATTCTTCAGTGTTTCTTCGACGTAAGGAGTTTTGGATTTTTTGCAAGGTACTTTGCCCAAACAATGCAAATGATACTTCGCCAAATGTTCCTCGAGATAAAACATGGAAATAAAATGAAGTGTACAGAGAGGACATTTGACCGACATTCGTTTAGCTTTGTTACCGTCGAATTGACCGGCTAATTGTTTCATCAACGCGAATAATTCTTTGCACATTGAACAAAATTCGAATGATCCTTTGCTCGCTTGTAGAATCGACGTTGTAGCGTTTGTTACTTTTTTCTTGCTTGGCAAATAAGTTTTTCGCGAATTCGAATTAATTAAATTCGTATTAGACGAATCATCGATTTTGCGTTGTTGATTAACAACTGATTGTGGATTTTTTTCCGTCGTGTTGACGTTGTCTTTTTTATTGTCGATGGAAACATTACCGAATTGTTCGGGATCGAATTCTTCGAGCGTCATGTCGTTGGAAGATTCCATTTCCGGTGGTTCGATCGTGATTTCACCGTAACCAGCGTCGTTGTTTTTTATCGCTGATTTTTCTTTGCCGATGTACCAATTTACGGTTGCAACGGATTTCATGGCAGACGTTGATGGCGTTTGTATGGGCATCAATTGCAATCCTCGGAGAAGTTCGGAATTGTTTTCGTTGTTTCTTAGCAACGCGAAACTCGAAGCTGATGATCTCGATGTTAATTTTCTGATAACGGAACGTTCGTTCGTCAACGAATCTTTCGGGGTAACGTGAATGGGTTGATATTCCTCGTCGCTCGATTGTTCAGCACCGAATCTGGCAACGTAATCTATGGTCGCGGTGAGAGAATCCACGATCGGTTGTTCAGTTCCGGATCTAGCAACGGAATCGATAACGGCATCGATGGAATCGGTCGTAGTTTCATTGGCAATCGATTCGATCGGTCTCTCATTTTCCGTAATTACCGGTGTTTTTAACTTTTTCCCGCGCTTTTGGCTCAACGGAGCTGCGTTGACGTCACTCGCGTCGTCGCTAGTCGGTTTTTCGATACACGCCGATGTCGTTTCATCGTTTGCGTTGGATTTCAAACCGTTGCTGATCGAACTCGCACGCTCGCGTTTGATAATTGCGTCTTTCTTTATTTTTAGCAAAGTTGATTTACGATTGTTCGATAATTGTTCGGATTCGACGAATTTACGTCTTAAACGCGTGATTCTTTTCGCGTTGACGATTTTATCACGATTATTCGATCGCCATCGGGATCGTTGAATCGTTTTTTTATTATTCACGAGTTTATTTTGATTTTCGGGTTTCTCTTCGTTTTCGGATTTATTTTCGATCTCGGGTTCATTTTCAATCTCGGGATTATTTTCAATCTCGGATTTAATTTTAATCACGGATCTTCTTCTGTTCAGAGATTTATTGTCATTCTCAGCCCGAAAAACCGTGACCGGTTGTTCCGCGTGTTTTTGCATGTATTTTTCCAACGTCGGACCTTCGAGTCTATCCATTGGCACGACGAGTTTCATTATCGCGGCATTGTCGAGTTTCGTTCTCGTCGCTAATGCTTCGTGATTCATAACTTCTTTTTCCGCGTATTTAGTGACGAAATTGCAATGATGCTTTCTCGGACGACCGCGTTTCGGAGCGTGATTCGCGTAAGCCGGACGAATTGGTTGAACGTTCTTCGATTTACCCATCAAAACGGCCAATGTTCTTTTTAATTCTCGAATTTTCACGGTTTTACGGGTAATATCGATCTTACGTCCGGCTTTTTTCCATCGCAATCTCTTCGATTGCGCCAACGTTTGCGAAGGTTTCAATTTGTTCTTCGCAACTGTGTTTTTCAATAATTTTTCGTTTTCGTAAATTTTGGCGATTGCGGCTTTACAACGATTAGCTCGATGAGCCTCGAGACCGATGTGGGTGAGAAAAGAATCGCTGCAATTGCCGCAAAACAACATTTGCACGTTTGGGTGAGCCAGAGTCGCGTGTCTGTGCAATTCCGTGCGATCGATAAAATTTTTTTTACAAACTATGCACTCGACGTTACGAAAAATGCCTTCGGAGGATTTTTCGATTTTCAATACCGTCACTTCCGCGGTTTCCGGGGAATCTTCGTTCTCAACGAATTTTGAGATCACTGGCGTCGTTGGAACAGCAGTTTTTTGCGTTTTCGGCGTATTTTTCGGTTGACCGCGTTTTTTGATCAACGAAATCGTTGATTTTTGATTGTTGATGGAATTAACGCCGTGAGCGGGTATTTTTGGCATACCGAGCGAGATTTTCACGGTTTTTAACAATTTCGCGTTGTCCAAAGACGTTCCAGAAGTGGAAATTTTATCGACGTTGTCGATGGATTTTGCCAATTCTTTCGGATCAACGACGGTTTTGTTATTATTGCACGCGTTATAGTCAACTTTTTCGCGTCGCGGATACGACGTTTTTGGAGTCTCAACGGGGTTTTTCGAACAATCGATGGTTGAGTTCGTCTTTGATCCGACAATTCCCAAATTTGTTTGTCGCGACGTTGACGCTGGGATGTTCGAATGTCGAACGACTTTGGAGTATTTTTTTTGTTCCGCGGAATGATCTATTTTTTTCACATTTGCCACGGATTCTGGGCTTACGGAAAATGCTTGATTTCCGGACGTTTTTTCAATATTCTGAATCGAATCGTTCACGGAAATTTCCAACGATAATTTTTCGGGCGTTTCGCACAATTGTCGTTTTTCTTTTTTAACGATGGCTCGTTTTATCTTCGATATTTCTTTCGGATCGACGACTTTCTTCAACATGCACAAGGACGGGGTTTTAACGATTTCTCCTTGCTGCGTTTTTATCGGCACGGCCATGATTATTTTTGGCTTTTCTTGCACGTTTGCGATTTGTTGTTTGATCTTCGGCGTTGCTTCGACATTCGTGGATTGTTCCGGGAATTTTAAATCGTTCAGGGTAACGATTTCCTTGTTATCATCGTTTATTTTTATGTATTCGCAATCCGATTTCGTCTTATCGTCGATCGTTACGACGGTTGCGGTTGTTTGTACGATTTCGGACTTCGTTCCGCTGCGCAAATTGCTACGCCGCGAAGCGAGTATCCGCGGTCGAGGCATCATCGCGGCTTCCCCGACTGATTCCTCCGGCAATTTAATTCTTCGTTAGTTCGTTGGCGACCGAATCCACGTACTTACATCTTTTTCAGAGCCGTTTTCTGCAAATTATTATTATTTTTTTAGTACGAAGAATCTGGAAAATTTTTCAACCGAATTGAGAAATCAAACTGAATTGTGGGGGAAAGAATAAAGCGATGGGAAAAGTGCTTCCGTCAATGTGATTTTCGTTAAAGAGAAACTTTTTACACTTGACGTTTCGTGTGTCGAATTATAAACAACAGCTTTTTGTATTTGTTGTAGTTATTGATTTTTCTTAGGATATTTCTATTTTTTTTTTTTTTAGTTTGATTTTGGTTTTAATTTATTTTGATTTTTACCCATTTGATTGTGATTTGGATTTAATTTTTTTTTTTTTTTGATATTGATTTTGGATGGTTTCGTTTGGAATTTTTACTTTTTACTTATTCTTTCAATTTTATTTGATTTAAAAGAAAACATTTATTTCGGCTTTGCTCGATTCTACCTCTGAGATTGCTTCGTAACTTATTATTTTGGATTTTTATGTAGTTTCACAAAAGAGTTTGCGACTAAAAAAGGCCTTGATATAGAAACCGAGTGTTAATAATATTTAAAAAAATGTGAAATAACTAAAGTAAAAACTCACATGATTGATTAAAGTTTTGTCATTTATTTGACTAAGCAAGCTGAATATTTTTTCCCAATCTCGATCGATTTCCGTTAAGGTCAGCCACCGAGGTACGAAGATCGTCATTCGATGCGTCGATAGTCCTGTAAGTCTAGAACGCCTCTCTTCATCTGGTGGAGAAAATTTGCTTCGGTTTAATAACAACTCCATCGAATTATCCAAATTGTATAATATATTCAATATTATCAAAAAAATCGCTCATAAATATAATAGCATCATCAAAGGAGTAGCAATGGCACAATCGTGATGCTTTCAGTCGACAAAAAAAAGGTGTTTCGGGACAACGGCAATAGTTCTTCCAAAATTGATAGATTTTGGAAGGAAAAATTCATACGAGCACCTTTAAATATGTTGTAATCAATATTGTATAGTCTATTCTAATAAAATTATGCTAACATGGCCCATCCTACATGCTAACCCATCACAAAGTTTTGGGTTCGATTCCCAGTTCCAAATAATTCTCAAAGAATAGGAACGAAAGAAAAAATGGGTATAAAGGAAAATAATTCATACAATTCCATCAAACTCTTCCATCTCTCTAGATGCATTTATGTATGCGTTTTTACACATCTCCCCTGAGGTAATTTAGATTACATTTCCTTCCACCTCTACCTTGCGCCGCTCTCAGATTCCTTCCCACAGTGTCCGAACCAGTCCAAACGATTGCCGATTATAAACAAAAGTCCGATCCCAACCGCCACAGATCATACGTAATATGTGTCGATCTTTCAGCATCATGCAAGACCTCTTCGTCAGCTCATGCTATCCAGCACCAGTGAATCGAAACACGAAGCAACCTCTAATGATCATTGCTCCATATAGATGCATCGTTGACCTACTTTTTTTTTCTAACCGGAGGTTCCGAGGAATCAAAATCGGATGCACTACGCGCAACCCAATAACGGTACCGCTACGCTACTGGCCTCCTTGACCGTCTCTACATGAAATCTTTGATGCGTAAAGTTTCTTAGATTCAATTGACTAGCGAATGTTCAATTCGAAGAGGCCTGCGAGTAGGATATCGAGGGATGCTTTTCCACAATTCTTCACACCCCACAAACTCTCGCCCTGGAGACCATACATCGACCAGCACCATCTCGCACACAGTACCGACTATCCTGATTTCGAAATCCCACAATTATTCTCATCGCAGGAAGAAAATGAACGAATCCATTATTCCAAGCATTCGCAAAGTAAACGTTAATAGTCGATTTGTTATTGGCAACAAGCTATCGAACGAACTCTAACCTTCAAAGATGGATAATCCTAATTGTTGAAAAATAGACGTTCCATTGTCCTCGATAAAGTCGTCGTTCCTTTCAGCACCGAATGCGTTTGTATCGCTCAACGTCGTTCGTCGGGAGAGTCCGTGACAACGTTTTTATCTCAATAAACCACGAGAATTCAACACTGAAATTAACCAAAATACAATCCGTATTTACGTATTTAATGATACTGGTAAGATGGCGAATGTTGAGAAGGCGCCATTTTGTTCGGCTGTAGGTGGCGCGTCCCCAAAAAGACGCGTGCGGAGAAAAAGTTCAGCCTAACCTCACCAACGTACGCTTGGCGGGGAGGAAGGAACTAGAAAACCCTAGATTCACCGCACAATGGAGTACAATTTTTCGCCGCGAGCGAAATTGGCGGCTGTTGTGAATTAAGAGAGAACGAGAGAAGCGAGTAGCACTTAAATGAGAAAGTAGTACATACATGCGTTTGTCGTTCTCTCTCGCTCCCGCGTAGCCACCGATGGCGCTACTTCACTCGCACTCTGCGTGGGCCAGTCGATGTATCACTTCCTCTTAAAACAATGGACTACAAATGCTCTCTCCTTCTCTTTTGCTCCGGAGCGAGCGTCGATAGCGCTGTCACCTTCGCACTGGGCGATGCAGTCCATTACCTTAAGGAAGGTTTCAGAACGCAGCCCAGTGAAGAGAGATAAAAATATCGCCATGGACAACCCGTTCTTTTTTTTAGATCAAGCCCGGTCCAATTGGTCCAGAACATGCTGTTCGTCTCACGCTGGGGGCTATGCTAACTGTTGGAGGCGATCCCATGTTATTTTTCTTTTTCGTCATATTGCAGCCTGGAACTGATCCTACAGCGACTGTTGAGTAGCGACCGGTAAGCCGTGCATTTTGGGTTGCCAATCTTCCAGCGCCGTTTACCATTTAGTAGTACAGAACTTTTTTTTACATGGCCTGTGGAGTCGCAACTGGTGATACAGCTATGCGCGTGGGGTTGTCTACGTCCAGGCTGCATTTAGCATCTGGTATCACGCAATTTTTTACAGCGGTATTTTTTTACTCATGAGGTGGTACACCAGTTATTGTAGATTTTCATTTTGTGTATAGAAATCTACATTTTCTTTTCCTATTTCGAGAAAGAACTGCGATGGTCGTTGATAAATTCTACGACGATTTCCAAACTTTTCTCGAATTCCATGCAGCCATTATCGATCCAGGTTACTGCAACGTGCTTTGCAAATTTCACGTGATTGTCGGTAAAGCAGTCGATGTAGCATTTAACGCCTTAAGGCGATGAGTCTCTCTCGCTTTCTCTCCCTCTGGCGCAGCTGCTAAAACTCCTTTTTAACTCGCTCGCAGTCGAAATTACGCACATCACCTTAATACGACTATCACCAAATATGCTGATAAGCTCATAAAAAGTACACAGCCGTTCGGTAGATGTCGCTGATGGTCAAATTCCAGGGCAAACCACGACGTGAAGGAGAAGGAGATGCTTAGAACGATCATAAGAAATGTTGTAATTAATTCCGCAGTTAATTAGGCTCGAGGTTCATTCGGGAAAATGATGATAAAGGACATTAAAAGCACTCGAAGCTGAGCGAATAAAGGTACCGAGCGCCGGTATGAGCTAAACGAATGATACATGTCGCGTTGATTCATCGACATTGAATATAATTGCTCAGCATCCCGCACACACGAGTCATTTACTCCGCTCGTCCTTCGAGGAATATTAAATCAATTAAAGACCGCGGTAATTGACCTCTGAAACTTATATACGCATGTTTATACGTATCTATGAGGTTTTTTCTCACGTTCTCGATGCTCATTCGATGAAGAAGGTTTTCTCGGTGACGCCGATTGCCCAGCGGTCCGTTCGTTGGGGGCAACACGGGTCACTTGAGAAGATAAACTGTGAACGAACAAATCATGTTTTTCTCTTTACTATTCGATATACACCGATTGGTGCATGAATCCACCAAAATGTCCTACAAAATTATGTGTTGCATTTCAGAAGACCAAATATCCAAAGATATTCTACTCGATGGGGCGATTGAAAAATGTAGAGCACGCTTTTCAATCTACAGGAGCACGTGGTCAAACATTTTTTTTTGTTTCAAGTATAATTATTTCTGTTTTTGGGTCATCAATTTACGATTGTATACCGAATTCCATCTGGATAGATAAATAAATAACAGTACGGGAAGACTGTGCCATACCGAAAGACGAACGGACGGGCTAACCCACACCGTAAGGGTTCCTAGACTGCTACAGGACCCTGAAAAATTACTATAGTGGAAAGGAAGAGGCAGGACAAAAAAAAATGACAATACGCTTCTATACCACCGCGTGTGGGATTCATACATTTTCCAGTAATTCACATTCTATCAAGGATATCATTTTTTTGTTAGTTTGAAAATCGGATCTATAAAATTATATCGTTTCCATGCATTTGAAGAAAACGATCGAGACTAATATTGCCTAGGAGACCATAAAAAAAACCAATTACTGCTGTTGCTGCGGCTGCTGCTGCATCCTAGTTAATGGATACACATTGTATCAAACCTTGAACAAAGTTTCCGGGATAATATACGCGAAGGCGATCGCGGAATTAACCGGAAGCTCAGTTCGCAACCTGTTGCCAATTATTATCCCGATTAAAATTACATAGCGTATTTTTTTTATACGTCCGACTTTCAAGATACAGATGGACGGATTTATACCGAGAATTTCACATATTTTGCCAATTATCGGCGATCCAATTCAATAATATATTCCCCATTGACCTATATTTTGTTGTGATGCATGGCTTCTGGTTTTCGCATCTCCATGCGTCCGACATTCCTTTCTGATTGTTCGTTCGGCAATTATAGCCAAACGCGTAAAGCAATTATTCTTTTTATTCGATTGCAGTTCTTTTTCGCATCAAAAGTACAAAAGCACGTGCACGAACAAAAACAGAGTACTACTTAGATGACAATACTTGTCTACAGGTGTTTTCTTTTTAAAAATAATTTCAAAATAAAAAGTAGCCCAACGAAATATGTTTGATGGGACCATCAATAAAATTATAACTAAATGAAACATCGAGAACTAAAATAAAAAATCTGACTACATTTTTTGTGTCAATTTATAGATAAAATTTCGAAATGCAAACTCGAAGGATTTCCCATAACAAGTCGAAGAAAAGAACCTTTCTCTTTTTGAAAAAAAAAATATATATATATAAAAAAATATTTCAAAAACGAATGTCGAAAACTTGAACGTCAGTGATTTTCAAAATAAAAAATAAGCAGTCTACGGCGCTGATTAATTATCGCTTATAATTCACGATGAATTGATAAGCCGGTTACAAAGCACTCTCCGGCCTTCGTTACTTGACGGAAATATCCGTAAATCGTCGTTTCCTTATCTCTAACAATCCCGTGAGAGAGTATTTTGTTATCGTGGGATCGCATCATCCTTCACCATCCCGAGACAAAACGTTTTGTCTGCCGTATGAAAAAACGGGCGTTATCTGAGCACCAGCGCCAGGCGCGACTCGAACGTCGGCTGAGAATAAAATAAATATTTGAATGAATATGAAATAAGACCTTGCACGGAGGCGTAGTCTTGAATGGGAAATCAATAAAACCCGTCAATTGTGAGTGATTTTCACTGTACTGTTGATGGTTCGTGCTTATCGCTGCATACAGCTTATGTGCAATAAATAGATGCACGATGCTGTTTTATTTGCAACTGTAAGTGCGCATTTAATCGTTTCTCTGTCTAAAATTTAAGATCCGAATGCTCTACGACCGGACTGATTGAATATAGGCGTACCAATGATAGAAATTAAAAGAGAACCAAGTGGTTTTAATTGTAGTAGTATCATATAATATACACGTAATATATTTTACTATTTATTATTATTATTATTGATATTATTATTATTTTATTTTTATTTTTTATAGCGTGTACACAAAGAAGGATGTGACCCAAAAATGAATGAGTTATCAAAAATAATGAAGAGTAAATGAAAATTTCTAATAATTGAGAATACCTACCGAATAATTTATAATTATAATAACAATTGGAATTATTCTTATTAATATTTTGCGGCAGTCGCATATTTGCTTACGAGTGAGAAATAATAATAATAACAATAATATTGAATTATTGTTAATGGTTAGTAATTATATATTTATATTTTGATGACATTATTTCAATTGCGCAATAGCGCAACAGGTGCTCGAACCAAACGTGAAATAAATTTACCCGATCCTATCCGACGAATTGTACAATTTTTATCAAATGTCTTCAACGACGTTCGAAATTATATGATACTACCAATATATATGTACGTCCGAAGTTACGCGGAATGTCGTATATGGAGTGTGGAAACCTTTGGAAATCGTCCAAAGGCTTGACGGATCGTTGAGAAGAAAAAAAAGACAATGTCGCGGATGGTCCTTCAACAAAAATTTCCCGAGACATTTGCATTCAAATTTCGGTGATCCAACGAATCGAGCGGAACCTTCGGATTCCACTGAAAAGAAAGGAAACTCCGTCGTCCCATTACGGACGCGTTGTCATACCTCGTTAGATTAATTGCTTCAACGCGAGTGAAGAGTGAAAGATAGCAAGAAAAAAATACGAGTATTCGAAACATTTATAAGTGTCAGCGTTTATTCGATCCTGACCTACCGCGGGTCGATTGAAATCGCGGCGACAATGCAATTGGTCACCGGCGAGCCGGCTTGCACTTGGGTTTTGTAGCGATTGCAGCGGGGCCTCTGTCCGTCTCCGTAAAATCGGTAGAGGAGGGATAGGGTATCCCTCGAGCGTTGCCTATAATAGTTGAACGCTCGTCGAAGCGTTACACAGTGCTGTGCAACGAGTCAGGATTCGCTTCGATTTTTCTTATCAGGCTAGCCTGACTTGGACGCACAAACCCTTCTCTAACTTATTATTTTCAAAAATATGAATCTCTTGGCTTGCTAGTTATCTTCTATAAGTGATAACAAAGTGCGGTTTGCGCTCGAATTATTTACAAACTAACTCGCCCAAATATAAATCAAAAACGGAAACAATAATAATAATAACAAAATAACTAGAAAAATCAAAAGTGTGTGAAAAATAAAAATAAAAAAATAAATGAATAAATAAATGAATGAATAAATAAATAAATAAATCACCTAAATAAATAAATCAATAAAATTACTAAAATCGATTTCGATACGAGTATTCAAAGATAAATTTGAAAAATACCGATTTCCTAGACCAAATTGGTAGAAATATTTGTTGAATCGTTGTCCAGCTTTGGACATAATAAGGATGTCAATTAGCGCGTATTAGTGCCTGTGTTTTGGTTCTCGTGCAGCAAAATAAAAATCGAAGAAGGAACGTGCGAAGATTATCGAATGTAAGTTTCGAGAATGCCGCCACAGGAAAAGTTTGATCCTCCGGCTCCGGATTGTTTGCCGAAGCCCGATGCACCGACGAATTTATCGAGCGGTTGCGGTCGTCAACGATCCGAGGCACCTGTGACGACGTCGGTCCGGGCTAAATTGCCCGAGGATAAGGACATGGATTTTGACGAATTGTTGCCTTACGTCGGAGAATTCGGATTTTATCAAAAAATTCTTTTTATCCTGATGATTCCATTCGCTTTCTTCGTTGCCTGGGTTTACTTCTCGCAGATATTCATCACTCTCGTGCCCGAAGGACACTGGTGCAGGGTACCGGAACTCGAAAATCTCACGATTGAGCAAAGGTTTGTATTGTTACGCCCTTAAATAACAAATAATGTTAAATTTTTGCTTATTTTCTTTATGATCCGTTTATAATGAAAAATGCCAACTTTAGATCACAGTCTAAAAAATAAAAATCAATGATTGAAGTGCAATCATGCAAATCTTTTTCGTTCCAATTAAAAAAAAAAGAAAAGAAAAAGAATGGATTTTTTTGTCGGCATGGTCCGAAATTGAAAATGGTGTTGAATAAACAAGAATTATTGCATTTTGAACTTTGATATGTTCAATCTTTATTGGAGGCGCGCAGTAGTGAGATTATGTGACATTTTTCGATGTCGTGAAACATTTTTTTTAACTTGGGTGATGTTTGTTATATCGTTGATCGATTTATATATTTCCTACAGTTGTTTTTACGTAATGTTTTGACCTTATAATGTAATGTAAGCGTGGTCCGGAACTCAAGGATAGGATTGATATCGAATGGTTCATGGATATTTAGAGTCTAGGTTGAGCTGTTACACGAAAAATTTAGTATGTAGGTAGAGTCATTGAGATTTCTTGATATTTTTCGGTCGAACTGCGAATGCTGTCTTCCAAAAAAAAACAATCGACTTCCGTGGGCGTCGGCTATTTTAAAATATCTTGCTTCCGTATAATTTAGAGAAAGATGAGGCCGATCGGACGACTTTTAGGGGTGGCGCTGACTTTATAAAGCTCAACCGTATAAACTTTGAAAAGTCGAAGCCATCCCCAAAAATCGGCAAATTTTTTTTTCTGACCGTTCACCCTAATATACAT
Source organism: Sussaba pulchella (assembly GCA_963971145.1). NCBI lineage: Eukaryota > Metazoa > Arthropoda > Insecta > Hymenoptera > Ichneumonidae > Sussaba > Sussaba pulchella. The sequence goes on from OZ020168.1 coordinate 7,546,576, forward strand.
AGAGATAGGACCGAGCTTTGGGCAGTGTATAGTATGGACAACCGATTAGACGGTCCAGTAAGTAATTGTGTCATGGTCAGACAAACGATAGCAATTAATCGAACACTTGAGACAGCCCGATCGTAGCCTGCCGGAAACACAAACATTTTGTTCTTTTTTTATTTACCGTCTACATTTCGTCGACACGTGGTTCCTCCTTCCATAATAACGATCAATCGTTGATACAGCAACGCACGCTATACACGTGACAAATGCTTCGATCGGAAGGAAAAAATTCGCATTAAAAAAAAATTCGTATTCAAATTTGACGAAATTTTTGGGGGGGAAATTTTTTTCTTCCGGGAAGATCGCTTTCACGATTGTTTTATGATCCAACGCCAACGACGCAGAATCCATGGCTCAGCGGTATATCATTGCGAGCTTAGAATTTTATTTCCCATAATCTGGCGACAGGGCTGATAAGTCGTGGAGTATTTTTAATTTATCAAACGGCGCGACAGTGTAGCGGCATCTTGAATCCATGCAAACACGCTTCATCAATATCAGACGCGATAAAGCGATGGAACGATTCTACGTTGTGGAAGATCTATCGCAGTTGACAAATCGATTTGAAAAATAATAATTATCCAGTTACACTTAGTTTTTTCTTACCGATCGAGGTAGCATTCGGTAAGATTTCAATAGTCTGTAACTTATGGATACAAAAAAAAAACACCGTTGGACTTATTTTGTAGTTCTGCTTTTAAAATTAATTTATTTGGTTAGGTTTACAGTCTAAATTACAAGAATTATTATTTTTTCCTGTTTTTCTGCCGAAACGATGCGACGATGCTCATCGGTTAGGCTAATCGCTAATGCATTTGTAATACAGTGGATAATAACGTATCATTGGCGTCAATTGAGGTCGAGGATATTGTTTATTTTTATACCAAGAAGACCGGATCTTTGTCAGCGTTCCATTCACTTTTGTGCAAACTAATCTGATTGAAGATTAATTACTCATTCAAATAATAATAACAATTTTTATAAACGTCGTCGAAAAAAAAGGATTAAAAAAAGATTATCACGAAATGTAAAATAATACGTGTTTCGGTTACGGTTCGTTTATTTCCGACATCGGTTGGTTATGAACACACATGCTCGTAGTTTATATCGCGTTGTTAATCTATTAACGGCATTCACACTGTTTACAACGGTGATATGCGTTGCTGTAGAAAGCGTCGGAGATATAATCCAGGACCTTCGGTAATTCAAAGTGCAATTCACTCTTCGTTACGCAATTACTTACGTTGCCGGTCTTACACGGGAATCATGCTTCACATCGTGATAAACGTTCATTATTTACCATGAAATCTTGATAAATATAGCGTTGAGCTCGAATTGTACGGAAATATACCGCTTTCCGAAAATATATGTGGTTTGGAGGCAAAAGCGAATAAGCCAATTTTTTTGAGAAATTTGAATAAGTAAGATTATATTAATTATACTATATTATACTTTACTATACAAGAAGAAATCAACGAGATTCACGTAACCAAATAAGTATTTTTTCAGCAAAAAGTATGATCAATGCAAAATGCATCGTCTCATTTACATCGTCTTGAATATGATTGAATTCGAATCCGAATTTAAGAAAATTAAAAGCAAATCGGTGTGCTAATTAGTTGGTAAAAATTCCTATAATCGCTGATGAATGTCCTATGCTTCTGTTATTTATGTTCCTCAAAGTGATTCCAAACTGATCGCATAATTTGCCTCAGACCAACGATGACACTAATTAAGTTGCGAGGATTTATACTAATCCTATCACTTATATTGCGACGTGTATTTCACGTGATTTTCAGCATTCCTTGAACGTGAAAACATACTTTCCATATTCCGGTTCGCCATTCATTAGGCAATGCAATAATTACATTTTAACGATCACGGTTTTCGCTTCATCGGTTTTCATGATTAGGAATCGTCGAAAACGACTGTTTTTCCCAATTCAGCAACATTACATTTACAAACAGACCAAAATTTGATCAAACTGCGAATAAAACCTGAAAAAAAAGGAGTCCAGGATAGGACTGGGTGATTCATCTCGCATTTCATCTCTCACGATATATCTCATATAGACTGGCGTATTGCAGCGATCGTATGGCACTGAAATAATGCATAAAACTTCTTTGTTGTTAGAATATGGTATATTATGATTGCTTATGCAGAACCTTCGCAAGAGCAATGAGAGCGTGAAAGCAAAAAAATAGCCGAGTCGGCTCGGCACGAGAGTTTCGACATAAACGGTTACGGCTAATGCCGGCAACGGTCTTTTACTCATTTGCCTCATTGCTCATGAAATATTGTAAAATTGATTTGTCGGGAGTCGTGAGTAAATTCGACATCGACGTACGACGAAAAAGACGAATTTTAGTTAGTATAAGAAAATATTAATAAACAGATATAAATTATTTTCCGATTACTTTTGGATGATTCATTTTTCAATAACTATTTTTTTCATGCTTGCAACAACTTAATAAAAGAATAATAATAATAATAATAATAATAATAATAATAGAACAAGTAAAATATCTTCAATAAATTAGAATCATTTTGATTACATCAAAATAAAGTTAATATCCCCAAAATGACAACCATTTGATGAAATACAAAAGTCATGTATAAATAAATAAATAAATAAATAGATTAATAGATAAATAAATAAATAAATAAATAAATAAATAAATAAATAAATAAATAAATAAATAAATAAATAAATAAATAAATAAATAAATAAATAAATAAATAAATGAACAAATACATAAATAAATAAAAAATAAAAGCTACTGGCAGAGGAATCTTCTCGGTAATCCGAGTTGCGTGTCTCGATAAGAACCTGATGTTCGTGTCGAAATGCTCATTAGCACTGCACAAAGAGCCTGGACGAAACGTTAGGTACATTCAAAACGCGTACGCAAACGATCGTCTTGGTGGGTATTGCTCTAACGCAATTTCCAACGAGCTACATCGATGTATAGCCACCGTAGGTTTTCAAGATTCCACGAACGTTGCTTCTACGCTCTTCGCTATGACACACGATTTGAAATTTATTCAACGAAAAAAAAAATGTCCGACCGATTTGTTCGTAAATGGAAAACTTAAAACCCATCTCAATAAATTATTTTTTTCATGCATGGTGAACTCGTCTTTGTGAGAAACTTTGAGACTATACTAGATCAAATTTACACTAGTGGACGACTCTCGTGAGTTCTTTGCTCACTCGAGAATGATGTAATGTTTCGTTTCGTTGCACTTATCGAAAAATGATAATTTTCTCAAATTAGCTGCAACGCGATAGAGTTGGAAGTGTGATTGCTTGCGGAGTTACGAGGGAGACCGAGAACAATGTTTCTTTTGTCATCCTCGGTTTTTATCGAATCGTATAGGTTTCCGGGCGCACATTTAAGAAGATGGCGAGAAAATTGGTTAATTATGGAAATTATTCATTCATGCTTCATTCATACTTATTCCGTATGCTTTATCATACGGTGGTAAATTATTGTTACACAATTTCCGTAACTTCTACAATTTAACAACTGTTCGATCGTTATAAATAATATTTCGAAAAACCTACGATTCCACAACGCCAAATAATATTTATCGTACAAATCTTCGTGTCACATTCTTTTTTCTAACGAATTGTCGTTTTACATTATCGACCTTTCGATAATTAGCGTCTTTTTTGCTTCCTGCTCATAGAGGAAGCTGTGTGACGTTGGAAAAAAATTGTTCTCGGGATTTTCTCGTCCGTGTGTTGGCACAAAATGTCCTAAAACATATTAATAAACAGTCCGATGCATCTCACTTTCATGGTTGAATGAACGATAATGGATTTTAATGGGTGCAAAATTTGTTTTCCATAGACTGGCTCTCGCGATTCCATTGGAGAGCGAAGGAAACGGAGCGACTAAACTCGGTTATTCAAAATGCTCGATGTACAATGTAAATTACACGGAGATTCTGCTGAATGGAACCATTCAGGTGGCTGATTCTTCGTGGCCCGTACAGAAGTGTCTCTACGGCTGGGAATATAATTTTACGGATGTGCCTTATCAAACCGTCAGCACTGAGGTATATTATCCATATATTTGCAGTTTTTTTCTAGGAATCATAAGTTGTTAATTTTTATACTTCTGAGCTAACAGCTATGCATATATATTTGGGTCTCCCTTAATATCGTAATTTTGAAATTTTAATGACCTTGAGTACGATTTGAGGTGTATGAAACGAAATCTGGGCAAAATCGGATACCTGTACGGCATTATTTAGGGGTACTGTGAAGCAATTGAAATTCCTTGGATGGATAACATTAGATTTTTCGATTATCTTAATTTTATTTTGATTTAAAGGTTGTTTGCCGATTCAAAATTATTATACCCTACAAACAGAACACGTGGTCATTAAGTGTAAAATATTAATTTAGATAAGGATGATAAATTAAGGTGTCTGACCACCAACATTGCGAAAAAATAGGCTTATTCTGATTTTTTTAGAACAAGTCTATTCTAATTTCCAGATTTCAATAAATATTTCAAAAAAATTGATCAATTCGATCGAAATGTTTCGATACCGAAATTTTCAGTAAAGTTTTCGATCCAAACTCTGAATAAATAAAGTCAAACGTCGGCTTTCAACGATTTAATGAATGACGTCGATTGATTCCGTACAAATCCGTCTAGAATGATAATCCATTATAAATTGCAGTTGGATTGGGTCTGCGATAACGCTGCACTGCCGAACGTCGCCCAAAGTATATTTTTCGTCGGTGCCATTTTCGGTGGTCTCATATTCGGATGGGTGGCCGACAGATACGGCAGGATACCGGCACTGGTCGGCACCAACGTGGCCGGGTTCCTCGCCGGTGTCGCGACTGCCTTCGTCACGAACTTCTGGCAATTCGCTCTTTGCCGTTTCCTCGTCGGTCTCGCATTTGACAATTGTTTCACGATGATGTACATATTAGGTAAGATATTAATTGACCTCTAATCAACATTCTTCACAGCTTCGCGTTGTAATATTCTCTCGGCCACGTTTAAAAATTATAATTCAATAATTTAATCATTTTTTTATGGCATTTAAAACGAGATTTTTAGACTGAATAAATTTGAAACACGCAATTTTGATTTATTGTATGTTATATTTACCTTCACTTTTGTCTTTTATCCATTATAATTTTTTACCGATTAAATTTGATGTGTGCAAAATTGACCAGATGAAATGAAATTGATATAATTCCGATTCATTATTACTCGTTATTTGATTATTGTGTCACACTCTCGACACTCGTCGTCGCTGCTTCGTTCGTCATACAAATCTCCTATTTTCCCTGATAATTAGTCCAACATCTTCGTAAGAGCGTCAACCGGCGCAAAACGTTCCTCATTGACTCCTGCTCAAATCACTGATAATCGGGCATTCCACGTCAGTGACGGAGCGGGACGTGTCGATAGACGAGAAGCAAAAACGAGAACAAAAAAAAAACAGTGAACGCGCGTAAGATAGACTAATCGCGACGAAGCCGTTCGCCTTATTAGAAGCGGAAAACTGTCTATGCGAGTAATGGAAAATAAATCGCGAGCGTAACGTGACGTGGAGCATAAACTTTGCGGTCGGAAAAATTCGAGCATCGATCATTCGATCCGTGATAATAATTCCGAGAGGCGTTGGTTTGGGTTGACAACCTTCCGAAATTCTTTGCGTTTGACTAAATACTTGAAAAATCGTATACCGTGACTCATCCCGTATTTACTTCCTCAAACGTTTTTCCACCGAAGGTTCCGAGGCCCCATCTCGCGCAAAATTGACGTAGAATACCGTACATAAACTTCTCGACCAATCACAATCAATTTAAGGCTTGGGGATTCTCCAATATTGTAGTCATTTCAAAATTGTTTATAATAGATATTATAAATTGGTTAACAATCGTCAGAAGAAAGGTGCAAATGTTGAATAAGATGATCCATATTTGTATATATATTTTTTTCGTCAAAATAGAGTTCATACGCCTTAATTCAATGTAGCATTAGATTTTCCAGCAATAATTAGTCGCCCGCCAATAAAATGACCGAAAAATAGAAAAATTGCATGTATTTCCACCTGCTTAAGACGATCGGTTAGAACTAGACGAGAAACTCCAAATCCTGCTCAACATTTTTATTCATTTCTCTCGCAATCAATTAGGCACCGCCGCAAAATAAAAATTTGAAAAGTAATCAAATAACAACCACCCCAATATAAATAAATATATTTCTTTAAAAAAATGATTACTTTCGGTCCAAAAACGTCACTCGTATTTCCGGACGTGCCAGACTCGCGAAAAACGGTCCCCGGAGAGATTGTTCGTGCGCGTGACGTCAATTCGTCACGTTCGTTATCGCCGTCGAGCGACCTGCTCGACGGATGAATAATCGGCCGACGACGAGAAGCCGTGACGCGTTCTGATTGTGACGTGTGATGCGGCGCGAGCCGTATCGTACCTTCGTCTCTCGGTTTCCGGCATCTGGATCGGCCGGTCGGTAGCTCGGTCATTACCTTAATTGGTTTCGGAACCGCAATTTTTGTGTTACATAGCCACCGGGAAATGCTTCAAAGATCGAGAATGCGTAGGTAACTCTGCGGAAAGAAGCGAGGTCGCTTGTAAGTATCGTCGACCTTCGGCGAATTAACGGTTTGCCCAATCAGTGCCGACTGCACGAGTGAACGGATCGAAACGATGTATCATACACAAACTGATTACCTAGACTATATACATGTAATACATGTTAGAGTGGCTCGTGGGGTGAAATTTATTTTTTTTGCGTGGCTCTTAGATTCGAAGTATGCTATATAATAAAATATCTGGTCTAATTTGAGCCCAATCGGATTATTTTAAGAGGTTGGGTAGTCATTTTATAGATTTGGGTTTTGATTGACACGTGAAAAAAAATTGATTGTTGAAACGAATTTTTCCAGTAAATATAAATATCACCCGAATCGACTGATGTACATATTGATTGATTTTTGTACTGATCGACCTGCATTAAATCCAATTAAAAATGGTCAATACATTACGTGATCGATCTTCAGAGTTGAAAATATGTTTGCAAGGTTTTAATATCGTGGTTGATAAAAAGAATAATTTAATTGTGTAAAATTTATTAAATTTCTTACCGTATCTTATTAAATTTTCTTATTTTTTTTTATCTACTCGTTTTTGTGATTATTTATCTTATTAGACAACCTGAAGATCTTCAAGTATCTCCACAGCTTCCATTTTTGACTCCAGAAAGTGTAAAAAGCTTAGTTAACTCTCGCTAGAATACGAAGAACTTCGATAATTATTCTGAAATATGCCCCTTAAATTTACAAATTTGAATAAATTACTTCACAGACTGGCAGTTTTGTGGAATCATTTGAAATCAAGTTGGAGTACAGACGATGTTATATGATACGAATTTCACGTGCATAACGCTCGAAAGAATGCGACTGCCCCATTGAACTATCGAGATGAAATTTATATAATGTCACGTGATCAGACGATAGATTATTAGCAGCCGCAAGGATGCGAACGATAAACGTGTGATGCAGACCAGCCGTGGGCTACAACTTTCTAGCATTAATGAGCTCACGTTTGTAGGTGTTTGCAGCGAGGGCGTAATATTATACTCGTTTTAATTAATTCCGCGAGCTAGATTAATGTTCTAGCTGCTGTAAACGGCCGAATGATTATCGAGCTAATAAACATGATCGATGGTTTCTCGCTTACGGGTCTCGCGTTAGGTTTCGTCCCATTATCGACCACGGTCTACTTTTATCATCTAACGGAAATTTTGTTCAAAAACCTTAATATTCTATTAACGATTTGCATTAAAATTAGAATGTATTTTCCGATAAATTTGTAATTTATCTCAATTTAGAAATATTTTACGAATGTTCCAAAATAACCCAATCGAATCTGTCAAGAATTTCGAGGAACATAAGAAAAATAATTTCCCACAAACTAAATGATCGATTAATTAAGTCGAAACTTGAAGAAATTTCGAGCAAAACGCAGATTTGTGCTCGAAAAATCACTGGGTTAAAAAAACAACTTCGAAAGGTTTAGATTCAAGCGTTTTTATATTGTGATATCGATTCGTTACGAGTAATTGCCATTTTTGTCAACAGTATTGGAATACGTGGGACCAAAATGGAGAACTTTCGTTGCGAACATGTCGATAGCACTGTTCTTCACTTTCGCGGCATGTATTTTGCCCTGGATTGCTTATTATATCGCCGATTGGAGATGGACATGTGTCGCCACTTCGGGGCCTCTGATTTTGGCTCTCGCGACACCCTGGTTCGTACCGGAAAGTGCGAGGTGGCTGGTCAGTCGAGGTCAAGTAGACAAGGCCATTGGGATCTTAAAGAAATTCGAACGGTTGAATGGATCGAAAGTACCAGACAGCGTTTACGTTGATTTTAAGGTATGTTTATTTTATTTTCAATGTATTTGGAATTAGAGAGCTTTTGTGTCAGTTAAATCATGCGCCGAAGGGCGGGGAAGGGGGGGGGGGGGTAGTTTTAAGTGTGAATTTGTTGTCTATCTCACTTTAATAAATTTGACATAGAAAAAATTAAATGCCACACCGATTTTGAATTGCAAAAATGATATTCTATTTTTATTCTTGAAAGAATTCTAAGATTTTCTAGTTTCTAAATAACCTCATATTTTGTTATTATAGGTTGCTCAACCTATAATTGATTATTGTAGGTAATAATCAATCATTGGTTCATTAATCTATAATAATAAATTATAGCTCATTAAAATCTGCAAGGTCGTGATAAACAAACACGAAGAATGATTCATCTAGACTCGTCCTCGCAATTCGCGACAATAATTCGCTAAAAATTCACATTCAATTTCAGAAAAGTTGCGACAGAATTAGAAAGGCGGAAGAAGCTGAAAAATCGTATTCCGTTATCGATCTCCTGAGAAGTCCTCGGTTACGAAATATCACTCTGCTTCTTATAGTCATTTGGTAAGTTTGTATTGAATTGTCTGTGCCAGATGCCACGAAGTTGCTAGATGCTTTTAACTCGTCCTCAACACTAAGTTTCAGGGACGCGTCAATTTGATGTATATCGAATTGCTCGAAAAATATTGCATCCGCGATTACAATTATTCCGTAACAGTAATGGGCATACATTCAATAGAAATATATTCAAAATACTTTCATCATTAAATTTCAATGGATTATGATGTCTACTAAATATTAAAATTCATTATTAAACAAATAATTCATCGGAATAGGTTATTATTATTGCAAAAATATAAACATTGAAATTGCTGCATGATGATTAATTAATCAAGATATTTATCCGAAAAAGTATTTAGAATACATTTCCATTTTACGAATGCCCATCCCATCCCAGGCTCGCTAACAATTTTTGTCAACTCTATATGTACATATTCGTACCATTCTACTGATAACAATCATCAATAATTGTTAGAAAGTAGTAGTAATGATTTTTATAATTGTTTTCGTAACATTGAAAACTCGCCAAAACGATTGTTTTCGTAAATCTAGTGCCAAACAAATCATAACATTTTTGTACCAACGAATTGCGTCATGGAAAGGTATATCACGACTCGAAATAACAGAAACGTTGATTTTCAGGATGGCTGTTTCGTTGGTGTTCGACGGTCACGTGCGAAATGTCGATAATCTCGGTTTGAACGTCTTCTCAACGTTCACGATCGCAGCAGCCACGGAATTACCGGCCGACACGTTTTTGACCCTTGTCTTGGATCGATGGGGTCGCAGGTGGCTTGCCTGTGGTTCTATGGTCATATCAGGAATCTTCAGTATCTGGGCGTCTCTCGTCTCTGATCGTGGGTTTACCAAAAGCAATTTCTAAATCATCACTTTCGATCAACCTCATTTTTTTCAAATCGATAATAAATTTCACCAATCATTTTTCTCAGTTTTCGATACTTTTTCTATCTTCAATATAACACAATTCGCTATTCGGATAAAAATACTCTTCAATGAGTCTTTACTTTTGAATTTTTAAATAGCGCCTACAACATTTGCAAGTGCAGGGTGACCCATGGGAAACGGACGTTTTTGGAAAGGGATGTACTCAACTAGTAGAGTACGTGGAAATTTGCAGCAGGTGTCTATCTACGCTTTATACGATGCCATTTCGTTTCAAACATATCCCCCTGAACTAGAGAGCACCGCATGTTTGCTTACGATACGTTTGTCAATAGTGGCGATTCCGTGATTAAATCGCGACGACTCCTCAACATAGGACGTCATGGTGAGGTCCCCAGCTGCAATACCATTCTCAGATGGGTAGCTGCACTTCGAACGAAAAGTTCATCAATGAAAACAAATCCACCTGGTCATTCTCGATCGGTTCGCACACCGCGTAATGTGGATAGGGCGAGTAAGGCGATTATGCGAAGTTCCGCTTGGTCTGGCTAGGCAGCACGATTCTGAATTGGGAATGATTGAGAGCACTGCGAAGCGTATTTTGCATAAAGATTTGGCTACCCATCCGAGAATAATGTTGCGACTTAGGATCCAACCATGCCGTCCGATGTTTCAGTGACGTCTGAAGAGTCGTTGTATTTTAATCACGGACTCGCTGCTTTTGCCAAACGTATCGTAAGCAAATTCGCGGTGCCCTTAAGTCCGTAACGTTATCTTAGACACTAAATGGTATCGACACGAAGCGTCTACAGACTATAGAGTAATACTGATTCCAAAAACGTCCGTAAACGCACAATTTCATGATCCGAATATTAAAAAAAATTGTCTTATATGTGTATTTGTCTCAGCATGAATTTAAAAAAATGTCCATGTTTTTTGTTTTCCCCAGATATTTATTCAGCAACGCTGGCGATAGCAGGACGATTCTGCGTCAATATATCTTACAACATCGGTCTTCAATACGCCGCGGAATTATTGCCAACGGTAGTTAGAGCGCAGGGTGTAGCGTTGATTCACATAATGGGATACGTGTCGAGTATACTCGCACCTTTCGTCGTTTACCTGGCAGTCGTTTCCCCGGTTTTGCCGTTACTCGTGCTCGGAATATTCGGCGTTATCGGTGGCGTGTTGTCGCTGTTCTTGCCCGAGACCCTGGACAAGGATCTGCCCCAGACTCTGCAGGACGGGGAAGACTTCGGAAGGGATCAGGGCATCTGGGACATGCCATGTCTCATGAAGTAAGCATCTCCGTTGGTTATGAGTGAATATTTGATGCATTTACGATTACACTCGCTGTATTTGTCGCAGAGATTGTGATCCTAATTTTTTCAAGGGTCTCAGGGTTTTCTGAACCAAAGCGAATGAGTCATGTCCGGTCGTTTGCTCGTTCCTCAAAGTGCAAGTTATTTGTTTTCGCACGGCGATGTTTCGGGCGATTGAAAATATGAGATAATGGTTTTTGGATACTGAACGAAGCTGATACTGGAAGAGCGGTTTCGCGATGATCGCCTTAAGACTAGGTTTACGCGATCTGTGGGTTCGCTTTTTCTAGAATCGATTGCAGTAACAACTGTGTGGCTCATGCGATTCATCAAAAACGCGCATTTTTATCAATTCCATTGGAAAGCATGGAAGCCCTCGGATAAATTAGTTGATCTATCGGAAAGAAAGAAAAACTAGCTGAGGTTTTTAGATGTTGACCAGCCCACTGGTTCGATAGCCGCACTGTTGGAAATGTCGTGAGCAGCTATATGGCACTGGTGACACTAGGTGTTGACCTTATTCAGCCCTTGTAGGATATAATTATAGTATTATAGTGTGTCATAGGGGACCCCAGTCCGAGGACTGTCAAGGTAACACGTTCTAGTGCCTTGATGACGTCGCTTCGCGTTGTACTTTCTCATATTAAAAATAGGCTGTGTGTCAGAGCTCTGTTTTCAACGCTCCAGCTCAAATTTTTTACCACTCGCCATGGTTACAAAAAAATCATTGACAATGCGATCGGACGTTTCGAAATTATTCAATGCCCTGGACGATTCATGATAAGTAGATTCGACAATTTTAATAGCTCCAACAATTTAGGAATTTCAAATTTTCCAATTGTCCCGAAAATTCACAATGAGTTCAATGATGTACAATTTCGATAGCTGTATAATTGAATAGCATAATAGCTGAGCGATGATTGTACTATTTAATAGCTCTAACAGTTTAGATAATTGAAAGAGTAAGATAGTTCATTTAAAAAAAATACTCAGATAGTTTAAGTAATTAGAAGATTGTTATATTTATTTTTCAATTCTTAAAGAAATATTATTGATACTATAAATATCATAATGGTGCCATAAATAATGCTACAATGATACTATGAATAAGCCCTAAAAATGGAAAGCCATAATTGACCCAGACAAACAAAATCCGAGCCAGACTAATTTTTTCTTTCGTTTGTTTCCGCTTGTTCCACAGGAAAATAGACGACGATGAAATGCAATGCGGTACAATCGCAAGGTCTCGAAGGGACGGCAGCGTAAGGATGTCTATGCGATCGTCGCTTCGTGGCGAGGCCCTTCGCAGCAGCATGATACAAAGATCGAGCGTGCGGTCGCGAAGGAATGCCGACGCACCTGTCGAGGTCGTAAGACTCTAAGAGAATGGAAATTTCACGTTCCACGTCTGACGAAATCACGATTATTCCATATCGTTCTACATACAGCGCGCGAGAGAGGTTTCGTATCGACCACACCGACTGCTGTCTCCGGTTAGCGATTGGTATTGTATGAACCGACATCGGTCACGCAACTATCGATCGAAACCGAATTAATTATTGCGCAACTCTCACGACTCGTAGAACAACGATGTTATGGAAATCCAACATGTTTTGAGGAACGACAATTTTTTTTCTACTTATCGCGTTCGTTATCTGTGATAAGATTTTTCAATGTTTTGCTGATGAATAATTTTATTAGCGGAAATGAATTTTTTTAAGATATAAATCGCTGCCGATCGTTGAGTGACTATATTCGAAATACGAATTATTGTTGAAATATTTTTCACCTAATATAATCACTGCATCCGAAGAAATAATGGCTGTAGTGATTTAATGCCGAGTGAGAAGTCGGGAGCGATTTTTTTTCTTATTTATTCATAGTATTAGTTGGTTTATTGTAATCAATGGATTTCCCATTGAGTAGGAAAATTCGTATCTCATTTTTGGTCGCAGGTTGTTAGATCGCGAGCTTTTCTCGCAGGTGAGAAATCTTCATGGAGGGAGGGGCGGGTCTGTACAGCTGTGAAGAGATGAAAAAAAAATGCCTCCTCTGAGTCTACTTTGGTGACGTTCAAGAGTCAATTATTTTCTCTTCTTTTTTTTTTTTTTTTTTTTTGACATCATCGGACCGAGACTCGAGGGAAAACGATGATAAAAAAAAATAATAAAAAAGAAAAAGATTGATTTAAGGCGGAAGGAGATTTTCTTCGGCATCTTTCAATATTAACGATCACGATAACGATTGGGTTTCTCTCGACTTCACCCACGACTTTTTGCCTGCTTTGACAACTTCATATGCTTAGACAAAAAATAAAATGCTTATCACCACATCAACAAAATATTGTAGAACAATCCTAAAAATATTACATAGTATTACGTGGAATTGGTTAAAGATCAAGACTTTAAAAAAATCATCAATTACATGCGGAAAAAGTACTTTCACGAAAGACCAATTATATGCCGAAGAAAAGGTATCTAAATCACTCAGTCCTGCAAGTACGGATATTCAAAATATTTTCGTATCAACCCATCAATTTTTTTTCCATTTTCGCGATCCTTGTTTTTTTCTTGGATATTTGTTTTTTTTTCATTAATTCGACGGTTCAGGTAATAAAGGAAGTATTTATAAAGAAACTTATTCGTCTTTAACTTACACAAAAAAAATGGTCCTGTAGTCGTTATACGTGAGTGTGCGAAACCTCGTTCGATTGGAAACATTTGTTGAACGGCATGTCGATTAAATATTACACCAAAGTGGTAATACAATATCATTGATAACGCATGTTGAAATAGAACGGATTAGCAAACGGTTTCCTCACGATTTCGACGCGTGCGTTAGCTTCTCGTATATTTTATCTCTAAGAGGATACGAACGTGTTGTATTAATAACGCGCGACCTCTTCCAGGCTGTAACGAGGCGACAAATCCTCTTATTACAGTACTAATGGCTTGCGTAACTCGTTGTTCTACAATCTTCGACACAACCTGCCGGTTAATGGTCCCAGCGCCGAGTTTCTGGCCCTGCGTTCGGACGAATCGGGTGACAGAACGATTTTTTTATTTTATTTCATTTGATGAATTTTATTTCAATCTTTGTCATCGCTACATTTATACTGTAATTGATAATTTCTACATATTGGTTATTTCATTAAATTAAAAATTTAATTTATTATTTATTCATTAACTCGTTCGATAGATTATATGTCATTATATTCGCTTTTTATTTCTGGTAATTGATGAAAAATAAGGAATAAAATATTACTCTGTTACAAAAATCTTATGTATTTAATTACTTAAATTTGGATCCTTCATCGACCCTATTCAAATTTAAAGTGGAGTTGAGGTTCAAATTTCCCACAAAATTCGTAATGTCCGTTCTTTAACTTCTCGATTCATTGATTTTCTTTTAACACTGGATTGATGACCACATGGGCTTCTAACGACTTCGGTCACCTTATGAGGGAAACGTCGTGATGATTTCCGGGTAACAGGGTCGCCATATCGCTCGAATCCTATGTCGCGCATGGGAGGAACTCGCTAGAAAGTGGGGGAACTCGGTGCGAGTGTGGCAACATCGCCAGAAAAAAATCACTAACGAGTCTGATCACCTCCTGAGGAAATCCCCGTATTTCGGCGTTCCTTCTATCTAATTTTTTTTTTTTCCATTATGATAGTTTCTTTTGCTTCGAAAAAAATATTATTAATTTCTTAAAACTTCACAGGGCAACCTCTGAATTATTAGAAAAATGTCCGTCAATAGTTTGCATATTAAAAAAATAACGATGTACGCCCAGGATTCCCTCATATGATGACCAGTCACCTGCGATTTTACCTTCAAGTTCTTTTATAAATTATCTAAAACGTCTAAACATCTGCAGAAAAACCTCAGACCCTTCCTCAAGATCTTTACTAACTCGTCAGCTCACGAAAGAATAAATTCCGGCTAATAAAAAACGTTCATTCAAGCAATTCGTCAAGTGTGTACGCAGGTACCTCACGTATTGAAGAACTTCGACAAATCCGGGCATTGACATAAAAATCATACTCTCCTAAATATTATCTACCAAACACTTCTTTGAATCAAAATTTTTTCTAAAATAATGTAACGTTCGAAAAATATATTTTTCAAGTGTACGCGACGTCAATTGTAATAATAGAAAGAAAATCGAATATGCGCTATGTGAATGTGTCAATCCAGACATACATGATTATGCAATCGACGAATGCCTGCCTAGCAACGGGGCAATTTGAGACGTGTGCGAAAAGTGTCCGTGGTATCAGAAATGCATGCTACGCTTAGTATCTGTGTTCCGTTGATCCACCAGCGGCATTCAAACGCTTGATCATGCCCTTCATAAACTCGAAATTGGCACAATTACTTTCTTTTTTCCTCCCACAACGAGCAGCTCTCGCTATTTTTATCGATGTATCGTTTTTGCTTTTTTAAAAAATTATTTTTTTCTAAGTACTCATCCTACTGTAGGGTAAATGAAAATTCAAAGAATGTAGCATAATACGAGTACAACTAGAATATAATTAACGCAACATTCCGATGAAATTTTTTTTATATGTATGAGCTATTTATAATGAAAGGTAGTTAAAAATGTGACACGTAGATATTTCTGAAATGTGTGCAGAGTTAATAAGGAGTTGTTAACGAATGCTAATTCGTGAAATTATCGAACTGTCGACAACCAAACTTTGTCAATGTTTTGGTTATTCCCCCAAGTTCTAATGACTGAGATTAGCTGTCGAGTCCTATTAAACAATATTTAAAAAAAACAAAAGTGCACTTGTACATTTCGGTTGCATTATGGATTTTCATAGTTCCACCGAGATTTTCCGATTTCGGAAATGCGCAGGCAGACATAGACAGCATTTACATGTGGTTCGTCGTTCGCGTCGATTTTTCGCGCGCCACGTTTCAAATCGTCGCCTTTAGGAACGTCCGAAAATAGCAATTTTCGGAGCGACGCATGCGATTTGCTGAGCTCGTGGATCGTTGCATGCAGACGTATAATATAGTGATAGCTTCTACCCGTGACTTCGTCCGCGTAGATTTCAGATATAAGACGACGACCAACTGGTCGACTCTCCCTCCCTTCTTCAACTCCCGTTACGAAAACGGACAAAGAGAAAGAGAGAGGCATAGATAGATAGATAGATAGATAAGAGAGAGAGAGAGAGAGAGGGAGA
Organism: Sussaba pulchella; assembly: GCA_963971145.1. Taxonomy (NCBI): domain Eukaryota; kingdom Metazoa; phylum Arthropoda; class Insecta; order Hymenoptera; family Ichneumonidae; genus Sussaba; species Sussaba pulchella. The sequence goes on from OZ020168.1 coordinate 7,563,034, forward strand.
GAGCAAGAGAGAAAGACCGACAGAGTACACGAAGATCCGTACAAACAGTAGACGGCGCGAATTGTCGCAAGGAATTAAATTTTCCATACAAGCGCTTACACCCCATTTACCCCATCAGGGGTTGATTAAAAAAAATCCTTTTCTGAAAAAGCCCTGCACTGTCTGAAGAACATATTTTTCAAAAGTCATGTTTCTATCTTCAGTGGTTCAGGCTATGTGTTGTCGGTAAGTCAGTCAGTCAGTCAGTCATATAATTAGTCAGTTAGTCAGTCAGTCAGTTAGTCAGTCAAACAGACAGTCAGTTAGCCAGTCAAACAGACAGTCAGTTAGCCAGTCAAACAGACAGTCAGTCAGTCAGTCAGTCAGTCAGTCAGTCAGTCAGTCATCCAATCAATCAGTCAGTCAACCAGTCAGTGAGTCAGTCGGCAAGCCAATAAGTCAGACGATCAGTCGGGAAACATTTTTAAATATGCAGATTACAGAGCGACTGTTCCGTCGGTCTGTCACGTGCACCCCCGCGTCCACGCCACGTCTTGGCGCGAGTCCCCCGGGCATCGATTCCGTCGACGTCGACCGCCCCGCGGTTGCTCTCGGTAACGACGAGTAACAACGGTGAAGTCCTTGCACCGGCTACCCGAGCCAACTCCTCGGCTTTCAACGCCGCGATAAAAAAAAAAAAAACCGTACGATAATTATTCCAACGAATACGCGTCCATCGTTACGTAACGCAGCTTCGGCTAAAATAATATGTTCACAATCCCCTCTGCTTGTCCCGCCGACTATAGGACGATACCGCGGTTCAATCGTCAGTGTTAGATTCGCTCCCCGCGACTATCGTCGACCGACAGTGCGGTGATAACTTGCCCATCGGTTATCATCGAGTGAAGGTAAGACAATTTGTTTTTTATGGGGTTTTTTTTTATTTCGTGTTTGGTTGTTTTTTGAAAATTTATGTTGGTTCTTTTTTTTTTTTTTTATTTGAGTTTATGAATTTTTTTTCATCGGTCAGAAAGTTGGAAGGGTTGAGATTTTGATAATTGATTCGCTTGCGCGATCGATAATCTTGTCGATGGTTTTGTTATTTT
>OZ020168.1:7569118-7809118 GCA_963971145.1 Sussaba pulchella
ATGATATTCAATTGCATCTCATAGTCGTCGAGTATGTGGCGGTCAAAAGGCGCACGTTGGTCTTCAACGTCGCTTTTGGATTGTACTTCGCCGTCGGAAGCACTGTATTGCCATGGATCGCTTATTACATCGCGAGTTGGAGGTACTTTGCTTACGTCACCGCAATTCCTTTAATCAGTGGATTATTGACCCCGTGGATATTGCCGGAAAGCGCACGGTAAGATTTATCGACGGCCATTTTTGTCTTTCGTTTTGTTTTTCTTTTCTTCAACCACCTGGTCACCATGTGAGAGAATCTCCAGAGCGATTCGTTATTGTCTTTTTTACTTGCAAAATAATGGCGGAACTATTTTGGAAAAATTAGAGTTTGTCCTTTGAAGTTGTCCAAAATTGACTATAATTTTTATAATAGAATGAAATGATCAGAATGGAAAAATAAAAATAATTAGACTAGGTGATCAGACTCGTTAGTGGTGACTCTTTGGCGGCGTTGTCATTCTCGCGCTGACTTCACGCCCGCGAAAAAGGAATCCTGTGACATGGCAACGCTGCCGGCTGAAAAGTATTGCGGGATTTCCCTCATGAGGTGACCAAAGGCGTTAAATCGCTTACGGTCACCAATCTAGGGTTAACGGCTTTTTCATGATTTATTTTTAGCTGGTACGTCGGGAATTGCCATTTCGACAAAGTTATAGAAAAATTGAAAAAGATCGCGAAGATCAATGGCAGGAAACCCGATCCGAAGATCTATCAGACTTTCGTCGTGAGTATTAATAATCTTTCTTTTTTAAACACGAATTTGATAATAGCATTCCATTAATTTTTCGGCAATTTGATGGGATTGAATATAAAAAATAAATTGATGAGTTTTGCTTCGACAATTTTAAGTTTAACAAATTATTCTTGATAGCAAAAAAATGATAATAAAATTTGCTTTTTACATTCATTGGGGTCGTTTTGATTGAATTCTTACATTGCATGCTTATTTGTGCTATTAATTTCATAATAACATCTCGTCTTTTACTCGTTTTAGAGAAACGCGCTTCATGCTGGATCGCATTCGGAAACAGCGACGCTACTGGATATTTTTCGAATGCCACGTCTCGCTAGAAACGTTATTTTATTGATTTCCTTCTGGTAAGTTACTTCACGATCCTAATATACAATAATACAACCATTTATCTTACCACGACAAACGTCTAAGTTACTGAAAAAATATTCTGGTCAGTGACAAAAATATCCAAATCCATAGAATTTTCTTTCGTTTCGATTTCTAAAAATCTCAGAAACTAACATTTTTTACCATAGATATTTTTCACAGATTTACATCTTGGCCATTTGGCACAATAAGGCTAATAGTTATCAAAAATAAATGATTAATTATTGAATTATTTGTTGATGATTTAAAAATATATTATTTAGTCAATTATTTGTTATTCATTGATTATTAAATTATTCAGTAATTATTTTCCTCATTTGGAGTTCTTCGTTGATGTTACTACAATGAGATTCAGCTTCGTTACAAGAATTTACGCGAATTTACCCGATCACACGTTTTGACTGCCATAAAATTACCTTCTGCGTTATTTTGACAGGTTCCTCACGATCATCGCTTTCGATGGTCACGTTTATTCCCTGAAGCTTCTACACAGTTCAGTCTTCGTCTCATTTTCCTTGGCTTGCGCCACGGAACTTCCGGCTGGTTTGCTGCTCACTCTCATACTCGACCGTTGGGGTCGTAGATTATGCGGTTTCCTGACAATGGCAGCGACCGGTGTCTTCAGTTTCGGCGAACTTTGGCTATCCTCAGGTAAGAGCTTTCGAATCGTCATGAATAATTATTTCTCGTGAATCGAGGTGTCAATTGTACATCGTATGAATTTTTATTTATTGCCCGTTCAGGTGCTGCTCAATTATCGATGTCGGTCCTGTCTCGATTTTGTCTAAACATGGCAGCGAACGTCGGTCTTCAATACGCGGCAGAGCTGCTGCCAACCCCGGTGCGGGCCCAGGGTGTCGCCTTAATACACATTTTCGGAATGGTGGCTCACTGCATAGCCCCTTACATCATCGACACGGTACGAATTAGGAAAAATCAAATGATTTATAATTTTTAATTGATTAAATTAACGAGCAATTAGGTTTGTTCGAAAATTATAATTCCAACATAGTAATTTTTTTTAGACGGAAACGTTATTTTTTTGGAAAAAATATTTATTTTCCAAATATTAATATTATGAATTCTAATTGAATATTTAATTAAGAGAAATAAATATTAACTTTTTCGAATTTAATAATTCTTTCTAAATATTCGAGATTTATACTGTCAAGATTCTATACTCTAAAATAATAATTGTCGCGATAGTAGCCACTCCAAGAAGTATCTTTATTTTGAACTATAAAAACAGAAATTTTAAACAACAAAAAATTCGACTAAATTACGAAAAAAACGCAAATTATTTCGATTATTTCTGCAACTTTTTAACGAATTAAACGACAGCATTTTTTCGGTCCCTCCAGACTCCAAGTGGCCGTTAAGGGATGAAAAAAAAAAATACAAACGATCAACAGAACGATCGCATGAACGTTTAATAATTTATCAAATGACATCACATGCTTACAGGCAAAAATATGGACAGCTCTTCCAATGGTAATAATCGGTACGATATCATTCGTGACAGCCACGGTGGTTCTCTTTCTTCCGGAGTCTCTCGGACGCGATCTTCCTCAGACTCTCCGTCAGGGCGAAGAGTTCGGCAAGAACGATCATTTCTGGTCGTTGCCGCACAGCTACAGAACCGACGTCGATCGACGATCGCGCAACAGTTGTTCCTCATAAACAATCCAAAACGCTAGTTAATCTCATGGGTTTACCCAGAAGCCTCACATAAACAATATTTTAACGCCTCGTGACTTTTTCAATAAATAAGGACCAATTTACTCGCACATTACTCACGTAATTGATAATTAATCCAACGATAATTCTGTATTATGCTCTCTTTTGTGAAATGAAAGGGGAAAAAACATTTTTATGATACGACGATTCTTTGTTTTTTAGAATAAACTTTACATTTTATTTTTCCTTAATTTACATTAAATGAGTTTCGATCTGTAAGGAAATAGTTTTATTACGTCTATTATCGAACATTGTACTTGATTGTCTTTATTTTTACTAAAAAAAAAAGAAAAAAAAATACGCTTCTTTTTACATTTATTGGAAATCATACCAACCGCGACACCCTTCTCGTGTTTCATTGACGTCTGCGTTACATTTTTCGTAGGAATGTACTTTTTTTTACATAGGAAGACGATTTTGGAAGACTTCGACATGTAGGCGTCGACAACAATCAAACGATTTTATGCAGATATCAAGGAAACTCAAACATATAATTTGATTGAATTTTCATCTCAAGGTAAACAAAAAGTATATAATGACGAAATAATTCAGATTGAATTATTTTCTTCTTTAGTCTGATCGTGCCGAGATAAATCATGTTTTTGCTTTTATTCAAATTAACGCTCCTTTAGCAAAGCGCATTTATAAAACAATTATTATTGCTTTGAATCCTATAAAAAAATTTTTTTCAATGATAGGAAATAGCAGAAAAAAAGTTCAACAAGGTTTAAAAAGCCATCAAAAAAAGTAGGAATCAATTTTGCTGCATTTCTCCCGATTTGCCGAAAAACGTAGAAAAAGAACGATCAAAATAAAAAAACAAAACATTTTTATTTCTCATATAGACACGTTTATCGCGTTTCCGAGAGTCTATAACTGTTTGTGGACGAACGTTTTCGCTTTGACCCGACGCAGCATCGAAGTTTCGATCGAGTCGCAAGTGTGATTTGATATCTCAGCACGGTCGGATGTTCGCCAGCTGCACGTTTGAGTATGACGCGAGGTCGGATAATAATCGGATTTCGTATTGTAATTAAATTTTTCGTTGGATTATTTTCGAACGACCGATTTACGATCGAAGAGCGACACTTATCGAGTCTTCCCGATAAATATCTTTGTCATCAAGCCGATTTGTAACCCTCCCATTATCATTTAAATCGCTCTGTTTCTTCATTTTTCGCATAAATTATTTTACATTCGTTATCGTTTTAAATGCCCTGCCTCATTAGCAATAAAATAACGGAAAATTTTATTGGAACACGAATATTTCATATGTGAATTCACTTTGAAGAACTATCGAAAATTAATTAATATAAAAATAGTCCATTACACGTTTTCCAATAATTATTTATCTTCCAATGCGATTTTAATTGTATTTATGGAAATTATTCTTTCCTTTCTTTTCGATTGCAATAAAATATTTTCGATATTTTATCGCGGCTAGGATAGATAATTCGGCGGAAAAAAGCCCTAAAATTGTAAATTGATCAATTAAATCAATTAGGATATGGCGGAATGACAATTAACGGAAGGGTCGCGATTCCGTTATCAGAAATTATCCTTCGAACAGCCTCATAAGTACGCGAATGATGCTAACTAAACGACTAAGATGTGCCTACACGAAATATCGGCGTTTACACGAAAAAGAGACAAAAAAAAATATATATATATATATAAATATATTGAGCATTATCGACATGCGAGTCAAAAGCAAGAGCTAGAAAAATAAAATACGTGAAAGATCGACACAATCGCAACGAGACGAGAGTCGGAACGAATGGAAAAAAAAGAAAGGAGAAACTATTTTACGTTCAATGAACAACACGAACGTGATCAATGTAATCTCATCGCCGATTATTTCCGATTTCGGAAAAATAAGATTAAAATGAACAACTAAATTTATAACTAAACCTTTTGTCGACTTTGCTCCCTCGGCAAATGGTATTACAGTATATACAACGATTTGGTTGATTACCGCCCGGCATGGACGATTTTTTTTTTTACAGCTATGAACATAATACGGTGCTATAACCTGGTGGAGTCGATTCTCGTCAAACTTCCGGGGTTGTAACCGGCATTTGTCACTCCAATTTTATTCCTGTATTTCTTCTTCTTCTCGGGTGTCCTGCAAAGAAGTTCATTTGATATTAAGGCGAAAAAAATGTCGTTGAAATAATAATTTTTTATGACTTTCTTTGAAAGAAATCGCTTTGGTGGATTACGCAACAGTTCGATTTATCGTTATTATTATTTTTTTGAATCAACACGTTGCAGTCACGTGCGTTCGTCTTTGCCGCATTTTTGGCAACATGGCGTCGTTAGGGATTCGACCTGACGCTTCGGAACAAAACAACAGTACGCGTCGTTTATAGCCGACGATCGGAGCATGTAATTGAAACTTACGCTGATATACATGGAATCCACCAGAAACTTTGATCCTTGCCAAAGTCGTTGCCTTGCTGAAGCGATTCCGGTAGATCTTGGTCGAGAGTTTCCGGTAGGGTCAGAGTCAAAAAGGCATCGAAGAACGATACGATGCCCAGACAGATGAGCGGCAACGATGGTGATACATCAGCCTGTAAGTACATACATTATTATCCCAATATTATTTTATTCTCCCAGTTAGGAATAGAGAAAGAAATACATGAATAAATAAATAAATAAATGAACAAAATTGAGACCATATTTATGTAACTATTTCTCGGCCATAATGTCTCGAAATCATCGACATAACCAATAACATGTTCCAAGGGGAAATCGATCATTCAGCGCAAATTTTGAACTTTAAAAATCACAACGTAGGGACATCTTGAACGAAAAAAAGCAAAGTACATCGAAAGCTACAAAATAAAGATCCACATTTATGTGTGGTGATCTTCAGATTATTTTTCGAAAAAAAATCACCATAAGATGATGTTACTGTTCGGTCGATAACAGGAAACTGTAAAACAGTATTCTCGGCGACGCTTGCAATTTCGAATAAAAAAGAAGAACGGGTCACTCCGTGACAAAACGACGTAGTCAACTGTTCTTGTCTTCTTTTCGAAATATCAGATTTGGCAAAGAAACAAAACTTTGGGAAGATTCAGTCATCTTCTTCGCATTTGTAGCAATGTGCTACCACATCACCCTAAGACTAAGTGTGAATCACGTATAGACGCGAGAGCAACAGAAACAATGTAACGATTCGTAATTTCTCCGTCGGTGTTAATCCACCGCACGAAACGCTATGCATATTATACTACATACTTTATATATAATATAATAAAAAAACATGGTTCAAGAAATAAAATAATTATATTATATTATTGTTAATATCATTGAATTTCATTGCATCAGATGTTCTCACATCAATTTTTTTTTCAATTTCGTCTTACCGACCGAGTTGCATCGCACAGATCGCAAACGTTTGTCACGCAATTGTCGCGGTTGATTGTAAATTTCAAACTTCAAAAAATTGAGCTTTTGTAAGACTTACCAAATAGATGACGTATGGACCGATGATGTGCGCGAAGTATCCGATAATGTGAATGAGGGAGACACCCTGGCCGCGAACGACGGTCGGCAACATTTCGGCGGCGTATTGAAATGCGATGTTCGCGGCTATATTGACACCCAGTCGCGCGAGAATCGCCATGGTGACGGTGATGGGACCTGGCGAAATAATCTATCGATCGTAAAACGTTTCATATCGAAACCCTCCCGCCCCTCCCGCTCAACCCCGCGGCCCCCCGTCGAGCGTACACCCAAGCCGCGACTTTACTTCCGCTGACTTTGGCGGGCTTCGACTTACCTGGAGGCGTAGCCAGTGCGACGAATGAAAAAATTCCGCAGACGAACATCGACGCGAAACCCATCCATCGCCTGCCCCATCTGTCCAGAAAGAGCGCGAGCAAAACCGCCGCCGGAAGTTCCGTTAATGCCGCCAGTGAGAACGAAGTAAATACGTCCGGATCCAAGAGCTTCATGTTCCAGACGTGTCCGTCGAACACGACGACGATCAACAACCTGCGACGGACGTTGTCATTTTATAAAATGGACAATCAATGGATTCAGGGACTTGGCTGGGATTTGAAGTTGAAACTTATTATTATTTGCTTCCCCGTAGAGGAAACTATGTTAAGGTGGAAAACTTCAACAACAAGGTGTTGTTAGATTTCGTTTAGTCATTTTCGCGGAAAGGACTGCAGAAACAATTTTTTAATTTAATTAGTTACAAAAAAAAAAACCAAAGATATATCGATGTTTGTATGTTGTACACTCCTTTCCACCTCTACCTTGCCGTGGTCACAGGCTCTCATCTACAGTGACACCCACCCGCCTCCACTCGCATCGGCATTCTTTAAACTATATTGTGGAATCATAATTTATAATTTTCTAAATTATGATGTGGGGTCATAATTTATGATTTTATTACCATGATTTGGAGTCTTAATTTATGATTTTTTAAACTATGATGAGACGCTGCAATTCACGATTGTTTTTCGCACGAGCTTAAAAAGAATCACAATTGTTGAATTAGGCAGCTTTTAGGGGTCGATAGCTATTGATACTACGCACGTAACCCCGCACAAAATGTCTTGCGTGCCTTTATAATCGTTAACACGGGCAAACTACTGTAACGAACTAAAAATTAAGGTATTTTGGCCAATTTTTCGTTTTTGTAAGTATCGTCGTTTATCAGCGAATTAGTGTATAATTTCCGAACTTCCCAGGTATTCAATGAGCGTACTTTGTACTGGGTGATAAATTACCAGTATATGATGAGAACGGTAGTGATTCGGGCGAGCCTCGGCTTCTTAAAGAGATCCAGAACCGTGTGATTGGTGGCGTTCTTTCCGCTCGCGACGATAGCGTTGCAACTCTTCTCGAATTCGTCATAAATTTCTTGCTTCACCGTTTTTCCATTGACTTTTGCAAATTTTTTCAACATCACGATGGCCTTGTCAGTCTTGCCGCTCATGAGATACCATCTGGGAATAATAACAATTAAAATTCAGCGTTTAATCGAAATTAAGAAAGTATAAAATTTAAAGTTAATAATTTTTTTTTTTAATTAATGAAAAGCAATTGAACAATTAATTTTTTTTTTAATTTTTAAATTGCATTAACCTGGCACTTTCGGGAGCCAACCATGGCCCGAAGAAAGCCGTGACCAGAGGCACCGCCGTTACCACGCTGAGTATTCTCCAGTCGGATATCCAAAAGGCCATCCATGGCAAAAGACTCGCCGCCGCAGCGAAATAAATACCGAATGACATGTTGGCCACCAAAGTTCTGTACTTTGGTCCCACGTACTCGATCACTAAAAGGAAAAAGAAATTGTTGAAATTGGAATAATTTAATCGGATAATATTAATAATCAATTAACACCCAAGTGAGTATAAATTTTACTAATAGTGTAACAATAATTCGTAGTCTTCACCTCAGGTTTCTCCGTTAAAGTGATCCGAGCTATCAATATTTGATTATTATAATGATAATTATAGTATTATACAACATATAATTATAAATATTTTTTTTTATCAATTATTATTTTATTTGTCGTTAATTATCAGTGAAAAAAATCGAATATTCGTCGTCAGGCGACTCACCTATGATGAAAAGTATATTGAAACAGTTGTCGAATGAAGTGCCAACGACGAGTCTTGCGAAAGCGAAGGTCCAAAAACTATTGCAAAAGGCAGTAGCGACCGAGGCGAAGAATCCTACGGCGTTGCACGATACCAAAGCCGGAATTCGGCCGTAATGATCGGCGATGTAGCCGAATATGAAGCCACCGATTATACTACCGATGAAAAACGCCGATTGGGCGGCTGATGAGAGGTAGGCCTTGTCGCAAACCCAACCGAGCTGTTCAAACCAAAAATAACAATATCTAAATATTATACTTTTTAAAATTAAAATTTAATTTCTACTTAAAATTCGTTCGCAGTGGTTTTTTTTTCTGTAAATTGTCTTCGTACCTCAACAGCTATCGAAGCGTAAGGCACCATCGAGAAATTGAAGCTCCATCCATGCTGGCATGGCACGGTAGGCCATTCAGGATTGCTCTGATTGATCCCAGCTTGCAGAACCTCCGTGTAATTAACCGCGTACATTTGACATCTTGAGAAAACGGTCGCACCTTCGGCTTTAAGCTCAACCGCATTGGCTTGTGGGATCGATAATCTTATTCTGCAAATAACATAACAAAGATTTGTCAATCTTTATTCCACTGATCGTGGAAGATTATCGACGAAGTTATCTTTGATTTGAATATTTCCACCCAAAACGTCTCCATCGCATGTTGATATCGACGCTGCTTACAAAAACTAGCACGTTTCAGATTTCTTACGAAAACAAGCACGTTTCTAATTTCACCGCGAAAACTAACACGTTTCGATATTCGCCGCGAAAACTAGCATGTTTCGGCTTCGACCCCTAAAATAAGCAGGCCGAAACATGCTAGTTTTCGCGGTGAAGATCGAAACGTGCTAGTTTTCGTGGCAAAAGCCGAAACGTGCTAGTTTTCGCGGTGATGCCAAACGTGCTTGTTTTCGTAAGAAATTTGAAACATGCTAGTTTTCGTAAGCAGCGTCGATATATAGAAGGAAAAAAAATCGTCAATTGGTCCAATCAACAGCCGATGAATTGTCATAAATTTACACTTGTGACAATGATTACAATAACGTTTTTTCTCTTATCTATTTGGTGAATTTCATCTCGAATATGAATTATCCAGCTTCCTTGTGTCCATGCACCGCGTTTATTGCACCGTTAATGGCAAGTCGCGGAAGCCGGTTAGAATGTCCTTTGTGCGACCACAAATACGGAAGTTATCAGGGGTTGCCCTACGCAGAATGTCAATCCGGTACACATTGCTCGACGCGCGCGCAGTGTTGTGTGTCACCGCTTATCAGGTTTCCAAAGCATGTCCACGAGAGCGATTAGCTCAACACAACCGAGTTGCTGCATTTTAATTGACCACACGTATAGCTGTATAATACAAACTATTATATTGCAACGGCGTTAATTGACAACTCGATTGATTAACGGTTTTAATTGATCGTTGATCGATCTGTACCGAGTTAAAAAAAAATACGATAGATTTTTGTTTTCCCACAATTTTGCCAGAATGCGGAAAGAAATCGCGGAATGAATTGCTGATGATTTCACACGATTCCTGTGCAATGAAAAAGAGATAATATTTTGCACGAAATGTCACGATAACGTGAGGCTTTTCTTTCATTTAAATAATGACGATATTTTTTTTTTTTTTTTTTTAATTTTTGTAACAGTTTTCGTTTTCATAAAATTTCGTACTCAAAATAATATTACGAATTTATGAATGAAAAATTGTTGATACGCTCCAGCTTGTTTCGTATAATTATTCGGCACGTGATTGGTCCGTGTGTCGATATTATGCATCTCGAAATATCGGAATATCGTAGCCCATATTGTTGTCCATTTATTCGTGCTCTGGTTGGATATGAAAGAGTTGGCTTTGTTTTTGTGCTTCCATAGCTCGTTTCGGAGAGTAAATTGCAAACCCGAACGTTACGTGGATTTTCAATACGATACTCACGAATGTCATTCGAAAGAAAAGTACGGACTGATTTATGTTCATTTGGAAGTTGGTTTTTTTTTATACCGTTTTTTGAAAAATTCGCTTAAAAAATTAGCGAAGGTTTTTGCTAATTCTTCGTGTAAATCTACTTAATCACGCCACGTGTGGAGTTCGACGTTTCGCTTTTTGGTTCGTTAATGTCTATTATTTGTGCTACGACGAATTAATTATTGGATTAAGTACAAATAAAACCTGCTTCTGGGTAAATCGTTGTTTTATTTTACTATGTCCCTGCAATGTTGATCCCCAAAAACCGTGGCTTCAACAGTGATAAAAATAATAACTATATATACTAATTATAAATTTTAATTATCTATAATTCATTTAATTCATAGATAAATATATCAATATATTAAAATTAATTAAAAATAAACTAGATTGAATAAAAATACTAGTCGATCCACTGAATGAATTATAGATAACTAAAAATTGCTATTAATATATTGATATATGATAATATATAGATAATAATTTTTAGTCATTCATTCATTACACATATTACAAATTATATATATTCAAAATAATTTTCAGTTGCCCATAATTCATTCAGTAGGTCTACTAGTACTTTTTTTCTCTATTTACTAACTTCCAATTGAAATTGAAATTTTTTAAATATCATATATAAGCGATCGATAAAAAAAATAAAAGAATAAAAATAAGTACAAACGCATACGAGTTTTTTATCCGAAAGAATTGCGGTTGTGGTATGATAGATAAGCATCAATCATGAGAGATAATTGAGAAAAAAAAATTCAAACGAAAGATGAGAGTCACGTGCTGCGGGATACATAGAACTGGAGAGTCTGCACCGAACGGCCTTCGGGGAAGTAAACGAGTTCCGCGAGTCAAAGACTTGCCATCTCGTGGAATCCACGCAAGGTCGATAGCGCGAACTGGTTTTTCTCGTGAATATTCATAACTAGGCGTTGCGTGTTCGACTGTACCGCACATTGTGGCGCGCACTTCCGATTTTACATCTATCCCGAAGAATCCACGGAGGGAGTTGTCTCGACGAACGAATTCTTCAACGTTTCCGAAAACCGGTTGCCACTTAATCGTCAAATTTTATGCTTTTACGCAGAGATTCAACGCAAATTTATTATCGGGGAATTTCCTACGTAACGTCTCGTGACGTATTTTCATGTATTTGCATAAAGGCAGAATTCTAATGAAAAAATTGAAATTGAAGAATCGAAAATAAGAAATAAAAACATTATATAATATTAATAAAAATTCAATTATTATTGGAAATAATTTTTTCCCCCTTCAGGGTTAATAATTACCTGGGTATAATATGTTCCATTTACTCGTTATTTGTTCGAATTTTTTGTCTGTTATAACGTCTATATTAGATCACACCAATTTGCTTTACATGTTTTCATTTTATGTCGTCTTATTTCTCGTTATTTTACACAAATTCCATTCGCCTTTATTTTTCTTTTCCAAGTCCGTAAAAAAGCAGAGTCAATTTATTGTTCCAATCAAATTCTTAATCGACGCCCGACAGTCGGGACCATTAGTCAACATTGTATATCGGCGATAAATCCCACACGCGGAAAAAAATACTGCAATTTAATCGCGCAATTACTTCAAATGATCGAATAAAAATGACGCTGATACCGCAACGTGTACTTTACGGAGAAAATCGACGATTGACAATGACAGCGTTAAGCCGAAGTGTGGACGTTTTTCTTCTTCTTGTATGTCCTTATATATTGTATATCTTATATGTAAAAACAAATGACACCTCCAATAACGATAATGCAAAACAAAAATGCTGACCCGTAAATGATGGATTTGAAATAAAAATAATAACTCACTTCTCGAGATCCGTGAGATTCCATCCGTCGAGTTCTGGCACGTTGCACCAGTGCTCGTTGGGTACGAGAGTTAGAAAAAATTGGGTAAAGTAAAGGAACGAATAGACGAAGGTGAAGGGTAACAAAAGTACGAAGAGCATCCATTGATAACGTCCTGCTTCACCGACGTATGGAAGAATATCGTCAAAGGTCTCGATTTTCTTTCGTCCCTCGCCGTCTTCGACCTCCCTCTTCTCCACCGCCACCGTCATTTTTTATTCTGAAATTAACAAAAAATTGAAACATATTATACAATATATTTAATTGATGACTAATTGATTATAATTTGCTAACTGACGGCTATATTTAATGAATCATTGATTGATGAGACGTTAATCGGTAAATGAGTAATTCAACGGGCGATCAGCTAACAAATTCGGCGAGTCATGGAATGGATAATATTGATAAAATTTGACGATTAATTAACAGGAAAATACAATGAATTTATGAAGTAATGATGTAGGTTTTCTAATTAATTAATTTATGTCGATTCACTTTGACGCAATGGTTTTAATGGTTTTAATGGTTTTAATATTACACATCGAGTGACTATTAGTTGAACGATGAATAAACACGTATCAAATTAAATTTCATACAAGCTCAATTTTGTTATTAAAAAAAAATCTACCGGGGCGCTTTAGCGACCCTATTACCGTTTAATAACCTCAGTCATATTTTGTTGCCGATTCTGTGACGATTTATCTCGCACTACTGAAATATACAATTTTCTGGAGAGCCACTTTTGTTAAACAATATGCCGCATAAAAAATTAGGCTTGTATTATGCAAGGATAAATCAATTGAATGCCAAATAACAACCAAACTGATTTTTAAACGAATTTCGTAAAAACAAAAATTATGACAGAAGGCTAATTATTCGAGCATAACAAGAGTAGGAACCACATGGCCATTGTCTTCTCGCTAGGCTAAAATAGTTTAGTGAAAACAGCGCCAGCTTTGTTGTCGGGATTTATTACCGTACGATATATGTATACATATATCTTGCGTTATTAAAACGTATTTACTGATTTATGAAAGTCATTTGTCGAATGTAAACGATATTCAGTAGTACATTAGGAACACTTATCGCATCCACTGGGTAATTTATTATACTAATAAGTTATCATGAGAGAAATAACGTATTACGCTGATCGATTAAATAGATGACTCTATTCAAACGTCGTAATAATGTTTACTTTATGTGACTAACCGGCAGTCATTTGTTCATGGATTGAGTAATTTTCGTGCTTATGTAATTTCGTAAATTTGATTGCATGGAAAATATGCAGGATTGTTTTCCAACTCATCCCAGAAGACGCATTTATTGATTCATTGAGATTTTCATTAATAAATCATTATCGACTGATAATTTAGAGTCGTCGATTAAAAAGGCAGAACAATCAATGTTTGAATTCCGTCTTAAGGTCAATGAATTCGTTACAGCTATGAGGTCTCTCAAAATACATATCGATTTTTTTATATTCAATAGATTCAGAAAAAAAATTTTATTTATGGTTAAGAGGATTCTTCGTAATAGATATTTATTTCGATCATTCGATGCATAAATTATATATATTATAATAAATACATACAATTTGATACATAAATTGTATATCTACGGCTTGGAGCCAAAATCGAATTAATTCACGAGGAAAGTTGTCAAAAATAATACAATTTTAGGTATTATTCGAGGTAGCATTTAGTAATATTTCAATAGGTTGTAACTTATGAATAAAAAAACAACACCGCTGGAGTTATTCGGTTACGCCTTCAAGTAGACTTAATTGATTAGGTTAATCTCGTTTGTTTCTGTCTGTTGAGCACTTTTCGGCATTTCCGTTCCTCAAAACGTTGTTTGCAGTCTAAATTACAAGAATCATCCGTAATCACATTTTTTTTGAGAAAAATTATTGAGTACAAGAAATAATGAAAGAATGAAGATGAGTTTCGGTATTTGTAAGGATCGTAGGGTGATCCGTAACAAAAATAATCCGCAACGTGCACGCGATCCGCGGTTGCACCGCACGCGTTGCACTTCGATCGGTATCCGACATAAATTATTCATGAGATCTTGAGATTTCTGTAAAGCATTCAATAATGCCTGAGCAACGATTTTAATTACTCCTTGTTAATGATGAAATCCGTGAAAATGCAATGGCGATTATTAACCAGGCAGGAATTGAAACCGTTGACATAACCACGCTAGACAAGGAATTGTTTAGAGTTAACCTCGAGATTCTTTCTCTCGAGTATTCTTTGACTAGGAAGACACGCATTTCAACATTTTTAGAGCAATCCAACTTTCGTTAAATTCATTTATTTATTTATTTATTTACTTATTCATTTATTTTTTAGATTTTAGTGTCTGCATGCTTTAAATTGGTCGAAAATATTTTTACATTTTCATTTTTTTCATCCTCTTCTCATAAAAATTTCTAAAAACATTTTACGTGCGAAATTTTCTTACTGATTAATTACACAACATTGTTTTTGGCTTCGCAAAGTTTGTGGAATACATATTCGTCTTCAATATTGCCATAAATAATACCATTGGTAATAATACCATTTCTCGATTCCGTGCAATTATTTATTGTTCGTTGTCGAATTTGGCGATAACGTCGTATTCAGATTAAGTGCCACTGCTCGATCGGTAATGAAACCTGTGTTAATCAATTGTTCCCGACCACGATTGATCTCTCGGACAATAGGCGAGCTATATCTCACTCGCACTTGTATCAAAATAAATCAGAGAGGCGACATGTGACACATTATCTCAAGACTGAAGCTATGAGGACAATGACAATTGTGTTGAAAGTAATAATAAACGATTCATTCTCTGTTCAAACGTCAAAATTGTTATCGCACCCGCATCCAACGTGACTTCACTCGAGCCGCAAGCTCTTCAGACCTAAATATTCTCCAAGATAGTCATTCCATTGCGACAAATTTCGTAACTGTTCTACAATTTCAACAAAATATGTGACAGTCTGGATAAATCGTTTTGTCTCTATAATTTACGCTTCAAAGTGCAACAAATTCTGTACTGAGAAAACCGAACTGAGCTAACGAACTTAAAGTGTAATAATTCTTCGATAAGCAAAGCAAGTATTCGATATTAAGACACAATGAATGAAGCGATCATTTTGCTGAATCTCGCGAATTTTTGTTCGATAAATGTGATCGATAATAAATAATTGAGGGAACTCCGTATGGTGCTGCGAATTATTTACATTACTTACATTACTAACATTAAGTACAAAATTATTACAGCAAAGTATCTTGAATTTTTCTGAAAGAAATTATGAAAAGAAAATATTTTTCATAAATTAAACTACAAAAATGATGATTAAAATAATTGAAATAATTTTCCAAAAATTAAAATAAATGCATAATTGATTGAACTCATTAATTAAACCCCATCTTGACTCAATTTATTGATTGAGTATTTCTCAATTTATTTTTAAATGATAACTAAAATTATCTGTTGATTAAATAAGTATTCGTAACAATTGTTTTATATTTTTCAGACAATTATAGTATTTTGAACTATAGGTAACTATTTTGAAACTATGCTCGAAAGGCCCAAATTACAAAACATTCCGGTATTCTTACACTCTTTCATTCATCACCTTCGAACAAAATAAAATCACTCACATGTTTTTGAAGCACTCGTCTTCGAGTCTTCGCTCGACGTGAATAAATCACACGTAATAAATCCAACAATTATCGTCCTACTGTTCCTCAATCCCTTCAACGTCATAAGGAAACTTTCGCTATTTTATATCATAAAACTTTTCAAAACTTGTCACACATTCTTCAAACAAGAACATTAAAAACAAAATAAAACAATCAATACTTTGTAATCCTCTTTTCACTGGTTGCACTTTTCCTATCCAAAAATCTTGTGTCTCTATTTAAATTATAATTATTCCAAAAGGAAATACTTTTAACATACTTTGTTCATGTTTACAATAACGAAAATCAGTGTTAAAAATGTTGTTGCTCATTCGCGTCACGTCAACGAAAAATAAATGAACCAAACGAACCGAGCACTATCGTTATTAATTCGAATTTCATCGACGAAATCGATCGTGTTATTGTTCGTAAGCTCTTCACCGCGATTCATCCGAGCTCCATCGTCGTCGCTTGTGTACGCGGGAACCGTTGACTGGTTCTAGATACAATGATAGGTATGGTCTTTATACTCTGTCTACCTCTTTGGCAGCGAGACAAACGAAAGCCCCCCACCTCCCGAAAAATCTCGATCGGGAACGCAAACTGGTTTTCGTCCCGATTGTAAAATCTAGCTACTCGGGCTGAGGAATGTATCTTCGTATCCCCGTTGCGTCACTGGATCTTTACGTCGAACGAAAAAATCCTTCGTGGATCCCCCGGATCGATAAACATGCGCGCGCAATCTCGGACGCGCGGTGAGAGTGGATCACATTTTAATATTTTATTCTTACGATCATAGACGGTGGAGATGGATCCGAAGATCGAGGTTCCGGTGACTATTGCGTATTTTTCTTTCGTCTGAGTTTCAAGTAGTTTTAATCAGGGATGGACATTTATTCAATGAAAATCGAATTTAAATATTTTCGTTAATTAATGATCAATTAATGCATGTTTTTTGACAATATCGGAGTTAATTGTTAAGCAATCATTTTTGTGAATTATCGGCTGGACATTTATTCAATTAAAATGACATCTTAATACTTTCGTTGATTGATAATCATTGAATGTATCTTTTTTTTACAATTGTAGAAGCCATTGTTGAGCAACAATTTTTGTGAATTATCTTTAAAATGGATGTTTATCAAAATTTGAAAGAAAGAAAAGCTCAATGACAATTCAAATATGAGCGATTTTTCCTTTCAAAAGCCTCAATGATTTTTTTCTCACAATTTCTCGAATTATTTATTAATCCCACGGATAAATTCATTCGAACAGATCGTTGATAAAATTTTGAAAATATCCTTTCTAACATCTGTAAAAAAATGCTTCTAGTCAATTTTCCCAATTTCTCGATGACTTTTCTCGACACTTTGCTTCCGTAATTTTGTTTATCTTACGAGGAAGAGCCACTAAATATTCACCGTCACGCCTAACTGAAATATCCGAGTCAGTGAAGCTGCGAGTAAATATCGTAAATTGTTTCAAGCATATACCTATGCAATTTTTTCTCCTTCACGACACAAGTTTCAGCGGCTATTCCGCTATCACACGACCCGCGGTCACTTTTATTGTCAATTCCCTTCACGTTTATGATATATTAATTTATCTCGAGAATTCCTCGCTCTGTCCGTTTCAAGCGGGACCAGTACCAAGGTCGCGTTTTCATTCCCTCCGGGAACTGTCGGGCTCGATGAGTTTTTATTTATTTCTACATTTTTTTCTTCTTATTTTTCATACGCATTTTATTTTATTTCGTTTTATTTTTTTTCCGTCTATCAGCTCCGAGAGTGAGACTTATACTTATGTATTATCCTGGTGACGCATCCTGAGTCGTCGTCGACTCAATCTCATGGGGAATTCCCCGTCGATCTGGTTCTTCCCGTGCAAACTGCGTTAACAACTTATTTTTTTTCTTCTTTCTCGCACTTTTCGTCGAATTGTTACAGTCTCCGTCGAATGACAATGATAATAAAAAATGACATCGTTCATTAATATTCCGCCACTATTCAACACTTCATGCGCTTTATTAATCAAACGTTATTTCTTGAAACTAATTGCTTCGAGGAAAAATGTCAATCATTTTCCTGGTACAAAATAAAGCAATAAAAGAAACGGAATAGATCATGAGAGGATAAATTATCTGTGATACATTGTCGTGATGTAAGACGTTCGACTTTAATATGTTACACCATAAAAAATTACCGAAACGTTTGAAATTTTCATGAGAGTCAAATAAGTCCATTGGGGCGGTATTTTATTTTTCTTTGTAAATTGAGTAAAGAAAATTGAATATGTTTATTATTAATGATTGCAAACTAATTTGTAATAGAATAGAAAAATACTCAGAAAAAGGCCCTCTATAACATATTCGAATTCCATAAAAATCGGTGAGGCGTCCACTTTCCGAATAATTACCAAAGTAATTAATGATAAAAAATTTGATTAATCGTGCATTCGTTTAAAGTTCGAATTTCGCGGTGTTACGTTTTGTTAATTAGGAATTGTTTCGTACTCATACCAAAGACGTTGGGAAAACATGATGTGACGATGATAACGAATGCGATAATATGTTAGCTCGGCATACGGAACCGATCGAGCGGACGGTCTGAGATACGGATGACATTTCCAGCTATCTCTGATAAATATTCATGAATGTTAGTATAAACATTGATAGGCCTCCGCACGGAAATAGACTGTCTATCTGGATTGCGTTATTTGTTTGTTTTTTTTTTTTCGTCTGCAAATTATGGGAACTAGCTTCAGTGGCAATGCGATATTGCAGCTCGTGGCTTTTGCGTAATTCAATCATCGAATGCCCAGCGAGAATCGATACAGTTTTCCCGCAGGGCCCAAATGCGACAGTCGATGTCAAAAAAAATAATAAAATAATAATAATTACTTATCAATTTATTTTACTGACTCAAAATAAATAAAATAAAACGATTTAGTTTCTAACAGTGTGAAAAAGTATCAGAGCATAATTATTCCATTTTTCGTTTTTCTTCATATCCTGATTTTTTCGTGTAAAGTCAAATTTAAATTGAAATTCTACATGTCACAACATTCGAATACGTGTATTGATTTTTCATTGTACTTCCACACTTCTACGTATCTTTAAAAACCTCCGATTGCTCGTTATTTATGCATAACGCGTTTACTGCATCGAAGTCCGTCGGAGTTAAAAATCGAGATGAATCTACAATTTGCAAAATAATTGGAATTTCTCGTCACCCCCCCCCCCCCCCTCTCCCGACTGCCATACCGCGCATTGCCCAATAGTTTATCACGCGTAAACAGAACGATTATAACTCGAACGTGTGCGAGCCACGCGGCCTTCCCGCTCGTATCGCATATTGATTCTATTTTGCACCATTAATGTACTCCGCGGTTAGCGAAATCATAAAAATGCAATTCGTTATATCGTCGGGGATAATTATGCAACAATTTCGAACGATAAGTAACGATGATGAACTTCGCGGAGCATTTGGATATTGTCAAAGTCGTTGGAAAACATGTTGGCACGAACTTTTTTAGATTAATTCTCTATCGCGAGTCTCGAGATTTATCTGAATAATAGATATTCAAAGGGTTTAAGGAGCTTAATTTTATATAATTGTTATTTCAATTGAATTCAAAATTTAAAGTTAAAAATTATTAATTGAAAATAATTTTTTTTTGGTAATTTCTTGAGCCTTTAAAATTCCTACAAATCTCGAATAAAATTTATTAAAAAATATTTATTCTTACAAAAATCACAAATAATATTCATTCTTTATTTATAAAATTCATTAAAAATATTTATTCTTCGTTTATGAAATTTCATCAAAAAGTATTAATTCTTCTAGACTACAATTCAAAAGAAAAAAATGTCTGTACCCCAATATTGCAATTTCCATTTACTATCAAAACACCAGGAGTTCAATCTACCTCCAATCTACCTCCCACTTGCTCGGTAAAAAAATTCCGTAAAAATCCTTTCCCCGCACGTTTATACATTCCACCCCATTTTTATCCACAACATTGCATAATAGTGAAGCACGTTTCCCGAGTAGATATGCGCCAGAGGGATGCAATTGCTCGTTTTTCCCGTCTTCCCACCGAGTCCCGGGAATATCACGGCAGATGCGTTCGAAGAACGTCGCAACCGGTTGGCCGATGAACAAAAGACCGGTAGGGTTGATGCGGGAGCCAGTTTTGCACCGTTCATATCACAGCGAGGAAAAAACGTGTACGGTAAGAGAAAATACGGAACGTCGGAGAACGTAGAGGAACGTGCGAGAACAGTGGGTACTCGAAGGACGAGCGATGATAGCTGTGCTCGCGATAAAAAAAAAAAAAAGAAAAAAACAGGATCCATGTTCTGTTCGATACAGCGATTCGCTTCGTTGGAATTTCCTTGAAATTGTTAATCTCCAATAACCCGGAGCTACCGAACCCCGAGGCGTTGTCCGGGTGATTGTGCCTTCTCGCAGGTGGTCTCTCATCGTTCTCGTCTTACGGAAAAAAGAGAGAATGAGAGAGAGAGAGAGAGAGAGAGAGAAAATACGATCGATGGTAGACGAAAATCGCAACTCGATATTTTTTTGTACTCAACAAATAAATTGCAAAAACCATTTGGATATCCTCTTCTCTGTTCTTTCGATTAATAATTTCTAACAACTCAATATAATTGGAATTATTAATGAGCATTCAAATATCAGCGTCATTGTTTTACTATT
The DNA here is from genome assembly GCA_963971145.1 of Sussaba pulchella. Classification (NCBI taxonomy): domain Eukaryota; kingdom Metazoa; phylum Arthropoda; class Insecta; order Hymenoptera; family Ichneumonidae; genus Sussaba; species Sussaba pulchella. Next base: position 7,589,875 of record OZ020168.1, read on the forward strand.
GATATAATTGACAACATCCGTTGATTAGGCATAGGTTTTTATGTAAAAGAAACATTGCTATTAATAAGTATTCCAAAATCTACTAACAAAATTTGTGCACGTAATATTGTTGTGCTGAAGAATATTTGAATTTACGATCGGAGTCTATACGTCTTGTAAACAATGAAGAAGAAAAAAGAAGTGCGCCTGAGAAATAAAACTCCGGCGTCCAAAAATGACCATTGTACTCGTTGTAAAATCTGCAATCTGCACATTTATGATTCGCAGACGTATAAAAATGCATTGTTATCGTTCGTCTGCGAGTCAGAGTAAGAATCCTCAAAGATCTAGCAATTGAAACAATAAATTTTGAAGAAAAATAAGATCCAAAGGGGCAAAATTGTCTTTAACCAGTCAATCCATAAAACCCAGTTCCAAAGTTTTCTCAGACCATTTAATCCCAAAAAAAAATACGGTAGGCGGAATATAAATAAAAAATAGCAACGCAATTCTGATAAAATATTTATCAAGAAAAAATATTTAAAAAATACATCTTTTCCTGCAAACTTCTTAAAATGCTTCCGAAATTTTGCTGTGATAGTAATGAAGGCATTTACAGGAAAAATTAGTGTATTTGAAAAAAAAAAGTTTGTTAGCTAAACAGAGAAACTTTCGATGTCTGTCAGTGTCTGTTCAATTAAATCTCCCCCTTCCTTAAGAACTTAGCCCGCTTTGATCGGAATTATAGGAACCGCTTGCGGTTCTTGTGACTCAAACATGTAACACGTGTAACAAGTTATGTATGTACTCCTTTATATCTATATGTTCAGTGGTGTCAGCGATGAGCGTACACTTTTCAGTCATACATAGATATACCAACCTCTTCCGATCGTCTGAGTAAAGACAGCTTAACTCGTATACATATCCATATACATATGCTAGTATATACATATACATGTACATATATATCGCCATCATAAAAAGACCGTACGTTACGGCGTCGAGCGACGATCACGTTCCTTTTCCGTCTCGACAACCTTGTCAACCTCGCGATTCATTGAACAAGCTATTTGAACGTCGTTTATATTATATATACGCGGCACTTACTCCATCCCGTTCGTTGTTTACTCACCACATATACAAACTAGGTAATAGAAAGCACTGGTTACCGTAAACCCGAGCGTACAGCTCGACACGACGATGCATTTTCCGTTCTAATCTCATTGTGACGTATCTTTATCACGGTTTGAGTCCATAATTGACTGCAGTTTAATCGCACCTTGAAAATTAAGATGCAGCGAGTGGATCTAATAATCGCGAATGGCGATTGACATGCGGGGGTGGCAAAGACTCTGCATTTTTCATTTTTATCTTCTGTCCCATTGCGTGAAATGTGTGAAATCAAATTATCGTGTATATCATTCGTATGGACAGACCAAAGGCTTGATTTTATTTTGAAAAAAGTGTGATAAGAGATTTTATTTTATTTTATTTTATTTTATTTTATTTTATTTTATTTTATTTTATTTTATTTTATTTTATTTTATTTTATTTTATTTTATTTTATTTTATTTGGTGGATATGGGATTTGGTATGGGCCTTGAATACTTTTTTCTTGAGAATTATTTCTCTCGTTCGCTCTCTCGCTCTACCATAAATGCTGATGGCGCTGTCTCACTTTCACTCGCGCAGGCTGAGTTGACGTAGCACATTACGTTAGGACGTCGTAAGTATTCGATGAAAATGTAAATCGATCAATTTTATTGGAGCCGTTTCATATGTAGACAAAGATGTAGATACTGCAGTTTTAAATAAGGCGGAAACATGGCACAAGGTTGTACTATGCGACCGTAAAAAAGAGCTCAGACTGGTGTGATCGTCGAAAAATTGGACGTTTTTCATCATTTCCTTTCTCACAACCAGAGAAATCGATTAAAACTCAATTTGGTTTCTTATTTTTTGCATTCGACGGTTCCGTCGTTGCAGACCACAGATCTAATCTCGTTTTTATCAACATTTTTTTTCTTCATCGTGTATTTGTAGAGCAAAGATCGCGCCTGTAAAAAAATATGTTGACGGCGTGCATGATGACTCGTCTTAACAAAAATGTTGAATTTACGAAGCTTCGTTTTTGCATATTTTTCAGAATATCTTTTCAAACATGCTATTTAACATTACAAAAAAAATATATCGAGTACCTAATTTGATCCTTCTTTCATTCTTATATGAAATGAATGAAAATTCGAAATTTAATTGAAATTACGTCGACCCTCGTCAAGACATGACTTTCTTAACTGAAACAAATAATGCTGCAAACGATAAGTGACACTCGTGCACGTGAATGGAACAGGTTCGAACAATGAAGTTTACGCACAGAGGGTGCCGGCCGTCCGTCACGTACACATTAACCGCGCTTTCATCGGCTCGCCGATGCTTTACAATGGAGATTTTCTCGGGCTTGGCGGAATACATGGGAATCGTAGATCAAAGGCTCGATAATTACTCTTTCCTCGGGGAAAATTATTATCCTCCGGGTTTATTATTTATCGGGATTCTGCAGGACGACCGAAAAAACTCAAAGAACGACGTAGCTTTGCGCGTTACCATCCATAATTTATCGATTGAATGGTCAAAGCTTTCGGCACGTAAAGATCGATGGGAAAGATTTAAAAAAAAGCTCACTCTTCGATATATGATGGTATAGACTAAAATAAAATACTAATTGATTCGATAAGTTCATTTCGAGTAATCAATTAATTAATTGAGATTGAATTATTAATCGAATTTTAATAATAATTATTTCGAACAATTAATTATTTTTCATTCAATTATTGATTTCATTAAATTTTCATTGATATCAAATAGCACTGGCGGTCACAAGAATTTTAATAAATTTCAGAATGCCGAACGGAAACCCGAATTAGCACAATTTCACAATTAACATTCTTATATTAATTTAGTTGAATAAAATAATAATAATTAATTCGAAAAATTGATTATTTATTATTGAATTATGGATTCAGAGTAATTTGAAAATTCCAGTAAAGTCGAGGCTTTTCAAATAGTCAACGCTGCCAAGCAGTGCTCAAACCAGTAGGTTTTCTTAGTTAACTTAACACCAGTGAAGTAAACAGTGAATAAATTATTCAACGACTGTACGAACATGAATCATTAATTGGCAAACACGAAGACGCTGGGAGCAGGCTTCGCTGCTTCCTGGTCGTTATTAATAACGAAAAATTTTATGGGAGGAATAACCGAGGGTTCGATGTGATATCACGTGTTCGTGTGGTGGTACGTGGAAGAATATTATTTTATCAAAGGTCTTTTGAAGGCGCGACGAGTCGATTAACGATCGGTCCTGAGCGCACACGTTTCTGTAACACGTAATTTGCGGAAGGTCGAGAGTCTCGTTACTGGATCTTTCCCAGAGAGCTGATAAAAAAAATAGTAGAAAAAAAAAATAAGAAAAAATCTACGACGATGCCGAGTTTCGTACGTACTGGGTGCCTTTGTCCCACGTAATCTGACGTGGGTTCCCATCGCGCTTTGTATAAATTCGAGCGACATAGTAGCGGCGGCATTGACGTCGCGCGGTGTGCAATCGAAGCGAAAAATCTTACATTTTCTTCATCGAGCAAATCGCGCACGTGATAGAGAACGTGTGAACGATTTGGTTGTATCTCGTTCAACCTCTGTTCTTGCCGTTATTTTCATGGAAACCAATCGAAATATGGTTTGAAATGATTATAAACTAGAGTTACAATGATTTAATGATATTGCAATTTATTATTTGTATGAATATTAAGCGAATTTTAATTTAAAAAAATCAATTGAATTTTCCTACAAAATTTCGTTGGATAGATTTTTTAATAATTGTTTTTTTCTCTCCCGTCTGCAATTTATGCGATTTAGCCAAATATCGACGTACGTAATCAAGTAGGTAAAGTCTTAAGATGGCAAACCCCTTCCCAACAAGGCGTAATATTTCTCGTAATTTTGGCTCGTCATCTTGACTAAACGTGAATCAAGTTTTTGTTAGCAGCTGGCGAATTTTTCCCTCGCTATTGCAATGTAATCAATTCCCTCTAATCCACGATACGATCAATCAGACTTGGTGATTAATTATTTTAGTTTATATATAGAAATGGACTGCCATAAATCTGTCTACATCCGTGACTAAAGGAAACTTCGTCAATCGTTTGTTTCTCATACTCGACTCCAACGTTTATTTCGCGGTGTCAGCAATAAAAATTCGCCAATTATCAAAAACAGTACTAGTTTTTCGATCGTTTTTCCACTTTTATCTATTTTCGGGGTACTACAGGACCGCACATCAATAATAACTATTGTCGAAACTAAAAAATAAATTATTTAAAAAATATGTTTTGTTAACATTCTTCTCAATGAGTCTAATATTTTATTTCCATATACAGTCGAATATTTTAGCTATTCAAAGTTTTGAAAAAATTCTTAACAAGCAATCGATTTACCATGAATCCCTCGACCATACTTTTTATCATTCAAAATTATCATTGCGACTTAATATTTCGTTAAACTTGGAACATCTGCGTTAGATTTCTATTCAACGATCAGTAAATTTTTTTCCAGTATCTTCAGCTGATAAATTACTACAAAAGAATAATTTGGAAAGTATGTTTGAACGTTCCGACAATTCAGACAGTGCATAACGAATAATTTTTCGCATCAGTCGTAAACGATGAATCAATGATTCAACGGCAATGACTCAAAGTTGAATCATTAATCTGCCGGTCGCGTGGTAAAAAAATGCTTCAATGATCGCGAATCGCCTCGAGGTAATGTGGACGGGCACGTGTACAGGCCACTGCGAACGTGTCAATAGCACGTGGCGCGCGAATAGGCTATTTTTTAACTCAGCGCGATTGCGACGAATAATAGTTTTTAAAGTACAAACTGGGTCAACGATCTCGTGCATATCTCGCTCACTATTTCTATTGCCAAATACGTCTACCGAATAAAAGTATTTTGTTCCGTGACGGTGGCGCAACGCAAGTTTCAATAATATTCGATTAATATTCCAAAATCGCTGAAACAATTAATTTCGAGTCTCAGAATTAACGCGTAATAAAAAAAAATAAATAAAGAAGAACCTGAATTTAAAAAAACGATATTTTTGAGTCGATCGGAAATATGCCGTTGATTTTTATGGGCAGGAATCTATAATTGATCCGTATTTGGAAAGCTATTGATGTGTTACGACAATTTTTGGCTTAAGATTTGTGATGGGGGATGTATATTATAAAGACTTTTTTTTGCTCAACGCAATCATTGATATTACGACGATTGTACGGCAGCTTTTTTTTATGTAACCCGTCATCGGCCCGTGCCGGACAAACGACTGCCCATCGGGAGTGAAGGTACGTAGCATTCTCTTGGCAACGTTTCTCAGAAAAAAGTATGACTCTATCTTTGGCGAATTCTTCAGGAAATCTGGAATTTCATCCGTAAAATCAATTCTCAGTATTATTCTTATTGTTTTTGTTCAAAATATAAATATAATTAAGAGTCTCTTCAGTTTCACAAAACAAGAACTGTAAAGTTCTTGGATCATGGTCTGAGAGATATGTATCGATTAACCGTTCGGGATCGAAGATAAAGTAAAATTGTAGTAAAAATGTAAAGTAAAAAATGTAGACTTGATAACTCCATTAACAATTCATGAATAAAATTAAAAAATTCTATTAGCATCAAACTTTTCTAATTATTGATAATTCAAACTCATCACCGTTCCTCGTCAAAATAAAAATAAATAAGTATCATCAACGTATAATTAATATACTTCTCAATCCTCCGAATCACTCTAACTCGAGCACTCTCAGCATCGCCAACATAAAGCCAATCAGAATTCTCCATATTTCTATCAACATAGATGTGCTACTTTAATTGTTCCAATTACCATAACTCGAGCACCGACACCCGGCTATCCTTGGTCGCAGCACTTATCTCTCCTTTTTTTTTCTCTTCTTCCTATTTCTAATACTTCATTCATTATCATTATCTCGCAATATTCATGACGTAAAAAGGCTTGCACCGCGTGGGTGTGAATCAAATCAGCAACTCGCATCCGCGTATTGAAATATCCTGTTTTCCGGGGCTCGACGGTGACAATCTTCTAGATAAAATTAAAAATTCGCGTCACACCTTCGACCTTGACGAAGCGGCAATTATTGGCGGATAGTTTGATAAATTCGACGAGAACTCGATCCGTGACGCGTGAAATCATCGGGAATGGTATTGTCGATTATTGTTGTATATAGACACCCTGTTTTGCAACCCCGCGTAACTCGGTTAGTCGCGACGGCTTCGATACGGATCATATCGATACGCATGGTCGCGTTTAGATTTCTGCATCTGTCGCACGCCACACGTGATATATATATACGCACGGATGTATAAGCAACCAGCTATGAAACTGCTTCGCTCGGGTTTCCGTGCCGGTGCATATTCAAATGTATTCACACACGCTTCATCAATAATTCATTGAGGGGCTGGTGGAGTTATCGCGGGAACCTGTCGCGGCCGGGGCTGGGGGGAGGGGGGGACGTGAAGGTATATTGAGGCAAGAAATCAAGATGCAAAGTCTGGCGCATGGCTTCGATTCGTGGCTTCCCGTGAAGTAAATAATCCAATCTATCGGTCACCGTATGAGGGAATCCCCGGCGTGCGTCGTTGATGTTTTTTTACTTGCGAAGTGAGGGTGGATTTTTTTTGTTGAAAGATTAGAGTTTGTCCGTTGATGGCTTGAGAAATTGATTATAGTTATTGCGGATCGAATGAAAGGATGGGAATGGATGAATGAGAATAATTAGATGGGAGCAAAGCCGAAATACGGGGATTCCCTGAGGAGGTGACCAGACTTGTTAGTGGTGACGCGCTGGCGACGTTGCCACATTCGTGCCCAGTTCCCCCACCCACGGGCGCTATGGGAGGGGAGCGAAATGGCAACCCCGAGGCCTGGGAAGCATTGCGGCAGTTGCTTCGTGAGGTGACCAAAGACGTTAAAGTGTCGCATAAGGTGACCAATTTAGGGTTGAAAAGCGCCTTAGCAAGAACTCTACTCTTGTTGCGAATCATTAGACGCTCAGACTATCTGAGGTTTGGCCATAGAGACCCTGAAAGGGCACGAAAACGAGGTTATGGGACACCATGGAGTATTTTTTTCCCCAAGGAGGATTGTATTCTGTGGTCTTTAAATCATTGAGGGTAGTTTTCGCACCGTTCTTCATGAGATACCGATAAACAGGCCGTGAAGGAGGCGGAGGGCGCGGGCGAGGCGTCAAGGAATTCAGTTCTTTAATGAAAATGGAAGGGTTGGTTAGATAAAACCATCGCGTAGTTGCGACATCGATCGATATCATCATATTTATCCTGAATCGCGTGATTTAGCCTCAACGCTAAATCCATTCTTCCTCGCTCATGAATCTCGTGTCGAATGCGCAATTCCGTCGTTATCTCCGTTAATGCGGAACATATCTCGTATCGTGGATCTTTCGACGATTCGCGATCGCGTATGGAATATCGCGATAGCGCGAAACGCATAAACCGATGTTTCTGTGGAACCGCAACTACGAATAACGCGGAGAACTCCGTTCGCTGCGTGCAACTCCAACGACGACCTTTCAACACTGGCAATCCGATGGATCGCACGCATTGCGAAATATTATTCTACGGATTAATTACGATTGGGCTTCGAATGAAAATCTCGTGACGATATTCGATGATCTTCGAGGCTCGTCGATTTACAGGACGTTGCAAAAAAAAAAAAATATCTGCGAATTAAATCTGCATACTCGTTTAGTCCTTGGTTTTCTTTTATTGGTGGTAGGAATACTAGTTTCGTGATTAAGTATGTTAATTAATTTTGATTTTCTGATGGCAGAAGTTTCAGAGACTGAGAAAAATTTTTTATTATTCCAGTTTTTTGAATTTTTATGTACGACAGATATTGGATCGTCAAACAAGTTCCCGCGTTTTTTTATCGATGAGTTTTATCAAAATTACAACTATATCTGAGGTTTGATGGAATTCAATTCTACGTGAAAATGATAGTATCGTAATCGAGGCACAAAAAAAAAACTTATTGATCTATATGCGACACTCAGCCAAAAAAACGAATTATTGTCGAATGAGAAAAAAAAACGGTTTGAGAAACAAATGCTTCCAAATTATTATATTAATTTCCATACACTTGCCGACCGGATAAAATTAAGGTTTTAAGTGCAAAATTGAATCATATTGAATTATTTCATTATCTCAATGAATCCGTATAACACGTAAAAAATATTGTATCTCGGTACATCTTCCTTCAGATAAAAAGTGGGTGAACTACCCTCAATATACATTCCTACGTTAACTAAATAATTGAGAAATAAACTTCCAGTTCCAGAAGTTCATTTTCTTCGTGCCGTTGCACGTCGAATGTGGGTTGAAGGCGGGGGTTTGGGGCACTGTCGCAGTTTCGACCACATGCACTAAGCTAGGAAGGATAGTTTGTCGACGTCGATCTTAACTTATCCGAGAGAAGATTCTTAACCCACCCGGAAGACTTGAATTATCCGAGTTTAACTTATCCGGAAGGGGAGTGTTTTTGTTTCCAAGACTTTCCTCTTCATTCGAGAATAAAGAAAAAGTCCGCTTGTGAGTAGACCTTTTTTTTTCTAAGAAACTTATCTCTCCTCGAGAAGCGAAGCTTGACGAACGAGAGGGATGAAGGAATAGGATAGGAAGCTGAAGCGGAAAACGAGGGCGAGGTTGGGTGGTAACGCGGCCTGAGATTGGTTCTCTGTTTGTTAGGTGTAAACACGGGAAAACACACACACAAACGCACACACACACATGCATGCATACACAGAACGACCGAGAAACACAGACCAACATCGCTGGGTGTCCACTAACCCGACGTTCATCTCTTCCCGATGCACAGGTCAATAAAAAGCGCATGCCAAGAATCCTCAAACACATCCTTCCTGTCCAATACATCTCTCCGGAAAAAAGGGGAAAAAAGCAACGACCTGTTCGCGAGGAATGAGAGGAATATTTCGATGCCAGAAATGCGAAAAATATTCCGGAACGAGAGATGAGAAAAATATTACGGAACGAGAAATCAACGGATTAATCAACGCTTACGGATTTTCAATTTATAAATATTATATTGATATTTAATTGTTTTCAAATGAATTTGAGGGACAACAAATATTAATCGTGAAACGTTGCGATGAAGAAATAACTTATTTTTTATTTAATAATAATTAAGACTTACACTGCAACTTAAACAACGTAAAATTTTTATTTGAAATATATTGAGAACGAGATTCGATCTTTTTTAAATCGATTAGAGAATGCTGAAATGTGGATTTTTGACTTTCAAAAATGATAACATTTTTATCATTGTTCCTGGATGGCTCTTCTTGCTGTAATGTCAATACCGAAGCTCTAACGAATGAACTTTGTAATTTTTGTGTCTAATTGAGGAAACGTTGACTAGTTGGCAAGTTCGGAACATCTCGAGATTGAATTTACGAAGGTCTTGGCCCTGAAATGGGCCGAGAGAACTCAAAGTAGGATAACGCAAAGTTACGAGTGTGATTCCATGTTCCGGCGTGATGATGACTATGCCAGACGGGTTTGTAAGTTTCCATATCGCGAGCGAACAGTCAGGTAAACAGCGTCCGGAGGTCCCAAGTGGCGTACTAGCGAGACCGCTAACGTCGCCAAAATTCGCTGCATCACGGGTCTTGTTCAGTGAATAGGAACTCCGGACGTCCCTCTCACTATCTAACCGTGTTTCATGTACTCCGTCTATTTTAATTCCTCCCAAACATGAATCCCAGCATATGAAAGACGCTTAATAATTACTTAAACCAGTCTTCACCATCCGGATAGAAATCTCAGTCGTGTATGCAAAAATTAACCAATCCTCCATGAGATTGTTACCGATTACCGGCAATAGCAAGATAATTGTAATCACCAACGTTTCCATTCTACCATTACTGTTCCTTATCACCCATGAGATAACTTCTATCCCGGTAATATGTCGTAAAAAAATTAATTCCAAAGATATCCGGTATTAGTTCGTATTTTCGAGCAATAAAATAGATAAAGATTGATCGAAAGTACTTTGTTAGCTCAATATAATTCCGGCAATTATAATCGTGCGCACCTCGTTGTTCACCGAAGAATTCCGTTTGTAGCTGCATCGCTATTTATCACATAAATTGGACCCCGTCGTGTGTACGTCGTAACTCACGATTCACGTCGGGACGTTGGAAAAATTTCTCTGATAACGTTTATCCCAGGCGAAGGAATTACTATGGGCTTAACGACATTATGCGAGTGACATATCGAATAAACTACAAGAAAAGCAGAGAAAAAATTTGACAAAGGTCGATATTGCACGATCTCAGACGAGCATTTGTCCTTTAATACGCGATTTTTCCATTTCAATCTCTAATATAACTTTAAAACGTTCTCAAACACGCAATCATTGCAATTTTTTCGAACTTGCATCATGTTCCATAATTATTTTATACCTTGTACCAAATTTTTTGTTATCCAGGAAGCTTTGTGGACGACGAATGTTGAGAATGAGGAAACAACACGCAAGGTTCTCCTCTGTATCTCTTTTTTTTTTATCATAAAAACAGAATCCCCTCTATGAGTAAGCAAAATATGTGATTAACCAGCACTTTGAATATGAGTCGACGGAATAGGAAGTCGATTATTGAAACCGCAATAACGTTCGTCTCTCATTCTACGCTGAGCGATGCTAACTACGCCTTAAGACAATATTAACATACTGCTGTTGGGTGGCAAGTAAGCGAAACGATCTCCGCAAAACATTGTTTTGCTTTCGTCCAGACATTTCCAGCATTCTTGAACACAAAAAATCAAAACTTAACACTTGAAAATAAAGATTCTTTCAATAGCCATATTTTGATAGCGATTGCAAAGGATCAAGGATCTTTTCTATTCTTCCAAAAGCTTCAAAGGAATACCTCTAATTTTTCCAAAAAAAATCCACCAATAGTTTCCAAGTAGAAAAAACATCGATTCACGCCAGGAATTTCCCCATATCGTGACGATTCTATTGAAAAAAAAACCATCGTATCGTTAGACAGCTAAAATAGTAGGCATCTCAGTAAATAGAGTTCTGATATTCGTCACGAAAAATCGCAAATGAAAAAGCTGTGTCCACAGCTTTTCAAAACCCGACGCAAAGAAAAAGAAAAAAAAGCAAACGTTTTAGCAACAGTGTTTGTCAATGATCAGGCGCAAAAATTGTTGACTCGTTTTTTCACCCTCGCTCGTCAAACGATCCTGCCGTGTGCATCCGAAAGCACCACCCATGGGCACCCATGGCTCCCGTATATCAAAAGAAGCGCGGCAATGGCAGACCATACGTCACGCAGAGGCATTCCATTCTATTCTTGTGTACTATCTTGGTTCACGCCGCGTGAGCCGGTTTCGAATCGATCCCATCTTGTTGCTATGCCGAGAGAGAGCGAGGAGAACCGACGGTCGAACGTGAAAGCTCACGCCTCGAGCTTTCGAAACCGCGTGGGGTGGAGGGTTGGAGGGTTGGAGGGTTACGGGTGGCAATGAGCAAACGCGCGGTGAAACAGCGACCGTGCGGGAGAAACCGAGAAGGAAATTGCGAAGCTCGGTCGAGAGCGAGTGAGAAACGAGGCTTGAAAAGCTTTTCACCTCTGGAAAGACCGGAGTGAAAGCTTGGGTTTGGAACGACGACGCGCGGAGAAAGGAAGACACGGCGAGTCGCGAAAAAGAGAAACCATCAGACCCAGTTTTATACTCCTGAAAATTTCCTGGAAATGGTTTTTATCTCGGCACGCAGCTATCGTTATCAACGATTCGAAAAATAACTGTACGCTCTCATCATCTGCGTGGTGCATCCGGTTTTCTTACGTATCAAATATTTTGTACTGGTCTTTCGAGAAGTTTAGGAATATTACTCTTGTGGGTACTTTCTTGCTGTTGCCATTGAGTACACATTTTTGGGAGTGCTTTTGGTACTGTTCTGAATTATCTTGAATTTTCGAAATTTTTTTCGAATCTTTTATTCGAATCTATTCTATAATCTATTATTTCGAATCTTTATAGCCGATTTTTAGAATGAATCCGATGATCAGTACGCGAATGCACAAAGGAACACGTGATCCAGGCCCCACTTGTCGAACAATTACCTCCTCACAAAATTCACACTCTGTACATTTACGTATCGAACATTCGCAATATCTCAATAACACAAGTTTCCCGTATAATTAATTATAAAAAAAAAAAATCATAATTAAAACCTCATTCGAATCAAGGTAAACCCAAGGTCGACGTAAATCAAGGATATCATGAAAATCGACAGCGCCGCATAAACCGGAAATCGCTCCGCGTCCCAGGCATGATAATCGAATTGTCGTAAATACGTAAAACACGAGGCATATTCAAAACTGGTAATGGAAATTTTTCTTTTGAATCAACGATGCACGCGTGAAGAAAAAAAAAAAGTCAATTCTCATCGCTGCGATCAAACGGCAACGACGGAATCATTCGACCGCGTGGGTTGTGGATTGGAATCGTGTGGGTCGAGCTCGAAGAATCGACGAGAAGTGAAATTAAGAAGTGAGCGCCCTTTGGCGCGTATCCATGACACGCAAGTAGCTTCACTTTACGACACTTGAGCGTGTTAAAAACTCAGTCGGCCAACGAGAAATTGATCCCGGGTGCAACTCGAACGAATCGCGTATCTTTCTTCGTTCTATATGCATTAACATATGTCCATAAATATATACACGTATATTATTGATGGTTATTATTCACGTCATTTCCGAATTTCGCACGCGCCTGGGTCTCAATCGATTCCAAAAGAATAACGAAAAGTTTGAGCCCAATTTGATTGCGCTAGTAAGATTTTTACTACGCGCTGATTTGAGGTGAAGTGTTTCGTTTGAAATGCATGCAATTTTTTTAATTTTTCGGTAATTATTTTGGCGGGGGACTAATTATTTATGGAAAAAATCAATACCATATGAAATTGAAGAGTATTATACCGTACTTTAACGTGGGAACAAAATATACATACATGCGCGATCTCATACGGCGTTTCTCTGACGATTATCATTGAATTTAGGTGCATAATTTGAAATTAACTAGAATCTCCGAAAGTCCTGGGAACCCATCCATCCTGAAAGTGACGTAAGATCCCTACGTACTAATCTCGAATGATAAATCATGATAATTTCAGAATTATTTGAATGAATAGGATGAAAATTATTAGAGAAATAGTGTAAAAGCAGCATAAGATGACCCACATATGTAAATTTTGTTTTTTTAGTGGCGGTAGGATTTATGCCCGTTAATTTCATATCGTACTGAATTTTTCTAGTAATAATCAGTCAATCTACTAATTCAATCACCACAAAATAGAGATATTGCGTATTCTAAACGGTAAACTGCCCCTTAAAACAGCGCGTACCAAGGGTCGAACCAGAATCATCAAATTAGGCTTTAAATTTATAACTTAAAAAAAATCGATTAAGACCTGGGCGCAATGAAAATTAAAAAATGGCTCAAATGAAAACCACCCTAATGTATATATCTATACATAGGGCTGATCTGGTAATTGGTACATCGTACATGTGCCGCAGAATAGGCCGTAACAGTGTCGCACGAGACGTGATTGGGAGGCGGGGTGAGGCCCGAGGCGAGAACGACGTCGGCGTCGACGGCGACGACGACGACGACGACGATGGGTGCGATGATACGATTAAATTCAATCGAATCGACGATAACAAGCCAATCGACCGCAACCACAAGATAGATCATCGTTCACTTTCAATCGTAACAGCCTTTTATTCGAGTATCATTCATTGTCCTCTGCTCGAGCGACGACGACGTTGCGAAAAAAAAAATTAAAAAAAGTCTCATCTTCGCTTTCACATGGAGAAAGCTTTGCGATTTGATATATATGTCAATACGTCGATATATCGACGTATCGATGTTTAATCAACGTCAGAATAAAACTGAAAAAAACAAAGATTTTAATTCTTTTTCCTCAAATTAAAAAATAACAAACGAATTATTCGTTATGAACGGAAATTTACAATATCGCTGAAATTTTGGAATTGCATTAAATGATTTGGAGTAAAAAGCCGAACGTTCCAGCCCACGTGACTTTTATTATTTTAACAATGAAATCCCTATCTTTTCGCTAACACCAAGACGCTCACGCGACCGACGTCGATCGACCCACAAATACTTTCCACGCTCTTACTCCTCTTCGTACAACGTATTCTCCCCCTATTCAACAACACCCACATCCCAGATGTAGATAAAAATGATTCCTGTCATAACCGATCGACAAAAGAAATATTCATTAATTCCGAACACAATATACGATTGCAAGTGAGAACGGGGCGGAAAATTCATGCACAAGAGAGGGGTGGGAAATAAAAGTGTAACAGAAATACATGTACATGTATACCTCGCGAGGTTCGATCGTGAGAGCCGAATATGTATTCACAAGTCGTGCCAATCAAGCGGTATACACACGAGTACTCAATAATCCATCGATATTTCGAGATACGACGGAAATGTTATTTAACTACGCGTTATTGGAAATGGTTGAAGGAGGCGGGTTATCCTCGTCAATAATAACCGATGGTATTGCCAACCGTATATTCTACTCTGTACACCTTCCAATAATAATGATGATAACAATAATAATAAATTTCTTTTCACGTCTATCAAGTCATAGCTGTATAAAAGATGGCTCAAGGCCAGATCATTAGCCGATATAGGCACAGTTGCTGGATTCTCAGAGTACATTGCTTGTCCTGACAAAAATAAGAAAGGAAAATCCGCCTGTACTGTCGTAATTATTGGACAATCTTGGCGTAGATAGTATTCTATTCTCATGTATATGTTCCTGGACTATTTGAAAGGTCATCGGTAACGATGCCTCGTAGTTTTATAGAAAGCTTTTGTTGAAATAGCTCGAATGATATAGCATTGCGATGAGTATTTTTTGGGGGGAGATATTCGATGTGCCTCGCTTGATATTTTGTTGTTGTGCAATTCCCCCATATGTGAGAGGAACTTCGGAATTCTTAGTACTTATCAGCGAAAGAAAATGTTGTTGGCTAGCAAAGCCATTGATAAAATAAAAAATGTATTTGATATGCTTTTTAGAACAAACATTGATAAGTTGCCGCTCGAAAGATTTTAATAATTATCAATCTTTTCTTGAACAAGATAATATAATTTGCCGGAATTCTCCTGGAAAACAAGCTAACGCTTATTCAGATGAAAATTTTATATTTATATATAATTTCAATTTGCGAGCAGCAAATTTGATCTCATAGCGTAATAATCGGAGACATCGTCGACCCGCATTTAACTTCCTGTTCCCATTATTATTCTCCAATGAATTTCGTTTCCATAAATCAAGAAAAATAATCAAAATTTTCTGAAGCCCTGTCGTTGTCGTTCAATCGCTTGATAAAAGCGTGGACATACGTCCCATCAATCACGGTCAGTCAAAGCCAGGCTTGCCGAGACTTTGATTGATTTTAGAAGGCTCCGATTGGATCAATCAAACGAGAAGCGCGAGCGTTCAACGATAACTATTACTTGAGGTTAGGTTAATTGACCATGCATCGCGCCCGATAAAATTGTTCCCAAACAAAGATATTGCAATTTTCACCTGCGAAATTAAACGTAAATGAAAATCGTTACATAAACGTGGTTTTTGACATTTTTGTCAATAAAAGTCTCTCAAGCTCGAGTGTCTAATTTCGTCCACCTTCAATTCTCATATAAATACGTAAAAATCTAATCAAGTGCAAAATATGCGGCTCAATAAGATATGCGTCAAATTTAAAGTTTCTCGGTCGCATGGTTTCCAAGAGAACCGAAATAATTCAACGAGTCAAGACATCTCTACCAAACCTCGCGAGAACCGCAACTGTCAAATTAATTCCGACGAAACCCCTTAATCCTATCCGCGTGAGCCAATGAGTTAGCGACTGGCATTAAATCGCAGTTGGTACTGCTCTTGCCGTCGTTCATTAAGCAATTCACTTTAGACATCAAACTTTGGAAGGGTCGTAACGCAACGTCACGTGGTCCCGTCGAGAAACAACCCAAACCCCGTTCTCGGTTTGCTTCGCACTCCCTCGCACTGTCCGTATAGTTATAAGCGCGTTATCCGACGCGATGGCGGGTAACCCGAGGAGCATCGTTGCATTGTTGTCGGAGAATTCCAATTAATTTTCCCAATTTATTTGTTGATTCACCGGCAACGGTCGACAACCACGCCGCCTACCGTCGCCTCGGAAAACGACTGAATAAAAGCGTTCATCCACAAGCCCGTGTTACCATGTGAACATTTATTCATTACCAGCCACGTACTTTCCTGCCTTAGCCTTCCTGATAATTTGTTTGCAAAATATATACATCACGGTGTTTTAAAAGAAAAAAATTTCTTGATTTTTCAACGGGCCACGACTAAAGCAGTTAGTTTACATAGAAAAAAAAATGCTGACAAAAGGGGAGCATTCTAGGCTGAGAGGAAGACCTTATTGAATTTTTGATTTTTCCCCTTTCTTTATTAAATTTCCATTAGGGTGTTTCAAAAATATATATTTTTTTAATTTTCCAACGGACCACCTCTTAAATAGTTAGTTGGGATAGAAAAAAAAGAATTTTTTTTTTTATCTTGCTCACGTGATAACTCGATGTAAGGAAGTCCAAATCAAGTCAATCAGATCTTGTCCGACGCAGAATTCGATAAATTCTCCAACGGGTTCTTAAGAAAATTGATAGTTTTATTTGCGACGGAGCTATACATTTTTAAAGTTACGACTAGTTTCTGATGGAGCGGACGTTAAGTCGTCTGATAGTTTCTGGCCGTCTTGTATATATTATGAATGATAAATTACGTATCTACGTTGGTTGTTTGAAGGTTACCAGGCGCTTATGATCCATTTATTCGTCCTACTACTGGCACCGGGGATGCGCATTCATTCGATAAAAATAAATTCGTAATGCTTCTTCAAACAAACAGGTATGATTAATTACGATGCAACAATTAAAATTTCCACAAATCTGCAATAATGATAAATAATTTGGATGAATTATTGTCTCCCAATCAATTTTAGTCATCAATAGCAATTATAATCTATGATAATGCAGCAATGAAAGTATTTTAAATACATTTTCATTGGATGTTCATCACTTACTGGCACCCTTACAATTCGCTCTCTTCCTTGGATCTGGACTTTATGGGTTGACGCAAGCAATCGGTTGGGTCGCTTTAATCCTATCAATTCGGGCACCGACTGTAGGTCGGCATCCGAATAATGAGCGGTGGATACCAGTGCCGACTATAGTCGGCATTCACATAATGAGCGGTGAATACCACCGTCGACTATAGTCGGCATCCGCATACCGAACTATAGCCACCAATGCACGCTATAGATGGTCTTTCGGTGCTGTACACTCATTTTGCGGCGATGCTACACAACGAAATAACCGTCTTTTCCTCATTATATTGTATTATAGGACAGAGAGAAGTTATTTTGTTATCAAAAGATTATAATAAAAGTCTATAGGGTGAAATCAGTGGAAATTTCTTGAGGAAAAGTTGTCTTTTTACTTCATAAGACAACTCTTATAAAAGAGAAAAATATGTTTTGGGATAGAAGAAGGTTAACAAATATGAGAGTGGCGGGCAGTGGCGGAGAACATATTTTTTAGCACGGTGAGGGTGATTCAAGTCACCCCAGTCGAGGGTTGATTTCGATAGAAAACTTTGTTTAAGGTATTCATTGATTTTTAGGATCATGATAATCGTGCTGCGAGACGAATTTGACGAATGACGCAGATCGTCACACTTTTTGAAAAGTGGTTGAAATTTTGATTAAAAAATTCATACATTTTTTATTGTCATTAAAAAATGGCCAGAGTTATTAAAAAAATCTTCGCCGCACGATGATCACGATTCTAAAAAGTAATCAAAATTACAGAATAAAAATCGTTTCAGACTAACCCTGGGACCCAAATCACTGCCATCGCGCGTAAGAAATATGTTCAATACCACTCCATTCAGCCACCATATTTACGAATTTTTTTTTCCGTAATACAGGCTCCTCTTTTCACAAGAATTGTCTTTAAAAAAAAAAATGCATAACAATCAACCCTCTAATCAAGTTGCAATCCTTCCCACTGCTTTCGTCAACTTTCATGACACAGGAACATATCCAACCCCTTAAACCCCCCTTCCCGATCTGTCGCAAATTGTCTATTCAACGAAGGGTACTTTCACTCGTTCTCATATTCCGTCCCCATTTCGTTTTTCTTCTTCCACGATCCTTCGTTTCTTTTCTTTTCTTTTTTTTTTTTTTTAACCGGACTAGGTCGTCGGTCGGATTTCTCCGTTCGTATCGAATTACAACGCGGGACTATTATTGACCGCGAATCCACCGTGTCGGATTGTTCATGCATGAGCACGGAGTTTTCGAGGCTGCATTCGCTTCGTCCGTCCGAGTTTCATTCGACGTCGCAGGATTTTTTTCGTTCGATGGAAGTACGTCGGATCCGTCGAATACTCGGATTGCACAATCTTTCGTGCTGACCCGACGTTGAATCGGATCGATGAATGACACGAGGCTTGCAGACCGAACATGGTCCTTTCCGGCACTGCCTATAATTATTCGATTGCTTACAACGCGAATTCAATGTATATTGAGTCGGATAATCGATATGAATTAACTATATGTCTATACATTGACTACATATTGAATTGGGCATATATAGACTACATAGGCCCAATTTATAGTCTATATATAGGCTATATATAATTTTTGGATATATTATTATATTATATTACCAAGAATTATATATCATGATTATTTTGGGATTTTTTTAAATTGGACATATATAGACTATATTTAAACTATGTATGCTCAATTGCATGTATAGTTAATATATAGGCTATAGATAATTTTTTTACTTGGGGGTGGTGCGTAACAATAATAATAAATTGATAAAATTGATAATAATAATAATAATAATAATAATAATAATAATAATAATTATTATTATTATTATTATTATTATTATTATTATTATTATTATTATTATTATTATTATTATTATTATTATTATTATATTATGCTAAAAATAAAAAAAGAATAAAATGCATATTTGTTAATTATGAGAATTATCACGGAAGTTTGTCTGTTGGACCGGATCGATGCGAGACTCTCGTCACAAGCGGAGAATTCCGTAATCTTTCAAATACGCGAAATCCCCGGAAGTCGTAAAATAGTCTTCGATAATCCTTGTTTTCGCAATTTTCCATATCTCCCGAGTAATGCTCCGGCAGGTGAGAACGTATTAAACGCAATGTTTAGCGCGACGATTGCCGTCTCGGGACTGTTTCACCGCGTGCTAATAAATCTCTGACAGGCTGAGAATACGGAGCCGTCTCATGCTCATAAAACGCATGTATCGTGCAGGGATTCTGTCGCGACTGTGTATATTTTGCTACGTGTCGCGTAATACGTGACGTAAGACTGCGTTTTGTTGCTCCGTAAGCGCTTTCGTTCCCGGGGCGACGAAATCTTATTCAATGTCATTGGACTCAAATGCTACAGAATGACAATTAAAACCTGCGCCGCAGAAACAAATTCGTATGATCCGCAAATTATTCAAGGTCTAGTTAGAGAGCGATTTCTTCGACACACGAACGATGTGAAAAAAAAAAAAAATGTGAAGATATTTGATATTTTTTTTGTAATTTTATTATATTCTTGGAGATAAAGTATAGACTTGATTAATGAAGAACGGAACGGAAGAAGGATCTGATGATGAAGCTTATTATTTAAGGGATTGACTTCTGTCGGTGAAGGTCGCAGAAGCATCGTCTAAAGTATTAAGCCATGATAATGGAAGTAGGTCAAGGTCTGATCAAATGTGAATCACACTTTTTACGAATTAGGACACCCGAAACGCTGACTCGTCCCAATATAGCACAACTCGGAATTCCGAAAAGTTCTAATTAGATTCCAAATTCACTCTCGATCCTACGAAACCGAGCTCGCTTAAATACAGAATAGACAAAAATTAAATCTTAATTAAATATATCTTTAATAAAAAAATCACTCGCATATTTCAGACAAATGAAGTTTCAACCCAAAGTCCTCCTTTTTTTCTTTTCCAAGCCCACTAATTTTCCACCAATGTGTTAGAAAATTTTATATATCATCAAAAATATTTCATCACGAAATTTACCAGACTGTACAGACCCGAATCCCTTCAAAACAACCAAAATTCCAACGAAACTTCGTCGATCATCAGAACCGGAAAATTCACGAAGGTCGAGTTAATCCCCCGAGAATCTTCGCCACGCGTAAGTCACTCACTTATTCGATACGAGTGGTCTCACTCACATGTAAGAAGGCGACGATTACGACGTTTTCGGTTTTCCGCTGGATCTCGGTCTATCGGCGAGACCGAGGTAAACGGGAGGCAGCACAGCCGATTGCCAGCACTCCACTCATCGCCGGCTAACCTTGCACTAAACTGCATCATCTGCTTCATACCGCGATAACAAAAGTTGCGGACGTGTGGACGTACCAGCTTTTTACAGGGCCTGCATTTAGTCGGTCAACCTACGCATCCGAACGTTACGGCCACGGCTGATGTTGATGGTGCACACTCGGTATTGCGAGCACGCGCGCTTCGCGAGATTTCCTTGTTTCCGTACCACCGACGAGCGCGAAATAATAACCCGAAGGTTCGACGAGAGTTTGATAAAACTCTCGTGAAAGTTCGCCACTCGTCTTTGATGAACATTTCCAATCTTTCGTTGGAGAGGTCGGAAATTTATTATTTTTCTGTGTGGGGTTATTGCGTAAGCGTTGAGGACGAGGGATTCGGGACGTGGAATTTGTTGAGTCGCTTTGGTTGAAAACGGGAAAACGAAAAACTGGTTCTCTGTATTCACCAGTTGGTCGATTCGAGCGCTGATCACGAATGAAAAATGGATACCGACTGATTAGGTCGTTGTTTCGATCATTTTTAATGAGATTTTGGTGGATCTGCTTGATCAGTGGAATAAGTTGATGAAACGATTCAGGATAGGCAATCGAATGGCTGGACCAATGCTTGGGAGGATGGAATCACCCGGTACTGATAATTAGCCAACCCACCCAATCAGTTTATGAGTCAGACCATTTGTGAGCGAAGATCCGTCGTCTGAAATAATTAGTCAGTCGATCAATTTTTGCCAGCGGAAAGATTTGAGATCTAATTTACCCATATTAATTATTCGATTCAACAAGCCACGGAATGGAGAATTGATTTTTCCAACCAAGCAACTATAATTCTGTCTATATATAAGGTCAAGTTGAAGAATCCTTCCCTCAACACTTAAAGAATTACTTCGGCAATTTTACAACTACGCCACCAGTGGTCCTACCTAAAGAGAACCCCCAAACTCATCCTCCTAGGATTCTGCCTTATTTCTTCCCACTCCAACTCGGTCGCCCTCCCAGCATCCTACATGACCTTGAATACCTCGTTTTCGTCCAAAAAAATTGCCCGATTACGGACTCGTTATAATGGCGTCCGAAATTCGACTCCCGCAAGTTGCTTCAATAGTTTGAAAACCATTGGAACAACTTGAATCGGAAATCAGTGCATTTCCGATTTTGTTTTGTTTCGTCGACTGTAGTTTTGACGGAGCAAAAGGGCATTTATTAGAACGTGTAACACATGCCTAGTGGCCCCAATGCCGTGGGTGGAGGAGTTGGAGGTTGATCCATTGTGCGAAACTCACGAAGATGGAGGCAACGTAATGAAACTAACTGGCTCGGCCTGGCCAATTAACGGCACAATATTTAATGCACACTCTTGTCTCCGTTCCCCTAAGCTTGTGTGACAGCCGCGTTATCGCCGTCGCCACCGCGAGCAGCGCTAGCGTCTCTTTCCCTGCGCCTAACGCGACTTACTTCGCCGATTTGTTTTTGGTCCATCCGCGAAACGAAAATTCTTACACGGATCGGGTGAAAGAAGTGTGGCGACATTTTGAACGATCTTGGACTTTATAGTTGAAATCTTGAAGGTCGAATGAGGTAGGCAAGGTGTCCGCAAGTTTATAGGAGATATAAGTAGTAAATGACAAATCCAATGCAGCTGCGGATTATTATAATGAAAGGCGGAAATTCTAGAAGTGGCGGAATTACCCGAAACATTATTCAGAACTGTTGAACTTCAATTTCCATCATTGAACTTGACGATTTCAAAAGAATTCTGTCGATAATTCCATGGACCTCAGAGCTTCATATAATGTTTCAAAAACCTTAGAGGGTAGTTCGTGTTATTGAAAGAAGCCTGTAGTGTAGACCAATTGCAACTCAATATCTGAACGTACCATTGATTTCGAATACGAGAAATCCAGTAACTCAAAAAATACAGCCAATCAAGAGAACCCTTCGACAAAAATTGAGCAACTGGAGACATAAATGAAAGCCCCGCGACTGGCATCAGAACTGCTCTTCCACAACGCTCCGGAGCGTCAACTTCATATCAGGGCTTCGGATTCAGTTCTCCCAATGAAAAAAAAAAACCATAAAAAATAAGGTAAATTGAAGACACCCGGTTTCGCACCCCCTTTTATTATCACCCCGTTGCCATTCCCAGGACTATTATTTAGCATACGAATGTATTGTCCGAAAGCAGAAGCCGAAGGGTTTATAGCGGTTCGAAAGGGATTGACGCCTCGACGGAGAAGATGTCCGGAGTGGGGTGGCCAGTAAAATCGCGAGAGGGGGATGATTCGGGCGCGCGCACCGTGCGTGGAGTTTCGGGGACGCGGCAGAGAGAGGGCGCGCTTCGGGCGCGCGCATCTCGCTACCGGCGCCGGCGACGATTCCGCTCGAGGGGGAGACCGCGGGGTGGTTGTCGTCCACCCCCTTGTACTGATACGTCATAAATTTTGTGAGGTTGCGCGCGGCACGTTTTAACGCCGAGGGTGGATCGAAATGCGAAGGATAGACAGAGACGTATGAAGCTCCGGCACAAGTGGAGAAACCCCGAAGAAGGGAGAATTACGTACATGTACGAACGGCCCTAACGAAAACCGTTCTCGTTCTCTCACTCTCTCTCAATCGCTCTTTCTCTTACTATCTCTTCCTCTTTCTCCTCTCTCTCTCGCTCTCTCTCTCTCTTGCTCTCTTTGCGAATCGGTTCACACGAGTTCAGCGTTTCAGTTCGTCCCGAGTTACGCTCGAGTGTTTATCGAACTCCGGACTTCCGTCGATACGTCGGTGAGTCCCATTCAGTCGTGACTGAAGGATTTGAAACTCGGGATAGACGAATTCTCGACGTTTTGAGTTGATACACTTTTTTGTAAACTTCGGTTAGTTGAAAGACGTATTTTAGATTGTGGGTTGCGATATGATCGAGGGAATCGTTGACACGGTGCTAGATTAATTTGAGATTGGGGAGATTGGGCTTTAGACCCTCGTGAAATTGCTGTTGGAAATTTGTTTTATACTTTTTCGTTTATATTTTCGAGTTTCAGCATTTATTTGTGTTTATTAATCTCACTTGAAATACAAAAACGTGGGGTTGATGCGAAAAAAAGGAAGAAACAGAACAAAACTATTTATTTATTACAAAACGAAACAATTCTCTTTTGGTATATTTACGTAGACTTTTTTTTAAACTAGACACCTTCTATATTTGTGTTTTATGTGTAGCTCGTTTTTGTGATTGCTGTTGTTGTTGCAAGATTTTCTGTCATTTTACTGCCATACATTGTTATTAACGTTCATTGATTGACGCTGATGTCTATTTGTTTATGGGAAAGAATTGAAGTCGGTTCGTAGAACCATCGTTCTTTACCAACTGAAAAGTTGAACAAAAATGGCTTAGTCAGTGGCTTTGTTAGAATAGTTCTTAACGTGAAGAATAAGCTCTTGAACCTTGAACCAAACGAATGGTGTGGCTTGATCTTGACAAATATGTCACGCCAATGTATTCATCTAACTATTTTTACGATCCAGATTACCATTCGATAGATGTGGCACAATTTTTTTCCGTGTCAAGGTCTTCCCTTCAAGTACAGTATGTGACTTTAAATCACGATTTATTTACCATACTGTATTGGTGGAATAAGATATGAAGATTTGGAAAAATAATTAATTTCATACAAATTAAAAATCATTTCCTCAATTTCCTGATTAAAAATAAATTCCCTTAAAAAAAAAATTTTTATCGATTCAGATCTTTCGATGAATTTAAAAATATCATAGATCGTTAAAAAGAAGAATATAGCGCAAATTGAGTCTTCTCTATATCTTATACCTTGATTATAAAATTCGACAATTTTCCACCGGCCGATCATTTTACTTTCGAACGCTAAACACGTGGAAAAATTATAAATAAAACGGCCAATACAAAATTATTAATTTTTCAAAAATGAAGTGCAATCTCAAATAACTTCATTTTTCCTAGAAGTTCTGAACCCCTAATTTTTATGAATTCATTCGTCTCGTTATTATCGCCCATTACTGGAAGGATAACATCCCCCAGAATTGTCCGAGCGTCCTTTGAGTAGATTAATACCAGATTAGAAACGTTTCAATAGTTCGTCATCGCGTTGTCATCCCTCCCACACGATGATAGCTTATCGCGTTGGGTTATCACACGGGAATGAATCGATCATCGGTAAATACGTAATTGCCACGTAGATCCTCGCCAGCGTAATTTTCAATGGCGAGAAACGCCATTTGGGATGAAATATTGATATTCCGAAAATTTTATGAGTACGTTTTAACGATTTCGGACTTGTAACGAGTGATATAATTTCGTTCAACCTTCAACTCTACCCTCGTGTCCAACGACAATATAATTAATGTACCCATAAATCTAACATCTATCATACATGTTGTTCGGTCATACTTCGCGTCACGGTTGTGCGAGCGTGTTTGTTCGGAACTGCTGTCGTCAACGCGAAATTAATTTCAATTACCTCGACGATAAATAAACTCGTGGGTGTTCAACCGTTCCGTGCTTGTGTGGATCACATCAATATGAGGTTCCTACGTACATATGTGAATTACGCGATAAGCCGCAACAATGATTGAAATTCGGCTGGAAGATAAATATTTTAATTTTCATGTTTTCGCACTGATAATGAATTTAACCAAAAGAGTCTGTTTCGAAATTGTCCAACGTCATACGTGGACTTAACGCAAACATTTTCGGCTGATATATCTGTTTTTGAGAGACGTAATAGGTTCAGATTTCCGGTATTGTGTTCGTTTCCAAATTTATTGATTTTTCTAAGTAATAATAATGATAACAATAATATCACTATATATAGTAATATATTCATTATAATAATATTAATATTAATCATTATTAATAATTATTATCAGAAAATATCTAGCCTTGGTTTTTCAAAAACGCACTCTAAAATATATTTATTATTATTATCATTAATAAGAATATATATTTATTATCATCATTATTATTAATAATAATAAGAATATAGACTATCATTAATATACATACATAAATATATACATTTTGCTAAATTTATTCGATGAACATTAATAGATTAATTCTTCCGATCAATATATCGTTTTTGTCGTGTCCAGCCCTCCCAATTTCACACCCACGTTTTACCCCCAGCTTTTATACATTCTGCCTCCAAGTAAAAATTTCGGATTCGAACGAATAACTAAACCTCTCAATCATATTCTAATTTTCTCAAATTGCACCAAAACAACAAAATGGAAGAACTTTAATTATGGAAGCAACTATGGAAAAACTAATTAATCAATTAGTCTTAGAAAAGTGTCAAAAAATATCGACTTTTTCCAGTGTCGACATTTTCAAAATTAGTTCACTCTAAAGTCATAAATTCACCAGGTTACAAACATTCGGATCATCTGCTACGATCATACTATTTCTTATAGGACGTGTATCCTTCTTTGCAATTTTTTTTGGTACATGGACGATCCCTCAAAGTACTGATAACGAAAAATAACGAATACCGTCACCCAAGATCGCGACCACAGCTACGAAAGTTCGCTGCTTGCACGTGTCCACGGCCAGGAGGTCACTCGAGCACGACCGAAGGGGCGGGGGGTGGCGTTAAAAGAAGAAAAAAAGAAAAATCATCGCCAGGGCCAGCGAAGAGTGCAATGCAATCTTGCCGAGTTTTTTTTTCCTTCGTTAAAATTCCGCAAGGTCAACGCGTGGGGTTATGCTTCGGCTAACGGGCGAGCGATGGTTAAAATACATCTGCAAAAAACAGAAAGTGAAGATAAATAATGGAGCATAAAAACGGAAGCGCATAGCGAAGGCACAAATTGGAGCGACGTTAATGAGAAAATAAGAAGAAGAAAAAAAAACATTTAGTCCGCGATGTTCGTGATTTGCCGGGGATAAGTAACTATATCCTAAGAATTACGTTCATTGTAGTTGGCGTACACGACAATACAGGCTTGCCGCGCGATTCCCGAGTTCCCGGCTACGATGAGGGCAGAAAGAAGGAGCGGCGTTCTTTCGACGAAGCTAATCGAATTTGCAGCATTTTTCTCGCTGCTGAATGATCTCTCAATGGACGGTTAACAAACGAACCGTGAAGTTCCTTTCTACCATTCGCGGAATCATTGTCGCGACATCTTGGAATCTATTTAAAGACTCCACTTTTTGCATCTCAGCTCAAGAATTTTCAAGTTCCCGAAAGTTCTACACCAGCAAGATCCTTGACGACCTTCCTGCATCTCACGAGCTGCTCGAAGTGCGGACAGCCAGCGAGGCCGACCGAAGACATCCGGAAGTCCCAGCGCGGACCTCTCAGGAGCTCGTGACAGTTGCGAGACGGAGGTCGGTGAAAGGATAAAGGACGATAGCCGCACTTAGCCCGGACTCCGACGATAAACCACCGACGATGTTTCGGATCGTATACGAATAACCTTCAAACTCCTGCGTTACGAAGTGCCACGTGCCTGAAATCACTCGTCACGGCCATTTTGAACGTCGTCGACGGTCTCGCACCGAACCCGCATCCTCTCGGCATCGGGGAAACTCAATTAGAACTGTCAAAGCGGATGGAACTTTCGAAAGATCGAAGACGTCGCCATTTTGCGGAGTGAGATTGACACTAATAGCCATCGAATCTCGCCGAAGCTTGGATTCCGAGCGTAGCCGTACGCGGTCATCTTGATCCCGAAGAGCTGCTGAACTACAACCTAATCAGTTACTTGTGCTACAACTAACAGCTAACCATTGAGATGTTTGAAAGATTTTTGAACTATCGAAGACGTTGCCATTTCGGGGAACGAGATTGATCCTAATCGGCATCAGATTCCGTTAAAGTTTCAATTGAAGTCCGGCAGAGTTGAACAAAAATAGATTGCAATCGACAACTTAAAACTAAAACCTGATTAGTTACTTGTACCTACAACTAGCATCTAATCATTGAGATGTTCGTTGAAAATGCAATTGAATTTTTTTTAAAATTAAATTAGTTATAGTTTAAATGGAACACTAGAACTTGAGTAGTCTTGAGGGAGCTTCAGTAAAAAAAGAGAACTGTTGGAGGGCAGAGTATTGGACCTCGGGTGCCGGTCTTTTGACCGACAAATCACTTAACCGACACTATTTGACCGACAAATAATTAAGCCGACAGGTACACACATCTGGCCGAAAAATCATTTAACCGGCAGGTACACACGTTTGGCAGAAAAACGATTTACCCGACAGGTACTCTTGACCGACGAGTACATTTCACCGACAGGTACATTTAGCCGACAGATACATTGAATCAACAACCGACAAGTAGAATTGTGAAATGGAGTTGATATAATTTATTCTACTCGTCGATCAAATTTGTCGGCTAAATGTACCTGTCGGTCAAATGATTTGTCGGTCAAATGGTTCGTAGGTCAAATAGTGTCGGTCAAGTGATTTATCGGTCAAATTATTGTCGGTCAAACGTACCACACCCTTCTGAGAAGAAATGAAATAACCGCCTAGTCTCACCGATAATCGAGTACCTTTCATATTTTTTCCCATTTCTTCTACACCACCTTTTCAACCCCCAAATCCCTAATCATCCCCTCACGATTGAGTGCAACGTGCGTCGGCTTTCACGTGCACCGATTGTTTGCAGAGAGCCGCGTTATACCTGTTGCATACGAGATAAGTGAAAAATTCCCGATTACTTAGCGTAAATTGTTTCGATTTCGCTGCCACCCCACCGTCGTCTTGAGTTATTGAGAAAGTGTATCTTTACGCAATTACCGAGTTCGTGCACGTGGGAACCTCCTCCACTTCTCAGGATGGCGTACAGTAGCGAGGTAATAATTAAGTAGCCATTGCGCTACGAAACCGACCCCCTGAGTCGAGCCTCCCACACCCGTGAGCCACTCGTGGCGGTATTGTTCGTGTATTTTAGGTGCACACCCGCGGCTCCGTAATTCAAGGTCACACGGTGCTACACCGTACGGAAAATGGCGATTTTCTGGGTACGAAGGTGCCGTGTAGTGAGAATACAAGCGATTCCCGTTCATTAACGCTCTAGTGCCTCTAAATACCTCTAGGGAGGATGGAGCTTACGAGTCAGTAGACGTGTCGGTATAATTTTTCGTCAAGACTGCTAAGTACTGCTTATGGTTGAAGGATCGCTCTATGTATTGGTGTTTACCTCGTCGCTGCAGTGCGTTTCGTTTGCGAGAAACGTCAGTTCAAAGCGAAAACTTTTATGAGATGAAAATTATGAGAATAAGTATTTATGAAAATTGAAGAACGGACTTCAGGTTCGTTTTTCTTGGGTTGAAATTTGATTATAGTGACTGGTGATAGAATGGGCATTAGAGGGTTCAGAAAGATGGAGATGCCGTTGTACTAAGGCCTGCATCTTCGAGTATTATGGGGATGATTATAATGATCTTTTAACCCTAAGTTAGTCACCACGTGAGGGATTCCTCCGCGCGCATAATTTTTTTTGCTTGCAAACTATTGTCGGAATTTTTTTTTGAAAAATTAGAGTCCGTTCTTCGAAGCTTTTAGAAATCAATTATATTTTTTTGCTTCACATGAAACGATTGGAATGGAAGAATAAAAATAATTAGATGGAAGGAACGCCGAAATACGGGTATTCCCTCGGGAAGTGGAGAGACTCATTAGTGTTTTCTCTTCGGCGATGTTGCCACACTTCTGCCAAGTTCTCGAATTCAAGATTAATGACATCATCAATTAGATATATTTGTTTTTACTACCGTCAGTGTAAATAGCAATCCCTCGAGGCCTTCCGGACTGTATTATTCTTTGTTCCCGGCTCCGAGTCACGCATCGGGCATTATTTTCGGTTAATATCGTTATCGTGTTGTAGATTCACCCTTCCGTTATCTTCCCGTTGGCTGAGGAGGTCACCCTCCTCTACCAAGCCCAGGGAAATGGGTCAAACCTATAGGGCAGTAAGTTGATTTTCATAAAAGAGGCAAATTGAAGTGATGGTGACGTAGATGGCTTTCATCGGGATGGCGGGCACGGTTGAATGGATTTAGTGCGGTCAAGAAATATTTACCTTGAAATCTGCTGCCTCGAAGGGGCTGGACACCCTCTTCCTGTTCTCCCTGATGTGGCAGAAATTCAGGATAAATTAGACTCCTTTTTTCTATTAAAGGATCCTGTAGTGGCGTATTTTTCAAAATTAGTGCCTTGGCTCACATCCGCGTCTTGCGAGAAGAAAGATCTTCATGTGATTCTGTAAAAAATTGGGCACGAGAAAGGTAGATTTTTGTCGGGCGCCGCGTAGGAGTTAAGAATCCATAAATGCAGTGCTTCAAGTGGATGTATATTCATTAGAAAAGAATCTGTTAACCCACGTCGATATATACTCTCGAAAATAACTGAATTAAATCGAAGGATACTCCTATAATATTTTCTAAAATCCATCTCTTCTTCCCACCGTCTACTCGCCGAAGTGGCCCCTTAAAATAAAATGAGTTCCCTCGAGGACTGTGCCTCACAGCTTAGGAAAATACGATGAGAATTCTCCATCAAAGGCGATCCCAGCGGGAAAATAATCAAACCTAACTCGATCCAAAAACCTTTCCTCGACATTAACAAGATTTTCATATGAATCCTTCAAGCCTGCTTTTACGATACAACGTCAACAATAATAACGTTCGAAAGACACGTCGCGGTTGAGCCTTTTTAATCCAAACCCAGCTAGGTGTTTCTACGGACATAATTAATGAGCTGTCGTCAGCAAAGTGCTCTGTCTCTCGGGCTTTGAGCGAGAAAAAAAAATAGAAAAACGTCACGACCCGCGGAAAAACGTTGAGGAAAAGCCCGGGCTGGTAGTGAAAAAATTTAAAAAGATGAGAAGAACGTGAGAGACGTTGCATAAGAAAAAGCTTTCGCATGAAGGAAGTGTTTTGTTTTTTTTTTTTTCGTATAATACTTTAGCCGGGTTTTACGTTCGCGAGGATGTGGTTGAACGAAAACGCGACATTACATCCACGAATTTATGTTTTCCCTGGCACGGGTCATTGATTTTACGTCAACGCTTATCTCAACGGTCTGATCGTCGTTGCTCCGTCACTTTTAGACCAACGGAATATTCATGAAGCTGAGTAAATCAGGCAAAACTCAGAAAATTGATAGAATATAAATTTATTTGGGATAAATTAAGGAATTACAAAACCTCAACTGAACGGAAGGCAATGCTTATTATCAATTCAATCAGATTTTGTGACACTATCTATAGACATTAGCTATTGCCGGATTGTTGGAATCGATAGATTGTTCGTCCGCAGATTTCTCGAATACTAAACGCTTCGCCACGGTTTGGAATTTAGGATTATGAAATTTTGATTGCGGCAAGAGTCGCGGGCGAGACTCGGCGTATCATCCTTAAGCCCAGAGTGAATGCGCGGGAACCGTGTAAAATCGTGATTGTGCATGCAGGGTTGCTCGGCAATTAATCTCCTCGATCGTCCTAACGCTTCGGTGAGCTTCCCATTCCGCTAATGACCATTAAATTAATCACTCGTGAACCTACACGTATACGAGTGAGCACGACGAGTGATCAGTGCCACGTTTTGAACGAAATCGAATTTGGGGATCCCATTAATTTTGAAGAGGGGAACCAAACGACTCGCAAAAAATGTATAAATATGAAATTCTCAGAATCTTCTCTGTTTTTCAAACTTAAACAGATTTTTGTATTATCTCTTTTTCTTCCGCTTTTTGTTCGTTATGGAGGAATCAGATGAATCTCTACATTCTGCTCCCCCTAAAAAATTCTGATATCCACATGGACCATTTAACGTCCAAGCAGAGTTTTAGAAACAAATGTATAAAAAATCTCTACATTTTAAATCCGAACGTAGGAAAGAAAGAACCTTCAGTCAGTATTTTATTAAAATTTTATTTGATATTCTTCACTGCATCGCTGTATTTTTAATTAATTCCCACAGGCAGCCGGAAGTGGTCTGGGAGGGGTAAAAAAATATTTGAAATCTCAGGCAAATTTTTTTTTAACTTCCGGAGCTCGAAGAATTCCGTCACAACGATTAAGGGGTTATATCTAATTGTTTGCATGAAAATTGAGGGATATTTATGATTTTTTTAGTCACGTAAATATAATTTTATTAGAATGCACTATACAATATCAATTACAACATATTATTGTTATTATGTTAACATGGCTAAAAAAAATCATGACAATCCCTCCACTTCACGGCAAAGAACTAGATATAACACCTTAATAACTAATCCATTCAAAAAAACCTACGGTATCCAGGAAGATCATAGTTATCATCGTATTCGGAGTACATGAGACCGGAAATAAATATTTCATATAAATCCCACTCGCACAAAGTAGATCCGATTCCAGTTTTCCGATAAAGAATCGGAGATAAAAATCCTACGATAGCTCCACCGTAAAAAGTACCCATCCTCTAAGTACCCATATAGTCGCAAGCTCGGTTATTGCGCATTTCACGTCGCAGGCATTGCGACATTGGTTTAAATGCCCCGTGGCTTCGGACCTCCACCTTGTCCCAGACATCATTCGAACGCCTTGCTTCGAGCTTTATATCCCAACCACTGAACATTGCTCGAAACTTTAGTGGCTATAAATGTACTTTTCAATTGTAAACTCCGGAATCCCAATGCGATCCTTGAGCTTTACGGTGCCATATTTTTTTTTATCACCCGCAACCGTCTAACGATAAGTCAAGCTGGATCAAGAATAATCGCTGATGCTTTTAATACGTTCTGATCGTTTTTTCGCATGGAATATTGTAATTATTCATCAATTATATCGCATTTACACATTGATTGCTTATAACTGTATGTACGTATAATTTAATCACACAATCCGTGACTTCCGATATTAACTTTTCATTCAATAATGAGTTTTATTCGAGTTCTGCTGCATTTTATGCACATTCATGGAAATAAATGCTTCAAACTATGATGAATACGTTTTCATTTTCGTTCTCTTTTAATCTCGTTAAAATTATATCTCACGATTTTCTTTATGCAAGAGATCCGATAAGTTATACAAAAATGATTAGAAAATTGACAGATAAATGTGGAAAGACGTGGAACTAATTTTAATTCGAGAAATTAATCAAAGAAATTGAATAGGCGCTATTTTTCCCGCACAATACATCATAGAAAAAAAAATTACCAAAAAATAGCTCCATTAAATGCAAAAAAAAACCTGATCGATTGTTCATGCATCCCCCCTCCCCCTCTGCACCAAAAAATGTATAAAAAACGATCGATTACTCGATCTCGACACGAGTCAAGCTTCTTAATTTCTCAATATCCAGAGCCTCTTAATAATTCCGCAGAGTGAGGATATTAAAGGGAAAGGATTATGTCATCGAGCCATTTCTCTCCTCGCCCGTGTAGCAGTAATATACAGTGTGTCCATGTAGTTTACGAAGGTGTATCGCACGTAGGACAGACGGCCCGACTGCTATTGGGTTTCAAGCTCGCGAGGTAGATACCACGTTGGGCGCTATCGACTTTTCACGAGCCGTCGAGATTCGAAATGGGTCGACGTCAACGTGCCGACCGTACGATTCCGCTCTCCTCCGTTCCCGCAAACCCCCGCCGACTGTTGGTTCACTCGTCGGTGGAAAACCAAGTTACAACCAAGTTTCTCTGAATGCCAAGTTTCTCAGTTTCTCGACGCCTATACGAGCCCGACACTTTGTTTCGCACACGGTCGGAACGGTAAATTGAAGTACTGTGAGAATCGCGAGCTTCACGACTGTTCGAGTACACGTGATTATTTGAACGGAGAAAAAATTCTATATGTGAATTATTGATTATAAAGATAAAAATACCGATCTTGAGTTCGGGTCGGGTTGAGTGAAATTTATTTTTTTTGTTTTTTTTTCTAGCTTCAGGGTAATTCTATCGAGAAAATTGTTGTTGAATTTTTTAATGGTGAACTATGGCTTCGTAGTGATGGCCAATTTTGAGGATGGAGGGCTGGAATTATTGGGGCAATTTTTTTTATTTATGTGGAAGCAATCCAGAGGAATTTTGTTTTACACGGGGTCGAATTATGAATAGAAGTACTGTGCGGAGCTGTCTTGACAAGCGTCGCAAATGTTTGAGTCTATATAATTATTTAAATCTGGGGATGATCATAAGAATTGTCAATTGTGGTAATTAAAAAAAACACGGAATTGCATTTTTAGCGAATAAAATAACGTCTGAAAGAATGTATTTATCGATTTATTTATTTATCTATTCATGCGTTTATTTATGCCTTTTCCAATCATTATTTTAACAGCTTCGTATAAAAAAATCAAACAAATTATCGATGCATTTATTTATTTATCTATTTGACTTTTTTTCCTTTCCCAATAATTTTTCGTAATTTTGGTGTAATTGCAAAAAAGCAATGAATCATTTATGCATTAATCCATTTATAAATCCATGCATCATTAGTTTCCGCCAATTGATTTCGAGAAATTTCAATAGAATCGCGAAAAAAATTACACCACATACAGAAAATTCAATCCATTTTTTTTTATTTTGAAATACCGCTGAGCTACTTGAAGGTACTCCGTTCTAGTAGTTGGGCGCTGTACGTCCAAGTCTCTCGAAGTCGATAGATCTTACCCACGTTTTTTTTCCTTCTTCGCATTCCTCCACCCTCGAGCATTTAGTCCCACTCGTCTGCGTATTTCTTGTTTGTCTCTTCTTCCATGCGGTACTGCGGCAAAAAGGGTCATTGTCGAGCTAGCATTGCTTGACAGTAGGTACGCCGTCGAGTGGGAACTGACTTGGTTACATCTTAACCCAGTTTTTGAAATCTCCGGCTTTTCTCGTAGTTTTTCTCAAGAACGTGTCTCACGTCCCATTCACTCGCTGAGTCACTTAGCCTACCTGGGCACAATCGCGCGAGACTAATAAATTAGTTTGTTCTCGTGTACGTTTGACGAATTGAGAAAATGCAAAAATCTAGAATAATATTATTAAACCGATATCGAGAGATAAGATGAATCACACGATAAAAATTTCTGAAGCACCTTAATCATAAGTCGATTCTATGCAAGAAGAGATCCATAAAACTCAAATTAAAAGATTTCACTTGCAACTCCGGTGTATTGTTTATACCGTTTTCAAGTATTTTGATATTCTCGCAAGAAATTAACGAATAAAATGCAAGAAGTTTAATGTTTTTAAAAAGAAAAGTGACAAAAAATCGCATAAATCTTGTATCATTTTTTCTCTCTCAAAAAGATGAAAGTTATTAATTTTTTTTTTTTGCCAAATTCATCCCTCCGTGAATATTGAAATAATTAATTCCACGAAGAATTCAATATTTTATATTCAACGCTAAAAATTAATGTAAGAAATGCATTTCAATAAAACCAAAACAAACCTCAACAATTTTTCTTTATTCACGAGTAATTTCTAAGATCAGCAACTAGAACCTGTCAATTAAATTACGAAGTCCGAAAGCCAAGCTTCGACGTAACTTTCCATCCGAATTCGCGGAATAGTTGGGCTAATGTATATCCAACAAATGCGGTAACTCTACGGGGGTGAGTTATTCCGAGAGTAACGATCGGTTCGCGTGTTAACGGTGCCTTTCCCGCTTTGGGTTATCATTCTTCGAAAATCAGCATTTCCATCCAAATGCCACGTGACGTGCGGTGTCCTATGAGAATCGAAGAATCTACCCTGAAGCAATTCAATCGCGTACCTTCGATTCGCACCTGCCGGGTGGGGGAGGGAAAAGGAGGAGGGCCGGTAGGTCCTGTTTGTTCTCAAGACTAACATAGCTTATCCGGAAATGGCGCGTGTCCTATTGTTCCATAAGCAATGGAAGACGAACGATAAAGTCCCGGTGACCTACCTTTTCAATTTCATCACCGATTATTAAAGGGGATGTGGGACCTTTTTGCCCTTTTGTCAATATGCGGGCGAACCAGCCTTTTCGGTTGAGCCTCCTTCGTCGAAATTGTTTTTGTTCTCGTAACATTTTTCATCAAATCCACCTCGATCGACGCAATTTGACTCGTTTAGGGTCGTAAAGTTCGGCGGAGGCAATTTTTCGACCTCGGAAAGGGCGGAAAAAATTGCATCAAATTTTATAAAGTCTCGCAATAAATTTACCGATCATATAAAAAAAAATAAGTATGAATAACAATGATAATAAATTACAAAGAAATAACCTAAATTTGTTAATAAAATACAAATAAAACAATAAAAAAATGCGTACTGATCAATTAATTAATTGCCAAAAATAACAAACAAGAAAAAATTGTTAACTCACCTCAATATATGTACTTTCGAGTGAGAAAATACCCGAATGAAATTGAACGAATAGTCTTTGAAATAATAATTCCCGAAATCCACTTATTTTCTCCGCCGTCCACGCGGATGTGCCCCCGCAAGAGATAATCAGCGGATAAACGTAATAATACGTTCGCACCGCTGTGCCGAATCACTATATTGATTCGAACTGACGAGGGGGCCACGTGGACATGTTTCCACCCTCCCCACCCTCTGACCCGACGGTGACAGTTCGGAAATTGAGGTAAAATCGAGGAAACCGAAGCTCACATCTACGCATTACAGATTTCTTCGTCCTCTTTTAGTCCTATAATATAAATCACATTTCGGAAAATATATCAAAATCCATTTACTATCAAATTTTACTACCAAATTACTACAAAATTTTGAAAAAAATGTATATTAATCAATTACTGCGACGAAAGATGATTGTATAAAAATTGATTTATATTATTTACAGTTGCCACAGCGATAGGGATAAGTGTTGGAGGATGGCGGAGAAGGAGTCGCAGTACAAACTCATATACTTCAATGCTCGAGGTCGGGCCGAGCACATCCGGTATATATTCGCCCACGCTGGTATCGATTACGTGGACGAGAGGATCTCCAAAGAGCGTTGGCCCGAGCTCAAGAAAAGTAAGTCAACAACGTCGTTACATCCCATGTCATAAATATCACACGCAATATAAAATAATCGTACGTTTTTTTCGATACAATGAAACGCTGAAAAATAATTTATTCTGACGATGAGTCGTGCTAATTATTCCTTGCTCACGTGTGTCACATAAACATCGATCGGCAACATTTTGAATCCTTTTTTTATGCTTTATATAAACAAGCGTTTATAAAATTTCGTATTTCGGCTAAATATATCCAATCGTTCAATTTTCAACAAATTTAAATATTGTTCAAATCAAAAGTCTACACCTTTCTCTGAATTCAATAACATTCGCATGAAAGCCTGAAAAATCTCTGAAGATTCGCAAAATTGCTCGTCGATGCGTTGCTTCCTAAAAATTTATTCTTCACTTCCTGCACAAGAAATTTATTTATTTTTCTTTCCGGTAAAAAGGAATTTATTTCTTTTCCTCCTCGGAAAAGGAATTTCTTCCTTTTTCTCTTTAAAATAAGAATTCGCACCTTCTTTTTTCGTGAAAAGAATTTACCGCTTCTTTCCGGAAAAGAGAAATAACCTTATTTCTTTTTCGTTTCGAAAAAGAAATTTATTTCTTTTCATCGTGTGCACACTTTTCTTCGTATCCGAGTTGTTTATAACGCGTACTTGACTTTTCTTATTACGCGACTCTATTCAGCGATGCCTTACGGTATGTTACCCGTGCTGGAAATCGACGGGAAGCCGATAGCTCAGAGCAACGCGGTTGCGAGATACTTGGCACGAAAGCACGGACTCGCGGGCGAAAACGAATGGGAATCGATGTTGTGCGACGTCCTCGTCGACACCGTCGGAGATCTTAAACTAGGTAAAAAAATTGAAAAACAGTCACTGATAATGTGTTAAAAAATCATTTTTATCGCGTAATTATCTCGCACTATTATATACTTACGCTTCTCCAGATAACAGAAGATTTGTTCTTGCTGTTCCACCAACAAATAAAAATCAAATTTGAAAGCAAACAATAATTACCGCGAAATTATTGAAAAAAATGTTGTTGAACTAATCTTTTGTAACAACCGTGTACTTGGTTTTTTTGAGATCACGGAATATCCGTTCTCGACGGGGTTAGACTGTTCCACCGAAGATAAACTCAAGTTTCAGTTAATTAAACCGCTGATAACTACTTGATCCTGTGACTCAAGAGCTCGCCGCGATATTTGCTATCTTGCAGTTCTGTTCCAATTCAGAACGGAGGAAGATCTGTTCAAGAAGGAAGAGAGGAAGGTTAAACTTCTGAAGGAGACCATACCGTTTTATCTGAACAAATTCGAACAGACTATCAGGGAAAATGGTGGTTATGCAGTTGGTTCCAACGTGAGTATACTTATATATAATATAAGTCACGGAAAAAACTGTTAGAAAGTAATAGAAATTACATCAATTTTTTTCATAAATTCCAAAATCCGTCAACTTGACGCTAAGTTAAAATAGACTTAAGCCTGAGTTAAAATGAAAACATAATTAAATTTGCTCACCCCAATATCATTAAAAAATAAATCCTGAAACATCCAGAGAAATAATGTTTCGAATTCAAACTAAACCACATTTCCGGTTAAAACAAAAACCAAAAAAAAAACACCATCAACCACCGTCTATGAACGTCCATCAAATAAACCCTTTTCCTACCCTCGCGGTCTTGTAAACAACCTCAAATTGTTCCCATTTCAGACAACGTGGGCCGACTTCGTGTTCGCGGTCGCGCTGGAGAATTTTGAACAGATATTCGGTACAGCGCCGTTGGAGAGTTATCCGGCGTTACGTGGATTGAAGCAGCGCGTTCACGAGATCCCGGCTATCGTCGAGTGGTTGGCAAAGCGGCCCCAGACCGAGTTCTAAATTGAGCCTCGCGGGAGTATGAGAATTGCGTTCGACATCGTCGAAGGGTTGTGCCGGGTATGGAGTTCGACAAGGGCCGACGTATCGGAAGAGGAGATGAAAGAGAAGACGAAGGAGACGAAGAGGACGAAGAAGACGAAGAGGACGAAGAGGAAGAAGCTACGCTCGAAGCTGCGACGAGCGGCATTCGGTACCGAGACATTAACGAATTTACCACCGACGAATGTCGCTTTATACGCGCGAGCGTGATTGACCGGTGCATATCTACGCGTACCTAATAGATTTCGGCCGTTTGCGCGACTCCCGGCGGGGATTGCGGGTCGAAGTTTCGAATATTCAATCCTCCGACGAGTCAACGGATCAAATTAAAATGCTACGAGAATAAATAATACCGAATCTGTATGATTGGGAATGATAAGATTCCGACAGGTTGAAATCCCGAAAATGTAGATATAGGTGTAGTGACGTAGGTCGTTGGATCGCGTGAAGATTGGCTGCCATCTTCCCGGGTTGGTGTCTATGTCCCGCTGTCAAACAAGATAGGCCGCTACATTTATAGATTAGGGTCCCCCTTAATACTGTCATTTTTGAATTTCGAAACTCCGAATCTCCGGTACGATTCAAGGTTTATAAAAGAAAAATATGGGTTGAATTGGAGACCAGTATAATATTGTTAAGGGGGGGACTCAAAGCGATCGAAATTTTCCATTTGATCTTTAATTGGGTCTCCAATTTTGCCTAGATTTTTTTTTTTTTGCCTTAAAACGTACAAGAAGTTGGGAAGTTTTGAAATCCCAAAATGACCATATTAAGGTATACTACTGACCAGACTTTGTCGAGATTTTGATTTTTCTCTGACATTTTTCGGGACATTGTCATTCGGAGCCATGCCGATTCGATACATTTATTTTCGTATAATTTTAATTCGATTTTTTAACCTATCGGAGCATTGAATATTCGAAACTTCGGTCCGCGACCTTAGCGGGAGGAAATCGCACGTCCGGGACGACTGAAACTCGCGCGGTGAGTCGCGAAAACCGCCGGAAAATAATGCATTATCTTATACAGGGTGACCCACGAGAAACGAACGTTTTTTTCCCTTAATAGACGCAACTCGACCAGTCACGAACGTTGAAGCCTGCTCCAGGTGTCTATCTACGCTCTATACGATGCCATTTCGTTTCAAACATAGCCCCCTGAACTCGAGAGCACAATAGTGGCGATTTCGTGATTAAATCGCGACGACTCTTCGACATAGGACGTCATGGTGAGTTCCCCAGCTGCAATACCATTCTCAGATGGGTAGCTGCACTTCGAACGAAGAGTTCATTAATGAAAACAAACCCACCTGGTCATTCTCGATCGGTTCGCACACCGCGGAATGTGGATAGGGCGAGTAAGGCGATTATGCGAAGTTCCGCTTGGTCTGGCTAGGCTGCACGCTTCTGAACTGGGAATGATTGGGAGCACTGCGAAGCGTATTTTGCATAAAGATTTGGCTACCCGTCCGAGAATAATGTTGCAACCTAGGATCCAACCGTGCTGTCCGATGTTGAAGCGACGTCTGAAGAGTCGTTGCGTTTTAATCACGGACTTACCGTTTTTGCCAAACGTATCGTAAGCAAATTCGCGATGCCCTTAAGTTCGTAACATGATCGTGGACACTAAATGGTATTGTACGAAGCGTGCATAGACGACTGCGACAGGTCTGGACCTCTCCTGCTAGCCGAGTGCTGCCTATCTTAAATACGTAGGTTGTTCCTGGACCACCCTGTATACATATACATATCTATATATATATATATCATCTTTACTATATAGACAGATATATAGCGAAGATGATAATAATGTCACTCGACAAGAGACAGAGCTAAAGAATAATACAAAGAATAATGAAGGCACACTGCCTGATTAAAATGAAGATTGGAAGATGATTCCACAGCATCCACGAGCTTACAAATCATAGAATCATATTTCATCGACTATCTCAATTGTTTCGTTGAGATGACGATGCTTCAAGAGAAAAAGGCGCACTGAAGTTTCTGATTTTGACTAATCAATAGCAATTTAAGATGCAGCTGACCCTTCCGAGTTAATTTAAATTGATGAAAACACTTTTTTCCAATATTTAAATGTCTCTGTACTTTATATTCTGGTTTCTTGATTCCGAATATTGATGATAATGAGGTTAGATGATTCAATTTAGTTCATTGTTTGATCATTCGGATATTTGTTATTGGCCTAGCAACGAAGAAATATTGATATAATTCTGGATATCTTTTATCATTTGATAATTTTAGATAGAATTCGCTTGAATCTAAATAGGGACCTTCTAGGACTGACTAAAACCTGTTGAAATCTACCAGGTCCTATTGCGGGATGTTGTACCAGTAAAGGAGATGTTTTTTCCCACCCCGACAGCAACGCTTAGAGTGATTTCATATCCATAAAAAAAAAATTGTCAAAGCACTTAAATATACATAATTTCGCATTTAAAAAATCCCTGAATTAAATTAAAAAAACGGTTTTCAAAATAATAACAACCTAAAATTCACCAATTTTCATTTACGGTCTACTCAAATGTGCCCCCTTAATTCCCGTTCGGATGACAAATCGACAGATATATACGAAGAAAAAAAAAGAGAGAAAATTATATATCAAAGAATGAAACGTATACGATTAATGTTTTAGATGTTATCGGTGTTGAAACATTTGAATGTTATAAAAATTGGTTCGACCCTCGATTAAATCGACCGGTGATGACAAATAAGAACATAAAATACCGATTAAAAGAGATAAAAATTAAAAATTGCGAAAAATAAAAAAATCGATGAATCGTCGAGGTTGAAAGACGACGACGAATTGTTGGATGGAGTTTACCGAAACTGGCGTTAAGATGATAAAATTGTTTGTTCGATTACGCGTGTTCGTCATTAATTATGTTTCATAAAAATCATCGATAGATTTAGCGTGATATCAGGCATCGTAAATAAATGTAAATGTAACTCAATTGTGTTATAGTTCTGATTACATGTAAATGTTGAGAGAATTCGATGATGGAAAATGTTTGGTGAAATATATATCATAACGATTGTTCCATGATGTTTCAATTATTTAATTTTGTGCGTTATCGTACGTTAGAGAAAATCTTCACTAGGTGTTGAGGCGCTGCCGCTGCGAGGAAGCAAGCTGAAGAGTGCGTACACTTCTGCAATCGATGGTTTCCCCTCGATTCACGCACCATTGCACAATTTTCATGATAACTTAAGAACTCGTGAAGATTTTCCATAGTTTTTGGGCTTGAATTACAGGTAAAGGTTCAAATATTAGGTCTGGGTGATTCCAAACTACTGAGAAAATTTTTCTCACCTTGTCGATGAGTCGGAGTCAAGATATAAAATTTCGGGAAAATCCGTTTTTTCTCTTCAACCTTTTTCATACGCGATCTCAGTGTTTGATCGTGGAAATATTGTGGGAAAAATATCAATGAGTTTAAAAATTCATGAGCTTTCCAATGGTGCTTCAAAGAAGTTTCTAGCTTCATTTGTCGCGAAGTTGTTGACGTTTAAAGACATCTTTGCCCCAAAAGTCCCGTTGACTTTTTTTTCATGTGGTTATTATTTTTCGATTCTCTAATTTCTTTGAGT
The DNA here is from genome assembly GCA_963971145.1 of Sussaba pulchella. Taxonomy (NCBI): domain Eukaryota; kingdom Metazoa; phylum Arthropoda; class Insecta; order Hymenoptera; family Ichneumonidae; genus Sussaba; species Sussaba pulchella. The sequence goes on from OZ020168.1 coordinate 7,631,935, forward strand.
GTAGAAAGCATCCGAAAAGTCTGAAGAAAACCTGAAATACTTCGCAGAGATTCTATTTTATGTTCCCATAGGATTTTTTTAGTGCTTCCTCAAAAAAAAATCGCCATGAACTATTTAAATTTAACAAAACCGACAAAAATGGACTTTCGGTTGTTCTCAAAAAGAATGCATCGACCCACAAGAATTGAACTGACTAATTTACTCTAACGTTTCGTCAATCAATCACGAAAAAAAATTCGTACCACGAAAAAGTGACCAAAAGACTTGCGTAAAAAATAATTCCGTTGATAAATAAAATTTCCTGGCGTAAAAGGCTCTCTCGGAATAATAAAAATTCCCAAGTATCCGGTATCACATACCGTATATTTAATGTGCATCATACGAATTCGATAACAATGGATGGAGACCGAAAGAAAGAAAGAAAAAAAGTGTTAGATATATGCGTTACATACCTAAAATTGTGATAGTAATTTAATGACTAAGGTAATTTTATTTTTTATTACCTCTCTTCTCGATACATCTATATAACAAATATCTCAGATTCGATCTACAACTGGCTCTTCGCGCTCTTCCCCGATGGTCCTCCAAGGTTCGTTTGGGAATAAAATAAATAGAACTATTGCGAGAAACGACGTACTACGAGTATTTTTTTTTTTTTCTCTCTCGAACCAACAACTTTTGTCTCGTTCTTCTTCTTTTTTCCTCTTTGTCGTTCGACAAAATACTTTCGCTCGGATCTTCGGACGATATTATTAAAATATATTAAAAAATAAACGTTAAAGAAAATTATTGCAGTCCGGGAACGAAGGGCCGGAAGTACGTTACTGTAAAATTGATTTTATGAATGAATTTGAAACGAGTTTAATGATTTTTTTTGTTTTCTTTTAGGAAACTTTTCCGTTGTCGACGTGGCAAAAAATGTTCGTTCATGAACGTTCTTTTACGAAAATTTCGCACATCGGAGTTTCAAGTTTCTTACATTTATTTACAGCCTTTCGTGAGCGAAGGATGGTTTCGTCCGTTTATTATTCGCAACGGACTTGAGATACTCTCGACACCGATGAATCGCGATTTGTTTTTTAAGCACCATCAGAGCTTCGTAGTTCGTTCTTTTTTCGCCCGAAAAAACTCGAAGAATACCTCGTACCAATACTTCTGAAAATAAAAACAATAAAACTATCAGTAACGCACGTTTGGAGTGAGATGAGCGTGTTCCGATCGTTTACGCGCGTTTTTTGGGATAAAATTGAACGAACGACGTGAAAATAAGATTGAAAATGAGAGAAAACGAGCATCCGAAACTCGAATAACGGAATATAATACAGAATACTGTACAGTCGTCCTGGAAGGATCGACAGAGGCGTTCTCGTAGCGATTCGATAAAAATGTTTTGCGCGTCGCTTGTTTTTCGTTTATGTTTTTTTTTTGTTGTTGTTGTTTTTTTTGTCTTTACTTTCGTTTTGTCTTTACTTTTTTTACAGGCCAGCTAGGATGATTCTCGGATCCTCGACAGCGTCCTTGATTTTTCGGAGGAACATGACGGCCTCGCGACCGTCGATCAGTCGATGATCGTAAGTCAGAGCGATGTACATCATTGGGCGTATGACGACCTGGAAAATACGAGAATTCGTTTATCATCGGGACGAAGATTGTCTAATTTAAAATCGCGGCAATTTTATTCCATGATAAAATCGACGTTTTTAATTTGTCGACGGACCAAATTGAAGAATAAATTAAGTGTGATAACAGAAACGAGATTCTTTCGCAATTGTACGATAACGAATTAATTGTATTTATATTAGTGACTTGACTACAGTCGAATTCTTAATTTTTGCTGTCAAGAGGTGGCGTAGAATTTTTTAAAATGAAATCACGAGACTAAGAAAACAATTTGAAAAAATTGTTGATCCTTTGAACTCGAAAACTTTCTCTAAGGAGAAATTATAAATCCACCGATTTAACGACAATTTCTAGCAAAATAATTAAATAATTGAATTCCTTCCACGCCACGTGTTTCCAATGTGTTTTCGTTGTTCTCCTCAAAATAAAAATTTTCAAGTTCTTGGCGTTAATATTCACGAGTTATTTTGGTAATAAATCGTTTGCGATAAAAATATTTTCGCCGCGATTTTTCCTCAAACGTTTTCTCTTAAATCCCAAAATTTAGAACAAATTTCATTGTTTTATTTTCCGTAGTTGTTTCGTTGGAAATTTTTTCGACCGAGTCATTTTTAACGAGTTTCTTTAGAGATAAATTCCAAACATTGGCGAAATTTACATTTAAAAATTGTAACCGCATTGCCGATCGATAAACCGCGGGATTGAAATTAGAATTAAAATTGAAAAGAAATTCTATGAGATAAATAAAATATTTACCTGTCCTTTGACAGCGATGGGCCTTTCGAAAACCCCGTGCATGCCGAGAATGGCACTTTGGGGCGGATTTATGATAGGAGTTCCCATGAGCGAACCGAACACACCACCGTTGCTTATCGTAAAAGTACCACCGTCCATGTCCTCGACCGAGATCTTTCCTTTTCTGGCTTTGTCGCCGATCGCCGCCAAGGCTATTTCGATTTCGGCGAAATTTTTGTTCTCGACGCTGCGCAATACCGGAACGACGAGACCTTTGGGCGTTGCGACGGCTACACTGACGTCGACGTAATCTCTGTAGACGATGTCACCGCCGTCGATCACGGCGTTGACGACCGGTTGATCCTGAAGAGCGTAAGCACTTGCCGCTATGAATGCGCTCATGAAACCCAACTTCAGACCGTATTTCTTCATGAACGCTTCCTGATTCATTTTTCGGAACTCCATCATACGACTAAAAAAAAATAGAGCGTCGTATGGATAAATAAGTCGAGGTTTCGGTGAAAAATTGACGAAATCCATGAAAAAAAAAAAAAAATTCATTAACTTTTTTATCATACTAAAGTTTTGCAAAAATAAATAAATTAATAAAAACAATAAATTACAAGCAACAAAATTAATACAATAGATACAATTAAATAAAATAAAAATAAAAATAATAAAGTGAAATAAAATAAAATAAAAATAATAAAATAAAATAAAATACAATAAAAATAATAAAATAAAATAAAATAAAATAAAACTGGAGAAGAAAGTTTTTAAATAATTTAAAAAAAAATATACAAAGTTTATTACTGAGCTTTTCTCAAAATTCGAAGCCTCGAGAACATTTGTAGCCATGCTAAATGTAAATTTTTTAAATGATCTGTGATTTATAGCAATATAAGCAAAAGTATAAAGTTGTTTCACTTTACGAGAAAATTTAAATGTTCGACGAGAAGATTTTGAAAAAAAAAATAATTTTGATAAACGTTCGAACCTCATGTCAATCTCGTTGAAAGTGGTGAGCATGGCGTTGGTATTCTGAGCGTCTTTGAGACGTTCGGCGATGCGAAGTCGCATACGATTCATCTTTACGCGTTGTTCCGTTCTCGTGCCGATGATTTCACGAGTATAATCGGTCGGGGGCAGTTGAACCTTCGCTCCCTCCAAAGACTGCAAAAAGAACAGGTTGTTGATCAGCTTCGAAACGGTTTTCAATCAATGGAACAATTTAAACTAATTAAACACGGAAATTTTGCAACCATTCGATAATATTAATTGACAACAAGAATTATATCGTATCGTAGATTCTTCGAGAAGTAATTCTGAATTTTAGCCAATTTCTCAAAAACCCAGAAACCATTTAACAACATTTAGTTTTTCAAATCTTATCTCAACCTCGTCTGTAAACGCGAAGATGAGAGTAAAAACAAAGTCTTTCTGTTAGAGAAACGAAAGATGAAAAGCGAAACAAATTTTTTAACCTGAGCGTGTTTGATGGCAGCGACCGGCATGGAGGCCGTGGGTGCTTGAGGAGGCGGTGGCCGGGCTGCCGGTGGTGGCGGAGCCGCCGGAGATGGCTTCGGCGGTGCCGCGGCGGCGGGCGCGGCCGGAGGTGGAGGCGGCGGTGGCGGAGCAGCAGCCGCCGGAGCGGCTTTGGCCGCTGGCGCCGCGGCCGCTGGTGCGGCTCCTCCGCTCGCTCCGATGTCGATGGTACAAAGTTTTTGGCCCGGTTTTACCGTGTCGCCGTCTTTCGCGAACAGCTCTTTGATTACTCCGGGTCCGGGTGATGGTACGGGCACAGAGGTCTGTGATTATTCAGGAAATTGTCATTGAGACATTGCCACGATAGGCGATAATAATAAAATGATAATCATTATTATTATAATATTATAATAATATAATAATATAATAATATATAATTATTATTATATAATGATAATAATAACAATAATAAATTATTATTATTATTATTATTATTATTATTATTATTATTATTTAATTATAATAATTATTGATAATAATGATAATGATAATAATAATGATTATTGTTATATAATAATAATAATAATAATAATAAAAATAAGAATAATAATAATAATAATAATAATAATAATAATAATAATAATAATAATAATAATAAAAATAATAATAATAATATTAATAATAATAATAATAATAATAATAATAATAATAATAATAATAATAATAATAATAATAATAATAATAATAATAATAATAATAATAATAATAATAATAATAATAATAATAATAATAATAATAATAATAATAATAATAATAATAATAATAATAATAATAATAATAATAATAATAATAATAATAATAATAATAATAATAATAGTAATAATAATAATAATAATGATAATCATTCGAGCCCTAAAAATGTAAAGAATTGCAAGAGATATTAGGATGATTAATTCGAATCAATTTTGGCTTCCAAAGGGAACTCTTGTAAAAAGAGACGTCTCTTCACAAAACGCTCACACTCGAAAGAAGATCTTGAAAAAATTGTTAGTTATTTTTTTGAAAAAACCATCGCAGTGCGATAATCACGATCCTGAAAAATAATGAAACATTAAAAATTTACCAAAAGTTCTGTTGGAATTCTTTACCCTTTTCGTACCGATTTTCAAGTGAAAAAAAACATCTGTGCCCCCTTAAACAACGAACATGCAAAAAGAACTTTCGCAGGGAGAGAGACCTACTCTATCTCGATTCTTTGTATTTTACCTTGTCGGTTTCGATCTCACACAAAACATCATCCTCTTTGACTTGATCGCCAACTTTCTTATCCCACCTGACGTCGCCCTCGCTGATGCTGTCCGCGAACGCCGGGACCACCACTTCTTTTATCTCCCCTTAAAATGTATTATTTATCATTAGTATTGTTTTTTTTTTAACTCTTTTTTTTTCATAGGTCGTAACGATTAATTTATTAAATAAAACCATGTGATGATAATCGTAGATGACGTAAAAATAGAATTTATATTTGTCTGAGAGTTTCGAAAATGTAACAAATTAATATAATCGAACGGTAAAAAGCAATGACGACAGAAGTGAAGGATTTTTGGAGATGTTATGATCAATTTCGAAGAAACTAAGGTGGCAAAAGCCTTCGGGGCAGAAAAATAATTGACCATAGAATTATGGGCTTTATAATACCATTCATTATGGGGGAATAAGAACAATCAATTATGATATACTCACATAAGGCCTGTGTCGACCTGATCTGTCTCATTTGTACCTTCCAGCAGTAAGAGACGCCGGCTTTGTTGCGGCTGCCAAGAAATTATACATAAATTATATGCCGGATTGCATCGAAGGAGTTAATCAAATATTTTTGTCACAAAAAGGAGTAACGAGAATCAGATGTATTGTACAATTTCCATCGCCGCATTTGTTTACGCTTCGATCTTTGAACTTACGGAGTTACTGCCTCGTTCGCTCTGCATCTCGATTGCAAGAGTAGTAAACGCCCTGCAAAATGCCATTGAAATATTTTTATATCGTATACTCGCATTAAAAATTTGTTAACGAGCAAGGGAGGATTGTTGGTATTTTTATTACCTTCCTGATGAAAGGTCCTCACGATCTACAAGAAAAAAAAAAGCAGCAAAGTTTAATATCGAAAAAAATTAAGTGCTATTCGTACAATTTATGATCGTGCGCTTCCATTTTCAGAAATTTTCATTTTCGCTGTTCATACTTATATTTGTATACATACAGATTTAGCTGTAAAAATAATTAAGCAGGGTTTCTCGTATCAGTCTCAAATAATGTTCCAGGTCGGAACTTTTTTAACATTGTCAAAGGTCAAAAAAATATTCAGAGTTACGATATGCAAAAGGTAAACGGTACTGCATGCGGATAAATCAATTATCGACGAGTGAATAAAATAATTCATGAAAATTGAACACCAGAAAATAATAGCAAAAATAATTTTATGATTTTTATCTACCATCAATTTTCAACATCTCAAAAAAAATATCAAAAGACAAGAAGCAACTGAAACAGTCGGATCTCCAAGATTGCAAAAGTTTAAACCCCTTCGATATAAGAACCATTAAAAAAAAAAAGAAACCTAACCGAACCCAAACAACAAAATCCATTTCATAATTCCTACTTTTCCACAATTTGGAATAATTCAAATAAATACATGAATAAATTTAAAAAAAAATCGGAAATAAGAACGACTGACAAGTCGAATCACCAGGGCGGGGGCGGTCGAGTTAGCGAAAGCACCGCAGAGGGGGAGGGGGGAGAATTCATCGGTGAGCAAAACGACGATTATATAACCGGCGAAAAAAACTCCGACAAATGAATCAAGAGAAACTCAGGCTAACACCTTGACGACCTTCACTCTCCTCTTCGTGATCCCCGCTTCGAGCAACCGTGCGCGATGACTAATCCCCACGAGTTCTCGCGGCACCAAAAACTCGCAAGAAAAAAAAACAACAAAAAAAAATCGAGGAACATTGCGTCGGCTGCTGGGCCAGGCGTACACGTTAACCGTGAAATGGGGTTAAAAAAATAAGAAATCGTAACGACGATGAAATAATAGCGAAAACTTACGTTGGCTCGCGAAGCTGCTAAGCGGGTAAGAGCGCGTGGAGCGATCCGCGAACAATTGGACAGCATCGCGGCCATCGTTCGTTAAACGGCGAAACGTTAAACGTCGAAAGGTTTTTTTATCAACCCGTGATGATGACAGAGAAAATAAAACGACACGGGCCCGCCGCAGGGATAACGAAACTCGGACGCTCGCGCTCGTGGAGCGTTCTGGGTAATGTGTGTGTGTGTCCGTGTGTGTGACTGTGTGTGTGCGTTCGACCCGGCAGGAGCAGCAGCAGCAGCAGACAGCAGACCTGGCAGCGTAGACAGCGCCATCAGGATCAGGAGCGGCAGCGGCGACAACGAGCTCCATGAAGTTGACCCACCATTTTGGATTTTTGAATTTATTTTGACTCAAAAATTTGAAGGGTCTTTACTGGTTATTTCTGGGATCGAAGCAAATTTTACTGGGCCCAGCCGTTTTTTGTAATCAACGAAAATAAGATTTTGCGTTGAGTTGGCCCTATATTTTTTATTTTGATCCTAGCTATGTTTTCTTGGTAATTTATCGATCCGCGATCGTTGTTCCGGTCACGAATCATCCATCAAATTTTGTAAGTCCATTATTTTCCGAGAAAAATGCAATAAACCGAATTCGGTTATTTCTGTTCGGGTGGTCATGTGACCGAAGTAAATTATTATACAGTGGACCGTGCAGTGGACAACGGCGATGTCGCTTCGTAACGTCCAAGATGGCCGCGCGAGGGCGCGAGGGAGTGACTAATCCATCAACATATGGACCGATGATGCTGCGAGAAGAAATGTAATCGCAATAGAAAAGTCGGTTCTGAATCTCTCTCTTCGTGGTTGAAGCTGATTGGTCGGAATTTTCGACACATAGATAATTTGTACCAATCAAATTCAACCGGAAAGCGAGAGGATCAAAGGCGGACATAATTTTCTATCTTTCTATTGCGATTACAATTTTTCTCGCAGCGTTATCGGCCCATATGTAAATGTCAATGGTAGAACCATAGATTAGTAGCGAGATTGATAACGCTCGGATTTCACTCAATTCGCGGAGGCGCCTATTTCGTAGAGAGAGTGCGTACAGGTCACGTGACGCGTTCTCGATAGCGTCGAAAATGGCGCCACCATAAATCGAATGAAACCCAAGCGTTCTTCATCTCTCTACTAATCTCTGGTAAAATATATGAAACCGTGATGTATAACTGGAACCCTAACTCCCGTGGTGGAGGCTGGGCTGCCTGATCGTGGGATACTTATCCCACCGAAATGCAATGAAATTAATGTATAACTTGAACGGGCACTGCCGTGCTGGAGACATCAAATACGCGCGCGGAAAGAGAAAAAAATAATTAAAATTTATAGATAAAAAAAGAAGAAATATGCGAGCGGCATGATAAGTTGCAGCACAGTAATCCGTCGTGCTGGACCTAACATCTTCAACTGATCGTAGGCGGAGCGAGCGAGATGGATTTATTCCGCTCAGCTATCTTTTTCTGCGCGAGCACGATCACTGATTACGAATAGAGGACGGGAGACCGTACTACTATTCCGGAATCTGAGATAAAAATACATACATCGGTATATTTTTCACAAATATGTTTTATTGACGTTGTAGTACAATAGAGACATTTTGACTTGAAAATATTGAGAAAAATATTATTTCGCCATCACATTGCTTTCTCTATGAGAAAATAAAAAGCCCGATAAAAATTGTTCGGAGCGTTGCAAAGCTTCCTTTGGAAAGAAGCAAAACTCAGTAAAGTTGTTCGTGTAGCAAGGAAGAATCAATTGCTTAAAAGCTGGATTTATTCTATATATCAGACGGCCAAGTCCAATCTCGGTTTGACTTTGGATGATTCTGCTGGGTAGAACTTTCATTCCTGTAACAGAGAGTAGTTCTGTCAATAATTATTACAAGACGAGAAGAGATTCTGAATGCTTGTTTATGGTATTCAGCATTAACGGAAAACCCCATCAAATTACATTCTAATGGAATCTTCGCGAATGACTTTCATCGATCTGTAATTAGCAACAAGACAATATGCCACACATTTATATCGTTGCCTTTTTTTCGAAAATAAAGATCAAGCCGCGACGACAAATTGCTTGATCCGATTTTTTAAATATTATAACAGAAGTCGTGGAGAAATTTTGCGGATTACAAAGTGACGAATTTCAGTAGCTTTTATTTAAAAAATTTAAACCAGTAATTTCGACTAGTTTGGTAATTTCAATATTGCTATGATCTTCGAAAGTAGAATCGTCAATGAAAGAAGAATATTGATTACCTAGGATCTGCGACGGTGGCTGTAAAGAGAAGAGTTCCGTCTCTCTTCATGATTACAACGACGAAGGGGTGATCTACAGATACTTCCAATGGCATCAGCCGATTCTGGAAACCAGCCCCTGAAAAAAACGAAAGGTTTATCTTCGAATATCTTCGATAATCGCGTCATTGGTTTTTAATCCACTCGTCTGTGGACCTGCAAAAATGTTTCCCTCGAACCAAAAGCAAATTATTCAAAAGCTCACCGGTAGCGGCTGCGGCCTCGGTTCCTTTTTCGTTGACTTCGATGAAAGATTTCTGAAGTACATCGGTGACGCGGAGAGAAAGTTTATCGCTGATACCGCTGAAGTTCGCTTCCTTTGTAAACATATCGAAAAGGCCCAACTGCAAAAAAATTCAACCGTCAGCTAGGAAAACGAAATAATGTGACTGAACTTTCTATTCGAAATATATCGAGTCGAGCCTGGGCGAAATACGAGTTTTTCTCCCCCAAAAAACATTTAATAAAAAAGAAAAATGGTTAATTAAATAATTTCATTGCAAGATAAGCGTTGATAGATCGCAAAGTTAATGAATTAATCATAAATAAAAAGATGACGATAAATAAATGAAAAAAATGTAATTTGGAGTAACTTTTCTAATCATTTCGATCTTTTAGGATCGTTATTAGAGAAAATAAGAAAAAGAAATCAGAGAAATGAAGGAAATTGATTAATTAAGTTTTGACACTTACTCTTTCGAGCGGTTTGCGGAGACGAATCGTGCTCTCGATCTTGAATTTCGGCAGCGTCAGGATCATCGAACGCGGTTCACCGTCGAGAAGCAAATTCAGATCAATTTTATGAAAGTTTTTCATCAAATCGGAAAGACCGTCGTTGTCGAAAGGGAGAATGATGATCATGCTCAGCTCATCGCCGGGTTGTGTATTAGGAGCGGACTGCAATAAGTTACAAGAGTATTAGAAATTTTTGAGGTTTAGTACCAAATCGCCGAAGCTCACACGTTCAACAATAATTTGGCAGAGCTGCGGCAACGTAATTGACATACAACTAACTCGTTTCAAATAAAAACATGATAAATCGAATTCATATTAATATGAAAAACACAATCATAAACTATTATCCTAATAATCAAAGATGTTATCTAAAATATTTATACTAACATTTTTACTAAAATATTGATATGGATGATGCAATAAAATTCAAAAAGTCCGAAACCGGTTTTAAGATTAAAAGAGCTTCAAAGGAAGCCTGATGCAATCGACCGAGTTTTAAAGCTCGCGTGGATATTATAACTTGAATAATAAAAGCTACGGCTTCCTCTGTTATTTTAAAGACAAATATTAATAGCCATTGGGCGATTAATTAATATCCATCGATCAATCTACAACTTTTATCGTCCTCATTTCAGGCCACAATCTATCAACTTTTCAGCTGTCGGTCGAAAAAAAATTACCCTGACATATATTGTATATAAATAGTAAATATTAAATCAAATACCAATTCGATATATTGTCTATAGATTCTGTCTGTTTACAGAACATATACGTCTCGATCATTATATACTCTATATATCCTCATTTGGGTCATAAAAAGCGCGTTATCTAACACATTCCGATTCGTTGTTTATTTTTATTCTAGAAAATCGCACCCACCTCGTAAGGAAGTTCGACGTACTCCACTCTAAACTTAGGTATGATGGCATAGCGATATTCGCCCTCAGTTACCATAGTCGGTACTTTCCGGATCGTGTTTCCGTTTACGTGGAAATCGCGCGGTTCTGTCAGGCTAGATTCGAATGGCAATTTCCAACTGCCCTTGAAGTAAATCGCGTTGACGAGTAGTAGTTCGGTATCTTCGCCGATGGAGTCTGTGTCGAACGAAATAACATAAAGTCATACGATCGAAACGCGCCTGGTGAGAAGATTATTAGGCAGGCACAAATATGATGGCGACGAGTATGATATTTTAATCGAAATCGAAGGATCCATACCGAATTGAGCAAAAAAAAAGATTCTTCAAACATTGACTAAAGCATAATTTTATCAGAGCTGAAAAAGATTTGAAATAAACGAAATGGTATTAGTTAAATTAAAAATCTCGAGTTGAAAAAGGTTCTTTCCACATGTACAAAAACCGAAGTTTTTCCGTATTACTGAACGAATTATTTTTGTTCATTATTTTTGTATAAAAAGATCGGAGTCATGAACGCGAGATCGTGATGGAATTTTCATTTTGATGTTCTCCATAAAAAACAAAAAGAATTATGTAAAAGCGGTAGAAGATTTGATTTACTAGGATCGATGATTTCCTTGATGCGTTGGTTCGTATTGTTCGCACACCACTCGTTGATGGTCCTGCTTGCATCTTCGGAATTAGCGAAGTCGACTTCCTGGGCTTGCGCCTTAAAGATCGTTCGAGTGGCACGAATAAACAATTCGTTCGGTTCGCTATCTTTGTTGTAAAATATCGTGTTTGCCGCGTGAAGTTCATAGCCTTGCTGTAAAAACCGCGATGAAACGTTGTCAACATTATTCGATCTCTCTCCGTTGGTTTCCCAGTGATTATAATGGCTCCAATTGGACTTACGTTCGGACGGCTTACGATGGCGTTTATTTCTCGTCCGGTTTGGCGGTCGTCAATCGGAAGTGCAAGACCACGGCGCATTTGATACCTGGTTTGCCCTTCCGAGCCGAGAGATGCCATTGTCAGAACCATCGAAGCGCTCAACGGCGAGTAAATGAGATTGCCCGGTTGAGCTTCATGGATGATCTTTGAACCGTAAGAGCGTGAAATTTTATCTTTTCTTATTTATGAGGAGAAGATAATGTTGGAGGAGATTGAAGCGAAGTTTAATTACCTGGAAAGACTTTGGGCCGAATAATTGGAGGCTCTCTGAAAAGTTGCTAGCATAGACGCCGAGTTGCGAGACGTCGGCTGCTGCAAGCTCGAAGCTTGCTACGTGCCACGCAACGACACCAAGTAATACAACTGCCAAGACAAGACAAAGTATATCATGTCAAGAATAACTCTATAGTAAACCGAATTGCTACATAAGGTAATTTTCCAGGTCCAGATGAGGTTGATTTTCCAGAATAAGAACTTTTATCATGAATTATGTAGTATCGAGGTTTCTTATTAGTTTTACCGTTTCTGACGCTTTTTCTCGAAGAAACTATGCTATTTTTTGTCTTTCAGTTGAATAATAAAATGGGAAAAACGACGAAAACGGATCAGAAAATATTTTTTAACAATATTTTGTATTTATTTTGTATTTTATGGTTTGTAACATGCATACACTTGTGCGTGTGTTTGTAATTGCGCGTGTGTAATGACCCTACAAAATTGAAACTTGAAATTGAAACAAAATTAAAAAATTCAAGGTTTCGATCACTGTTCAAATTTTGCCCGCGCGGAAGATCCTCTAATTTCGTTGTTATCAAGATCAAGATTAACAACGTTTTAGGACTTCTACAAAAATAGCGATGATCACTCCAGCTTCCGCAAGTTTTGAATCGATCTCGATATAAATAATTATATTTACAGAAGTGATATTCACTGAAGCGCTATTGGATTAATCCCAAATAAAGTACTACTCGTGTTTTGCACGATTGCGAACACTACAGGATTTTGTAATACTGCGATGAATCAGCTTTCACTTACCTGTACGCATCCTGATTCCGGTCGCAAACAATAGACCTATCTCACCGTCGTAGCACCAAAAAAACCAAAATTCCGTAGAGGCAACGCCGGATAAAGAACTTCGACTCCTATTAAGTTTATAGCAATCGAAGCGACGTTTTTATAGTTTCTTCAACAATCGAGGAGGTGTAATCAGGGATGGATGGAACGGAAGTACAGCAGGAAAGGGGGCCGGGTTTTCGAGGAAGCTATAAGTTTTCAGCGGTTTACTAATGACTTCGTTATCACCAGTCTTTAAATATAAAATAACCGTGTGTCTAAAATGGGCCTCACGATCATTTGCGTCCCTGAGGAACAAATTAACCGTGTCACCTTTGTTCCGTGTCAAAAAGTCACTTAGCGAGGAGGCCTCTGGGTCGGGGGCCATTACATATCTTAGATACAGTAAACATAATGAAAAAACAAAACCTTATGGAGAGATCAATGACGGAAACGTTTTTAATGAATTATTTTCAAGGCACGAAAAAAGAACAACACTTGTCCTACTTCCACTATACTTTTCAAAAGAAAACTACGGCTTTTGACCGACAATTATCGTCGTAGCAAGCATAAGATGTGAGGTTCTAAATACTCTTATTTTCTCTAAATATGGCAAACGACGCCGGGAGATAGGCAACCCGGCGTGCGCGACTGTCTCACCTATTGCTACTCAACAGGCGCTCTGATAAGGTTTCACCCTACCAGATCATGAATGCATCGAGGGGTCAACTAACTCCGAGTGCACGATAATCCCACCGGCTGACACTCAACAGGTGCCGCAAATAATACAATTTCAGGCTGCAATATGGCAAAGACGAAACAAGTACATGGAACCAGTTGAGTACAATCTGGTCACTTCGTGAGGGGATCTTTGTCCTCCTGCGTTTCATCCACCTAATTATTTTTTTTCCCCATTCCGATCGTTTCATTTGATTCGAAAAAAATACAGTTATCTTCTAAAAGCTTCAACGGACGTAAAATAATTTTTCCGAGAAAAAATCACCGATAGCTCGCAAGTAAAAAAAATAGGGCTAAAAAAATTCGCAAAAATGTCTTCAAAGCTCAGCTGAATTACACCGGCCTGCCCTCTCAAGGTCATTCTACGTCCTGTCACACTCATACAACGACGCGGCTCTTACGGGCGATCATGAACGCGAAATTTCTCGCGCCAAATCAAAGAGATAACACGACGCAATATACAGCAATGGCTTCCTCCCCCCAACCATCTCGATCCACGCGTCAAACAATCCCACGGCTCCGGAAAAAACATTATGGACGCTACAACGGTTTTTCGCACAGTTTGAACCATCGAATCGCAGTAACAGACATTCTTGTCACGATGTAGAAAATAAAGGAGATCACAGTGGCCAGTTCAATGTTCGGGATCGGTCGATACGATGGTCCATTTGTCGAAGAGCTTCAATCCTCCGTTGCAAGAGGTTATATCCTAACCTCAAAATAATCATTGTCTTTACGAATATTATTACAATTATTTGGCCGCAGTAGCGAATTGACATTGTGGGAAAAATGTCAGACATCGAATCGTGTCGCGATCGTCAAGAGAACGAGCTGGAAGTGTTGAAGGTGGATGAGAAAAGATTTTTAAAAAATTTTTTTTTTTAATTATTGAATGATTGTTTCGGAGACTGATTTTTTTTTTGATATAGGCGATATTTGGAGATGAACTGAAGGATTTGAGAAAAAATAAGCAGAAGAAAAAAGGACAGCCTCTGGATATCGTGATTACTTTGACGCCGCAACAAGGAATGTCCGGCCCGGCTGAGGTTTACGCACAGATTGATTTTCACATTATGTGCCCTCAAAAGTATCCAGAGGAGTGAGTTTATCAGAAATCATAGAACATTGCTGTCACGGCACCTGAAAAAAAATAAAGAAAAATAAAAAATTTAAATACAATGAGAAATAATAATAGAGAAAAATTTGAAAAAAAAATACCCTGCACATTGCTTCTATATTATTATGCATCAAATTTGTACAAAGATTTCTCTATTGGATAGTCTGTATAGCAACTTGTGTTGAATCAACAATCAGACATTTCTCAATAAAGTAAAAAATCCTCAACTTCGAGAAAAAAACTTAATAAATCTCAATCGAAAAGAATAATTTTTTCATGAACAATTCGCCGAATCTGTTTTTTCTATTAATAATGAAAAAAATAGAGAAATTATTCCACACTAAGGTTTTACGATTATTAATCAACGACTTTACATATACGCAGAGTTCCTACCATTAGATTTCAAAACAGTAGAGGATTGTCAAATGAACAAATAGCGGTGCTGCTGACGGAAATAGAACGCTTGGCTGATCAACTGAAAGGCGAAGTAATGATATTCGAACTGGCTCAACACATACAAAAATTTTTACACCAGCACAATAAACCGGGTTTCAGTAGTTTTTATGAGGAAATGGTGACGAGACATCGCGAGCAATTGCAGTATGAAATGGAAAAGAAGCAACTCATTGAAGACAAGGAAAGACAGGTGCGATGCAACTTTTCATCAACATTGCGATTTTGCTTCTCCAAAACAATATGAGAAAATGAATAATTCATCAGCGATCCTTGCAACGCAGTGGCTTTCCATTAATCTTAAGTACGCTTATTGCAATTTATTATCCTGTCGGAGAGAGATCGGTTTTCACTCCAATGCTCAAAAATTAAGAAATAATAAATTTTGGCTTTAAGAAGATATTTTATTAAGAGACCTATTTAACTGTAAGAGCTCTGAAAAAACTAAAAAAAAAATTCTTGTAGACTCTTTTTTTATAAATAAAATTCATAATTTCCTGAATTCATAAATTTTTTTTTTTTAATTCAATTTCGAGGCAAAAAAAACGTCCGGCTCAGGTACTTTAACAAGAAACACCTAGACGTCACGAATTTCATTCCTACGAATTTCACACTACAACAGCCCTTCAACCCTTCCCCATCTCACTACCAAAAAATATCACAGCCGTCACACCGTTTCGATTCCACCCATTAAGTTTTCAAAAAACGATTGTAAGAAAACCATCCCACCAAAGTGGTTAAAAAAATTACAGACCATGTTTCAAACATTCTAGATGATGTACAAAAAGTTTATTAAAAAAAAATAAAATAGCAACATTTTTAAAAAAATTCCTAAAGACACGAAACCAGAATCAAAAACTGACGATCGTTGCTACATCGACGTCAAAATTCTTCCCAGTGCGACGCCGAAGTTTCCAACCGTTTATAAACCTCTAAAAGAGATTAATTTATGTCTCAGGTACTTCAAGATGAAATACAGAAACGTCAGGAAGCTCTGAAAGCCGAATTGCGTGATCGTCGTGAGATGGCTCGCATGATGGAATCTCGAACGTTTTCGCAATCAATACCGTCGTCACCCCACGAACGTGTAAGAACTTATTCTCGACGACGTTGCATCAGCACGTCCGGAAGTTCCGGAAGCTCGGTAAGTTCTCTGTGCGAACACAGCGGAACCAAACTTCTGCATTTCGACAACAGCCGGGGTGAGAGACAAGTTCATCGAGGCAAATGTTTGGGTCACAGCCCGAAAGGTTCGATAGTTTACGCCGGTGTCGATATGACGACCGGTGAACTTTTGGCCGTGACCGAATGGCGCTTAAAATGCACCACCGACGTTGATAATCTCGATGGCGAAGCCACCGAATTGCAACACACCATGAAACAAATCGGCAGCATCGAACAGGAACTCAATTGTATTCACAAACTTCATCATCCGAATCTCGTTCGTTATCTCAACATGAAGTATCTTCAACACAAAGACAGTATTGTCATTTACGTGCTTCAAGAATTTGTCGTAAGTGAAATTTTTTTTTTTTTTGGTTCGTGTAATTTTTAAGGTATTTTTTTTTAAATTTAATTTTAGTTTATTTTTGTAATTTTTTTATATTTAAGTTATATATTTATTTATTTTTTTGTAAATGTTACGAAAACTTGTTGGTACGATATTTGTAAATGATCGAAGAATTTTATGTCGTAAAGAATTAGAATTTTTATAAATTCCATTGGAATCCCAAACGTGCAAGAACAAATATTTTTAAATATCCATTTTAACTTTCAGGTAGGCACGACTTGCACATTTTTTTTGTCGGAAAATATACCGGTAGCCGTGGATATGCTCAGGCATTTGGCATCCGCGGTTCTCTCGGCCTTGCGTTATCTTCACGATAACAACATCGTGCACAGAGATTTGCGCGACACCAGTATACACATCGATCGCACGGGAATCGTCAAAGTTTCCGATTACGCCCTGGACAAACGATTGTCGGACATATATCGGTCGAGCTGTTTGGCCAAAGCTGAACACGATTTTCCGACAATTCAAGGAAGAGGTGGCAAAAAAGCTGATATTTACAGATTCGGTATTTTGCTAATTTCTCTGTTCAAAGGTGCTATTGTATCTGAAACCGATACAGACTGGGATATAAATATGCAGGTACGTCGAACTATTGGTTGTCGTTTTATTAATTAAAATATAAGTTATAACAATTGTTTATACACAGGTCTTTCGAATAATAATAACAATAATAATAAATTATGAATACTATTAATTTATTATTAATAATAATAATTTTATTATTATTATTATTATTATTATTATTATTATTATTATTATTATTATTTTTATTATTATTATTATTATTATTATTATTATTATTATTATTATTATTATTATTATTATTATTATTATTATTATTATTATTATTATTATTATTATTATTATTATTATTATTATTATTATTATTATTATTATTATTATTATTACTTAAAAGATCTGTACCTTTATTGAGAATTGTTATAACTTATATTATAATAACAATGATAATAATGATAAATTATTATTATTATTAATTTATTGATTAATAGTTATATTTATTAATATTATCAAAATAATGATAATAATAATAATAATAAATTACTATTATTATTATTATTTGAAAGATAATAATGATAATAATAATAATATTAATCGTATTAATTTATTATTATTATTATTATTATTATTATTATTATTATTATTATTATTATTATTATTATTATTATAAAAACATAAAAGTAAAAAATAATATAATAAATATTTGGAAATTACATATATATTGGTTCTAGATTATGGGAAGTGTAGAGTCTGAAACTATCATTTCTAAATCAGTTTCTTATAATTTCTGAATTTTCTATTACTATTATTATTATTATTATTATTATTATTATTATTATTATTATATAACCATTCCTATGATCGACATTCATGAATTCATTTTTTTCATTCATAAATGTCCAATTGCAGTCCGACTTGAAAGACTTCGTGGAAAAATGTCTGAACAACAACGAGCGCGCTCGGTGGTCGGCGGAACAGTTGCAACAGCATCCGTTCATCCGCGCGCCGTTGGAACGCGGACTGTCGCCTCCGCGGGACGAGCGTAACCAGGAACAGGACAGTTTCAAACCCGAAGAACCCGATTCCGACATACAATTTCACTTGCCGGCCCTCGGCGGCCAATCGCGAATTCAAAACGAATTCGAAATTCTCAAATGGCTCGGCAAAGGCGCTTTCGGCGATGTCTTCAAAGTCCGTAACAAATTGGACGGCGGTGTTTACGCGATAAAACGGATCGAATTGAATCCGAAAAATCGTCAATTGAATCGTAAAATAACGCGTGAAGTTAAACTGCTTTCCAGATTGAATCACGAGAACGTTGTGCGTTATTACAATTCTTGGATCGAAAGCGCGATGTTGGACGATCCCGCGAGACACAGTAATTTCACACCAGCGGCAACGCCTTCCCTCATGACGGACCCCTACGATCAAGTCGATGTAAATACCCAAAATGACAAATTTTACACGCAAAATTCATTATAATTTTTTTTTCCAAAAAATTAAAATAAAACGAAACGAATGAAAAAAAAATATTTTAACAAAAATTATCGCGTTATAATTGAGCTCGGCGCGAGCAGCTTCATCGAATCGAGTCAACTTTCAGCGATTGGAATCGGAAGATGTAGAGAGACTGGCACCGCCGTTGCACGACGTCGAGTGGAACGTCTCGTACGAGTCTCGGGCAAGCGCCGTTCCATCAGCCGACAGCGAGGAGGAGGATAGCTCCAGCGGTTCCGACAGTGACGAAGAATGGGCTTTCCTGTAAGTTTTTTTTATTTTATCTTTATTTTTTATAATTTATAATTTGTTTTGATAAATTTATTTTATTTTTGAACTCGCCCGGACGTCTTGGACACTTGCGAACAATTGATCAGCGACAATTCGTCTATAAAGTGTAATTTTTATTGATAAGAGCAAGGCCGCGCATTGAAATACGCTGAAACGACATTTATTTGTCTTTGTTTTATTTTTTTTTTCGTTCGACTGAGAAAGGTTTATAAAAAAATGATAAAAAATTTCGGCTTGCATTGATAAACATTTTATTGAAAGTTTGAATTAAAAAATGCTACCATCTATTGAAATTCGTTAATAAAATTCCAGTCGAAGTAAACAGAAACATAATAATAGTCAATGCCCCTTTTTATGATCAATATAATTGATTACAATCTAATAAAATTCCTTATTTACATAAAAAAAAACGTCACAATATATTCTTCACTTGTTACAAATGGGTTGCGGTGATCTTTGTTCATCTCGTAGAAAAGAAAATGACATGATAAGTTCCAGAATGCGAACGAGAATCGATTCCTCGGACAGCGTGGAATTCGAGAAAGACGGCGAGTCGAGGACGTCGGATTCGGGTCAACAATCGCGAAATTCCGTCGAAATGAAGAATTCGGAAAAAGACGACGGTCCGACGGCCAATAAAATACAATTCATGTACATTCAGATGGAATTTTGCGAAAAAAGCACGCTTAGAACGGCGATTGACAATGGATTGTTCGAGGACGATGAGCGCTTATGGCGATTGTTTCGTGAAATGGTTGAGGGAATCGCTCACATACATCAACAGGGAATGATTCATCGTGATCTCAAACCCGTTAACATTTTTCTCGACAGCAATGATCACGTGAAGATCGGAGATTTCGGCCTTGCGACGACGAATATATTGTCACTGGCTCATCCGGTCGACATTGAGAAGGAAATGCAATTGAATGACAAAGGTACGAATTTATCGACGTCTTGGTCAAGTTTTATTATTATATTTTTTCGATATATATATTGATTTTTATTTTTCATATTCCAAAAATGAGAATATTTATTATTATTATTATTATTATTATTATTATTATTATTATTATTATTATTATTATTATTATTATTATTATTATTATTATTATTATTATTATTATTATTATTATCATTATTATTATTATTATTATCATTATTATCATTATTATTATTATTATTATTATTATTATTATTATTATTATTATTATTATTATTATTATTATTATTATTATTATTATTATTATTATTATTATTATTATTATCATTATTATTATTATTATTATTATTATTATTATTATTATTATTATTATTATTATATTTTATTCCGATATATATATAATATTATGTACTGACAATATAATATTATTATTATATCTTTTCATATATTTATTTAAATTTTTTATATTAAAAAAATGCCAATATTGATTATCATCATTGTTATACAATTATTTTGAGAATGAATTATCAAGACTGCATTGATAATACTTGCAGGAACGAGCTTCGACATGGAAGACGTGGGTTCGTTGACCGGACAAGTCGGTACCGCTCTTTACGTAGCTCCCGAGCTCAGCAACAAAGCTGCGAAAGCTATTTACAATCAGAAAGTCGATATTTACAGTCTCGGTATCATACTCTTTGAGATGTGTTACAAACCCCTCACAACGGGTATGGAAAGGGTTAAAGTTCTGTTGAATTTGAGGTCGAAGGAAATTGTTCTTCCACCGGACATGACCGAAGGCGAGATGCACAGACAAGTTCATCTTCTGAGGTAAAATCCATTCTTTTATCATTATTTTTTTTCTACGACGGTATCAACTTCTGACCACAATTTTCTCTTATTCAGGTTATTTCTCCAATTATGTCTTACGTATTTATTTATTTATTGACTCACTTATTTATCTATTTATTCATTTATTTCTCACATTTTTCTCTTATTTGGGTTATTTCCCAAATCATTTTGTACTCAATTATTCATTTATTTATTCATTTACTCACTTATTTGTCTATGTATTTATTTCTTTATTCCAAATTTCGAACAGATGGTTGCTGAATCACGATCCGAGCCAACGTCCGACGTCCCAGGAATTATTGGCTTCGGAATATTTGCCACCGTTGCAATTGGAAGAAGCCGAGCTTCAAGAAATGGTCCGACATACACTGACGAACAGTCAGAGCAAAGCTTACAAATATCTCGTGGCTTGTTGCTTCGGTCAACAATTCACAGCGGCCGAGAACATAACTTACGACATGAATTTGCAATCCCGCGGGATAACGAATTTTTTGTCGGTCAAGAATCAATTTATTCAAGAAAACGTGAGAGCCAAAGTCGTGGAAGCGTTTCGTCATCACGGTGGCGTTAATTTGGCAACGCCTTTGCTGATGCCAAAATCCGGCGAACTTTACAATTTAACCGATTCTTGCGTCAAATTGATGACACGTACGGGCAGTATAGTTTCGATACCGCACGATCTTCGCGCGCCTTTCGCGCGTTACGCAGTGTGCAACAATATCACGAATCTTCGGAGATACGCCATCGAACGCGTTTACAGGGAAAAAAAGGTAAAAGGGGGGAAAACGCGGGATTGAGACATTATAAGCTGGTTCAGCGGTTCGTTATTGGTGGAGTTTGTGGTCCAGGACGATATTTTTATGAGGTAGTTTGTTGGTCAATTTTTGTTTGTTTAAAAAGAAAACTTTTTGTGGACGACGAACAAAAAAAAAATTGATTGAGAAATGTTGAGAATCTAAGTTTTTATTGAATTCTCAATCTATCAGTTTTTATGGAATCAAATATTTTTTTTAATCGATTTGTATAGATTTTTAGGGAATTATATATTTTCTTTATCGATTTGTACTCATTTTTACGAGATGAAATATTTTTTTATCGATTTTTACTCATTTTTGCGAGATGAAATATTTTTTTTATCGATTCGTATGAAGTTACTATGAAATACTGGAACCTATCGGTTTTCATCAAATTCGATATCTTATCAATTTGTACCAAGTAGATAATCAGTCGATTTATTCTTTCATTTGTATATTAATTTTTTATTTATTTTGAGACCGAATTTTTACCTTTTTTTATTGATAATCCATATTAGTAATAACTTTGGCGTCCTATAGATATAAAATTGTGAAACAAATACTTCACTCTCTTCCTGTATAACCCATAAAAGCCAAGAAAAAAAAATCCGAGTCCTGGAGAAAATGACAAAGAGCCGCAAAAAACTATTTTAATCTTCAAAACTTACCACAACTCTTTAAAAAAAAAATTATCAATATTCCTTTTACAATTTTCAACGTCTGAGTAACATTTCTCCAAACCCGGCGATATATTCACAACTCTCAGCAACGACGCTTCCTCCGCGTAATCAAAATACAAGAATAAAAATTAAAAAACCAAATCTCACTATATCAAAAACAATTTCAGGTTCACGGTTTTCATCCTCGGGAATTGTACGAATGCGCATTCGACATAATAAGCCCAACGGCGAACAATCTGATGATGGAAGCCGAGTTAATCTTCATAGCCTGGGAAATATTCAGCGAAATTCCGGAATTGCGCGACAGAAATTTTACCGTTCGTTTGAATCACACGTCTTTGCTTCAAGCCGTTCTAATGTATTGCGGCATCGAGTGCGAGAAGTATCAGGACATATATTCGATTCTTTGCGACGCTCGGGATGGAAAATTTTCAAAATTTCAAGTTCAAACGCACCTGATAAGTCTTTGTCTGACGGATCAGGCGATGGAAACGCTTTTCAATCTTTTCGAAACCGAGAGCTCGGTGGCTAAAATCGCGAGTGTTCTGCGGACGATAACCCGACGGAAAGGAGATGCAGCGGCTTTGGCGAAGGAAGGCCTGCGAGAAATGGAAATCGTCATAACGAATACGGAAGCTTTGGGCGTAAAAGTAAGCGTTTCAATACCGAATTCGGAGGTTCCTTCAAATTTTTTGGGTTTCGGATTTTACGAGAAATTTACCGAAACTGTAACTAATGATTAATAATTATGATAACATTTATTATTATAATACATGATTTTTTTATTTTACAACTATAGAAATTATTAGGATAGAAAAATAAACATATGTATATTCGTATCGGTCTATTATAGATATGGTAGGAGATTATAGTAATCGTCGATATTAGTTGCTGAAAATGTTTACAGAGTTTTATTAGTAGAATGATACGAATATATATATATTTTATATTATAATATATTGTTATATCAATATACTACTGTACTACTTATACTATTATAGAACTCTGTTATATTAATATAACAATATAATATAATACAAAATATATATAAATATTCTATTAGCAGAATGATACAAATATATATATATATATTTTATATTATATTATATTGTTATATTAATTTACTACGTATATTACTATTAATGAAAAGTAGTACTACTTCTACTACTATAGAATTCTGTTATATGAATATAACAATATAATATAATATAAAATCTATATATATTTGTACCATTTTACAAATAGAATATTTATATACATTAGAGAGTTAGTATAATATAATTATACCAACAATATAAAATAACTATATATATATAAATACCAACTCCCTTTCTCTCTACTAATATAAGCCAGAAAAAATGATTAGAAAGTAATTGTAATGATTTCTATAATTTTTTCTCGCAAAATCTGCAACCCAGAAGATTCATTATCACTCATTACCTCTCAGCATACCTCTCAGAACAATTCTCCGTAGTCTCAACTTTCGATTCACGTTCACGACTCGAACCAACCGCCCCAAAATTTCATAATCATCCAAAAACTCCCAATTCATCAACCACCATCAACGAATAATCATTAAAAATCCAAATTCGTCAACAGCTCGATCAATAACCAACGTAATTATCGTCTCTCCCCCCGGTTTTCAGTGGCCCATCACAGTCGTCCCGCTCCTGGTCCACAATTCGCAACAACACAGCGGAGTGACATACCAAATAACTTGCGAATCCAAACGTCGACGACGAAGAGCCGGCCAAGAAGTCATTGCAGCCGGTGGACGTTACGACAACATGTTAACGTCTTTGCGACGTGATCTCGGTCGTACGTGCTCGGAAAACAAAGAAACCAAGCAATACGGCGCGGGAATAAGCATTTCTCTGGACAAACTCGTTGCCGCCGTTACCGAAGTCTCACACGACAATTTGGAAAACAAAATAGGCGTCGACGTGGCTGTTTGTTGCGTCGATGGTTTGCCAAAACGCGAGAAAGAAATGGCCGACGTTCTACGCGAATTGTGGACTCTAGGATTGAGAATAACTTCTTTAGATCTTACGACCACCGAAGAAGTTGCGGAATATTGTCGAGAAAATTCCGTGACTCACGTGATAATGTTGAAATGCGGGGAAAAAGGAAGTCTTCGGGTACAATCTTGGGAACGCGATAGATTCAACGAACGTAAAATAAACGTAAACGAAATTTTGGAATATCTTTTGAGACAAATGGAAAATCCATTGCCAATTTTGAACAGATCCGAGAGCAAAGTTATGACGAACAACGACGTACCCGTAATTCCGAACAATCCTGTTAACGTTAATATAAATTTTGTTCTATCGGAGAGAGACAAAATTTCCGGAAGTGGAAGACGAAGCTTCAAAAATACTATGCTCGCACAAATGACGTCTTGTTTGCAACGAATTTCTTACAAAGTTCCTATCGAAGTTTTCGCGGTTTTTTTGGATATGACCGTCATCAGAACGATGGTCAGTTTTTTGGAGATCGACGAGAAGGAACAGGATTTTAGGAAGAGCATTCAAGTGGTTATAGACAAGTGAGTATATAGAAAAAATTTTCTGGGAGATTGGAATGAAAGAAAAGCTTATTCGTTATTATTTATATATGTATTATATTTTTTTTTTTTTTCGAAGACATCTACGACACAAGAAATACATTCAACAGATCTGCGAGGAAATGAGCGAGGTTCGAAACGAGAAACAACGACCGGTCCTGGTTCTTTACAGCCTCGTCGACAGTCGATTTTTGATGATTATGTAGAAGATTTATACCGAATGTACAAAATGAAACCACTACAAAGAAACATTATATACATATATATTTTCACGTAAAAGGAGGAAATAACGCATTTATTCACATCCCCATCGAATTATTAATACGAAATTAATTTCATAAATAAAATTAAAAAAATAAAAATCAACATGAATCAATTGTAATACATAGAAAATTAGTCAAAGGATCGATATTTAAAAAAATCATGTCAATTGCGTCGAATATTCATCCGTTCGCTTTAATTACACCTGAACAGAATATTTATATTGAAATCAAACGAATTTTCCGCACTCGAGCCTTGAAAGACCTTGAGATTAAATTGAACTTAAATTCGGCTAGGTGGCAAGTTCGCCGCAACGAAATCATGCTAATAATTTTCTTCGTTTAATATTCATTCGATATATAATAGTTCAACAGCCGAATTTCGAATTAACTCAAAATAACGTCCCGCCATTTTTTCCCTCGATGTAAAGACGCCGCTTCAACTCGCGATAATAACTTTGGTTGTTCATAAACCAACCTAACTCGAGAGTCAACTTTACCCGCGCAAAATATTTCAAACCCAGCTTTGTACAGGACTTATCGTAGCCGAACCTCTCTTATGTGAAATCCAACCCCACTCAGCGCCACATAATTGACTGTCTCAACCAAGACTTCAGGGCCGTATCTATCAGTCGCAAGGGCCCTTAATCTGTACTATGTCCTAAATATAATCAACATAACCTAAAAATCTTGAAACCATAATTCCAACAGCAATTTAATTTACGCTCATGACTTCAAACATTTTATCCATCTGTGAGGTTCAAACATATTCTCTAAATTTCTCATTCATTTTCCCTCTCAGAGAAAACATCACAAAAACACTTTAAATGAGTAATATGTGACGTCAAGACTCGTAATTTGTTCCCTATCGTAGGCTCAATTGTCTTTCATGCAGTTACGGTTACGACACGTCCTACTGTATCCATTTCATACGGTCAGCCCCCTCCCTCTCGCCCCTCTGATGTTCGACGAACATCCAATCGTCAGACTCAACCGTAATTAGTACACTTTCACATCTTTGTTCGGATCCAATGAATTTACGATGCCACAGTGGGAGGTGACTTTTGTTATGAGATCCCTAACTGGGATGTTTCATCTTTTTTATTATTATTATTTATTTCAATTTTTTTTTTACTCCAGGTGACCCAGTATTTTGCGTATTCAACACGTGAATGTGTCATCGGGGTTTCGAAACGCTTCGGAACGTTAATCCTCGAACGTTGTCAATAACATCGTCACGTCTCACAAAAGTGCATGATTTGAAGAGAAAATCAATGTAATATGAGTGAAATGTATTGAGTGACGAATGACGGATAAACGTTTTGACTATTGTAATAGTATTTTACAACCTGACGGAACCGGCAGAGAGTGCCAATTTCGGGGGGAGGGCTATGCGTCGAACAGGAATTGTTCGGTGCGAAAATGTCAAAACAAACGGATTTGCTGGAGCTCGAAAAGTGCATTGTTTCGCGATTGTGGTACACCGCTGTCACGATTGTTCGGCATCAGACAAAGACGACGAATTTAAAGAACTTGACGGATTTGATTGGATCTTGGTACGTCCAGGAGGTCATCAAATAATAACTCGAACAATTATTTAAAAATTTTTTAACAATTCATTATTTTATTATTATTCATCAATTTATTTATCAACTTAATCATGAAAAAAAATCAATGAAGCATAATTCATAATGTACTAAATGATATTATTATTGTTATTATTAATATATTATTATTATTCTTTGTTGAATTGATTATTCAAATTTAAAAAAAAATTATTCATCATTTGATTCATTCATCCATTTTTATTTATTAATTTATTTGCACTGATTATCGTATAAAATATTATTTAGAATTTTTCTAGATATGGTTGAAGTAATGATTTTTTTTTTTAAGGAATCCGGAAAAAGAAAATGTGAATATTTTTTTGTAATTATAACAAAATAAAATAAATGTATCTTACATTTTTGGGATGCAGCACATGTTCAAATATTTTCTTTGAACCACCTTTTTCTCAACTCTCCGTTCCAGAATCTTAAGATTTCTGAAATTATAATCTTGGCATTTAACAGTTATGGAATTAAAGCTTCTCTATGAAGAACTTCAACGTAATATCAAAGAACTCTATCCGAATCAATGACAAAATGAGGAATACACTTTTTTTCCAGTGCCGACCAAGGCATTGACGAGCAGAGGTGGATTGCATACAATTTACTTTTTCAACTCGATAACAATGAAGAAGCAAAAAAAATCCTTGCGCAAGAAGAATTCGGCACTACTCTAAGATTACTGGACATTCAAATACCTCACCACACAAAAGAGGTACAAATTTCTCACTTTCTAAATGATTCTACGCCTTTTTTTATTTATTGTTGATTTTTCTATATTTTTGCTATTCGATCATTCTACGATTATTCCACATCTCGATCGGTTCGTTGCAGGAATTATTGAAATTGTTCGCCTCCGTTAGAGCGGCTGAGGAAGGAAACGATGTTTCCCCTTCAAAATTGTCTCGAGAAAGCTTGGAATGTCTGGAAACGAATCTCCTGGAAAGTCCTGTGATCGTTCATTGGATAATCGACGGATTGCTCTGTCTTCGGCTGCCAACTCGCTCCGCTCAATCCGATTCGGCTTTGCAGGACGTTTATTTCCACAGTATTCGAAAATTGTTCCGATTCGATACCGAAACAGCGGAAAATGAGGAGACGATATCCGTCTGTTTGCCAAATAATTGTCAAAAGCTCGAGAACAAACGTTTGGGCGTATTGTTGTCAATTTTGTCAAAAATCAATCTCACGGAATCCAAAGAGGACGAACTCACGACTTGGCTCTATCCCGTTTTGCACGATCGCTGCAATTCCGATGATATCGAACTTGCTCTCTATTCGCGAAAAAATTCAAAACTTTTCAAAACTTGGCACGAATTCGTGGACGATAAATACGCGAGATGCCATGCTGCCGATAATTTGGAAAATTCATTGAAAATAAGTAAAATTTTGTTCGATTCGAACGACGATTCGAATACGAGTTTGAACGCTAATGAAATTTTCAAACGAACGTTGAGACGGCAGTCTCACTGGCTCATGGATATTTTTGTGAGTATGAGGAGTGATTTTTTATTGATATCTCAGCATTTTTTTATAATCAAGATTTTGTACATTAAAAATCGAGACTATATATTGCAATCGAATTTTTCTGTCCCAGAAATTTCGTTATCCTGATTTTTCTTCTTTGTAGAATTGAATTATTAGAGTGAATAATTAGTATCAGCCGGTAATATTGCGACGCCAAGATTAATTAATTAAAATATAATAACTATTATTATTATTATTATTATTATTATTATTATTATTATTATTATTATTATTATTATTATTATTATTATTATTATTATTATTTTTTTTTTATTATTATTATTATATAATTTATTGACATGGTTTGATACAGATTATTTAAAAATATGAATCACCCTTCATTCCGTACAATCTACTGCTAATTTCCCTCATTATCGTTCAACAAATTTTTTAAAATAAAAAATAAACAATGAAAATAATATTTTTCAGGACATCTGCTACGTCCTGCTAATCAACGAACACCACAAGGACGTCGAAAAAATTCTTAACAATCTTCTTCTCAAAGACTTATGGCTACTCTTGTTGTTCAAACTGCTCAACGATTGTTCAACCGAGCCTGGTTATTCTCCCGAAACGTGCGAAAGAAGCGCAGCTATCTTCACAGCTCTGCGATACGTTCTAAAAAAATCCGAAAAAAGCATCTCCGACGATCCAACCCTGATTCGCCTGAAAAACACGTTGAACAATCATTTGAACGTTTTGGATTGGATTCTCGAACGCAAAAAATCCTCGTCACTCGTCAACGATGAAAAATCCGTCGTAACTCATCAAAATTACAGCGTTGAACAAATTCTGCAATTTCTCTGCAATCACAGCATCCTTGCGGTTATCAAAATGACGACAAACATCCATGAGAATAATTACGACGATGTCGGTGCATTGCTCAAAGACGAAAAATATTCTCAAAGCACGTTTCAAGCCTATCACGCTATGTTGAGCGCGTTAAAAGCAATATTACTCTGCGAATCCTACAATTCAACGTATCAAGACGTTGCCGAACGTTTCGACGACATGGAAAAATCATTGGGCGGTCTTTTTCCTCTCGATCTTCGATTGGAAGTCATCGAAAACATTTTTTCCATGCTTTTTCTTCGCCACGAGGATTTCGTCGAGGCTGAAATCAATTCCGACGGTGGTGAAAAAAATTATAATCAATATAATAATACATTAAAATCCAAAGCCGGATTTTTGTGCAACAAATACGCAACGAGAGAAACTCTAAACCGGCTCAAACGCAGCGTTAAAGCGGTGGAATTCCAGCGGGAGGAGGAAAAAAAATTGTCAAACGCGAAGGACGGCCTCGAAACGAGAATTTTCACGATTTCGAAATCTCTCGCGGATGCTGCGTGGAGATTGGAATTATTGACGAGTTCGGATTTCATCGAAAAAATCGGTAATCCCGACGTGGAAAATCACGAAAATTCGGAGGACGATACGATAAGATCGTTCGCAAATAGGCTTAATTATTGCAATTCGAAGAACGAAAGAAATTTTTATAAACCCAACGAAAGCTCGTCGGACGAAAGTGCATTCGGGAAATCGGATTCGGACGGAAATTCGCAAGTTGGGTCGCAAAAAGATGCGACAAATATCAAAGAGAAACGTAGAAAAAAATTGCGAAAGAAATCGTCGGTTTTGGAAACGTCGACGATGCTGGAAAAATCGAAAAATAACGAAAGTACGTTGAATTATATGCTGGCGTCGAAAGAAAGTTTGGTACTGCAATGTTTGTGGAAAAGCGACTACGACAAAGCTTTGCAAGTGATTGAGGTAAGATAAGATGTCGAAAATTTTCTTTTTGAATGGTTTTTTTCTTTTCTTTTATTTTGTTGGGTTGGAATTGAAATGAATTTATAGATTTCTTATGGCGCTTTCGAAATCTTCGTAAGCGTCGAGCTCGAAAAGCGTTGGTTTGTAATTAATAGGGGATGAATCTTCGGTCGCGTTTTTTTTCGGCTGGTCCATCAAGACTCCGGGAGGATTGTGAGCGTAGTATTGTTTCGATTGGAGAATGACGTCGTGGGGGAAACACATGCTGCAACGAAAACAGCAGCAACACCAGCCTGCAATTGCAGAATCGAACAGAAAAAAATCAAACATTGAATCAGCATTTAAAGCTTTTTTAGTGGGATTTTTTTTTCTTTAATCAATTGACTCGTTGATGATTTGTAGCTTGATTTGTACGATCTTTGAGCCTCGCGTAACGAAAGTGGGAAGAATTTTCATAAGCGTTTCATTAGAAAAGAATTATAAAATTGAAAAAAAGCTTCACAGAATAAGTTATTTGTTTAAGGGGTTGTTTATTTTTCTTTATCCTGAAAAATCGGTACAAAAAGTGTGAAGGACTGCAAGAGAACTTTAGGGTTGATGGTTCTGAATTTTTTTTGTACTCGAAAAGGCAATTCTTGTAAGAAAAGGAAACTCGTTTTACGAAATAAAAAACCTTAATTAACATGGCAGCTACACGCAGTGAAAACATATTTTTTCGCACGGTGAGGATGATTTGAGTCGCGAGTTTGATCGGACACAAAAAAAAAATTAAATTTTCGATTACTTCGAAGGATCCCAATTATCGTGATCCGAAGAATTTTGGAGAATAAAAAATGGTCAGACTTTAAAAGAGTTGTTAAAATTCTTATCGAAAAAGTGATATATTTTTTTACGATTATTAAAGAAAGTTTGAAGCTTTTTTTAATCATAGAAGATTGAAAACAATCGACCCAATAATTTTCTTGCAATCCTTCGCACTTTTCACATCGATTTTGAGGACAAAAAACATTTTACGACCCCTTAATCATTGTAACCCATAATTTTCATAGTACGCAAAGGCTACTATGTAAACGTTAAAAAATTCAGTTTAACATTTTCCTCGTACCTTTGTGAAACCAACAGGGCACAGCTATGCAAACATAAATGCAAACCCAAACTCTGATAACGGTCCAAGTTCTCTGAAAAATTCTACGAACGTCCGTTTCGTTTCTCGAATGTTGATAATCAAAAGCCAGACATTCCAGAGCTTTCATACCAATTTGCGTCATTTCTTCCTTCGTGCAATTCTTCGGCATGTCAAACTCAATGATTTTCTTAATCGCATCTTTGGCTCCTTCTTCGGGTTCGTCTTTGTTCGTGTAATTGAACGTTAAATTGTTACTCTTGGCTTCCGTCAACTGTTGATCATATTCAGCACGAAAATTATCGTAGTCGTAAGCTTCGACCTCGATTTCGTTTAATTCCGTTTCCGTCGTTATTTCCGCGGATTCGAAATTTTTATCGTTCGATTTATCAATTTCTTCAGATTTATTCGGTTTTGAATTGACGACGATTACGGTCGTGTTTTCTTCCTCGTAATCTTCCGGATTTTGCGAATTCGATTCGATTTTCGAACTCTCGGGATTTTTCGCAGGATTCGAAGCTGCTGAATCGTTTTTTTGAGGCAGTCCATGATTTCGAGAACTCATTGATTCCAATAGATCGCTTTCGGGAGGTTTCGTGCCGAGAATATTATCTTCATCGTCTCTTCTCGATCGATCGGCCAAGGAAATTATTCTCGGAAATTCGGGATTATTTTTTATCGATCGTTTGATTATTTTGTAGGGCGTAACTCCGACGTGGATTTCCGTGCTTGCGTTTTTATCTTCTTTTATCGGGGAAGTGCTTGTGGTTTCGACGGATTCATCGAAATTGTACTGAAATGAATAACGAACAGGCGTGGTTATTAAATGCTAGTTAATCGGTGGGGTTTTGTTACAAGCGATGAAATCAGATTGATCAATAATTTCGGGTTTTATTGAATTCGAATTTTTATCCTTTAATTTTAGCCATGAGAATTTTTTTATTGCTATTTTTGGGTTTGGTTTCAAATGACTTGAAAAATGATAGATCAAACGGTTCGAAATTCACAAGGATTCGCATTTGCAATTAAAGTGTGAGTGCTGGTCGTATTTTCGCGCAAAGAACTCTGAGCAGATTCCTATTTTTATCAGTAAAAACATAATTTATTGATCTGTATCGAGAATGGCCTTAAAGCTACTCCCAGGAACAACTAATATTCCTCTAATGCTGTTGAGCCATCAATACGCAGTCAAAAACACAGCTGGCTGCTGTTATTAAAAAATAAACCACGATTCAATTCAATTTAATTCAATTAATTTAAACTAAATCCAGTCAGATCCCATCCAACCCAAAATTGAATTAAATTATTCGAGTACTTAAAATTTTCATTAATTCGTTTGAATTGGATTAAAAATCATAATCAGTTAATTACGAAGTAACAAAAATTCATTTTCGGATGAAATAATGATAAACCTCGTCAAGTTCATGTTTGAAACCGGCGATAAAAGGTTTTCCATCCTCAAAATTGTTGATTTCCTCAATACGAGTTTGCGAGTAAGGAATCAATTCGGCTAATTGACCGGCAGCTTCGGCAGCACGACGATTATAATGCTCGACGTGGGAGTGCAAAGGTTTGTATCTTTCCTCGTCGTTGACGAGCGGTTCCACGTCGACGAGATCTTCCGGTTGAATCATCTCGTTTTCGGTCTCGTCGTCGTCCTCGTCATCGACGTCTTCACCGGCTGATATAACGAATGTCCTTTCATCCCTTAAACCTACCTAATTGTCGATTTAAAAAATTCCGATCCAATAAAATTTCATTCAAGATTAGGCATTTAACGTCGATTTTTACCCTGTAAGAAGCTGGCCAGAAGGAATGACTAATTTTTGGGAATCCCAGTACTATGAAAATCATGCAATAGTGCATGCCAAACACTTCTGACTACGAGTTTTTGGTTTTGATTGATTGGTGGTTGATTAATTTTGGTTGATTAATTCTTTATAGTATAGAAATGTTGACATGCGTTTAATTTCTCTGACGATTTTCAGGTGTTTGGTTTGAAAAACAGCTGTTTGGAAAGTGAGATTCTGTTCTCGAGAGCTATGAAGGTGTTCAGAAAGAACTTGAGGATCCAACAGGTCGATACTGATCTTGTGGACTCGTCGAAAGTCGACTCGGGACAATCGGCTGTGGAAGTAGGTTTGCTGATTTTTTTTTCGTGAGATTTCATAGATAAAAGACGCATTCCGGCGTCAGAATTGGGCAAAGCGATGGAAATATAGATAAAAAAATTGAATAAAGAAACAAAGAATTAAATAAGAAATTTATATGAATATAAATTACATTAATTATTGATTCTATTGCTGTTATCCTTATTCTTATTCGTGTTATTATGATAATAATTATTGATTAGTTTCTGTCTATCTATTCGTTTGTTTTTTTTTTTATTTGAATAAATATAAATTATGTGAAGTACTTCGAGTATACGAGTTTGAATTCTTTTAATTGCTTTTAGTCTAAAAAATTCAAGAAACACAAGCAAGCAATTAAAAAAACGACCATAATATTTCTGTGTAACAAAATTGTAATCTGAGTGAAAGATTTATTAACAAACATATTGAATATTATCACTAACACAAAAAGTAAAAAAAATTGTCATTACGTTAATAAATATGACTCAATACCAGTCGATTCAAATTACAAAATTTTTATAGCACAAAATCCATTACATTAAAACAATAACAATTTTTCTTTTACAAATTCTAAGGACCTAGGAAGAGTGGTACAGAATTGTTCAGAAACGTCGCGTTCGAAGACTCTGATCGAAACATTTTTAGCAGCCCAAGAATCCTTCGTCCGTCGACTCAACTCGGACGCAACGACGTCAACAGAAATCCTGACGATGGCATCGTTAGATCTGGCCTTGACTACTCCCCAAACCCATCAAGATTCCCTAAATCTCACCAACGTTGCAATAAAATATCTGGAATCGTGCGAGAAACTCGCCAACTCTCGGTTCCACGATCTTTTCAAAAGCATCCATCGTTCTCTCAACGAAAACAATTCCAAACCGTCAATTCATCAACTTCTCTGCGACGCAAAAATTCCACTATCCGTCGAAAAAGCAAAACAAAATATCGATTACTGGTCTTGTCTCGAGGAAAAGCTTCGAATCTTCAGAAACACGGAAGATCCAAACGTTCTCGACAATTCGTCCCACGAAAATTCGACAAATACGCGAGAAAATAATTTCACGGATATAATAAAAATTTGTGACAACGGTGAGCTCTATCTGTCTCGATTGCACGCCCATTTGGAAATACTGCGTACGATAATTCCCGAAGAAGCTTCGGAAACTCGAGAATCAAATTTTTCTCCTCTAAAAATTTCTCTCGACAGTTACATAGGCGATCAAATATTCCGATTGAATTTGGATCTCGAAGCCGTCGAAACGATCGCCTCGCGATTGCGAATCAATCTTGTTCACAGTATTCTCGTCAATTGTTGTCCAAAATTGATTTTCCACGCGGAAAATCGCTGCCGAACGTTCGATAAATGGGGATCAACGGTTTTGAACGAAATAACCGAATCCACATCGAAATTCGACAATTACGAGCCTAATCGGTGCGTCGAAGACATATTGTCCGAACTTTTGAAGGCTCTGCGTGCCGCCAGCTTTCCCAACTCCTCTCTCACACCCCCAAAGCTCTTGGAATTATCGAAAAACGACGAAATACGAAAAATTTTGTCGAAAACTCGTAGACTCGCGAAAATTGATTTGAGCAATCTTTCGTGCGGAAATCAAACTTTATCCTTCTTCGTTAACATCTGGAATCTCATGTTCTTGCACGCAATGTTGGATATTTGGTCCTTGGATCCACCGATGAACGATTTAAGACACGAAATGTCTTTGACGACGATCGGCTACGAAATCGGTGATTTAGGAACGGTCAGTCTTCAAGCTTTGCGTTTCAAGCTTCTAGGACAATCTTTCTGGGCCAAAGAATTTTTTTCCAACACCGAAGAACTGAACGAACCCGCCTGGCAGGATCTCGACGTTCCTCAAGATCCCAGAGTCGTTTTCGCGGTAATAAACGAATTCAACGACAGCCCCGTCGTCAGAATTTACAATCAACGTACGCTCAACGAATATCTCAACAACGCCGTCGCCGATTATACGAATTATTACAACAAAAATAACGATCAGGACGACGTTCTTTGCTTGCCGGAATTAATAAAACGTTATCACGATTTAACATCCAAAAAATTATCAAATACAACCAACTTTATTGACGGAAATATCGCCAAAAGTGCGTCAAAAGTTGCTTACAAGACGCTAAATTACACGTACGACGTTAGATTCGATTACGCGAATGAAAAATCTCGAAACGTCGAAATTTTTACACCCACGGAAACGCCGGAATTTCCGTGGCAAAGCAGAATCGTCGAAACGAATTTGTTGCAATATCTCGAGGGTCATTGTTGGCTCTTGTCTTATCTCGTTCAAAGAATTCACGAAGAAAGCCCGACGATATCCGACAGCAGTTGCGAGAACATAAAACGAACGTCGGCACTGGAAAATCTCGTAAAATCTTCGTGGGCGAACGATTTGAAATCTCTTTACGAAGAAAATCCGACGGTCGCTGGTTTGCGAAAAATTACGTTGTCGAACGATTTGTGGAATTATTTTCAGAGTCTTTTGACCAGCGGGGAGATGATCAAGTGTTTGAACGTCATTGAGGCACTTCCGGATTGTTTGGTGACGTGCAATGCTGAGATTCAACGATTCAAAGACGTCGTATTGGCCAATCTTGCCACGAATTCGCAGAATCTGAGCATTGGCGAGATTCTTCGTTACGTTTATCAAATTCGCGACGTACAAATTCTCGTTAGGTTGATTCTGTCGAATTCCAACGATTTACCGGTCAAAGTTTGTCGAGAACTTTTGTCTCACGCTCTCACAAACTTTGACAGAGCAACATTGCCGCAACATTGCCGTGCAAGATTGAACGAAATATCGTGCAGAGTCGATGTTTTTCAAAAAATGTTGCCTTACTGCGTTAAACCGAAGAACGATGACGATTGTTGGCACGATTTGGTTAATCGGGCGGAAAAAACGAATCCCGTGAAAATCGTCGAGTCGTTGATCGATGCGAACCAGTTCGAACTTTGTTTGGAATGGTTGCAGTATCAAGCTGTTTCCTCGAAAATTCATTTGCTGATAAGCCAAGATCTTCTCGTGGGTTTGCTCAACAACGACGATCAGGATTTCAAACACTCGACGAAATTGTTGAGAGCTTTGCCGTTAAAAAAATCTTTGAATCTTTGCAACGGCGTGATGGGAAAACTCGAATCCATGGCACCAATGAGATTCGTCGTTGGATATTTGTTGGAAAATTCTGGAACCGTGGAAAATGAGAGACATCGCCGAGGAATCGTCGGAATTGATATTCTCGAACAATTGGACGTTAATGAGAGACGTTCTTACGTGCATTTGATCGAACAACCTTTGCTGATGTTGGAACAATTGCTCATGAATTGCAGATTGGAAATTTTGCAGAGAATTTTGGTTGGGATTAGAGATAAATTTGGGGAAGATGGTTATGGCGAGAAATTCGACGAGACTGTGAGATTTTACGCTACGAAGTCTTTGGATTTTAGGGTTGTTGTTCAGGGTGAGCTTGAGAGGATTAAAGACGCGCCGGGTTCGAACGTCAGAAGTCAGAATGGGGAGTTTGTTATGCCTGTGAAGATTCCGACCAAGGACGAGTGGGTGCCGAACGATAAGGTGCGTGGTAGAAGATTTTTTACATCGATAATTTCAGAATTTAATTAAGAGATTATTACTTAGAAATTATTATAAAATTAATCAGATTATTATCAATATTTAGATTTTATTAACGTATAATTATGAGCGATACATTATTAACAAATATGAATTATAATTATTAATAACTATAAATTAATATTTTTAACATTGATGAGAGATAACTCGAGAATGGCAAAAATTAGCGGGATAATATTTTTTTTTGGTTCTTTTAGCTCAATAATGGTTGAATTGCTAAATAAAAATTGTTTTTTTATTATCAAAAATATATTAATATGTAACAAATAATAACAATGATAATTATAATATATTGTTGTGATTATAATTAGACTATTATAATAATAATCAATAGTATAAAATATGAATATTATATCGTAATATAATTATAATAACATCATATGATATTAATATTATTATTATATATTTATATCGTATTTATATCGTGGCAGCCAGAATTATTTAATTCCATCGAAATTTAAGTCCAAATTTTGGAACAAAAATATCAATAAGAAGTAAAATTCTTTTCATTAAAGCCAACAGGCTCGTATTTAAAATAATAAAAATTAATTATCAAATAATCTAAACTCTTTCGGCGATAAAATTGAATTTAGATTAATTCTATAAATTCTCGAAATTAATAATTTCGTTTATAGATGATAGATCTTTGGAATATATTTATTTACAGGCCAGAGAATGCAGCTGCTGCGGCGTCGTAATATTCACGATGTTCAACAGACGTCACCATTGCCGCAGATGCGGTCGTGTAGTTTGTGCAACTTGCTCGCCCCAACGCATGCGACTTCCCAACTATCCCAATTCCGTTCCCGTTCGCGTTTGCAACGATTGCAAGCGTCAGATGGTTCTGCAGTTGCAAGCTGCCCAAGTCGCTACGTCGACCCCCAGCAGCAGCGAAGCTTTCGAATATTGGCGATTGGCCGTCGACGAGGCTCACAACAAAACCCTGAGAGACGAATTTTCCTTCGAGAATGCTCCGAATATATCGCTCTGTCTGGCAATTCTCAATTTGCATTCCGACAACGAAACTTATTCCAAGTGAGTGTAACAAATTTCGTTCGATAATTTCGGAAATCGAAACACAAAAATTCAAAATTGAATTAGTTCTATTGAATTATTTGCTGTGTGGATTAAATCCATAGTGGACAATGATTTTCATAACTAATGATGTGATTATCGATAATTTCCGAAAAATTTAATTGTTTTCGCAGTATAAAAATTATCTTCTGAAGAAATTATATGGAGTTTCTTTTGATTAGAGAGAAACCGAATTTCTCGATTATTCAGAAAGAAATCGTAGTTCAAAAAAATTAACAAAAATAGTAAGAATAATAAAAATTAAATTTAAAAAAAATAATAATATTATTATTATTGATTATGATTACTATTTTTTAATTTTATTTTTATTAGTCTTATAATTAGTATAAATATATAAAAGAGAAACAATAATAAAAATAATAATAATAATAATAATAATAATAATAATAATAATAATAATAATAATAATAATAATAATAATAATAATAATAATAATAATAATAATAATAATAATAATAATGATCATTATTATTATTATTATATTATATTATTATATATTATTATATTATTATTATATAATAATTATTATTATTATTACTATTTTTATATTATTATCATTATTATTGTTGTTGTATAAATATATTAGTATAAATATATAAAAGAGAAATAATAATGATAATAATAATAATTATTATTATTATATTATATTATTATATATTATATATTATATATTATTATATTATTATTATTATTATTATTATTATTATCATTATTATTGTTGTTGTTGTTCTTGTCGTTATTGTTATTGTTATCCTTTTCCAATACTCCGCTACAAAAATCACGATCAAAATCAAAATATTCTCCATCGAAAATCCTACCTTCGAGAAACATCCCACAACTTCTCAACACTCGCATCTCAACCGCATCTTCTCCGTTGTAGCTTTCTTCTGGACCGCTGCGACGACATGAAGAGCCTTCTCCGCCCGGACAGCAAAGGCCGAGTAAATCCCGAAGTCGATCACGCTCTCATAATCAAAATGATAAAATCCCTTCTCATAGCCGCCAAAGTTAAATGCGCGGAATTGGGTCTGAACACGGGTTTGACGCATTGCGACGGTTTCCTATCCCAAGTCGATTTAATCACGACCCTTATAAATTCCGATTGCTCGTCGTTGATACCACGAACCGACGATCCTCTCGACGATCACACGCTTCGTCGGCTACGCGATTTATTGACGGAAAAAGAACGATGGACGACGGCTTTGGACGTCAGTACGAAAACCGGACAAGACACGCAAGGCGTTTGGGCAGCTTGGGGTACTGCTTGTCTAAAAGCCGGTTATTACGATCGTGCCAGGGACAAATTCGTTCATTGTCTCGACAAGGTGATTCGCGAAGACACGGAAGATTGGGTGATGCTTTCCCATCCTGGTGAATCAACCCACGATCGCGAAAAACGTTTTTCGTACACTCAAAATCCCATCAAAGCGAATGATCGCAAAAAATCCATGAATACAAAACCTCAGGAAGGTACGAAAAATCGTCCAACCAAAGATGCTCCTTTGCTGACGGAGATACTACAAATTTTGGACAAAATGAATCCCAACGATTGGTACATCCAACAAAATTCAAAATCAATGACAAACAGCGCTCAAGAAATTTTAAACACGTTGAACAGTCTTAAATCCATCAGCCAGGGACAAAATTCGACGTCTATGGCTAACACAGGAGCGAAAAATTTTCGTTATCACGAGAGTCTTTATTATCTTCTCATGTACGGTAGTTACAATTCGATATTGGATTTTTTCGTCAAACACGGAGAATACGAAAAATGTTTGGATTATATTTTGGAAAATGACGTTGATTCGGATTTGTTTACGAATGTTTTTATTCGTTGTTTGAAAAATGGTTGCGTCGTTGATTTTTGCGAAGCCATGAGAACGAGAGATTCGACTCTCGTGATTTTTAAGAAATATTTGATGAACACTTGTCACTGTTTGGAGAAAAAAAAATTGTTGAATACGCTTCATCAGTTGCAATTGTTCATGAAGGATTACGTGAGAGCGGCTATGACTTGCATACGTTTTTACGTTAACGACGCGACGACGTACGGAGATTTGTGCACGCGCACGCATTTTTTGTCGGAAGCCCAGAAACATCTAGAATCGGAATTGCAACTGGAGAATTTTGGACAGAAGAGAAGGAGAAGCGTGAGCTCGTCGATGAGCGGACAGTGCGGTCTTACTTTGGAAATGGATACGGCGGATATCGACAGGCACATGAATACCATTTGTCGACAAATGGAAATTGCGAAATTTTTGGGAAATCGGGAACAGGAGGGACATGTGGTGAATGATTTTATGAATAAATTGTCGTACATGGACAACGAGGGCGCGTTGGGGAAAACTGTGCCGACGCTGTTTGGAAATCAGCAGGAAAAAACGCATCTCGCGGTTTTGGCTATTTTGTGCGGGCGAGATGTCGAGGAAGGATTTGGTATTGCTTTTCGAATTATGCAAGGTAATTTTTATATTTAATTTAGATTCATTATTATTAATTCGAATAATAATAACAACAATAATAATCATTATTATTATTAATAATGATAATAATGTATTATTATTATTAGTATTATTATTATTTAATAATAATTGATATTGAAAAATCAGTACTAATAATAATAATAATAATAATAATAATAATAATAATAATAATAATAATAATTATTATTATTATTATTAATTAATTATTATAATTATTATTATTATTATT
Source organism: Sussaba pulchella (assembly GCA_963971145.1). Lineage (NCBI taxonomy): Eukaryota > Metazoa > Arthropoda > Insecta > Hymenoptera > Ichneumonidae > Sussaba > Sussaba pulchella. Next base: position 7,672,755 of record OZ020168.1, read on the forward strand.
ATTATTATTATTATTATTATTATTATTATTATTATTATTATTATTATTATTATTATTATTATTATTATTATTATTATTATTATTATTATTATTATTATTATTATTATTATTATTATTATTATTATTATTATTAAATTGAAAAATCAGTCATAACAATCATAATAATAATTATTATTATCATTATTATTATTAGTACTGATTTTTCAATTTTCTAATTTCTAATCAAGATGAATATATTTCATTGATATTAATAATAATAATAATAATAATAATAATTATTATTATTATTACTATTTCCGTAACAAAAAATCTTGAACGCATGGAAATTTATCGAGCAAACGAGCCAACAACGTCAAATTTCTATCAAAACAGCCAGTAATCGTTGAGAAAACCCCTCATAGTGACAGTTCGACTGTCGTCTCAGAGAAACAATAAAAATAAATAAATTCTATCCAAACCCGACAGACTACAACTTGCGTCAACAAAAGATATACTCGTTGGTGGGACACATGTTGGCGCTGGAGCGAAAGACAAATTCGATCGAGCAATTGATAAAATGTTGCCGAAGTTCGGGAGCTCCCAATTCCAACGCCATATCGGATCGCGTGCTGGCGCATTGCGTAAAGCTCTTGCTCGATCGTTCTCGCACGGATTCCGATCCCAGTCCGAAGGATCAGATCGATTCGCTCATAAGAATAATAACCGACGTCGAGCTCAAGGTAAAAATTAAATTCCACGATTATTTTTGTACAAATCGATCCGATGGAGCCTAAAAAAAATTGATAAATCCATTTTTTTTTTTTCAGATCGAATCGTACATCGAGAGCAGACAGCTGAAAGCTGCTTATCTGCTGGCTGTGAAACATTCGAGGGCTCAGGATATTCGAAAAATTTTGAAGGAAGCCGATAGACTCGGCCAGCTCGCTATCAAGTCGATATGCACAAAGTGGCTTCAACAGACTCAAGGAGTTTGAAGAATTGTGATAAAAATAGAAGAAACGAGAAAGAAAAAACTGTATTTATCGTGATAACGTTTGCGTTGCCTTGCAATTATTCGTTGGGGCAACTCATACGTGATTTATTTTTAATAAGACATTGAACAATAACAACAAAATAGGACAAAAGCTCGAAGTAAAAAACAATGATTCTGCGAATTAGTTCGTCGCGATTGAAGGCGATTGTATACACGATGTATAAAAAAGTTTAATAATTTTAATAGTACAGGTGTAAAAAATTGCTTATCGTACAGAATCCCTTTCTAGAAAAGTTTTTTACGTTATATAAATACTAGATGTATTCGAATTGCAAATTACTCGCGGTTATACATGGAATCGAGGGTATTGAAGGAATGTAACGAAGCTCAGTAGTGGAATTCCAGTAAGATCATTTTGTAAATATTAAAGAGTTTAAATTTTGTAAAAAAAAATAGACGGAAGTTCATTATTAATTTGTCGATCTTTTGTAGCTTGCCGTTGCAAAATTTACGATCAAGATTATCGATTTCGTCGGCAAATTATTCAACCGGAATGTCAAAAAATTATTTCGGAATTGATTTGAATTATTTTATTGAGAAATTTATCCTCAATTTAATTCAAATTTAATTTTTAATTCAAATTTCAACGTTCTTTCATTCAATTCGTCTATTTTTATTTCGAAAAAATTATCAAAAGATTTGAAAAAGCCTAGAACATGAATGATTTAAAAAATAATAATAATAATCATTAACTAAAAAAACATTTTTATCTTTTTCGTCGATGCTTACTGGAAAAATCTTAGACTAGGGTTTATTCCTACGGCAAACAGATCATATTTTCACTCAAACATTTTCGTTTTTTCGCGCAATAGCGCGAAAACTCAACGAAAAAAATTGAACAACGTATTTTTAGGAAAGCGGCTCGCATTCAACAACCGCTTCGTTCTCGACCGTCGATCGCTGATCGTATTTTTCCGCGAATTTCGGATCCATGTTCTTGATCGACGCTACGAGACCTTCCTTCTCCGTTTGAGACCAATTCTGACTCCATTCGTGAAACAATTTCACGCGACATTGAAACAAACTCGGCGGTCTGTTGGATTCCTCCTTGCAGCTCAGACCGTCCACGAGATTAGCCAAACCGTTCACGTTACCGGGCGAACCGCATCTCTGGGCGAGGATTTCCAAGAAATCGGCTCTCTGCATCTCTGACCATTCTTGAAACCATTCCACGATGTAACGCAGCTGATCTTGATTCGAGAGCGTCGACATATTTCATCTGATGATAAAATGGGGTTTTTCAAAAATTCAATTTTACTTTGCGTAGTTTGATGTCATGAAAATAATTAGAATTCAATATTTTCTGAGGTTTATTTTTTCTGATAATCTCTACCGGATAGATCGTTGTTTCTTATCCAATAATCATTTTTTCTCTTACAGCGAGCTAAGTATTTTTTGGAATTATATTAGTTTTTACAATTATATAGATCACAATTGCTATTGAATGTTTAAATCAATTCTAAACCAATAATACATCTAAATTTTCCATCAATATTGCAGAAATGTAAAAATTGTGATTGTCGCATGATCATAATTTTTTTGTTGAAATTTGTTTGAAGGCGTTTTTTATATACATTTTTATTTAATAAATGCTTATCTCCTTAACCCAGTGCAAGCCCCTTAAGCACGACAATTTTCCAAACAAAAACTGCGTAACCAGCAATAACAGCCCGTAAGTGAGGTTATGATATCTCACGTTATTCCTGATCGCTCGAAATTCTCAAAAATTGCGTCGCGATTTTCTCGAACGGAAACAAATTTTTCTTGTAACTTTTCACGTAAAAATCCTCACCCGTTATAGATCGACGTTGCAGTCTCGAGATGTCAGACAGATTGAAACGTCGGCTTGACGTTTTCGCTGTTTATATATTTACAAAAAAAAATTCTGTATACGATCGGCCACCGTCGCTCGCGTCGTTGAAACGAAGATTTTCGCGGATAAAAATCCGTTGTCGAATTTAGAGGTTAAGAATAAAAAGTATTTTTCTTCCTTAATTTTGTTTATTTCATTTTTATTACAAACAATATGATTGTCGTCGAATGGTTTTGCATATTATTCGGATAATTTGCATTTTTTTGGACTAACTCGATTGATATTCTCCGTGCTGTCATCTTCGATAGATTCATCCTCCGAATCGCCGTCATCGGATTCTTCTGAAACATCCGATATAAAATTCGTTTTGTTGATCCAACGCAAAATTAAACAAAAATAAACCTTTTTTATTCATTCATTTCTTTATTATTAATTCGGTCGAATCATAAACTATTTTTCCATCACCTCTTTTCGTCGAATCATTCGTTTCCATTTCGACGAGAGACGACAAAAATTTGTTGACCCCAGTTTGGGTTTCCTTCAACTTCGTTATCAAATTTTTGAGATCTTCATTGGGACCGATTTTCTGGGAGTTTTTAAATACGCACTCATTGTTTTTCGATATCGTTACGAGAACGCTGGTTTCACCCATTGTTAAGTCGTCGTGCTAATAATCTAACTATCTACGTATAGAGTCACGACTTTCAATGTTTATATTCGTTTTGTTTCAATTACCGACGACACGCTGCATCACGCTGCATTATTGCCATGTAGGCTGTCAGCTAACTTGACAGAACCTGGCCGTTTCAGCCAATCTGACCTTGTGGAATTGGATTCAGGAATATTTATATTGTTGTCAAAGCAAAACCTTCATTATTCAAGTTAATGTCATTTCTCCGAGTAGATACCTCAATAAGAACAAATTCGGATAATACGGAAAAATACAAAAACTTTTATTATTTTTGTATGTTTGAAATGTAAAAAATACAATTTAACATCATCAGTACGCAAAAGTGAACATCTAACGACCGTGAATTAATCTTTGGATGTTTATAAGCAACTACAAGTTGCAATTCCAAGGCGATCCGTGCATAAAGCATAGACATATAGCGGTTTCATCCGTATTATTCGAGCATAAGCCTCGATTAAGGCCAAGTACTCGGATAAGTTCGGTGTCTCGGTTAATCGAACGCCGGATAAACGAAATTTTACTGTAATAAAAAGAATTTCGTTCTGTGTAGATTTTCCCTCTCTTTGGCCCTAGTTGTGCAATGGTTTCTTGTCTTTGAACATGAATCAAAATAATAATTAAGGGAGGCCCTTTGCTCCCATTTTGACGTCCGTTCTTTGAGGTTATGTGTCCCATGTTTCTCTCGTTCTTTCTCGCTCTCGCCCGATCGCTGATGAAGCTGTCTCACTCGCTCTCTTATCTCATTATACCGCTCAATGAATGTAGCATTTCATTTCAAGGTCATGTGCCACGTGTCTGCCTCCATCAAAACACCACGAGAGCTGTGTTCGGAAATCTCACTCGAATTAACTTGAGTCAAAAGGAAGATTTGGTAATTTGCACGTCATTTTTGATAAAGCTACTTACCGACGGCGTTAAGTCACTCCACCTTCTTCGGTAAAGTTTCGGAACGCAACCTAGGGTATTTCTAGGGAAAACAGGCGAGAATAATTCGGCAACACTTTGACCCGTGCCCCCGTATTTTCTGTCTATCTGTACGAGCGTGATCGATGCACCTGTTATTGCAGTGATTCGACACATAACCTCTTTAAATTCAATCGGTTCGCTTTTTTGACGTGTTCAAGCGACATATGCTGGCATTGGAATGGTTTTTCTGGAGAACGAGCCGGTAATACATATTAATCATGAAAAAATAACCGATTAAGAACGTCCACGAAAGATCGTTGAATAAATTACGTTTTTTTCTTTGCATCAGTTCTTAGCGGAACTGACTAGGCTATTCGATAAATCGCGACTATCCGGCTCTGTCTCGCTCACGATAAAGAGGTGTAAGTTGACGTTTTTTCATGTGGTTGCGATGAATATTTGTTGAGAAGATAATTAACGTTCGGATTGGGTTTGGCTACAGTCAATGGACACAACAAACCGATACCTCGAGAGGGCAGGCCGCCGCTGCCCAAACCCACCGAATATCTATGTTTAGTACGAGCCTCTCTGCGTTCTAAGAAAATTTCTACAGTTGTAAGTATATTTTGCGATACAAATTATGGGTCTGTGTCCAGAAAACATCGTTGAATACAACTCTGTCAAAAAGTAATCGTCCAGAACGACTGCTTAAAAAAATTGGCTCCGCAAAATCCTGACAAGAACATTTTTATCCCAATTTGTATCTTACCAAAACAATTTGTCAATATTTCCACCAACCTGAAAATTACAATTTTTAGGAAAACAATAGAAACATCAATGTTTTATGGAATAAATTTAATTACATTGCTTCAAAGCAAAAATATGATACGCAATAAATTTGAAGAACCGAAATAATAAGATAAAGTTTCTCAATTTCGATAAACTATCTGGGAAAAAAATGTCATTCAAGATTCGAAAGGGTTTTAATCCGCCAATTTGAAACGTCGCTGCCAATAAGTTCATCTGAAATCCTTTACAACTAAATTATTCATCGTCTCTACTTCCAGATCCATTCCAAGGACGTGAATAAGTTTCAGCAAGCTTACTGGAGCTTATTAAAGTCAAACATAAACGGACTAAAGAAACTTAAAAAAGTAAAGTCGGCAAAGCCAAAGGCGCACTGAGGACTAACAACTAAGTTATATTTATATTTTTAACGCCCAGGAATGCATTCGCAACAAGATTAAACCGCTTTTGTACGACATAGGTCGTACGTTCGAGTGAAATGTTTGTCTGTTTGATAGCTCGCAGGTAATTAAATAAGATTTCTATAACCGTCGTTACACTCCGATCGTTTGTTCATTCATTCTCGTTAGCCGTAATCTCCTTTTGTCCATGGCGTAGTAATTTTGGCAGCGTGCATAATCCGCAAGCAGCACATAGAAATTATGTACAAACTGCGATGCTATTTTTTTCATGTGAACAGTTGGATATACGTTTCAGCATAATTGCGTCTTGATACCACAAAAAGAATACAACGAACAAATTTTCACACCCTATCCTTTCTCTGATTTATATACACCTGCAATTCCATCTGTAAAACTCATTCACAGAAAAATCCATCGTAATAGAATATCACCTCAATCGAGAGGTATAAATCGATTTGAATCGAATTTAAAATATAAAGGCATAATTCAAAAAATCGTATAAGCATGTGGAGCACAAATAGTTAACTCGAGACTCGGATAGTTGACTCGGATATGTTTCTGAACACCGCAAGTTAAATTACCTCGGAGTTGTTGGAGGCCTCGAGTTAGATTAAGGCGACGCACGCGCCCTCTATGTCCACGTCATCAGGAAAAACCAACCAATGGGAGACGAGTCAAAGCGGAGCGTCGTCCGTGGCGTGGCATTCCCTGCATTTTAAACATTTCTCGATCCAAAATTATTTTTCCAACGCAGAAATGAAAAAAAATTCATCAGTTTCTGAACTCGATGCATTCATTCCTATAAATTCTAATCTAATATAATGTTGTCGAATTATTCACCCCGCAAATCTAAAATTATTTTTCTACGTTCAAACAAATAAATCCCATCAATGTTAAACTCTAAATGAAATTAAATAAATTCTAATCGAATATTATCGCGTCGTATTATTTTTTTTTATTTTTATTTTTCTATTAGAAACAGAAATATATACAAAAAAAAGGGAATATACCGTGGCGCCATCATGCGGATTTCCTGGACGACCAAAAGTTCGTTCTCAATCGTCCAATGAGAACGCCCCTTTCAATGGCATCCATTTTGTCTCAGCCAGTAATGAGGATTAAGCCTTAATTTCAGTCGTGTTCACCGAACATTGCCGATAAGACATACCAAAAGTAAATACGCAGCTTACAAATGAGCTAGCATTTCAAAGTGTCTTCGACGATTATTCAAAAGCTAGATTACCTTTATTTTTTTTTTTTTTTTTCTTTTAATTTAATTTTTAGGTTATCTAATTTTTCTTTGCGTAAAAAAAATTAAAACAAAACGATTGACCGGCAATTATTTTGTGGGATCCAAATTTGATCGACGCTGCTTGTATCGCACGCCCGGAAATGGTCGAATTTACGATACCACTGGACATTTTGGACGACCTTAGCAGGTTAGTTTTTTTTTTTCATCCTTTGTTCATGCTCAAAAAAAAATTTTTTTTGGGTCAGAAAAAATTGTGATAAAACTTTTGAAGAAGAGTGATTTAAAAAAAACGAATCGTGCTTGAACGTTTCGCTACAGTCGATTTATCATCAACGTACCGGAGGAAGAGCGCAAAGATTTGGTTCGAATATGTTTTCAAATGGAGCTCGCACATTGGTTCTACCTGGATTTTTATTGCTCCGGTAGCAATCGAAAGTTGAAAACGTGCGGAATAAAGGAATTCGCGAACCAAATATTCCATCACATACCGTTTTTGCAACCGCACGTCGCTCACATAGATTCGGTGATCGAACAATGGCAAGGTTACAAACAAAGCGTTCCGACTTTCGGAGCGATAGTTCTCAACGAAGATTTGACAAAAGTTCTGCTGGTGCGCAGTTACTGGGCCAAAAACAGTTGGAGCTTTCCCAAAGGCAAAGTAAACGAGGACGAAGATCCGTCGCACTGCGCGGTTAGAGAAGTTTTCGAAGAAACCGGTTTCGACATATCCAATTTGATAGACAAGAACGACTATATCGAATCCACGATACAGGATCAGTTGGTCAGACTTTACATCATATCGGGCGTTCAAATGAGTACAAAGTTCAAACCGAGAACTCGCAAGGAAATAAAAAATGTCGAATGGTTTTTGCTCGCCGATTTGCCGAACAACAGAAAAGACACGACGCCAAAGTTGAAGATGGGCGTCAGGCCTAATGCGTTGTTCATGGTTGTTCCTTTCGTCAAGTGAGTATTTTTGATCGTTTCGTTCATGTAACATTTTCACCAATTACATACAAATTGGAATCATTGAATTATCAAGCGAGCAAATAATCTTCCGCCATGATCAAACCCGAATAAATTTTCAGACGAATAAAGCGATGGGTCGCGGAAAAGCAGCAACGTGAGAAAAATGCACTGCCATTGCGGCGACATCGACACAAATCGTTGAGCGACGTTGAATCGACTTCCAAAATCAAACGTCAGCAACAATTGTTTTCGGAATCCGCACAGGTAATAATTATTTTCAATCGAACAAAATAAAATGCAACATTCAACGTAAATAGTTCAATCTATAACTACAATTTTATAATCGTTATCGATATTCATTTAGCATTCAGAGAAATATAAATAAGATAAAGAAATTTTTTTTCTAACGATTGAAATTTATTTTTATCAATTGAAATTCTTTAAAACCTTTGGAATATTTCTTCAATAATTAAAAACTTTTAAAATATTTGCAGACCGAAATATCGGACGTTTTGAATGCGGCGAGACGTTTGAACACATCGCCACCGCGAAGTAGACGCAGTCCTTTCGACGTTAAAAGTTCGCAAAAAATTGGTCTTGACAGTAAAAACGTTGCGAAAGGTACTTTCAAACGCAATTTGTTCGGCGAACTTGACGAAGATCAATCGGCAGCTATTTTAGCTAAACAATTGTCCGATAGCCCGCGGTGCGGTCTGCCTCCTATATTGCATCCCACGGCCGTACAACCCAAGAAGTGCAAAGAATTCAACGTCACGAACGAAAATTCATCAAAAACGAAAGGTACGCCGCCTTAAAATAAAAATCCGCCCGTATTTTATCAATCTTCGCATCGTAAACGATAAATCCACGATATTCACCCATTTCCGACTAACTCTTCGCCCCACCATTAATCCCTTAAGACCTCAATTACCCCAATTATTCGATGAACCAGAGAAAAAAAATCATAACCAGTAATTTCTATCATTGCAGACGATATTATTTCAGGTAACAAAGAATCCTCGGTGGAAGCCGGTGGAAACATAAAATCATTATTGTTCGGCGAAGCTGCGCAAAAATTATCATCGGACATCAATGATATTCCGTCCCCCTTCGGTACTCTACAACATGGAAAACAATCTCCATTCGTTCGAAAGACCGAACATAAAGCTCAAAAATTGTCGCTCGAATTTAATTCAAAAATTTGGACGAATTTTAAATTCGACAGACAAGCCGTGCTCAATTGTTTCAAAGAACCTTGTCGCTAAACTTCAACGAGATTCTTTCGTTAATCATCGTTCGCAAATTAGAAACGATCGATTGACCAGCGTTGTCTCTATCGTCTCCGACAAAAAAAAAAAAAAAAAAAAAAAATTGTATCATATCTAGGAAGTTAAGGACTTTCTGAGATCTAGTCTGACAAACATTGGGTCGATTATCGTCTCGTTTGCTCGTCGAATTCGAAAACGCGTGTGATATTTCATCAATCGAATTATGGTCCATGAAAAACAAAAAAAAAACAAAAAAAAATTCGTTAACGTAGACGTAAGTAATCCCACATCTAAAACTTAGTTCATTGATTGAACTAATTATTGTTTCATACTCCATAATGAAAATCTTATATTTCGTTGCACGATGAATGAAAGTTATGTGACCCAACGTATCTGAGAAAAATGGATTTACATCGCCAGTCTTTGTTTTAATATCATAAATTTTTTTTCATTTTATTTTTTCAATTTTTCTTCTCAATAAGATAACGTTTATCTTATCTAATATCGAATCGAAAGATTTTTACCGTCCGTCCGTTGTCCTTTAATTCGTGATTATATTTTTTCGAAATCACCATTGTATGCATCCCAGTATCTCGACATGCGTCTTTCCTTCGCTGAAATAACACTGATCGTGAGAAAATTATTCTCTCAATGATTTATGTATTTTGTTATATTTCGTAATTCGTTCATTTGTTACACGAAAACGTTTTCAAGCGTACAACGAAAATAGAATTTATTTTGATCAAGCATTTTATTATTTTTCTTTTAATCCAAAAACGTAATACATTTTTTTAAATATTTTTTTTTCTTCTCGCATCGTCGCGTTATTTTTTTTATTTTTTTATTTTTAATGAGAATTCACCTTTCGAAAGCGCGAGGGAGCTATTATTTTAATCTTCCAATTCTCGCGGACTGCCCGAGGCGTTATGTTACACTGTTAAATCGCAACTGATGAGGCTAGAATTCTTAAAAATATATATATACAACTTTGGAAGGAAAAATTATCGTTATTATTTATGTACATCTACTTTTATCTTATTTTTTTTTTTTTTTTCTCTTTTTCAAAAAACAACCAGGAAGGTGTACAGCAGTAATATCAGTACGATAAGGAATAAAATGACTTTTTTGACTATCACAATGCCTGCGCCGCGTACGCTTCTGATTATCTCGTTGTTCAGAGCGTAAACGACTTTGCTCTCTTCTATGAGTTTGTTCTTCGTGTCCTCGTCGAGATTTTCCGCGATCGAATTCATCGTCGTTCGAAGCTCTTCTTTGAGCTCGTGAATGCTTCTGTCGCCAAAATTCGTTATCTCGTCGCCGCCGGTTGGGGTTTCGTTGAAGGGCGAAATTTTTTGTACCAATTGACGCTTCTTGCGCAAAATTATTCCACCGCTCAACAGTCCCATGTAGAGATGGTAGATGTAGGCCATTAATAAAGTGGGATCCGTGTCTTCGACCTCTCTCAGACGCATCAGGTACTTCACGACGCTTTCTCTGCGATTTTATTAGCACAGATTGTTGGGTGAAAAATTTATTCTGGTTTTTAGATTTTTTTTTTTGTTTTTATTTCCAACTTTTGAGATAAACCGTGAGAGAAAAATGATAATGGGTAATGTTGAGGATTGAAAGTGTTTTGTGGCCTTATGTGGTAGATAATTTGTTTTTTTAGTATCTTTCGGAATCTACGACCGCACTAATTTTTTTTATAGATTTTTTAGATCCCCTCCCCAATTGCCCCCTTTTTTTTTTATCAAGAGGTAACTGATATGTTCACCATTGTTTATTAGGGGAATTTTTTTCTTGGATACTTTATTGGAATTGCGAATTTTTTCTCGTGGAAATGGAAAATATATTTTTTTTCAATGCCAAAAAATGTCAATTTTTCTCGAAATTTCAATGAATAAAAATGGTTTCGTATTTAAGAAAAAAAAGAAAAATGAAAACTACCTTGTAAGAAAATCGATGTTTTGATTATTTATGATAGAAATTCGATCTTCCGATTATTTTCTTTCATCTTTTGAGCAGATGTCAAAAAAAAAAGGGGGGATTCTTTCAATATCTTAGGAATATTAATCTGTCGATATAATCAGAAAATAATGATACCTCGGCGCATAGTTTTTCATCCAATTCTTTCCCAGATAAAATTCCAAATCTCGTTCGAACGCTTCGGTTCGCTGAAGTCCGGACAAACTTAAAAGCCCAATTTTAGTGCGTTTCAATCTGTCCATCGCCCCTTCGAGGTATCTAAAAATTTCGTAGAACACCAAAAGTCCGTCGGCCCAAACATTGTTATCCTGAAATCCTAAATAGCACCAGTCATCGATAAAAACATTTCAATATCATAAAAATCACATAACTTCGGGGGCAAGAAAAATAATTCATTATAATTAAGTTAATTTCCTTATTTTCGCTCAATCTTCAGCAAACATAGATTGAAAATTGAAATATTATGAAAAACCGTTGCACATTTCAAGTTTTGTCAATTTTCTGTCATTAATCTGCCCGAATTATACCAAAATATTCCGAAAATCATCGTCCAATAGCTTTTATGGGATCAATAGCACAATACGAGAGGTTATGTTGACATTGCAAATTAATCCGTTTGAACGATCATATTGCGAAACAAGATTCTCACCGAAAGCCAATTTAGCGTTAACCAATGCGTCGCTAACTGCGTGTATCTCTCTCGTGGCTTTTCGCATTTTTTTGCAAAACGTAACCCCTTCTTTATCCGACATCTCGAAAGGGTTGAAAGACGAGCCGGTTAAATGAATTTCACGCGATATCGTGATGAACAATTTGTTATCGTTCGTTTCTCAAACCATTGTTTTTTTTTTCTTTTAGCCGGGTGCGATAATTATCCGCTGTTATCTACCGCGATTCTTGATCAAACCGAGTCATAGATTCATACAAAAACGGAAGGGCTTTGTGGAATTCGTTGGTACGACTTTACGGGGCGGAAATTTTAGTTACCGCCCCGACTACGAGGAAAATCTGGTTTCGCGACGTTTTAGTTCTGTCTCTGTTCCATCGACGTATTTAATTGCGATAGAAAGAGAGGAGATGATCGGTGGTTTGGAACCTTTATCTTTCTAGTTGAAGCTGATCGGTAGAAATGATGCATATGTCGATGATTTCGACTAATCAGCTTCAACTAGAAGAAGAAAGGTTCAGAACCAAACATAGTCTCCTCTCTTTGTAGTGCAATAACATTTCTTCTCGCAGTGTTATCGGTCCATATGTATACGTCGATGGTCTGAAGGGGCCCTAAAGGCCCTTAAAAGTGAGCCATCGATATAGGGCTACGAACTGGCAACGCTGTACGTCAAAGTGTTATCTAAAACGACAGGGAGAAGACGATTGGTGGTTGCCCCCCCTCCATTTCTTTCTAGTTGAAGCTGATTGGTCGAAAAACATCCCCCATGGATCATTTCGAGAGAGAGAGCGGTATGATGGACCAGACTAAGCAACGAAGGAAAGCGCCAGGCCTGAAATGGCAATGCTTTTTCTGTATCAAATTCTAAAACGGGACATGAAGTTCTCCATCTATGTTCTTCCGTTAAACTGATTACTCGTATTACGGTTTAAAACTTGTAGGGCTTTGATCTACACCGAAGGCTGGCGTCGCGTTCCAATTAACACTTTCCCCGATAAAAATTCGATATTATAGTTCGTCCTATAAATGTTGTATAAACAAATTCTGCAGAAATTAGATCGATGAAATCAGACCTGATTGCTTTATCAATTTCTTCCGATGATCGTACGTAGAGAATTCAACCTTCACCTCTTTAATTTCTTCCTTAGTAATGTCACTTCAGAACTCATTCTAAAATATTTCCATTCATCTTAATTCCATCTAAAATCCGGAATGGATCAGATTAATTTCTTCAACCTCGTAGATACAATATATAAATCCTACAGGGAAGATGATATATTTTATATCTAGCAAAGTGCAAAGAACGATGCTGATGTAACGATTTACTTCATTCAATAAAAAAATTATTCATCATCTTTCCCAGAAATACCAAATGAAACTGCTAAATAAAAGACTAAGTAAATGAAATACCAAATAACAAATGTATAATAACTTAAAAATAAACATAAATGTCCTCGATGTAAGAAACCATAAACAACTAGCGTTGAAAAAATTCTCAATCCGAATCTCATATTAGACCCAAACCGCCAATTAAATCACGTGCAGATTTCCGTTGAGCCGAAGCTAATGAAAAATGAAGAAACGTTTTCGTGCTGTTTGCTTCGTTTATTGATGTTTGTCCCAAAAGGACAAACGAATTTGCATACGAAACACTTTAGCTCAAAGAATTCGCTTTTTTTGCATATGTGTGCGAGTGTGTGTGTGTGTGTGTGTGTGATTCCGAGTCTTAGGCGTGACTCTGTGCGCAGGTCCTCCGGTCGACCTATGCCGAAGACGATGAAGAGAAGATATCGCTAAGTGGTTACCGATACAGACTTCGAGCTGGAGGATCAGTTCACAATCGCTTGTAACCGTAGGTGGTAGTATCCCTAATAGGCTCGAGTCATTCAAGAACCACGACGTCGCGTTGTCTTCATTTAAATCAACGATACGAAAAACGATTTAAAAAAAGAAATTATTAACGCTTGAATTCCCAAAAATCGGCATTATGGATCGGATAAAACGAAGAAGAAAAAAATTACAGAAACCAAAGGTAATAATTGTCGAATCTTGGGCTTTTTATTATGTTCGCGATACGAATTGAAGAAAAATCGGAATTTAATCGGTCATGATCGAGATCATGGTTTAGATAGTGAGTTGATATTGAAATATTTCATTTCTCGTTGCTTCAATTTTGCGTTTATTATATTTATTATTATGCTATCTAAACGTCTATGATTTTTTCGAATGATTTACTATTTTAATGGCTACATTTTCGTTGTTTTAATTTGTCATTTTCAAAATCTATTATAATGTAATCTAAACGTCTGCGATTTTTTAAAAATGGTTGACTATTTCGATGACCGGATGACACTTGCGATATTCAAAACAAGAACAGAGAAATTTCATAAAACGAGAGAGTAACGCCATTTAGAAATGTTGTGAAAATCTTCGAACTGTTTTGGTTTAATGATATCGTGGATAAAAGAGAAATGCGTTGACGCGTGACCGATTTACGTATCTCTCGCACATAATCGCCCTACGCGTCGCACCTCATCGATATCCACCGCTTTGTGACGGAGTCGAAACCTCAAAGCCAGATTGATTTACTAATTACACCAAATAAATATATATATACGTATTGATGCGATAATTAAAACCGAGTGCACGAACCTTACCACCATTTTGCGCTGTCTATGATGTACACAGAGAGTACTCGAAGATAACGACAGTAGATTAGAAAACGTGGAATGTGACACAAAACGATGCATGTTGTTTGGTTCGAATGAAATCTTGTAACCTCGATAACGCGGAAAAATCTCCGAATGGTCTGTTATCGATAGATGAATCATTGAAAACGCCTAATTACGATCTATAGATGTGGTAAGAATCAGCATACTTTGTTGTCTTCACTGAAAAAAAAAGTATAATTTGGTTTTGAAAAAAATCGCTTCACGTCTGTCAAATAGAATTTAATGTGCTCAACTCTGTTAAAAATCGTTGATAAATTTTCGATTAAGGTGAAACTATCGAAATATTGTTTCGTTAACTTTTTAGTTGTTGCTTCAATCTCCATTGATTTTTTTTTCTTTAGCTCCTGCATCTTTCCACGATTTGCAATGTCATGAGATATTTTAATTAATTCAAACAAATCAAATACCAAGTTTAAAATTATAATTAAATTATTCCCGGAGTGTCAAGAATTCATAATAAATAGTGGCATACAAGCAGAGCAGAAAGTGCTTTCATCGACTCCACAATCTTTGTCGACTCAATATTCCACATTCGTCGAAATCCGGCCAACCGGTCGAAGAAACTAGATGCAGGCTATGTGTAAACGTCCCAGACAATAACTGTGCCACTTTGATAATACGTAATATCAGCGGAGAATTTTTTATCCGACCGTAGCATTGCATAATCCTATTTTATGCCATTTTTCCACGAAATCCGGATATGGCTTGGTTATGTATTGCATACAGAATTTTCATCACCCGTCTCTGAATAAGATCGTAATACTTTTTTTCAAATATTTTTATCTCTAAGATGCTTCAAGTCGGTCCATAATAATTTTTCCAGAAGCATCGTAGAATTTAATGAGGCGCGCAAAATTGAGTCTGCAAAGAATCGAGAATCCAACTAACGTCAGCAAACAATTGTTTCTCTCAAATTCAATACCTTCGCGTGCAAATATTTTCCCGTGGCTTTGCGAATATACATTATGTACATTTAAGCGTTATTGTCGGTAGTCTTTCATTATCCCATCGCCAACACCTCGTCGGTAAATTTCAAAGCAATTTGTAACGAGCATTTCGTGTTTTGAATGACAATTTACGAGCGCGTGTACATCTGGAGGAGTCGTTGGGTCTATATCGTAATAACAAAAATAATGGAGATACCTTTCAGCCGATAAGAACGCGTAATTCTGGGTTCTCGAAGATAACCCAGGTCGAGATTGTTTCGCGTTCTCATTATCTCAGCTTTTTTTTTATCAACGCAGTCTGTTGTCACTTTGTCAGTTGCACATACACGGCTTGGTTAAGCATGTTTGCATTAACATCTCAATAGTAATGAATGGACATAATTGGTCTTATTGTTTCTTCGGTTACTTGTCGGGTGCGATACATTCGGTATTCTTCGCCGAATAAGTGCATGTGAGTCTTCAATTATTTTTATTTAATATTTTCAATCCCCTATTTCAACTTACAGGTATGTGAATATCTTGTTGATTTATTTGTATCATTCGTTAATGATACTGGTCGATTTTTCGAAACGCACCGTTCACAGCCGATCGTTCGCGATTAAAGATCGTCGTGGAAATTGCGTTCTTTTGTGTTATACGATATCTGTTGGAAGATCTACTTTGATAAGGCAACCTAGAGACGCTCCGGATAAAATATTTATATCTTCAAGCAGCGTTTGTGACTTGCCTTTTTGTAATAGTGTATATTATTAAAGAAATTCTTAATATTGCACTGAATAATTATGATTTTCACAAAATAGTAGAATGAATGTTGATGTACCGCGTTACTGTATCGAATTTTATAAACTAAACCTAGACTGAACATAAAAATATTAATTAAATTTACGACATAGAAAAGTATGAAGATTACTGCATCGGTTTACCGTATCGAGCTTTTTAAACTAGACCTAGTAATTCAGAACTGATTTATATTATGTTGCGAACGGACTTATTCCGCGCAGTAAAGCATCGCCCGGTAGTTCCGCAGCCGCCGCTAGATGGCTAACGCGCTCGATATTACTCGCAAGCGAAACACAAACTCCGCTGTACCCCGACAGGTTCGCGCACCAAAAAAAATATCAAAAGAACAAAGACGGCTCCCGAAAAAGCATTGGTGAGCATTGAGTGATTTTCGAATAGTAAGGAAACCGGAATTTTGGTCGCAAGCACCGAAAAAACACTGAAAGACCTTTTTTTTGGTGCATTTTCCGTGCTTTCGATCAAATTTCTGGCACATTTTGATGTTCGTAAAGCAAATTTGACAAAATTGGGCGAAAAATGATCACTGCGATAGTGAAGAGTCAACATTACATAGCTCGTTCACATATCGAGTACTTTTCAACTATGAGATGAATTTCTTGATAGTATAGCATTGATAAAGAAAAATTCCAAAGTAGTCAAACTACAAAAATGTTTCAAGTACATACAAATGAAAATTGCTCGGTCGTAAAGTACTCGACCCGACCACTTTAACTTCGGGTAGTATCTACAGAAGCACTCTGTCTTTTTTTTTATCATGTACTTGGCATTAACGAACCATGCCAGCTTTTTGCAAAAATTTTCAAAAACTTTGAATACGTTTTGGTGATAGTTTATTTTTTCAACCCGACGCTAAATTAAGAAAAATTAAGGAACGTTGTAGAAGCAACGCGGAGACGGTATTAGTTACCTTGAAGACACTACCGCCTTGGTGAGGGTCCATTTAACCCTCACAGAAGGTGACTCAGACCAATTGTTTAAATTTAATTCCGAAAAATAATTATAATAGTGTCACAATTTTGCGACTTGTGAAAAATGTAATCAATTTCACAAAATTACCGCAATATTCTTATAACAACATTCCCTAAGTAAGTAATAAAATCTTCTATCTCATTTCTCTCCGCGACATTTTTCAAACCATTCAATCCATCCACAATACTCTAAATTCAACATCTCTCATAATTCTATCAATAACTCATCGCATATATATCAAACCAATCATCAAAAACAAATGAAAATTCATGAACCATCAATTTAATTTCGCACATTCGTCCATATTCGTCACTCCTACATGATTCATAATCAAATATCCGATCAACACGAATAAATAATTCATCTACGGATTAAAAAAAAAAAAGATCGCATAAGCTCAGCCCGTATCATCCGCTCTGTACACGTATATCACGCTTCGGTTGCACACAATTCAGACCGACGTACGCGAGAGTAACGAGGTTCAACGAGTCCCCACCCACTCGACGAAATAACATTCAGTCATTGTCCAGTTCGGTCTCTTTCTCATGAACGCAGAACGTGCTGCTGTCCATCGTCGATCCGTGGGACAATAAAGTAGCCAGTGTCTATCCGGTCGGTTTGGCGAACCGACGACGAGTCGCCCTGTCGGATATTCCGCTCTCGGAATCGGCAACCGCCGACGAAACTTGGCCGTCGTCAAACAGCGTCGTCAAGATACCGTCACCGTGGTACAAACCCAACGCAACCTCAACCCAAACCAGTTCCACACCGCACGTAGAGTCCGATAACGAAGATTTTTTCAATCACGCATGGCCGCAACCTTGGCGCGATTCTACGCGGTAAGTTTCACCATAATTATGAATAATTTCGCGCTAATGACGTACGGTGGAAACACGAGAACGATTCAATCGCGATCGTTCGATCGAAAAATGTGCAATTTCTTCATCTTTTTACGATTTTTCGTACAATTTATAGTTGAAAATCAATTTTTGAATTTTTTTCTTTATTTTAAATTTAATAAATTAGGATTGCAAATTGGATTTATTGGATTTTGTGTGATTTGAAAATCGTGAGTTGACCGAAAGATTCGGAAATTTTTACGTTTAATGTGGTTTGTTTTTGCGTGAGAATTGTACGAATTTTTGAAAATTAAATTTCGAAAGTTTTTTTTTCGTCACGCGAATTTGGATAATTTTCGAAGGAATAATTTTGACGCTTGGAAATAATTGACAGAACAAGATGTAACTTCACTGTACCACCGGTAACCTGTCCGGATGGGCCAATTAAGCCGCCTAGAACCGGTAATGATGGAAACGAATGGAAACCCGACAGCGCCGAACGTTATCACGGGACGAATAAAACCCGCGGCGAGAATAACGTGACTCCCAATTACCCGTCGACCCTCGCGAACAGTTTGACGAACTACTCAACGTCG
This sequence comes from Sussaba pulchella, assembly GCA_963971145.1. Lineage (NCBI taxonomy): Eukaryota > Metazoa > Arthropoda > Insecta > Hymenoptera > Ichneumonidae > Sussaba > Sussaba pulchella. The sequence continues at coordinate 7,691,435 of OZ020168.1, forward strand.
GACAATAATAATTGTGCGCGCGTGATTTTAGAAAAAATCGATAATCCGTGCGATAGAATAATTATCGATAGAGTGTTCGACGATCGTGATAACACGAAGGATTGTGGGAATAATTTTTTTCGTGAAAAAATCGATAAATCCGAAGAATTCAACGACGTTAATCGAAATTTTTTGGCCGAGAAAGATCGAGCCAGGGCGAAGGAAGAAAATTTGGTTCGCGATGAAGAGAATTTTTCGAAAAACCATGGAAAAACTGGAATTGACGAGGATTCGGTGATATTGACGAGTTCACGGACGGAAAGTGGTTTAAATTCGTTGTTTCCGGTCGGTCGATGTACGAACGACAAAGATCGTCTGGAATCCGTCGTATATCAGCTTGTTCATTCGAGGTTCGAATTTTTTTCTTCTTTCAATCACACGAAGAGAAATTCGGTAAAAAAATATGTATGTATATCGAAAGATTTGTGTCATTGCTGGTTCTGCAAAATTTTTATTTTCGACAGATATGGAAATCGAGCAGTTGTTCCGGAACAATTGAATAATTCGTCGGCTGTTAACAGTCCCCCAAGGGAAACGTTTCGAACGGGTGAGTGGTACAAAGTGACGAATTGTTTAACGTCTAACATCATTGCGGAGTTTTTTTGTGTAATTTTAATTCTACCTTTGCACATTTTTTGGGGGGGGGGGGGGATTTTTTTTCGCCATTTTGGGAAGTGATGATCAATTAGGTGGATTTTTGAGCTTCGGGGCGTTTGGATTGTTGGCGAGCAACCAATTTGTGAGCCACAGGATTGGATCTGACGGTTTTTCACTGCAACACTGACGAGTTGTGCATTAAATTTTTCATTTTGCAATTAGATTTGGGCGTTTATTCTATTTAAAAAAAATGTTTTTGTTGGTTTCGGTGATTTTTTCTTCTCATTTGATAATTGGATAGAGTACACTCACCAGCGTCAGACCTTTCGCCAAAACTTCGTTCACAACCTCCGACAAATAATTTTCACATTTTTCCCATTTTGGTAATGGCTCCACAATAACTGAAACCCATATAATCATCGATTATCTATAGTTCATCGTTTTTTTTTCTTTTTTTGTCTCTTATATAGATTGAGAAAAATTTTCACGACTTTTTTTATTTTCCAAACAAACAAAATAATCATTTTATCAATTAATTATTTTATGTAAAACATATTTCCATCAATTTTCCATTCCACTACCGGCCATATTTGATCGTTAATTACGTGAAAATATTATATTAAAGTAATTGAAAAATATAATAATAATATAATATTTCATCCGTAAAATATCTACGATTGATTTAACTCGAAAACAAAAAATTGTACGAACAATCCGGAAAGAAGAAATGAATTTCCCGTTCGGCTTCTTCGCGAGAGGAGCTTCCGTGCACGGCATTTTGGTAATCCTGTCCCTTTCGGCCGTAACGAGCTCGGATGCTGTCGGGAAAGTACAACCTCGCGTCCGAAACCTTGAAACGACGTACGTTTCTATGTGAATTATCGAATGGACGCTAAACCGTCGAGTCTGTCTGAGGCTGTCTAAATTCGGGTGTGGATCGAAGTTCCGAACATTCAATGTTCATTCAATGCTCAATAAATCGACTCAAAATGCTCCGAAAATAAATGTATAAATAAAAATATCGATTCTTGAAAATTATTTATTTATTTATTTATTATCATTCATTTCTGATCAATCGAGAACATGATTGTATTAATAATCATAACGATAATAATACGTAAAATAACAATTATATTACTAATTTTGTCCAATCCGTAACAAAATAACTAATATAATCATTACTTCACCTATTATTATTAATTATTATAATTATTGCTACTATCATTTTTTCGATTGACAAATCAATAAATCCACCGCCACGCCGATTCGGTACATTCACTTTCAAAGCATTTCAATTCGATTTATCGACCTGTCGAAACATCGAACATTCGCAATTTCGATCCGCAACCCCCGGAATTTCATCGTAAATCCGACCTTCGTCGGTCCCATCAACGTTCGCCATTGTTGTATGGCTCCCTTATTCGCAAGAACGTGCACGACCACGGGCCCGGACGACATGTAAGCAACCACACGAGCAAATTCCGAATTTCCGTAATCGTCGACGTAAAATTCCGAAACCTGTTCGTTCGTCAATCGAAGAAATCGCGTTTGCAATATCGTCAATCCGGCCTCGCTTATTCGTTCCTCGATCTCGTTTCGATGAACCACAGCTTCCGGTTTTATAATCGCAATCGTGCACTCGACGTTACTCGCGTCTTCGTCGTTCGTTTCGTCGTCGTTATAATCGATTTCGCAACTGTTCTCGTTCCCGAATTCTTCGTCCTCGTAATTTACGTCGCATTTGCATTTCAATTCCCACTCGTTCACGAATTTGTACTGCGAGCGGACGAATCGGCCATGTGTGAAAATTTCGCAACGATTGGAGGATAAACAACGAGTCGGTTGATAAACAACGTGATGGACGAAAAATATAAATACCGAGCGTAATTAAGATTTAAGGGGTCGATTGTGTATCTTCGGTTGTATTATTAGGAGTAACTTCTGTGTAAGTTGGCTCGAAAAGTTTAAACAATGGCAAGTGCTATTCTATTTAACTATTCTAGATAACTATTGGGCCGATTGTTTACATTTTTCTCTTTACTTTCAAAGATAATTATTTTTTTTTAAATAATCTTTTTTGCGAAAAAGGAAACATTCATTAAAAAATGAAAAATATTAAATAATAAATATGGTGGCTGCGCGCAGAGACGTGGGAAATATTTTTTTGCGCATTGGGCATGATTCACGGTACAGGGTTGATCTAAAACTCAATCGTTTATATTTGTTTGATTGTTTTTTAGGATCTTTATTATCATACTGCCGGAAAGTGTTATCAAAACAAAAAAATATAAAATTCCTGACATTTCTCAAAAAGTTGAAACTTTTATCTAAAAAATGATATATTTTTCCCTATTATTAAAAATAGTTAAAGTCCTCAATAAAAAAATCTCTCGCGCTACCATAATGGCATCCTAAAGAGTGATAAAAAAATTGTACGACTCAAAGTCTCGGGCTCGAGGATTGATATTCAAGGTCGGGATTTAAAAAGAATTATTTACCGCTCTTGCCGAATCCGTGGAGCACTCCGAAGACGATGGTTTCGTTGAAAAAACGTCATCCGTGTAACTTGCGCACTCGCATACATCAGAAATTGTGCGATCTCGTCCTACTTTATTCAATTCTTCGCCATCGACGACTTCCTTCCCGCAAATCGTATTCGAAATTACGAGATTTGGACATTTTTGAAAAATCGTTGTAGCCTCGATCGATGGATCTGACACATTTTCAGATCCACCGCAATCACACATGGGTTCCAATATAGATTTTTTTTATTATTGAAACGAATTATCTACGAAACAAAAATTCACAGTATTATTATTTTTCTATTTTCAATATCAATTACGACGTTAATAATAATAATGAAGATGCAAATATGTTGTGAACAGTAAAACAAATTGAGTTTTTAAATCCGTAGAGGATTCTCGACTTTCGTAACCATGACTCGGACAATACGTCGTAAAAATGATTAGCCAAACTGTCGATGCTCATAACTTTAATGGTCGATATATCAATCATTCGTGCTACAAGTGTTGTTCATTTTTTTCTTTAATTTTAATCCGCTTGTCGACCACCTTTTGTTCAAAGTCTTCCCCCCCACACCCATTGCATAAATAATTATTTTTGACGGCTTACGATTTATTTGTTATACCCATTGTTTGATTAAAAAACATTCAACTATGCTGTTAGCCGAAAGCAATAAATGGCTAACAGAAATTAACTAAAAAATAAAATAAACGTACTTCAAAATACTTCGTTTTGATTGAGAAAATATTTCTATCAAAATGTAATCCAATTACTTCGCTTGGAGATTAAAAATAATTAATTTCTAACGAGCATTAATTTGAAAAATAAATATATATTCAAATTATTTTGGTCTTATGCAAAAGAAAAATTGATATTACTTTCCTCGGCAATAATAAGCAAATGCTTTTCGATAAATCCTCGTAAACAGATGTTCTGGATACATTTTTATTCAAGTATTCCTAATCCTTCATGTCTGTCGACTCTAGAGAACGCAACACGTGTGAAATTAACCATTCAAAATCAATATATTCGTTGTCATTATTCTCTCCATAATGGATCCGGTTCCTCGTGTTTATACAGATGCGACTGAAACCCTGAGCAAAAATTACCTTGGACCCGAACAATTCGTAGATTTCGGAGGCGACGAAAGCATCGATTCAACAACGGGCAGCGCGGAAAACTTCATCGAGTCAATGCCGGCGAAAGTCGGTGTCATGGATGACATCCGCATCAACAGGCAAAAGGTGAACGATCCCAGCAAGCCCTGCGGTAGCCCTATCACGATTATAGCAATCTCCACACTCGAAAAATCTTCGACTGTGGAATTCCACACTCAAAAATTTAGAGCGTTTGTTCTTACCATCTTTATTTTATTCATTTTTTTCATTATCTTTGATATTTTGTAAAAACACAGCAGTCCGCGCTTGTGTCGCCAAAAACGATGATTGATAAAGAAGATTATCGTAGGATCGCAGAATATTTTTAGACATCGTCAAACGCAACAAAACGGAAGTAAACCCTTAAACGTCACACTGGGTGGACGTCCACCCGTCGATCAATCGACGAAAGGCGATTCTTGTTTCCGTTTTTATTTCTTTATGAATTTTTTTCAACACGTTGCCATTTTATTTCTCATAAATAAACTTTTCGTCCATCATCAAAAATGTTTGAAGCATGTTCGGTAATTTTTCGAACCCCTTCGGACGGATAGTTCGCTCACAATCGTTTTTTTTTTAAACTGACTGGGTCGAATCCAACCAGTGTGACGTCGGTGACATTATTCGGTGGTGCGACGGTGAAGGGTTAAAAAATTGCGAGCAATTGTCGGATTTTAACGAGCAAACGAATGGTGATGGTGGTGGTGGTGTTGGTGGTGGTGTTATGGTATAAATCGTGAATGGTGGTCGTGAAGTTGTACTTTAATACGCGCGTTTTATTCCATCGTACAGGAACTCAGGCAACGTAACTGATTAACCGATTAGTTTTTTTTTTTTTTTACTTATTAACAATTAAACAAACCATAGAAAATAGAAACTGCTTTGAAGCGACCTTGAGTGCTGCTGCGAAAATGAGTGGAAGTGTTCGCGTTTTTTTTCAACAAGCGAAAAACTGTCTAACGCGTCGAGTCGGTTAATTATTTGGTGGTCTAACAAGACGCTGCAAAACGGTAAGTAAAAGAGTTCGACTGGTGCTGCTTTATATTATTTATTTTTTTCAAAATTATATTGGCTATAGTGTGGTGCATGGAAAATTATTTAAGGTTGACATGTTTTTGTTTCAATTGTGATTTGTACAAATATGGAGGTTGAGGTAAGATGGGGCAAAAAATACGGAGCATGATGGGGTCATAAAAAGAAGACTGGAAAATCTTAAAAAAAGGTATCGCTAGAAGAAATGCTGAAGATTGAGAAGAAGCTGAGAAATCTTTTTTAAAAGTTGATTAAACGAAGGATAATTAATAAAAATTAGCAATACAAGACCGCGTGAAAATTACGAAGACACTGTTTTCCCATATTCGACGATTCAAATAACTCATACTTGAAGTAATCTGAACATTGGATAGGACGTCAGCTGTGTGGACGTTGGGTTCATACAATTTGCGCTGGAACAGATAATGATAACTCCGAAGAAGTGCTCGTATGTTCTTTTGTGTGCAATTTAATAGCCCCGATCTTGCCGCCCTTTTCGTACCCCATCTCACCCTTTATCAGGGAAAAGATGAGTTTCTTACAGCTCCATGAAAAAAATTGATAATATGATCTTGTGATTTATTGTCTTATCGAAAACGACACCGAATTGTACTTATATAAGTAACTAATGGATCATGAATAAATCAAAATGCTTGGATTATAAATACTGTGTTTTTTCATTGTCTCACCTGAGCGTCCCAGCCGTGCCCTTAAGGAAATAAAATTAAGTTCCTCCACTAACGTTATCACGTCGTAAAATTTATCACAAATGCGACATAGATCGTTGTAAAAACAAAATTAGTAATTCATTCTAAACGATAAAGATTCTCGGAAACAAAAAAGTTGCGCACGTTTTGCCATAATTCGACGTAGCCTCAAATTAATTATGTCCCTTTTTATTTTTTTAATCCAAAATTTAATTTACTATTCGATCGAATAAAAATAAAAAATTCATTAAATTTTTTCTCTATATATATTAATAATATAAATCATTATTTTTTTTTGTCAACGCTTTTTCGAAAAAAAATACCAGATTCGTTTCCAAATGGATCGAAACGCGCGACTTATGCCCTCAAAGTCGACGACTACAGTATTTTTGTGTCATACCCAGCATTAAACGTTTTTATCGGCAATAATTAATTATGTCCCCTCGTGGAAGGTGATTTGATAAAGATTCCGTCACCAACCGAAATTCCAATTCCCCGGGAACTACAATAATTCCAATGATCCACGTAATTCACCCTGTTGGTTCAAAACCAACGTCACATCCACATTATCACAATTTTTCCGAGTAATTAATCAAATCCAATATGTTGCAGGACGCAACGTCACAATTTTTAAGGGTGGAAAGCGACAGCAGCACGACATTCAGCAATAGTGGATCAACCCCGAACGGAAGTACTCTGGGCTCGGAAACGGAAGAAGATGCGAACGACGAGGAAATGGCTAAGTATGTATATTCCACCAACAAGTCGCGAAATACTTCGAATCTTATCATGACAAAAATTATCGCCTTCGTTATCTGGCTCAGGTCCAATCCTGATAGGACAGAATCCTGAGAATCATAACCATTTCTGTAGTGCGATCGAACTTTCGCGTTCTCACCCCCCAACCGAACATGAAAATGATGCACACGTTGGTCATTTTTACCTCAAAACCATAAACTTTTTATCCATTTTATGAATAAAAAATTAAAAAATTTACATCAACTTTTTCTCAACTACCATAGTTTTGACAAATGTCATCCTAAAAATCTGAAAAAATTCATGAACGAAGCTCAGCTCCCACTTTACAATGAAACCTTGAAACACAAAGTTCCCGTAATTATTCATTACAAAAATAACAATAAACAAATTAATTGCAGAAACTTCAAAATTTTTCCCTGGGTCAAATCGACCCCACGATACGCATCAATCGGGTTGAAAAAAAAATCCATCTACTCTCAATTTCCATCGACACAATGTTTACAAAGCATTCGCCATCGCCAATTAATTTTTACCGATCTACCGATCGATATTCGCGCGTTTAATTCGGCTCAGGCCGTGCGCGCGTTTATAAATATCGTAAAGTTTTTTTTCTTCTTACGCTTATCTTCGATGCGTGATTCTCCTTCTACTCTGTATTCACGATGTTTCAGTGATGTTTACAGTATCTATACTTGCACACATGTGCGAGCAAAGTAAACTCTTTGCATGCGAACGAGCGTGAATCTGCGCCGGACGAATTGCCAGTCGTGCTAACAACGTTCGGAGCGAGCTTCGCTCGAGCCTCGGTCGCGTATCGTTCCAGGGTTATCGGAAACGTTTCTTCTTCTTTTCGAATCACATTCGATCGACGACACCCGGGCGAAAATCCGTAATTCCGTCGCGATTCGCGTACGTTCGCGTGCTCGACTCCGGGGAATGTTCTATTTTTCAATCCCTCTCAAACGTTTTTTTTTTCTTGCTTTTTTTCTTCGTTCCACATGTCATAGTCGGCAAACAGTGAAAAAATAATGTGGCAGTCGCGTGCAGTCGCGTGCTCGGCCGAATGATTTTACGGCAATCGTTCGATGCAGATTTTTGTTGGATAGTTCAGTGAATCGGTTGATGATTTATTGAAAAATTTCCGTCGAGTTTATTCGGAATACGAAATTTACGTGACAATATGATACCCAGATATGACGTCGGAAGTGCAGTTTCATTGCAGAGGTACAGATTTTGAGAGAAATTAACGCAGCTTGATTGCATTTTTCGTTGAAATGATTTTTTGTGCGAATGGAATTTATTTATGAGGCGTCGATTGTAAATATATGAATGACATTTTTTTAAAAACTCTATTGGTTAATTTTGAAACTTGTTTCATTCGACTTATCTAAACCTGGTCTTTGAACGGATTGTAGTTGTGACGTCGACGAATTTTTTTTTTGTCGCCGATAAAAAAATGTAAATGAGAGATCTCACTTGGAGACTGATGGATATTTAATTGTGCAACGGTTATTTACTTGGCCGAGGTTTGATTGAATTTGTCCAAAACACGGTTTAATATAATTAAATCGATAATTGCCACCGAAGCACAATTTAATAATTAAATGGATAATTGCTATCATCAATCTCCCAATGGTAAAAACCTTAATATTTTTAGTTTAGTAAAAATAATGATCAATATTTTCAAAAAAAATGTATGCTCAAAAACGTTTTGCAATTGAAGCTACGAAAAGTTATTTCTCTCTCATGCTCTTATTGTATTAGAAAAAATTATGCCCTTTTTCCCAATACCAGCTGGTTCTTTTTCAATTGCTACTCGAGTCTTTTAATTCGAAAGAAAAAGAAAAAAAAAATTGCGGATTCAAAACTTACCCACACTACAAGTTTTGAATCAATAAAAAAAATAGATCGCTGTTTATTGTTGAAATAAAATATATCGTATTTGCGGCTAGCATCACCGCGTAAATATTGCGACAATATTGATTATGAAAATTTATTATTGATTTCGTTTTTCGTAGAGTTCCACTGCAAGCACCGCCCAGGAGAAAAGCCAGAATCGTTCCTTCGTCAGGTTCCCAGAAGCATGGAATCGAGTTGTCCAATGGACCAGACGTGCAGAGTCCGAATTCGACGATAACGAGCGTCAACAGTATCAGCAGCCTTCTCAAGGAAAAATTACAATTATCGATCCCTCAAGCTCTCCGCAGCAGTAAAAAACGTCAAAATGCCGATTACAAGTGAGTAAATATTTTTCTCTGCCATAAATTCCTCAAACGGTAATGATAATCATAGCAAACCTCAATTCAGTGTCAATAGAATCGACTTCGACTACTTTTATATATATATATATATAATATATATTTTTTTTCCTTTCATTCGCAGACTCAGAGCTTTCGTGGGAATTCTTTTTCTTTGCGTCGTTTTTCTCGTTGGATTCGCACACGTGTATTACACACAGCACGTCTTGCAACGCGCGTATTTCGAAAAATTCAGGTAAATGATATCCAATAAAGTAATAAAATTGTTATCGATATTATTATTGTTAGGTATTTATAACGAAATCTCAGACTATCGTTACGTTTCTCTCGACTACGATGGGAGAAAAACGACATAGGTTTCCAAATTCTGTGCACAAAAGCGTATCTAGTTTCACAATAATTGACAATAGCGCAGTTTTCTCCCGAACTTATCACGAAACAATGATAAATCGATAATATATAACGTTCTTGAATACAGATTACCATATGGTACACACAAAAATGGTCCGCAAAATGTTTCCATCTTCATTCCCATCGTTTCAATCAATAAAATAGTACATTATGACATTAGTACAAAAATTTTTTTTTTGACACGCTGCCCGTAAAAGTGCGGTTTTACGCACCTTGTGACATAAAAATTCGTACGATACTCGGTACGAAAATAGTACATTATGACACTAGTACGAAAATTTTTTTTCTCCAGAAAACGTTTTTCGTACGAGTATCGTACGAATTTTTATGTCACAAGGTGCGAAAATGCGGTTTGACGAAAAACCGCACTTTTACGCGCAACTTGTCATAAACTAATTTATATGTAATTCCAATTGTTCTCAAAATAACGCAATTCTTCATTCGTACATCAACAGGTTCAACAAAAACGAACGCGTGATGCACGTATACAGCAGTTTGGGTACCGAAATAATCGCCGCTCGTTTGGGAGTCGGAATACCCCACGAAACCGGTGTATTCCCGTGTCTATCGCACAATCAACGTCGCGACGCCGTTTGTCTCGAATGGCTCGGACAAACCCGTCTCTACCTCGCTCACAGTTCCCGCGACGACATGCATTGTTATCACGTGACTTGGCAAAGTCTGAACGAACATTTGAATCCGAAAGATTGTTTCGATTGGTCATCGAGTCGTGGACATTGGTACGGAGCCGGTCAAATAAGAAACATGGCTTATCCTCTCGAACAAGGCAAACTCGATCTGAGTCCTTTCGTAACCGGTGACATAAGAAAACATCCTTTCGGAAACGTTTTGAAACGTTATTTCCTTAATTCCAAAGGTGCCACCATTTTGATAGATTCCGAAACTCCTCTTTACGTATCGATAAACGCCAATCGTACGAAAGAATTTTGCATGCAAGCCAAACACGACGCTTTTGCTTACATAAATCATTTGACTCCGTTTCCACAATTGAATTACACTATATGCGCTTCCGACAACATGAAGAATCTACACTCGTCAATGGCCGAAAAATCTTTATGGGACGGTCTTAAACCCGACGAATTGCAAGCCGTTCACACGCTTTTGTCCGAACCCGTTTGGCAAATATCACCGACGAACGAAGCGGCAATTTACAATTACACCGAAGACGTCATAGCCTTGGGTTTTCTTCGTCAAGGTCACGTGCTTTTGAGCGAAGAGTGGCAACCGAATCCCGGTGATTTCGTTCTCGACAAAATTCGTTTTCCATCGATGGAAGAAACAATAAAAGTCATTCATCGTCGTGGATTTAAGATTGTTTTTACCATACAACCTTTCATATCGACGGAGTCGCTTAATTTCAAAGATGCGGTTGCCAATCGTTTGTTGATATCGGAAAGAGGTAGCGACGCCAGAATTCCGGCTTTGACTCGTTATCGACAGAGCAACAGCGCGTCTGTGCTCGACATCACTAATAACAAAACTTTACCTTGGCTTCAAACGAAATTGGAAAATTTGATAAAGGAATATCGCGTCGATTCGTTTTATCTTGATCTCGGTACGGCTCAGGATATGCCGCATTATTACAAATGCGAGGAACCACTGACCAATCCGGATCATTACAAAACGATATTTACGAATTCGGTATTGGGTACGATTTCGGTTATAGGAGTTTCAGGTGCTATTTCAAGACCGAGAGCACCCGTTTTCGTGTCATTGCCGCCATTTCCGTCATCCTGGAAAGCCATAAAAACTGTAATACCGACGGTGCTGAGTTACGGAATGATAGGTTATCCCTTTATAATGCCGGGCGCTGTGGGCGGTGACGTTGCATTGCCGATGTCCGACAACAATCCGAACAACGATTTCGAGGTCAATCTTCCGGACAAAGAATTGTACGTTAGATGGTTGCAATTGTCCACGTTTTTGCCGGTAATAAGATTCACTCATCTTCCGAGCAAATATTCGGACGAATCGGTGTTGGAAATGGCTAAGAGACTCACGGAATTGAGACAAAAAACTGTTACTCCGTTGTTGAAAAAATATGCTAATGAAACTTTGGACACCGGACTACCGATAATTAGGCCGCTTTGGATGTTGGATCCTACGGATCCCGCGTGTCACGTTGTCGTGGATGAATTTTCCGTTGGTGAAGAACTCATTGTCGCGCCTGTTCTTTATTCGGGCAGTCGACAGAGAGAAGTTTATCTTCCGGCTGGCGTGTGGAAGGATGGAATTGATGGGAGTTTGAGAAAAGGTTCTAGATGGATTCACAATTATCGAGTAGCCGAGGACAAAGTGGCGTATTTCGTTAAGATGCCGGATAATACGAGATTCTGAGATGATTAGTTATGACGATGGAATGTTTAGCTTCTGATAATGAGATTGTTTATTGTATTAATTATTGTTGTTGATGTGTATACGTGCGTGTAAGATATAAGAGATGTTTCACTATTAAATTTTTTTTTTAGGTTATGCTCGTCGTCCTTTTTCCTATCTCCTTTTGGTCCTGAGAAAAAATGGAATACTCGTTAATTTTGGGAAATGCAGGGATTTGTTGGTTTATGAATTATTTGTTTAATATATCGACTCCCTGAGAATTGCAATGGGTTGGAATTATAGGGGTTCACGGCTCGATCCAGGGGTGTATGACGTTGTGGGAATAACTATTTGCGACCGGGAATTGCTGATGGCAAATCTAAGAGCTTGCAAGCATTTCGACTTGTCTATAAACGTCATTCTAGAGAAGAATATGAGGGTACCGTCAATCGACAAGTAGTTTACTTCGTGAATAATATTTTACAGAACTGTCCAATGACAAGTGAAAAAAAATACGAGGATTATACCAAAATATAATCTGCACAGCTTCTGAATATTTTTACGAAATCTATTTTTTTTACTATAGGCAACCATAAAAATAACACGAATTAAACATAAAAATTGAGAAAACATCTGCTAATTGTGGCTGTACTGCCTCCTTCGGTCCAAATCAAAATCAAGTTTTTATTATAAACCGTTTTCTTTCTACTACAACAAACCATCTCGCCGCGTAGGATTTAGGGATCGAATAAGTAATCAAAAATCGTATTCATTTTTTAAAAAACATAATAATATTTTTTCTTATCTTTATTGTTTGACGTTACAACGAACGCAAGTCCACGGAATCGTAAGTTTCGAGAAATAACGTCTGATCTGAGTCTGTCTGTCGTTTATGTCGTCCATCGTCTTGATTATCTTCAGCGTGATAAGTAGTGATAGGCCGTTTAATTTTTGCCGAACATTGAAATAATGTACATTCACACATTGGTGATGATCATAAGCGATGCTCCTCACTGCTTAGCATCGTCGGTTGAGGACATGATAGGCCGGGAAATCGCTGCGATGAGTTTTTTCCTGTGATCTTTGTGCGTCTGAGTACCGTTTTTCACAGTTTGAGATATCCACTGCATCTGATTGCCAGGCTGTGAAGAAAATTTGAATTAATCCGTTATCAAGACGACGAAATCAATCGACATTCTTCATTTCCTTGCGCAAATGGATGGAAAACATTTGTAAGAAAATTTTTTATCACGAGGAAATTGAAATTTTTATAAAATTATATTTTATTTTTGTTGTTATATGTTTTGTGTTATTTTTTAAGTATTCTATTTTATTTTACATTTTTTAAGTTTTATTAGAAAAAAATTTAAGAAGAAACAATTGTTTTCTTTGTAAGGATTTTATTTTCATTTTCTTACTTTTGAGTTAAACAACCGAGAGACGAATGCAAGGGGAATATTTTTTTGTCTGTTTGTTAACCCCCGAAAGATCCGAGGACCGCTTTATAAATCGAACGAGGATGCTGCGACCCGCCACCGATAATGGACGAAGCAATGTGGCTTCGAAAAATCATTGAACAATTTCATTCACGCATTACAAGTAATTACCTTAGCTATCAGCAGTTTGACAACGTCCTTCTTCTTTTCGAAAAATCCGTCGACGTACGGTTCTAAACTATCTACAAGTTTGGTGGTATTTGCGGTGGAGTTTCCCAGACCAGCGTCGATTCCGGGCAGATTCAAGTTCATTTCCGGCAGTTTAGTGCCATTGCCCTGTAAAATTAATTTTTGTCGGTCCGTCATAAATCTTCAAACCTCATATCGCACCCTCCACCCTTCGCAGATGCTGAAATTACAATCTAAAAAAATTTGTATCAAGAAAAATCGAAAAATCGAGGTTCTGCAAAAATTTGGAATTCCACAAATGATGGAAATACTTTTTTGTAAAAATAAATGTCAACGAGCGAAAATTGCTAATAAGAAGGTTGGTAAATGTCAAAAAAATTGTCCACGTAAGTCTACGAGATGCTTAAAAATATTATTAAGCTGATGTCAAGCAATGAAGAGCCGAAGAAAATCGTGGATTGCATTTTCCAAAAATCTACGGGACCAAGCGATGCAATATACGGAATACGAAGGTATTTAATGTATATAATAATTAATGTATCATTATTTCATCGAGAACTATCGTTTCTCAAAATTTGAAGACCTTTACGATTTATCAATATCCATTCAAAAGCACGTTGAAGTTAATTTCCCCTACCCTATCTTAGTATCGTTGTTATTATGTCCAATTTTACAAAAACAAAATGTTTCTTCTACGTTGATATTCCAGCGGACTGTGCCAACTGATTCGATACCTTGTAAATTAATTATCAAACCAATGTGTGTCCTTACCTTGAACAAGGAACCGAGGCCAAGCAAATCTCCCGGCTGATACTGCAATCCCACTTGAATACATTTCGAGCTTGCTTCGGCCGAACAGTTCACTGGCAATAGATGCAGATTTCGCGCTTCTGCGTCGGAAGCTGCGCTTTCTTCTGTGATCACGACTGCTTCCTTCTGTACTTCGTCCTTTTCCACCGATTCCGGGAGGATGTAAGAATGCGCTGCCTAAAATTTGTTCGCGCAATGAAAATAATTATTTAGAAAAACGGCAATTTCTCTGTTCTGTGACGAATGTTATTCGATTTATCGCAAATATCAATTTTATAAAGACCTTAAGGAACTTACCGAGGCGACGAGGACGGCGCAAATAACTATCGCGAGGTTCGACATTTTGTTGCAGCTACGGTTGGGCGACGTTTGAGTCGATGGTATTTCGACGGTCCTTATATACCCGACCCTTATTCAGGTAACGGTTTTGTGGTAGTTGACAGACCAGCCGAAGGCTCGAATGCCGTCGTATGATAGAAAACTCGTGTCTATAAACTTTCTTGGAGGATAATTTCGTAACGGCCAATGACCCGAGCATATTACGGGAAACGTTACATTTTGTAAGATTATGGAGTTGAGGCTGTGTGCTCGGAATAAGGCTTAAAAGATTTATATAAAATATATCTGGAAACGGCTTCGAATGTTCGATCGGTTTGATCGATCTTCTGGCGATGTAGATTGATTATTGTTTCGTCTATTGACAGGCGGAAAATGTTTGAGAGGACTTGATAACAGGCCAGGAGCGTTTATCACTCTAGCTTCCGCGAATGCTGTGACATTGGTCCAGATCGCTATCGAGAAGTTTAAAGAAGAACTGTACAGCATCGTTCGGCCTATTGGAATGAAAATTTGAAAAAAATGATGTATTAAATTTTATGGAGATTGGTAGAAGGAATTATTTCATGCGAATTCGAACCTGTCGATATTTATCTTCTTCAAGTATAAAAACAGTCGACGAAACGTGCCAAAATGTATGGATGTTAATTTAATAAGTTTTTAGGGAAACTTGGGAGTACTTTAGTTGAAATTTACCGACAAGGTTAAATCTCTAAAGCGCATCAAATTGTCATAAATTTCCATAAACGAGCATTCGGATGCAGTAACTTGCCCGACACTCGCCGATCTCTGAAAAATATAGCTCTGTAGAAAAATAACAAGATGGATTTTTTTTCTACCTGCCGTTCTTGAAAAAATAAAAAAATTAAGACATGAACGCGTTTTATCCCCGAAATCAAAAAGTTTTCCGGATATCAATCGTCGTACGTTGACCAAACGTTTCTCCTATTATTCGGCATTCGATAAATCAACCGCATGGCAACGTAAGCCGGAAGAAATTGTAGGTTTGAGGTGCAAACCGCTTCCTTTAAATTCGAAGCAATGCACGAACTTTTCTACGAGGCAGCCAGAATAGATAAAAAAACTGGTCGCGCGTGTTTTGGGCACGATCGTGTAGGGTTCCGTGGTCATTCTTCCAGGTTAGGGTCTATGTCCCGACGGTTAAAAGCCCAAAAACGCATATACATGCAGGTATGGTGACAAAGAAGATATCCTTCACCCGGTTAGCCAGCCTCACGCGGCCGAAAGATCTACGCCACTGTACACACATACACGTTTTTGAAATTTTCACCGTCGCAACACAGATATCGAACCATTCTTTCATTCCAAAAAAGCGTTATCACGAAATTTTTCATAAACTATTTGTACCACAGTGTTCGTTATAATTTCGATTGAATGTATCAATAGAAAGCTACATTCTAAAATTTTTTCTAACCTTTTTTTCTGGATTTTTTAATCGATAATATATAAATTAGACGGGCGGGGGGTCCTCGAAAGACGACTTTTAAAGCGAATATCTCGCGACTGAAGGATCAAACTAAAAAAGGCCCGGCACGTTTTGAAATTGCATTTGAGGAGACCTCACTCGATAGGGTGAGCTAAAAAAAAATGAAAGAGTTCACTTTTTAATCTGCGGGAAAGCGGTCACAAAATAGAAAAAAAAATTTGTTGTCCTAATTTATATTTTTGAGACATCGATCAACGTCTGTGTACAAAATTTTATCCTTATCGGTACATAAATGAGAGAATAGGAGGACTTACCGAAAACATAAGGGCTCCTCGATTTCTATGGAATCCTAAAAATAGTTCCTGATGGATTTTTTTTTGGATTACTTCAAATTTGGAAGAAGCAGTTTGTGAATCTCAACGTGCAACTTTTTTCACTCGTTTCATTGGCTTCGAATTATTTCAATGGTTTGAACCATTCGATCAGTACTAGCCAAAAGTACTTGCAAATTTCTCTCAGAGTTTTTAGAGAAACGCGCCTCTTTGGAGCGCCTTTGTGGACAGAGGCGAGTCGACGATACATTCGCAAAGATGTCATTTGCGCAAACACGATTTCGGCGAATCAGCGACGCAAGCACGGCAAATGGAATAATTATGAGCAAAAATACATTACAGTTTCATAATTGAGTTGAACGATACTCAGATGGGGGCTAGAAAACGGGCAGGATGTCATAAAAATTATTATCAATAGAATGTGTGCCACCGTAACCACCCGTACATCGCCGGTGTAGCAATAAACGTCGTTTGCTACGTACTCGTTTATTCAGGTCGTTCTATCTTACCCAAATAATGTAAACCCGAATATTAATAAGAATCAACTGCAACGCAATCCTCACAGGTGTTACAGAGTTCACAGTGCGACGACACCATCCGAGTAAACTCGGTACATTGCTCGAGCTTCTTTAATTCCACAACCTAAGTACACATTGCACGGAAGACGGAAAACATTTTTTGGGCAATATTGTGTCGTCGTGACACGTTTTTCGTTAGACTATAGCAGTATCTGTGTCGTCGTATGCGCTGTACCGTGGTCGATATTTGAATTGCGATGATGATAAAAATTTGGGTCAAGACGATTCGGATATTCGTATTACCTGACCCGACGATGTAAGCGTATTGAATTTTTTTTTTCAATATTTCATCGATGCGATGTAATTTATAGGAAATGGAGACGAGTCGATCGTGTCAATAAAATCGTGATATGGAAAATGAGGATGAGATTAAACCAATGTAAGATGGTAATATTTAAAATAAAATAACGATGTTCTTCGGAGGAACATAGATGGGTCAATAAAATGACGGACGTGAAATAATGATGCACGCATTCCTGACGTTCGATTATGCACGATGGTTAGAATGAAACTACGATAAATATTCTTTATTTTTTATGTTTTTTTTATGTGTGTTATATTTTATGTTTTTTTTTATTTTGAACACTAAAAGACATTATCGAACAAAAGTACTGCAAGTACAAAAAGTTTCTTCGCGTTCTTCGCTACGAGCCTTCATTTTTTAGAAATCAATTTATAATTAAATTAAAATTAATCAATTGATCAAATAATAATTAAATTGAATTAAAACAGAGAAATAACCTTCAAAATTTGCGTATTTAGATATTTTTGAGCAGTCCTTTTACGCACTCGCGAATATCTAATGCGTTATTGTCACCATAACGTTCATTTATGTGCATTTATCGACCTCCAAGGTAATTGATACATACGTTATCTACTCGTTGTAGTACATCCCATAAAATATATCTACATTGGAAAGAAATGAACGTTAAAATATTGAAATTTTATTAACTTATTCGCAACTCCAGACGAGATATCTCGCGACCCCAAATTGTCCGTTAAACGCTTTTGACGGTACACGTCGTGACCTCCCACTTGCTACTTAACGTCTTTTCGACGTATTCGTCTCGTCGAAAATGTTAACGAGCTATTAATTAGCATAGCTAAATGATATGGGCAAGGTTCTCTGTAAACCTCTCGGTGGGTTCAGCTCGAATTCTGCACTGAACATCCGTAAACGGGACGTTATTCTTAAAAAATATATATATCTAGGCTGATATCATAGAATTTGCGGAAATTAGAGTGATAATCGACGTTTTCCGTGCAATTATGCTGATAAATTTTCCACCTGCTCGTGAAAGTAGCAAAAAATGTCTTTAAAAGCCATCTAAAAATTCGAAACCGAATTTGAGTGTAACCTCGGTTATGATAGCAGCCATGATATGACAGAATCAATCGTTTTCCGTGGTATGCTCGGTTCCGTGGCTCTTGTGAAATCATGCCCCAGAAATCTCATTGACACAAGTGGCGGCTCATCAAATTGCATCTAGAGTCTATGACTGCTCTTTTGACTACCGTGAAGTCATTACTGGTATATAAGTGCCGCCGGAATAGCATCGACTCAAACGTGTTTTCAACGACAGCTTCTGCACAATGTCAAAACTTGCGATCGCTCTGTGCGCCGTGCTCTTCGCGTCGGTAAGTACCATACGGTCTTTATCCAATCCATGGGCGATCAATCGAATATCATTCGTCTGATAATTTCCATTCTTATTTCCAATTGTTTCAATTACTCGAACAAATTCCAGGCAGCGTATTCTCACATCCTGCCGGAGTTGCCGGAAGCTGATGGACAGAGGGCAGATGAGAGCACACAAGAGAGCGAAACTTTCTTGGAAGAAGCTCGGAATTTTCAGCTTCTGTCGACAAACTGCTCGACCGGAACAGGCAAATGTGTTCAATGGGGAATACAGTTGGAGCCCGGCAAGTTTGTCAAATTTGGATCCCCAATTAATCTTGGGGTAAGTACTCACATCGGTTCGGAAATCAATTCATAAGTGATATAATCGGGTGTCACAGTGTGGCGGATTATCGACTTTGAAAAAAAAAAAAACATTCACGCAGGAGTAACGCTTGACGCACACTGTGGGCCCTAAGCGATCGCGAGAAAAGCTAACGGGGATTCACTATAATCGTAATATAGTAGAAATTCAATGCGCACAATCAGACTGATTCTTTCCGTTGGTGCGGCGTGGCTCGAGTGTATCGCGAGAATAGGTATTATTTCGATCTAATGCAGATCTTTTCTTCATCCTGCGTTCGATTCGTTTTAGATGATGTAAGACTGTGGCGAAAAATTACTTTTTCCGTAGAAATATCAAGTAGTAGATAGCTCTGTAGTTCATTTCGCTATAATTACCATATTTTCCGTTACTCGTCACTGTTCATTTCACAAAAACATAATCCATCATTTGTCTCGGCTACTGATGTTATTAAAAATTCTTCGAATCGTTTCAACATTCTCACTCGCAACTCTTGCTCGTGGCCACTTATTTCCGGGAAAAAGCAATCAAAAGATGTAGAATCGTGGATTTCCGCACGATCTCTATTTATTTTATCACCTTTCGATCGTTACTTTGAGATATGCAATGAACGGCGGTCGCATAATATAAGATTGAAAAATTCTTGACGGACTACCGTTAATTAATTTTGCAGGGCAACGTCACCATTCCACCAACTACCAACGCCCCAGTGAAGGTCAACACCACCACTGACATCAAACTTGGGGATACAATTGGATCATTCTTTAACCATCTTTTCAAAAAGAACACGGAAGTTTTCAAACTGCTGATCGCCAAGGTAATTACTCACAACTCTTCGTCGATTGATTCGTAAAAATGTTAAGATCGGTGCAATTTCTTTTAGCCGATGAATGGTTCATTGATTTAGTTACAACTATTCCAGACAATAAGCAGGGCGTTTAGCCAGGATACCGAAAAAATCGGTAACCCCCCGAATAAACAGTGTCGAAACTAATAACGTTCGCCAAAGAATCTTCCGTTTTGCGATTTCTTATCGCTTCTTCGACTGTAAAGCGGATTTTCTTTGTTCCGTTGCTTTTTCTTTCAACTAAAATCATTTTGCGGATTGATCACCAAAGTATCACTGTTATTAAATGTTTTGTCCAGTTACCGAGAATAGGTTATAGCTGGACAAGCTGGCTGCATATATAAGCACGTATTTTAGTTAGTGTTCATCGTGGTATTGATAACGGGTTAACTCAAATATTTTTTACAGCCTGGCAATCAGATCGACTGGTTCTCGAAAGTTTTGAAAGATGGCTTGAAGAAGCACACGGACCACACGAAGAAAATTTTCGAGGCAATATTCCGGCCTCTCACGGCTCCAACTCCGGCACCGGCACCGACCCCAGCTCCAGCATCTACACCAAAACCTACTACCGCTCCAGTTGACCCAAAAAAACGTACTACAGCTCCAGTTAAACCAAAAAAACCTACTACAGCTCCAGTTGACCCAAAAAAACCTACTACAGCTCCAGTTGACCCAAAAAAACCTACTACAGCTCCAGTTGACCCAAAAAAACCTACTACAGCTCCAGTTGACCCAAAAAAACCTACTACAGCTCCAGTTGACCCAAAAAAACCTACTACAGCTCCAGTTGACCCAAAAAAACCTACTAAAGGTCCAGTTGACCCAAACAAACCTACTTTAGTTCCAACTGACCCAACAGAATCTACTGAAGGTCCAACTGAACCAACAAAAGCTCCAAAACCGAAACCAATGGTTTGATTTTATTTCGATTTGTTGTAACGATATAAATATGTTAGTGAGATTAATAAAAGTTTAACACTCCTGCAAACAACGACAATTTCTATGAATCAATCTACGACAATATTCAGTAGATACAGGGATATGATCCAACGCCAACTAAGTTCAAATTGTTGCCCCAGGATTCACGAAAGGTGCAAATTGAATTTTCAAAATCGCTTCGTCGTAGCTCGAGAAGCAGCATGTCGCAATTGGCCTATTGATCCCTCAGAATTTAAGATATCATAAAAATTTTCTTCCATGAGGAAATATTTTGATCATCTCTGGCTTTCTCATCGTCGAAGATTTGTACGGTATCTTCAATTTAATTATCGGCTTCTTAAATTATACGAAAGGAATTTGGAAGTTCCGCTACAAGGCTTGCAGCTTGTTTTCCATCGAAAACTGCCGAAGGGCGTAGAATATTTAGATTATGGCGGTTGAAGGCGATCTTTCATTGTTTCGAGAGATTTCGGATCTCGCGAATGCGTAAAAATAGTCAGGCTTTGAAACTTTGTGCGTTAGTTTGAAGACTTTAAACATTTTACGTATCAATTATTGCAGTTGAGAGAGTATCTGAGTAGCAGAGAGAACGAATTAAAATTTCAATAGGATTTGTAATAAATGTATATTTTGGTACATTGCGGTCGAGAATTCGAACGTCGACGTCGACGAAATTTATATTGGCAGCTTATTCTTCTGGCACGCTTTCCGACCTCTAGCGATGACGACGCCGACAAAAACGTTGGATTGTGGAAGATCTGGTCGATTCGTTCTCTGAAATACTGGTTACTCATCCTTTTTTTGTTGGGGTACCGCTTGTGTGCAATAATTCCTCTGAATTAGCATAAAATTTTAGGGGTCCTGTGAATTGAGAAACAGACGTATAGGAGTCGATATTCGATCTTACTTATTATTTCGGTCTCACTTATTATTCGGATTAACTTATTGTTTCGGTCAGTCGTGTCTAGCATTTCTTAAGAGTAGCTGTATTATCCCTCAAATATATTTGCATATGATTCTTATGTAAAATATTTTTCAAACGATAATGATCCATTGAATCGTACGATTTAATTATTATCGTACGATAACAATTATCGTACTATTATTATTACAATAATTATTATACGATAATAATCGTATAATACTAAAATAATAAATCGTTAATTATTAATACGATAATAATCGTATTATTACGATTATTATTATTATCATAATAATAATTACTATAATTATTTGTTTATATTCTTGTATTATTTATTTCACATTTTAATAAATACGATCAAGTGTGAATGCCTTCATCGAATTATTTCTTTTGCAAATTGAATATACGTTATTTCGTTATATTTTCGAGGATTTTTGGCTAAAAATATTTCTAATATATCAATTTATAACAATCATCTGTACAAAAGAAAAACTTGGAAAATAATGAGTTAAATAGAGCCGGGATGAAGCAATAATGTCTGTCCTCGTTATCGGCTGTACACCTCCGGTGTAGCAATCACCGTGGCATTACATTCCACGTACCCCTTCATGTAGGTCATTCTATCTTACCCAAATAATGTAACCCCGAATATTAATAAGAATAAACTGCAATGCAATCGTCACAGGTGTTACAGAGTTCACAGTGCGACGACACCATTCGAATAAACTCGGTACAATGCTCGAGCTTCTTTAATTCCCCAACCTAAGTACACATTGCACGGAAGACGGTAAACATTTTTTGGGCAATATATTGTGTCATCGTGACACGTTTTTCGTTAGACTATAGCAGTATCTGTGTCTTCGTATGCGCTGCACCGTGGTCGATATTTAAATTAAGATGATGATAATAAGTTGGGTCAGGACGGTTCGGATATTCGTATTGCCTGACTCGACGAAGTAAACGTATTGAATTTTCTTTTTCAATATTTCATCGATGCAATGCAATTTATAGTAAATGGAGACGAGTCGATCGTGTCAATAAAATCGTGACATGGAAAACGAGGATGAGATTAAACGAAAGTCAGATTAATTATTTTTAAACAAGACGTTATTATTGAAAAATATAATAATGCCTGAAATAACAATGAGGCAATATTAATCTGACCTTATAATTATGATGCTCGAAATAATTAAATTGATGGAATTTGGCATGACGAATTGTGTATCAAACTTGAGAAGGTCGGACTCGAGCGAAGTTGCGAAAAAGAGAGACGAAGCCGGGTCCATTCGCGGTTCAATTATCATCACGCAGTCGCGTTGGATGGAATAGCGTATACATAAGATAAAAACGACGGCTGCTTCTAATGATTTGCTTGGTCATGAAGGAAAAAATTATAGGATACCGTTATATAACAAAAACAGCGAAAAGACGCTGAATTTCGGGTCGGAAATAATTGTTTTGGGTTATTTTTCATTCGCGATTTTGTTTAAGCCTGTAGTTTTAGAGTCGTGAAATGAGCATCTACAGTAAAATCTTGCAAGGTCCTTCCTCTGATTTGATTATAATTTTGTACTCCTATTACTATTTAATTCTACTAGAATTAAATAGATGCAGAAACGCTGCATTCAATTTCAACCGCTTCTTATAAAGATGAAGTTTCCGTTGCCGGCGTGAAATGATAATAAACGCATTGTTGACGTTCTATTGTGCACGATTGTAAAAATTATTCTCAAGATTTTCAATTATCCAATTTCGCCAGATCTTTTCGAATAAACTACGAACACGCAGTTTTTAATGGAGCTCCCATCATTTATTTATTACTATTGCTGAACGATATAACAAAACCATGCTTCTGAAAACTTATTGTCCCGGAATTTACGGAAATTAGGGTGATAAGTAGCATTCTTCTGGGAATTCGAGAACGGCGCTAGCCTGCGCCCAATTCCACTGATAAATTTTCCACCTGCTCATGGAAGTAGCAAGAAATATTTTTAAAAAAACCATCCGACCCTTTGAAGCCTAATTTAAGTAGAGCCTAAATCATCATAACCATAAATATTACACAATAAAACGTTTCCCGTAATATAGTCCAGTCAAATACTCCAAAAGTGGACGGTCTCTGAGGGTAATACGCTTTTTTAACCGGAGGTAGGGGACTGGCTACAGAATGATACCCCGTTGGAATTTTTGATCTGCAACATCAGCGACTTTCGAAAAAATGAGTTGAAAACGTTAGAATCATTATATTTCGAAAACTATTGTCTCAATCAAAAAAAGTTTCAGACAAAAATTGTTCTAAATTAAAAAATACGCAAAAAGTTTCATTAAGTCTAACCCCGTATTTTTGCAAATAAGGGCGTAAAAACGATGTAAACCTTTGCGGTTGACGCGCAAATATAGTAACTTTGAACATTCACAAATGCTATAAATTTTGATATTTTGCAATTTTCTTTGGTATGTATCGAATCAGAATAAGTTGCTCTACATTTCAAGAGAAATATTTTTTTTCTTAGAGCCCGCGCTATTGTTTAATCATGGATTTTATAATCATTGAACAACACAATTTACTGGTTGCGAATCACTGGGAGAGAGAGCACGCTGTATGTCCGTACCGCTCGCACTCACTGCCATACTTCTCTCACTACAAGAGAAAATGTCGGTAGACTCAAAACTGCCCGCTGTATAGGTAAACACCGCTTGAAAGATTATTTGGAAAGAGAGAGAAGACGGTAACGCTTCTTTCAGTCGCACTCCATCGGCTTCTACCGCGCACTAATCCGGGCGAGCGTACCACCCATGCCAACGAGTGCAAACGGCGTATCCGACAGGCACATCGCTCTGTCGCTGTCTACGCCAGTGGTGCTTCTATAGCGCCGCCATTTTTCGCCAACTTCGAACATTCAATACGTTCCTACGTCCTTATTTGCAAAAATACGGGGTTAGACTTAATGAAACTTTTCGCGTATTTTTAAATTTAGAACAATTTTTGTCTGAAACTTTTCTTGATTGAACCAATAGTTTTCGAAATATGATGATTCTAACGTTTTCAACCCCCTTTTTCGAAAGTCGCTGATGTTGCAGATCAAAATCTCCAACGGGGTATCATTCAGTAGCCAGTCCCCTACCTTCGGTTAAAAAAGCGTATTACCCTCAGAAACCGTCCACTTTTGGAGTATTTGACTGGACTAATACGCGCGGTTCCCTGGCCCTTACGAAATCATGCACCCGAAAGTTTATTGACACAAGTGGCCGCTTATCCGACTGCA
Source organism: Sussaba pulchella (assembly GCA_963971145.1). Lineage (NCBI taxonomy): Eukaryota > Metazoa > Arthropoda > Insecta > Hymenoptera > Ichneumonidae > Sussaba > Sussaba pulchella. The sequence continues at coordinate 7,716,342 of OZ020168.1, forward strand.
TTCGGGGTTTTCCGACTACGCCTTAGACTACCATGACGTCATTCCAGGTATATAAGGGCCGTCGAAATACCATCGACTCAAACGTGTTTCAAACGTAGCTGCAACACAATGTCGACTCTTGCGATCGTTCTTTGCGCCCTGTTCCTCGCATCGGTAAGCAACCACACGGTCTTAATACAATCCATGAGCGATCAATCGAATATCATTCGTCGATAATTTCCATTTTTATTTCCAATTGTTTCAATTGTTCGAACTAATTTCAGGCAGCGAATTCTCACATCCTGCCGGAGTTGCCGGAAGTTGATGCACAGAGGGCGGATGAGAGTACACAAGAGAGCGAAACCTTCTTGGAAGACGCTCGTAATTTACATGTTCTGCCAATCAATTGCTCGACCGGAACAGGCAAATGTATTCAATTGGGACTACAGATTCAGCCCGGAAAATTTCTTACCCTCGGCTCCCTATTCAATCTCACGGTAAGGACTCGGATCGGTTCGGGAATCAATTCATAAGGGATAGAATCGGGTGTCACAGTGGATAATCGACTTTGAAAAAAAAAAAAAAAAACATTCAGGCAGGAGTAACGCTTGACGCACACTGTGGGCCCTAAGCGATCGCGAAAAAAGCTAACGGGAATTCACTATAATCGTAATATAGTAGAAATTCAAGACGCACAATCAGACTAATTTTTTCCGTTGGTGCGGCGGGGCTCGAGAGTATCACGAGAATATCATTTCGATCTAAAGCAAATATTTTCTTTATCCTGTATTCGATTCGTTTTAGACGACGTAAGACTGTGGCGAAAAATTACTCGTTCCGTACAAATGTCAAGTCGTAGCTAGCTCTGCAATTCATTCCGCTATAATTACCATATTTCTCATTACTCGGTACTGTTCATTTCACGAAAACATAATCCATCATTTGTCTCGGCTACTTTTTGCATGACATCCGCGTAATCCTATCTCTTGAAATTTCGTTCAAAAATTTGGAAAAAAAATCCTTCGAATCTTTTCAACATTCTCACCCTTAATTTTTTTTCGCGGCCACTTATTTCCACGAAAAAAAAAACATTCTAATGTTGTGGAATCGTCGATTTCCTAACAGGCTTAATTTCTCCCATCATATTTCGATTTTAGATAGAGATATGCAAAGAACGAAGATGACAACGTAATATTGGAAGTTTCACGACGGACTAATGTTCATTAATTTTGCAGGTAAACAACACCACTGATCCACCTCTTGACCTCAACGTCCAAGCCAACACCACCGTCGTAAAAAACACCACCGCAGACATCAAATTTGGTGATAAATTTGGAAAGTTCATGGAAGGTTCTTTCAAAAAGAACACAGAAATTCTCAAACTACTGTTGTCCAAGGTAATTACTCGCGAACCTTCGCCAATTCATTCGTAAATAATCCGAAGATCGTCCAAAATCTTATTTTCATCCATTATCGGCAACGAATCGTCGCAATCTTTTTTTTTTTTTCCCCGATTGATTAATCGATCAACACAAAACGATTCCACATCAAAAGCCGGCTGTACATATTTCTCAATGTGTAACGTAATTGATTGATCGATAACGAATTTATTCGAATGTTCTCAACAGCCCGGCAATCAGATCAAATGGTTCTCCAACGTTGTGAAAGATGGCATGAAGAAATCGAAGGAGCACACGAAAAAAGTTTTTCAGACGGTATTCCGGCCTTTGACCGACACAGCGACCTCATCCCCAGCTAAAATAACGAAACTAACCCTGGATCCGGCTGTTCTGGAAAAACAAGGAGTATCTCCCGGGGTAGCAAACGCGGCGTCAATTGCGTTGGCCGATCTTTCTTGTGACGAATCGAAGAAACTCTTACTCGAAATGGAAAAAATCATTGAGGCGGAAACACACAATCCGGTCAAACCCGTATCCCCACCCCCGCCAGTGCCACCTACCGTGCCCGGCTGGTCAAATAACTTGTATAACAAATTGACGAACACGACCGGTCGAAAATAATTCAACATCGTTAAATTCGAATCCGTAGAATCCGCAACGAACGCCTAGAATGTAAAAACGCTTGTGACAAAACGCATCATCGACGTGAAGGACAATTACGTGAAGAACATTCATTGGAAACCAACCATGACAGACGATAAGTAGGACGAAGAGGGCACGAATAGGGAGCAAAGTACGTGGAAGACATTCCTCGTTAACAAGACAAGACGAGATTATTGTTTCCTTGGAAACAAGAATTTTTCAAACGAGAGAAGTAAAATTGAACCAAGAACTGAGGAAACCACGTGAAATGCGATTCGTTTGAACAATAGGAAAATAGTATTAAAAATTAAATGGATCGTGCTGTTTGTCCAAGCTTGAAAACCGGTTAGCCTAGAAATTATCTTCGCGACTGTTGCTGCGTTTAACAATAAAGATTTTTTTAATAATTAATATCATGCTTCGGTTATTTGTCGGAAAAAAATTAATACGTTCCAACAATTTTTTTTACAAGGCGTTGTCACAACCTTTACCCTCCCCGACCCCCTCTATTATACACGAGGGCAAATTCATACAGGCGAGGTCTTGTAAAAAATGTTACACGTAAGTATACCAATTAAGAATAGATTTGTATGAATAATATTTTTTTTCAATGCTCGGGAGCACTTCCAAAAAATAATGACTGAATTAGTCTAAAAATCCCATGTTATCCAAATGGGAAACAAAACGAGCTTACAGGCACGTCTTCGCATTGGACAACAGTGCTGAGATTTTGCACGTATTTTTTTTTTTTTTTTATTCATTTCGAACCTATCTGGGGGGTGCACTTGTCGAAATTCGTCAACACCCTTATTAAGGTCCACCCTAGTGACGAGTAAAAAAAATGTCACCCTGAAATTACACCCTACAGAACACCCACGGACACTCGTAGGCCTTTAAGGTGCGATCTCACATGTATGGGCAATTTTATTCGTCGTATGAATCGAATCGATGTGCAACTTTTGTTTTTATATTCGTTCGACCGCGACTCCGAGTATTTACATCTCAGTTAATCCAATTTTTCCGGAAGAATAGAATCAGAAAAGGATGGAAAAAAAAAAAATATAAATTCACGATAACTCATCGATTCTTTCTTATTTATTATTTATCTTTCAACGAGTTTCGACAACTCAAACATGTGACTTACGCTAATATAAAAAGAGCACATAAAAATTAAATTCAAAGGTCCGTTCGTGACAGTTCTCGAACGCGGTGAAGTTGAAACGCGATCAGCGCGACGATTTGTGGCCTTGGGCTATTTGCGACAGCAATTTGCTGCCCGCTAAGAACGTAATGACACCGAGGCCGAGAAGATATCTGAGAGTTACGAACATGTCGAGTCTCAGCCAAAAGATGCCAAAAAGAACGAAGATGCCTGAAAATTTGATAAAAACGTTGAAAAACAAATCGTAATAAAATTTAATTGAACGAAACGACGAAATAATCGAGTTGAAAAATTGAGGTTTTTATGAAGTTTACGAGAGAAATACGAACGTGGGTGAGTTTGCGAAAGATTCGAGATGAAAATTGGCGGTTTTTTTTTGTACTCACTTCCTAATCCAAGATGAAAGACAAATGCGCTGAGCGAATAAGGAAATTTGGAAATGTTGACTTGTAGCTTGGCCCAAAGAATGAGCAGGAGAAGAATCGGCGCCAAGCAAAGACCGGTGAATAGATTCGACACGAATACGGGCGGTCTTTTCTCGGGTTCGCGGAACATGTGCTGAAATAATGAAAAAATAAAAAAAATACTTAATAAATAGATAGAAAAAAAAATACTTAATAAATATATAGAAGAAAAAAATACTTAATAAATAAATAGAAGAAAAAAATACTTAATAAATAGATAGAAGAAAAAAATACTTAATAAATAAATAGAAGAAAAAAATACTTAATAAATAGATAGAAGAAAAAAATACTTAATAAATAGATAGAAGAAAAAAATACTTAATAAATAAATAGAAGAAAAAAATACTTAATAAATAAATAGAAGAAAAAAATACTTAATAAATAGATAGAAGAAAAAAAAACTTAATAAATAGATAGAAGAAAAAAATACTTAATAGATAGATTAAAAAAAAAATAAATAATTTTTTAATCTAATCGATATTAAATATTTGAAATAATATGAGACGAGGATTTTTGTTTTTCCGTCGGTGTTCAGTTTTTAACTGCGATTTCGTCACGTGAAAACATACCTGAATTTCGGGTTTCGGAGTGTAGACGTTGGGTTTTTGTTTGTAAGTGGAAGACTTGTCAGTGGCGGCAGCTTCCGAGCCCGAAGGCTCGGGGAATTTGAGACTGACGGTCGCGAGAGTCCATTCGAACGGATTGCTGAGCAAGGAGTCGCCGACGATGAGTTGAACGTTGTAATCGCCGCTTTGATATCCAAACGTTTGTCCCGCACCGCTCACAGGCTGCGAAAAGAAATAATTATTCGATGGGGAGCTTACGGGTTTCTTCATTTTTTTTTTGGTTAATAATTGAGAAATTATTTTCTATTTAGATGGTGTCCAATAAAAAATTCGTTCAAAATTCAAAGGCAGTCAAGGACAATTTCCAGGAAATTTCCAGGAGCTGTGAGGACATATATGAAAAGTAAAAGTAGACAAAACTTATCAGAAAATATTAAATCGTATTATTATCGTAATGTACTATTTTTTCAATAATAATTTTCGCCTATATTGGAATCAGTTAAAAAAAAAACTACTCAGTACGAATCTATCTACGTAATACTCAGCAAAACCGTGATGCCGATCCTTGCAAGATTATTTCTAACAATATAAATTCTCGAGCAAACTCAAATTGTGGAGAAATAAGAAATTTAAGAACATAAAATTTATTTCGAGGATATTCCAGGACTATTCGAGAACAAGAAAAATCCAAGGACAGTCTCAGGGCTATTGAAGGACAAGCAAAGTTCAAGGACAGTTCCAGGACTTCAAGGACCACCGCAAAAAATTATCGCATAAAATTTATTTCGAGGACATTCCAGGACTATTCGAGAACAAAAAAAATTCAAGGACAGTCTCAGGGCTATCGAAGGACAAGCAAAGTTCTAGGACAGTTCCAGGACTTCAAGGACCACCGCAAAAAATTATCGCCGAAGAAATTCAAGACTTACCATGTCGAACTTGTAAACGTGCGAAGCGTCGGGTTCAGCTACGAAGACAATCTCACGGCGATCCCGTTGTAATTTTTTATCACCAGATTCCGTTGCAACGGAATACAATCTCACGAACGCCTGATGAACCCGCATCGGAGTATCGCTGGCCGAGTCGCGCAATAAAAATCTCATGACTAGTTTTTGTTGGGAATCGGCTTCAACTTTTTCCGCCAATTTATTCGGATGTGCGATTCTGTTGTTCGATAATTCGTTTTTTTTTTTTTAATTACGTTATAATTTCGCGTGTGCGCACGACGAATGGGTAAAGTGTTTATTTGCGATACTGACTTGGTTAACTTCGGTTGAGTCGTTTGATCGGCGTCTCCGGTTCCAATTTCGAGATACTTCACTTGGACTTCGGAAAGAACTTTGACCGTGACGGTGTTGGAAGCGGCTCCGGCGGATACGGAGATTTTGTAGAAACCTCGGTGTGGCTTGATTTCCATGAGGTTCATTGTAAATAACGTTCTGGGGACGAGGCGTGAGCGTTTGAGCACGGATAAATTAAACATTACACGAAAACGTGGTAGAAAAAGACGGTTATTAATTTTTTCTTGATATCTAAAATTGATTACGATTGATTGTTTATGTCTAATGCGACGGCGGGTTTTTTTTTCAGTGATTCTTCGTGGTGGTCGTCGTGCGGTGATGGTTAAATTGGGTGGGAATCCAAATTTAGACTGATCGAAGTGTCGACTAAATCGCAAATCAAATTAAAATACTACGAAAAAAAATATACCGAATCGACAGAGCTTAAAATTGCAATATCTCGACGTTCAAAATCTTTACGAAGCATATATCGATCTATTAGCATAGCTTATACGTCCAGGTTACCATTAAAATCCCCAGAAGAGCCACAAAACCCAATGCCATCGATCAAAAGCAATATTTATTAAATTACACAACAATTTAGATTTTTTTTTCCTTCATTAGCTCGAAAGGTTAATTCGTTTGCAATTCACTCACTTGTCTTTGGGCGATGCCACGAAATTTTTCTTGCTTATGACAACAACGTCGTCGTCGGATCTCGTAGCGGAATTAGCAACGACGTTCGGTCGATTGTTGAGAGGACGTCCGAGAATATCGCAAACGCGAATGTTGACCAAAGGCTGCTGGGCAGATACGATAATTCCACCTTCGGCGAGTGCGATGCAGATGGGAGTGTTGAATTCGTTGTTTGCCAACGTTGTCAATGCCGAGAGAAGCTTCACGACGCCTTTTGGCGTTTGGACCGAACGACGGGACAGTAGATAACTCGCCAGTTTGACGATTTGCTCACCCGTCACCGGTGGATTTTTTTTCAACGAAGCCGAAAGTTTCGCTATTCCGTCAATCACGAGACCTGACGATGATAATCAAGAGCACGGTTTTATAGTTGAACTCTCGAAACAGAGGGAAAGGATTTTATCCATTCGATAATTATTTACGTGGCAATAAATTTAAATTTAAATATTTTTACGAACAAATTTTGTAAACGAAAGTGGAAAAATGATGAAGTTAAAATTTGTAGAGGCTGATATTTATGTCGAAATTTGGGGGGGGTTTGGTCTGTTAAGTGGGTATTGCACTCTAAAATTTTTTATATATGTATGGGGAGGGACGTCCCAAACCATAGGATTGAAACCCTTCTATACCTCGATGTGGGAAATGATTTTTTTTAGTATCTTTTGGATCCTGCGAGGTCACTCATTTTTTTTTAAGATTGTTTAGACTCCCCCCCCCCCCTTTTATGATGAGGTAACTGCTATTTCCACGATTGTTAATCGGATGAAATTATTTTCTACATTCTTTATCGAAATTGAAGAACTTTATTCATAAAATTAGAGTGGGCATGATTTTCCTATTATTTTTTATTTATTTGAAAAAAATTCGAGTTTTTCGAGAAATTCGAGATACGATAATGGTTTCTTATCTAAAAAAATAAAATGAAATGAACTCTATCTGGTAAAAAAATATATATTTCAATTATTTTCGACGGAAGACCGATTTTTTAAATTATTTTTCATTATTTGTCACAGAAAAAAAATCGGAAATCGACTATGCTCATAAATAATAAACGACGAAAAATTGATAGAATTATAGAAATTAATTTTACGAAACCGACGATTCGTTTGTCATTCGATAAAAACGATGTCGAAAGGTATAAATAATCAATAAGCGACTCACTGGTAACGGAAAGTCCACCCTCAAATTGTAAGAACCGTCCGTCGACCTCGTCAGCTTGGACAATCGCATCTTCGATCTTTTCGAGAGCAAAACTACCGGCTGGCCCCAAGAGCGCTCCGATGTGGAATGTGTAACCAAGACTATAAACAAAAAAAAAAATTATAATCAACAAACGAATTTGCAAAAGGTTTCTGATGAAAATAGATAAATCCACAAAGTGTATCTACTTGGATAAACTGTCGTCTCTCTTCAGGGCTGCTTGCACGGTTTTGATCAATTTATTTACGGTTGAATCTACGAGTTTCTTCGATAAAGACGTGTAGGCCGAAACTGCGTGGTACAGCTCCGGAATGGTCGAAGAATCCTTCTCTATTACTTGCATCAAAGCCTGTATCAAATATTTCAAAGGTTTCTCATTAATTCCACTGAATAAATCCATTATTGTATTCGCTTATATTTTTTTCATCAAAATTATCATAAAACAAATGAAATCTCCGAGGTGTATACAGAAGAACGAAAGTTTAACTACGGTTAATCATTTTATCGGCCGAGTGACGGTGAAAGAGTGGATGAGACAGATCAAAGTACAGGAAAAATGACTGACCTTCTCCAAGGCAGCGACGGGTAATGCCTGACACGATCCGAGAGCCTTCCATGTTGAAACGATGTAATAAATGTTTTCCGGTGTCTCCTTGATCTGATTATTGCCAACCAACCCGACTAGGTACTTACAGATCACCTGCATATTGAAGAAGTTCAAGGTTACGAGTATTTGCGATTCTTCAGGGTCGAAACCACACACATATAATTGAATTGCTCAAGATTGAATGATTTTTTATTATTGCGTTGTTGCAAAATTGGTGCTATCTTTATTTTTATTGGCAATGAGAATATTTGCATCGCGTCCGGTATCAGATCAGAGATATATAATCCTTTTCCAGCGATACTTTAACAATTGTCATGTACGAATCATGTAGATTTGGGATTGGAATAACAAAACTTACATCAGTCTTCGGAACGTTCTCTTGCAGCAATTTGTACGCAAATACAGCAAAGTGCGTCGATGCTGGATCCGTCAGCGTGAAGCCAGGTTCGATGACTTTTTTCAAACGGATTTTGTCAGATTCGGTGAGATAACTGTTGGTCGAAGTCGCGGAGTCTCGGCTAGTCGACAAGGACGACGCGGCGGCTGCTACCGTCAGCGTCACGGCCCCTGCGAGTAACCACACAACTGTGCGGACAGATACTTTTAGCAACAGTGTTACTTATCGTTTTCGGCTAATGATTATAGGATTCCGTATCAAATTGACGATTATACGAATCTAGAGCAATTGAAGATTGAAGCAGACGCGTTTTTCAATTGTCGAAGACAAATAAAAAATGAAAAATATATATAATATATATTTCACTTTAAATTCAGCGTTCGGGGCGACATTAAGGGCCTACATCTGAGTAGATGGCAAAAAAAGCTTTGAAAAGTTGGTGAGCTTGAGAATCATCATTTCAAAAAATGTTTGTCCAATTCCATCGACTCATTTTTCAACAAAAACTATATATATCGAGATACGTTGACAAATTGCTTTTTAAAAAATATATTGCAGCCCACCCAGACGTGTTCCCTTATCCCAAGCACTACAACAGTCGAAGGTTAAACAATCGCGAAATAAACCTAACCTAAATCTAGTTATCATCATCACTATCACGATTATCCCCACATTCATAAAGACAAAAAAAAAAGGTTGATAAAGCGAAAATTCGAATTGCAAAGAATTTATAATCTCACACACTGAGATCGTTGATTAAATTGACAACTGAAAAAAAGTATCGTTCTTCAATCGATGCATCGATCTTATGCCAAAAGCAAAAACGCATCAACGTCAAAAACAAAAAATATTACATTGAATTTCGAAAATTTGGGATATTTATTAATAACAACGATACTTTTTTCGTTGATATTCGGTTTTTCAATTTTCTTGTTTCAAAAACGCATATATTGGACTCACTTGAGAGCTTCATTGGAAACGATGGAGCTTGTCGTAAGCCGGCCGCCACGTTGCGGTATGGCAATACTGTCGGGCAATATGGCGCCTTCTATTCGTCGCGGCTTATTTTCTTCCCATTGCCATGACGTGCTGTGTGGCAGTGTCACGTCGCCGCATATGACAGTAGAAAAAAAAATGATTATTGCGCTGTTTGAACGTGATTCGCGGGCGGCAGGTGCAATAATGATATATCTGCTTTCCGATTGGTCAGCGACACCGGATGACAGCCAATCAAGAGACGAATTGTGTGAGCGGTTCGTTCGAGGAAATATTTTAGCCTGATCGATGAACAAAATGGCCCGTTTCTATTTTTTTTGTGTGCTGCATATTAATTAAGATCTCTTAAAAATTACAATCGTGGAGATCGTTTAGACAATGAAGTTTTCGGCACATTCGACCATTTTCGAATATAATATGAGAAAGAAAGAATATATAAGAAAGAAAGAATATATAAGAAAGAAAGAATATATAAGAAAGAAAGAATATATAAGAAAGATGATTATTTGAAAGGCTTTCGTTAATTATAATTTATTTATTGTTGTCCGTATTTTATTTAGTAGCCCTACCGTGCACACGAAGAACAATTTCAAAAAAGGGTTTATGCAAGTCTTTATTTCGACGACCATCGTTCCAATGTGCTCCAATACTTCCAGTACTTTTTTTTAACTCTTATTTCCGTATAATTAATTTTCAAATAAAACGTAGGACCATAAAAAAATTAGAGTCTGCTCTTTAAGTAATAAATCCTCTACAAATAACTTGAAGGATTCTTATATGATGTTGCAGTCAAAAATTGCAGACATTATTTATCTTATCCAAACGTCGATACGTTACAGAACCTATCGACGTGAATTTCTGAATGAATTTCATTAAAGCAATAATATTGATCATGGAATGTTGCAATAAAAACGTTAATTTCTTAAAAATATATTTCATCGAGACCGATTTGAGGTACATAGAGAGTTACAAGATTTTTTATGCGATTTAGATCGAACTAATCTTCAACAATCACCGCCAAGGAGGTTACCACTTTTTTTCAATGTGTCTTTGTCGATGATATCCAGTGAGCATAGACAGACGAGGGCTGCTCCTTGCTCAGCCCACTTTTTATTTTTTTCCCTGTAGCAAATTATCGATTATTTATAAATCGTCGAAATTCCTCGTGTAATAATCGTTGATTTACATATGATATGTATACATAGGAGATTACCAAAACGTCGAGCTGTATTTTTTGCCATCGACGGTGACGATGGAACGAAAAAGTTTATCCTCGAACCAAGTATCGTAAATCGGCAATTTTTTTCTATTTTCACGTATCCATTTCAATAATCTCGTCTTCGGGAACTCATCGTCCGTCGTATAATTATTTTTGAGATACGCGCATCGCATCACCGTCAATTCCTCGTCTTCGAGCTTGCGTTTGGAGCTTTTCAACGTGTCCAAACGGCCATCGCCGTTTACGTCCAACGAACCGGGGCTGACTTGGAAACGTCCTTGCAAACCTTTTTCCTGATACTCCAAACTTTTTTCTCTGCAGTAGTCACCCATGTCCCACACATCGCTGCAATAAAACACACGTGCAACAATCAATGAAATAACCATGGGAAAAGGTTGTATGAATAATTAGGACGATGGAAAAATTGCTCTTCGATCATCTCGCAAAAAATATTAAATTTTCACTTTTTATTTTGCGTTCTAGCGTAGATTCTCCTCAACGGGAATCAGGAAATACTATTTTTTCTAATACTTGACTCCTATACTCTTGCGTCTATGATGGATAATTAATTTTTTTTTAAGTACAAATTTATGGTGAATTCATACTGTATCAGAGAAATTTAGCTCGCGAAAAAAATCGATGTTTCGAATACTTTTGATACCAAGTCGATTTTTTTATTATTTATAAATTATTGATTATTATGAGATTGTTAGATTTTCAGAATATCAGATTATTGATCGGTATTTCGAATAATTTTTATGGCAAAACGATTTTTTGATTATTCATCAATTATTGATTATTATTAGATTATTAGATCTTTAAAATATTAGATTATTGATCGATATTTCGAATATTTGTGATAGCTGATCGATTTTTTGATCATTGTATATCATTTATTATGAACCAAAAAATTGAAAAATCGACTTTTCATAAAAAATAATCGAAAAATCGATTTTTATGCAAGAAAGACTCGATTTTTATTTTTTCTTAAAAACTCAGGAGCTCAGAAAAAAATATATATATTAGCAAAACGATGCCTACTCCAATTTCATTCCAACCTCTAACTTCCACACTCTCGCGTCTACAATAAACAACGAATTCCCAAAAAAACCATCAAATCCACGAAAAATTCGTACCAAATGTGTTGCAGCGTCTGCGATGCCAAAAATTTTTTTCCCAACGGCGTTTCTTGCAAATCCCGAATGATATTTTGCACGCAATATTTCGTGTTAGAAGGCGAATTGTCGTAATCAACCGCGTATTTCAAATAATTCTTGATAATATCCTCGATCGGCAACAAACCCTGTTTTCGAAAAATCGAACAGTTCCATTGCGCCGCTCTGGCTATCATTACGCTGCTGCAACCCGCGTCTTCCTTGAATTTTGCGATGTCTCGATACCTATCGATCTCTTTCGAACCGCCATTTCCTATCACCGGTATCGGCAAGCGTTCCGCGATCTTTCTTATCGTTTCGTTGCGATTCGGATGCTGCGGTCGCTCGTCGATCGTACGACCGTGAACGGTTATCGCAGAAATTCCCGAGGACACGAGTAACTATTGAAAAAACAATTATCACATTGAGATCATCGAAGAAATCGTTTTTTAATTCACAAAAAAAAAAAAAATATTTAAATATTGACGAGAAAACGTTACATCGCAAAGTTCGAGAGTTTTTTCCAAATCCGGAAATACTCGTATTTTGCAAGTAACGGGAATTTTAAGGCCGTCGACGAGGGTTTTGAGTATATCCTTTGCTTTTTCAGGTTGTCGCAAAAGTGCCGCGCCCATGCCACCGTTGATGGAAAATTTTTTTGGACATCCCATGTTGACATCGATACCGGCTACATCGTTTTCCACCATCAAGCCGACTTTCAACGCTCTCGCGGCATCGCTCGTTCCAAGCTGAAGAACGAGTCGATTCTTCTCGCGGGCGCATGTTCGAAAAACTATCGTTCCATCCGTTCGATCGACGTAATCGATTGTGCCAAGAACGTCTGGGGGTTGACAGAGAATACGGTCGGAGGGAGGTCAATAACGATGGAAGATAATTCGTTGGGTCAAAAATAATCAATGAAAATTATTGGAAAAATATTATTTTGCTACACGATCAGGTGAGTCAAGAGCTGTTGAGTTGAGGCGACAGTGACGGTTTGAATAGTTACGTCATATGTTCCGGAAATTCGTTTTTAATTTTGAAATTAAATATAGAGAAATATAGAGAATTATAATTATATTGTTTTTAAATTATAATATGATTATGATAATATATAACATATATTATAATATAATAATAATATAGTCATAATATATTATATTATTACGGAAATATATAATTATAATTATAATTAATTATTGTTATTATTATTAATTATAATAATAGTTTCCTATCTAAAAAAAGAAATCTCTTGCAAAAAATCGATATTTCGATTATTATTTTCCATAAAAATAATAGTAAATAAGTACAGATTCTATTATATATGTAACTGATAAATTAATCGGTTAAATATTATTAATCATTTATAATTTGTCATATTATCATCCCAATTGTATAGTCTGCATTTTTCTCTATCCTCTATATTCTATATTCTTCCCACAAATAATTAAAAAAAATATAGAATAGATTTCATTGGCGCCATTGTTGTTTCTCATCCCTCCCGATCCTTAAGCCCCCCCCCCCAAACTACCCCCTCCCGGCTCTATAAAATGTCGACGAAAAGTGACAGAAGCAATTACTTCGGCACGTAGTGGGGGATGCAACTAATCCGACCATGCCCCATCGAATCGCCTCTCGGAACGTTAACTTATCTGATCGCGTAGTGTAAATTACATTCCACAAAGGTAAAGTAGATAACCATTTTCTCGACGGGTGGATCGCAGAAGCTTGAAATCGATGAGTTCTTCGGTATAGACGATGTCGGCGCCATTGTCGAGAGACAGAAGACGCATGGGAAGCGTTCCAATGCGTACCATCGGCGCAAGAATGATTTTGTTCCCGTAACACAATTTTTTTCTCGGTTCAGGCGGTTCGGCCATTATTCGCCTGCACGTGCGATAATTTCACAAAATCGTGAAGTTTCTCGTTACGAACGAGTCAGTCACAAAGTCTCATCCTATTTCGCAGAACTACCGAACTCCTACGAGACTGAGATACCAAGCTGTTATACGATTTTACTCACTCATTCGCGACTATACGTATGATGAACGTTTGTCCCACATGAACAGAATTGACATTGAAAAATACGTAAATACAGAGATGAATAGAGAGATTGGGACAGAGCCCTATTTTGGCTTGTCCCTTCTGCTTACCATTCGTTCGCCGTGCATAAGCGACGCCTCGTGGTCGGTGAGGAAAAGACGCCGGGGTTTTTGCTTGTTTAGCGTATATAATAGCCCCATTGAACCGCCCAAAACTGCTTGCGTGACAGGCATAGCTCGGGGTGGTGTACGTGAGTGCATGTACAGGAAGGCGGGCTAGGAAGTTAAGTAGTAGCAGAGATTAGTAGAGTCTTCTAATCTCTGCTGTATACAATCAAATTCAAACGTGAACAAGACTTTGATTCCGTCGAAACATTTGTGTTTCGCGCGCAATGTACAACGGTTGATTTTACGTCTAAGATTGTACGGTCGTTTTGTATACGCTCGTGAAAATATGGAAGGGAAGAAGACCCGTGATTTTTGTTCATACACGAATTGTAATAATTGGAGATACACCCCATCGAGGAAATTATTCAGCTTTCCGGCCAAAGACGAACATCGTGTAGCTTTATGGCTTAAAAATTCAGGTGTGTTATTCGTATTTTTAGGAATATTGGGATTATCATACAAGGGTCGCAAACGAGGTTATGATCAATGCTTTATTTTCCATAATTCATTGTCGTCTTCATTACTTCTAATGAATAATGCAGAAAAATCTACACTACTCATCAATAATAATGGACGAAGCATTTTTTTCGATTGCAAATTCTACAATCAGCGAAAAGAAAAGACGTTTAATAAATTGATGTTTTATTTTTATCGTCGGGCTTGAGAAGAAGGGCTACTTCGTCTATAATAGAAAACTTTAATCTATTGTTTGAGGTCCCAATTGTTCTGTCGAATAAAACACGATTTGGTCATACTGCAGCTCATAATTTTGCGGTCCAGCATTCTCATGTTTGATCCGAGATGTTAATTGTAGCGACAAACAACTGTCGGCCATGATTGCACCTATCTCTCTCGCACTCACCGATGTAGCCCATCGCCTTAAAAGCGATGTAACAATTCGGAAATAAAAATACGCAAGGCACGTTCCATTGTGCTTCCATCGCGACTCGAACTGGATGCTATCAATAGTCTTTCTAAGCTGCAATTTATTTTTCCAGAACAATTTTTCCCGGAATAACTCGAATAGTGCAATCTATTATTTCGAATCGCAAAAAAGAAATAATCGTACCGGAGGAATCCGTCATAATTGACAAGCATAATATGACAGTTAGAGAACTTCAAGGAATCGCTCGAGGGGTCAAATTCAAAATCGTTTCCTTTGCATTTTGTAGGTAATGAACACCTTAAGAACTTAAGTGAGACAAGTCTACGACGTTGTGGAGTATGCTCAGATCACTTCGAGAAGAAAGATTTCACAACTGTAAATCGCCTGTCTAGCAGAGCAGTTCCAAGGCCTTGGAACCAATCTGCTGACGGTACAATATTTGTACCAAACCCACCTGTAACGAAGACAGTCGCAAACGACAACGTCGCAAACGACAGAGTTGCAAACGACAGAGTTGCAAACGACAGAGTTGCAAACGACAGAGTTGCAAACGACAACGTCGCAACATCACAGTCCGTGCCTGCGTTTTATATTTTGACTTCTGCTCCCGTAAGCACCGTCGCAAAGGCAACGGTTGAGACTCAGACTGAGGAAGGTTTCTTCCAATCCAGGCGAGACTTTCAGTCGTGTTCGGGAGAACGCCATCAGACAACTCTCAAAAAATCCAAAGAGGGTCCGGAATGTACATCTACGAGTCAGTCTACGCCCGCATCGAATGTTTCGACTCTCGCCCCTGCAAGCCCTGACGCTGAGGCAACAGTCGCGGTTCAGCACGATCGAAAGTACCTAAAATCCACGCTAGACTTCCGGGAGTCGGACGACGAACATTGCGAATGGTTGAAAATCGAAACGGCCCAGCCGGAGGAGACTCCCTGCGATTCCGTCAGTACAGAAATGCTTCTGAACACGATAAGCAGTCTTCGCAAAAAAATTGCCAGCGCTGCCGAAGCAAACAAAATACTGAAGCGCGAAGTGCTGGGAAATCGAATAACGATTAAGGAGTTGAGGCGTAAAGTGCAACGATCATCGACCAGTCAGTCCAAAAGCAAGAGAAAAAAAGAACTCGCCAAAGGCTTTTCCGTTTATTATACTCTTCTGAAACCTGGAACGCAAACGTCATCGCTGCTACATCCATAGGTACGCGCCGGGCAGATCCTTTACGGATGCAAAGTTTACTGCCTTCTTGTGGCCGTGACAAAAGCAACATAATATATTACAGAGTTTATGCAGTCGTTACGAAAGATCACGACTCCAGTGTACAGTTATGAATGAACAAAGTTTTAAATACATGCCTTAAAATGATAACTAAAATTTGTTTTTTAATTGAAATTTTTCTTGAGGGTAACGCTGAGAATCAATTTTTTTTTTTTTTTTGGTGAAAATTGTGTCAAAAAGTTTGTTGCCCAGCGTGATATAGTTGAGTTTCTTGCAGGGTCCAAATTACCAAACCTTCGAATGATTATATAGTATTCCGTTCCTCAACGGGGAAATATTTTAATGAATTTTATATAATTTTTATTATTGTAAAATTTTTCTATCATTTTTTTATTTCATTGTTTATTTTTTTTCGATAGATACTATTAGTAAATTTATTTTCTACATTTCCGTGCTCATTTCATTCAATTCGTTTGAAAAATCCAATCTAGCATCAACTGGACTCAAATTCTAGATTTCACGCAGTCGGTTTTCACAAAACGATTGTGAGCGAACTATCGGTCGGAAGTGGTTAAAAAAAATTGCAGAACATGCTTTGAACATTCTAGATAACGTATGAAAAGTTTATTCATCAAATACGAAACAATAACACCTTGAAAAAAATTCATGGAGATAAAAACGAAAACAAATACTGCCAGTCCTAAGTCGACCGACAGACGGATTCTACGCAGTGTGACAGCGAAGGGTTGACTAAAATTAGTTTTATTAGTAAAACTTCAACGACACTAACGCTGAAAATCATTCGTTTTTCAAATTAATCAACCCCACTCGCGTCAACAAATTAGAAATATTCTAATCAAATGCGCATAGACGATTTCTTCTCATCTCTCCCAACACCACTAGCGGTCGGGGCGGTAACTATCGATCCCACCCCGAGAAACAAAGCCCAATAACGCTTGCCGCTCCACATACTCGTATATTCATCATCACAAATTGTTCCACGCATATCCAGTAGCCGGCACTCGCGATAAGCAACAAGCTAACCTAACTTCCGGTACATCTCCGTCGTGATCCGACAAAACACCGGTCTTCCTCAACCATAATTCGTATCTTCCAAATATCTTGCAACCGCACGAAAAAAACTACAAATAACAAATGGCTACCATATAATTTCACGGCTAAAATAAACAGAGCGTAACGTCCGATGTTTCATGATCGACGAGTTCGTTAAACTCCACAATCTGTTGATGCATACGTAATTAAATCGTTCTTGACCGACGACTTTTCATAACAAACGCAGTCAAACATGTCCAGAAAATAATTGCAACTATTCCGTGCAAAATTACAAACGATCTAAATAAGTTCTTGGTATTCGGAACGTTTTTTTGTCCCCCCCACAAGATCGTGAACGAATAATATCGCGTACAGTCGTAATAACAACAATGGCCAATGGGAGCAGCGTATTGGCTCATCTTTTCAAATTGGCCGTTAGCCTAATTTGCATGCGATATCTCGAAAGTTCAAGTTCGATATTCGTCTTCGAAAGCGGATGGGCGGCGCGAGTTTGCTTTCAAATTCTACTCGTTCACTCCGTTCTCGGCGTCCTCACATTTGGTAAGAAAATAAGAATAAATTGAAATCAACGAAAGGAAATGTAAACTAGAAAAAAATAAAATAAAATGAAAATGAAGCGAAAAAAAGAAAAAACAGAGCCAGATGCGTTGCCAAGTGCGGTACTTGGAGCTCATGACCAAATTTAGAGCGCGTTGGAGCGCATCTGTGTTAAACCTGGACGAATCCTCCGGGGGCCAAATGTCCCCCGTGTCGAGTAATTTCTATTCTTCTGAGCGAATATCCTTGATATCGTCTTTTGTTCGGTCGTTTGTTGACATTTTAACTTGAACAAAATGAAATTCCGTAAATATATGGAATGTGCGAGTCTTTTTACGGTCAATGAAGAACATTATGCGCAGGGGAAATGAACGGGGGACATTTGGCCCCCGGAGGAGCCGCCATGTCGGACCCGATTGCTCACTAAACGATACTGAAATTTTACGATGTATCTGTAAACTTTTTATACCGAAAATTATACAGAAATTACAGGGAAGGGAACAAAAGTGTGCTTAAGGTGACACCCATAATAGTACTGAAATTATGCCGGAAAGCCACTAAGAAAAGCATGGTTAAGTGTAATTCCAAATCGCACTAAAATTAGATCAGTATTGCACCCAACAAAAAATTTTACTGACCCATTTTGAGTGTAATCTCGATGTAAATTCGGCGTATTTAGCTGCAACTTTCCAGTGTTTTTTTTTGTCCAATCTTGGAATCAAATGTTCACAAATGCGCGGTATAATTTCAGTGTATAAATTCGGCTTTAAAAAATAATTTAAAAGAAAAGAAATCCGTACACTCGAAACATACCGAAGTATACTGAAATTTATCGTATAATCGGGTCCGATGAGGGATTGCAGGCAATCAAAAAATAAGATAACCCATTCAGTGTTGACCCTTAACCGTCACACTGGGTGGAATCCACCCATCGACGACCGGCGCTTTTTTTATTTCATCTCTTCATGAATTTTTCAAACATGTTGCCATCTCATTCCTCATGAATAAACCTTTCCTACATCATCCAGAATGTTCCAACCCCGTTCTGCAATTTTTCCAACCCCTTCCAACTCATATTTCCCTCCCCAATCGTTGTCGATAACCGACTGGGTGGAATCCACCCCGTGTAAACCCCTCAATATCGTTGCGATAATGCAACTGTAAAATCTCAAATCGATACCAATTTTTGATTAGACTCTCCTCCCCCCCCACAGGAACTTCGGGAAGCGCCGCGGGAAAGAAAATTTTTCGTAATCTTTACGACAAATTCTCGAACGTAATCGAAACGTTGCCGTTTGCTCTTCTCGCAACGGAAATATCGCTCCGTTGCTACGTGAACGAGACCTTGAGACAAGGTTTGTTGCTCGTGCTTGGAATCCTGCCATTCGCTCACGAATTTATACGTAATAAAAAGGATCGAGCGACCATGCGCTATCTCACGGACGCCGCCATCATCTTACAATTGTTCACCATCGTCGTTTGTTGTCTTCGTCGTGGTTATCCCGGCGTCGTAAGTTTCGTGGCTTCTTACGCGATAAATCGTTATTTCATCGAAGATCTTTGCGATCGTTTCGACGTGCCTTACATCGATTTGGCACAATACGGTCTTTGTTTCGTCGAGATTTTTGCTCTGATCACGATCAACGAATTGTGAAAATGGATCTTCCATTTTTTATCGTCGTCACTGTGTGCCTCCGATTTTCTTTGTCTTCGATAGATTATATAATACAAATATAAATTATTTTATCTCATGGATTTGTTCGATTACATTTTATCCCCCCCCCCCCCCCGCTCGGCCGGTATTGCAGATTCCTGAGATTGCAACCGTTTTTTTTTCTTCGCACATCGACCGAATCGCTCGCTGATTGGACGCTTATCATTCGCGCCCCATCTCGAGCTATCGACAAATCCATCGGCGACTGTTTCAAAAGAGATGATTTACTTTCCGGATTACAATTGAATTGAAACCGCTTATCTCCGAACGGATAAGACGTTGCAACGTTCGCGACTGATTGCGACAATTTTTCAGGTTAGAAAGCAACTAACGTTACCATCAGCAACACTCTTCGAACAGTTGCCGGGCTGTGGGTCAAAAACACGTCTTTCAACGCTCCAATCGCTCTTAACTTCTCGCACATTATCGCGGCTCGTTAATCCGAATAATAATAATAATAAATAAAAACAAAGAACGACGGGGTTTGACATGAAATTTTAAATATCCGGTTTTTCCTCGTAATTCGTAAACTTCGCGATTGCGAGAACAAATTATTCGTTGTAACGATCGTTGATGATCGTTGTTAAAAAATCGTGATTGTTGAGATTAATAATCGAGGGGTTTTAATCCGGACCGGTGCGGGGCCAATCAATCGTCACGAAAACCGTTACGGATTGGTTGTGTGCGCCCGCCGTTTGAACGTCGTCCAGCAGGCAGCAGCAGCAGCATCAAGAACCGACCGCAGCCTCAACCGAAGAAGCCAAAGCAAGAAGCACAGCATTTGTCACCGACGAAACTACGTGCGTGATCCATTCCCGTTTACGGTTATTTTCTCTCCTATTTGTGGCATCGGTAAGTCGTGAATTTAAAGAATTTTCCAAAAATTTTGTTGTTGATTTTTTTCTGTTGTTTTTTTTTCGGACGTTTATTCTTGGGGTAATGAGAGTGGACGGAAGAAAAAACGATTCGCCGGATTATTTCGGAGCGTTAGACCGAAACCGTGAAACCATGAATTCCATTGCGAGCCGGAAAATTCTTGTGTTAGCGGTTAGAAAACCGTTACACGATCTTCTGCCCCCACTTTGTTTTTGTTTTTTGTTGGATTTGGAACTTTGAATTTTCTTTATTCGCGTGAATTAGGTTTGTGGGTTTTCGAGGCGCACTTGATGGGCGTCTACGTGGTTTCATAACCTATAAAGTAACTGCACGAGTCGAGGGAGAGGTTTTTTTTTGTTTTATCGGGGATGGAGAAGCCGCCGCGTGCGTGTGATTGATTACCGGTAATTGGCGAGTATGTTCGCGATCACGATCGACCGCCATTGGCACTTGGAACATTCTTCGGATCTGCGGTTCGCAGACAAAATTGGATAAGTCCATGAAAGGAGCTTTCGTGATATAACGATTCTACGTTCTATGCTGTATCGCAGCGGGTGATTATAATTATTAGGTTCTGCTTAGTTTGAGGTACTATCCGAGCTTGCGTTCGGTAAGATTTAGATAGTCGGTCACTTAGGGGTAAAAAAAAAACACGTTTGGACGCATTCGGTTTTGCCTCCAAAATGGACTTATTGGGTTAGGTTAATCTCATTTATTTTTGCCTGTATGGACAATGTTTGGCATTTTCATGTCTTAGGATGTCGCTTACCGTCTTAATAACCAGAATCTTATTTGTCATTTTTTGTCATTTTTTGAAATAATGAAATTCAGTTTTGGCTCCAAACCACAGGTATAAGCACAAGCGTATGTGTGCATATATATATATATATAGATATATCTATATCTATGTATATATACAGATCTATATATATATGAACATATATATAATGTAACAAGTCAATAAGAAGAAAAAATGTTCCAATCTTTGATGAAATTAATGGAATTTGTATACTCCGACTTGGTCGGACTGTCTCGATCTGAATGGAATAAATTTGACACGGCAGAGGAATAATCTTTTAGTTTTTATATTATTTATTATTATATATATATTATATATAGTTTGTAATAAAATTTTTGTTTAAAATCAATGAGATAATAACAAAATGTTTCACAGTTCCACCGAAAGCAACAGATTCAACATGCAGGCTGCTGTCAATGTTTATGCGACCAATGTCACGACGGACAATCTTAGTCGACACGACATGCTCGCGTGGGTCAACGACTGTTTGCAGTCGTCGTTCAGCAAAATTGAGGAACTGTGTACGGGCGCCGTTTACTGCCAGTTCATGGACATGCTTTTTCCCGGAAGCGTACCCCTGAAACGCGTCAAGTTCAGGACAAATTTGGAGCACGAGTATATACAGAATTTCAAAATTCTCCAAGGCGGCTTCAAGAAGATGGGTGTCGACAAGGTATAGACCGCAAGTATACCGTCCTCGACCTTTTATATCATCATCATCGTTAGAGTGTTCCAAGAAGAGCGCAGGCTTTCTTTTTTTTTAGATAAAACATACGAAAATTGGTCAGAATATTTTTTATTAATTTTCATAGTCGCATTCGGTGTTGCCAGAGGTATCGTGGCGCGCATTTGACAGATATCTTGTTCAATTTATAAATGCCATAAGATAAAGAACACGGTTGAACTGAAAAAAAGAAAAAATATATTTCAACCAATTTTCTTGTTTTAATTTAAAAAGAAAACATTTGGGATTGTTGAATCACCCTTTATCATCGACCCATCTTCCAAATCCTCCAATTTTCAAAAGCGCGATACAATTTTCACTACTGTACAGTTTAGTCTATGTAAAAAAAGGCTGGAAAGCATTTACCGTTGTACATAAACTATGTTTTTGATTATCCAATCGTCTAAACAAGACCAAAAGTCCTTCAAATACATAAAATTTTGGGTCTCTAGATTTCAATCTTGAGTGTGGATAGAATTAGCTGATTCCCATAAATAATATTGCGAACAACGAGTGGCAACCAATCCAGAATTAATTTTAAAAAATTATAGAAATAACAAAACAGAAGAAATATTATTAATTAGTTTTTTCCATAAATTTTTTATCCAGCCCGTAAATTTGTAATGTAACGATTCAGTAATCAACGTTTATGCTGATGTGAGGATGATCGCGGTGGTCGTTCAGGTAATTCCAGTGGACAAATTGATAAAGGGCCGTTTCCAAGACAACTTTGAATTTTTGCAATGGTTCAAAAAATTCTTCGACGCGAATTACGGCGGCGTCGATTACGACGCTTTCGAGGCCCGTGGCCGTGTTCCGTTAGGTTCCGGTGTCGACGGTTGTCATAACTTGTCCAATCCTCAATTGGTGCCTCTGCCGACTCAAGCTAAACAGCAGCAACAGCAACAACCGCCTCAGATGCAACAAAAACACATTCAACAGCGTAATATCATGACACGACCGCCGCAGCAGGGTATTTCACGTGCCTAAATTCGATGTCGTAGACGAGTCACACCCGTGTTCGTTTGCTCGTTGCACGATTATCAAAATATTTATATCACACGAATCGTGCACTTGTTTCATTCACATACGTTAATTATTTCGTTGAAAAATAATTTTTATTTTATATTACATATAATAATAATAATAATAAATTAATTATTATCATTTATATTATTAATAACATATTATTATTATAAAATTTATTATTATTATTATTATTAATAAAATAAATAATAATGATTAATAAATTAAATAATAATAATAAAATTTTATTATTATTATTATTATTATGATTAATAAATTAAATAATAATAATAAAATTTTATTATTATTATTATTATTATTATTATTAATAATGAATTAAATAATAATAATACGGAAATAATAATGAATGATAATAATAAGAAAATGTTATTATTATTATAATTATTTAAAAAATCATAATAATTATATTAATAATAATAAATACTAATAATGATAATTAGTTATTATTAATAATAACATATAATAACATATTAATTATTAATTATTATATATAATTATCATATTATTGATTTTTTTAAACGATTATTCCAAAGACCACTTGGGGCATCTCCGCTATCTCTCCACGCACAGCAATTAAAAAACGAATCCTCCCCCATTCGCCACGATATTTTTGCGAAGATAACGATCTTAAGTTTCGTAGCTCAAAGGCCAAAAGCTCCAGACCTGGAAAAAAAAAAAAATATCACGTTTTTCGCTTATACACTTTTACGTTGCATACGTCTGCGTAATTCGCCTATTTGTTTGTTTTTACGTTTTGTTTTTTTTTTTGTTTCTCTTTCTTTCTTTTTTTTTTTTTTTTCGTTATCATTTGCAGATTGTATCAATCGATAGGCTGGTCAAGGGTCGATTCCAAGATAACTTCGAATTCTTGCAATGGTTCAAGAAATTTTTCGACGCTAACTACTCGGGCAGCGAACCTTACGACGCCCTTGCGATGCGCGGAGGCGAACCCATGGGAAGCGGCGGAAGCAACGCGCCTCGCGGTGCCGGAGGCGGTATGATGAAGCGACCTTCGCCTCGCGAAGTTCCCGCCCGGCCTGTCCCACGTGCCGGTATTTTTTTTTTGTTTGTTTAATAATAATCTTCGATATTCAAATTCTGAAAGGCAACGCAGTCTGTTTTATAAAAATTGTCTTGTTATCGACAATCGTGGCTGGAATATATAAATCGTAGGGTGCCCCTTAAGACGGTGGCTTGGGAATTTTCGAACTGCCGAAGTGGGATGGATTCAAGGTGTGTGAAAAAAAAAAATTAGGGTGAAATTGGAGAGTCCTATAACTTTAGAGGCAGCCGATGAGGGATTGAGATTTTTTAATTTGATTGAAATTATATTTTTTCGATTTGATTATGTGGATTTTTTGGGTTTGGAATTGCTATACTTTAACAACAGAATTGGGCGATAATCACGACCGAAGATGAGCTTTTATTCGCAGATGATTTTAGTTAACGTAAATTGAAGGAAAGAAAATACTTTAAAATAATTTGAGTTCATTGCTTGAAAGTTTATTTTCGTGTATTTGATGTTCAATGTCACTGAGTCAGAAAATCTAAGAGAATTTCAACTGATATTTACGAGAGACGTTCGTGAAACCATGAACTTTTATGTGTCTGAAAAGTAATCAATTCGATCTCGTATTTTCGAGTTTACAGATTCTTTTAGAATCGAGTGCTATTTTTCGAACGGTCTCGGTGGTCAGACCCCTTAATTTACGACCTCTATCGTCATCGCTTCTCCACATGCGATAGCCACATGTTCTGTTGGTGAGACGTAGGAATTTTATCGAAATAATCACGGAAAAATGTATTTTTATTCGAATGGAAAATTTTAATCGCCCAGAGGTCTTAAAGGTCTTAAAGGAGACCTTAAAGGTCTGGTACGGGTCTCCAATTTTGCCCACCTTTTTTTTTATATACCTTGAAGAACTCTACTAGAATCTGAGAGTTTTGAAATTTCAAAATGACCATATTAAGGGACATCTATTGTATAAACATAATTTTTTACAATTCGTATTTCAAGACAACTACTTTGGATCCTTGGCTCACAATTTGGTGCATTGGCGCTACGTCATTCACGTAACGAAACTGGAATATTATTACGACGTTATCATTTATCGAACATTCTCATTGTTCAGCGTTCATTAACGTGATCGTAAAATGTTCGAAAAAATCGACAAAATTACGTTATTTATATTTGAAAAAGGGTTGTTTATTTTTTTTTCTCGTTTCAACGTGTATGACCGGAGTACATGAAGCGCCCAGACTACAATTAGGCGGGAGAAAAGATACACGTTTTTTTTTTTTTTTTTTTTTTCACTTTTTGAAAGTTTGAACCTTTAAGAACGCAGCGTGAAAGTTTAATTGAGGAATTCGAAATATTTTTATAATAATAGTCGAAAGACTCGTTCAGTTTTTAAAAATCTTAGTATCATTTATTTGAAACAAATAATTTTCTTGACAACATTATTATTTAAATCTGACGCCAATTAGTTGATCGATTATTAATTAATAGTCTCGGTCATTAATTTTTCCCGATAATTCTGTGATCAGTCATGTTGGCCAGACCTTCAACATACTTTTTTCCACGAGCTCGTATTTGCCGAACGTATAGTAAAAAAAAGTTTCACCATCAAAAATTAAATCTGTATTCTACCAAAATTTATCCATCCAATCCAAAAAAAAAAAAAAAATTAAATCGATCGCTCCGAATTTCCTGAGCAAAAGAAAAATAATAACAATAAAAAACGATGTATTTTTCTATCGTCAAACTAGTCTGGGCCCTGAATATCACCAAACATTTCATTATTTTTTCTCGTTTCGTATCAACTGTCGTCCGCCTGTCTCACTGTCGCGACGGGGATTAAAAATTAATTGTAAATACATGCAAAAATTAAACCCGCGACCGATGGACGCTGCTCGGTACGTGATTTGTAAATGTCGCGACGAAGATATCAATCTTCGGCAATAACTAAAAAAAATAACGCAATTGACGGAATATGATATTCCCCCCATAGGTGAGGGTCCCGAATCTCCTACTCACGCGCCTACCACGAAGTCCGTAGGCAAAACTAGTAATTATCCATACATTTTTTTTGTTTTTTTACCATTATTTTTGTGCTCATGCTTTTCTTATCTTGCAAACAATACTCCCGCAAAGGTCTGTTTCGTTGTTACATCGTATTTTAGAAAGAATCTGACAGTTAAATCGTTAATCAATGGCTTAAACTGTGTGTAGATGAAAGAAAGTTTAGTGTATCTAATTTTTTTACACACAGACATTTAACATTCTTCGAAATTATCGTTATTGCCATCACAATTTTCACGCACATTTCTCTGACTGTTGTATATTATTTATTTGTCTCGTTATCGCCTCGAATCGTCTTTCGGGGAATTATTATTTTTCATTCACTGCTTTACACTTTTCTTCGATGTTTTTATCGACTCACGCATGCATGAAATTGGCTTATGCTTCGCTGTTTGTCGTAATCGTAGTTGAAACAATTGTTTTGATCGACAGTCCGCGAGGAATTGTCGTTTGCAGAAAGACGTTTGCGCGTATTTAACTTAGTTGTGTCACAGTTGCAGACGCGACTGTCGATTTTGATACGAACTTTTTTTTTTTTTTTAATCGCGCAGTCAATAAAATTCAACCGAGTCGTCCGACGTCCAGACCCGGAGCGATTGGCAATCGTGGTGACAACGGAAAAGTCGAAGAGCTGAGCGCGCAGGTGAGTTTCTTTAACGATGAAATTTTTTCGAGAGGTATTCGCTCGAATTATTGAAGACACTTTGGATAAAAAATTCAATAAAATTTGTCACAAAAGTTGGATTTACGAAAATATTTTGCGTGTTTGATAATGATTTGATTTCATGGAGTTAGAAGCAGTGAAATTTTAGAATTTGTGCGTTTCTGGAAAGTTTTCTTTTTATTACGGAATCTATAAATCCATTTTGACGTATTAGTTTGTTATTTTTTTTGTTTAGGTTTTTTTTTAATGAATTTCCGCCGTTTTTGTATTCAATTTTTTTTTCTGCAATTTCCCTTTCGTTAGGTAAATTATATACACGCATTCGCGAGTCATTTTCTTGCTTTTCAACCGAAATGGAAAGAAAAACATGAAAGTTTTTGAAATAAAAGGTCCAGAACGCAAAAAAAAAAAAAAAAAAAAATTGCTTTTCGTCATTTGTTCTATTTCGACTTTCGTCGTGGTTGAAAAAGCTACGAAAGCGAAGTTCATCGTTCCCAAAATGACTCACACAAATTCGAATTCAGGTGACGGATCAGAAGATGCTGATCGACGGCCTCGAAAAGGAGAGAGATTTTTATTTCGGAAAACTGCGGGACATCGAGGTCATGTGCCAGGAAGTCGACAACCCCGACGGCGGTGACACGCCTCCGATAATACAAAAAATTCTCGAAGTTCTCTACGCGACCGAGGTAATTTATACGTATCGTTTTATCTCATTTTTTGTTCTTTTGTATTTTTTAAATAATTTTTTTTTTAAATCTTCGCCGACGAATGAAAAATGACGATTAACGAGACAAAACCAAGCCACCCTTGCCCCTTAATACGTTCCCCGAATTAAGCACCGTTCCCTTGATACGCGAGAAAACGTAAGCGGAACGGAAGAAAAAAAAAAAAATCGTCGCAGAGACGAAATGATTTGACGAGCGTCCGAGAGCGAGCAAAAAGATTTGACGAAAAATTAGGGTTTCGCTTCGGGAGCGAGATATTCTTACGCTATAATGATTTCAGGAGAATGGAAATGACCAGGAGGACGGAGAACAGAACTATTAGCATCTCTCCCTTGGTTCATATCTTTCATTTCCATAGAAGGTCGATCTAATTAAGGTAACATGAATGGTAGACACGACTGCCAAGACTGTTGGGGTTACCTCCTGCTCGTTCTTTAGGGCGGCTTGGAACTTTGTTACTTTTATTAACGCATTTGAACGTTTCGGCGATGGTTCCAGCATTATCAAATTATCACGAAACGATATCAGAACCGTGTCATCATTCATCATATTATTAATTTTTTTTTTTTTTTTTAATCAATATAGATATATTTTTTTATCTTCTGGTTTATTTATTTATTTATTTATTTATTTATTTATTTATTTATTTTTGAATACTTTATTTGTACTTACGATGAAATGTTTTGCTGGGACCGTCACCCAGTTGAGAAAAATTTGCTGTCGATATTTTGGTTATTTATGGGTCTGTTTTGAAGGTTACTCGATTATATTATATATTCTTCTACACTTTTTCGTAAGTAATTTTTTTTTTTTTGTATTTTTTTTTAACTATAATTGTTGGGAACTAGTGGATTGGGTTTCCGTATTTTAATCAGTATAGTATATGGAGTCTTTCGGGAATAATCGTTTCGTTCACAGACCCACAGTGTTTAATACCGTATTGTAAATGTCCGGACCACGAATTATCGGAAGAAATGGGTTACTGGTTTTATTATACCATTGTGCTCGTTTGTTATTCGTACTATATATTTATTTTATCATACGGAATACCAATCGTATTTTATGTGCTGTGAAATTCTCGAATCTGTGAATTAATGGCCGTTGCAGAATAGACCGGGGGACAAAATGGCCGGGAAAAAATGGCCGGGAAAAAATGGCCGATTGGGAAAAATGTCGGAGAAAAAAAATAAACGACGAAAAAAATGTAACCATCCCAATTTCTCCTTCTTCCTCTCACTGCTGCTCTCGATGGGAAGGATTCCAAACCAGAACGTGGGTGGGGGAGGGGAGGTTTTTCAAATAGCCATTTTTATCCAACCATTTTTCTCATCGGCCATTTTTTTCAACGACTATTCTTTCCTGCTGCCAAAATTCTCGAACTTTAGTCATTTATTTATTTATCACTCGAGACAATTATTGAAGTTATTGCACGAGCGTTATTTGAGAATATTCACGTCGTTTGGATATTTACACGAATTTTTCTTCCCTTTTTTCTTCTTGTCTCGCGAGTAACTGGGATAATTATGGATTAGAAGTTACGTTTGCGTTACTATTTCATTCTACTATTTTACGCCACAATTTTTTCTTTCGCTCACGTTTGCTTATCGATTCACTCAACTTTTCATTTTTTTTTTCTCGCTCACACACACACACACACACACACGTACCCACACGCGTCAATTTTATTCTGGTGTTATTTTTTTTTTTGACATCTTTATTCATGGTCGGTTCGGTATCGAACGAACTATAAAGACTGGTCAGTCGTGATAGACGTGTGTTCTTTATTTCCCCGCGTCGATAAATTTTTACGTTCGGTATCCTTCGTTGTTGTCGCGTTCCGTCCCGTAATTGTGCAATAAAAATTGCAATAACCGTAGAAAGTCCAATTTCTTCAATGTTCTGCAAGATATTTGCAGATTTAATCTTCAACAATTTCGGACAAGTCATTAAAAATCGAGAATCATTGAATAATAGGTAGTTTGTACTCTGACACATAATCGACTCGATGGTTTATGAAAATCAACGGACGACAGCAGCTTCTCGATGCTGAATAAAGACAATTTTTTTTTTTTTTTCAATAAATAAATTAATAAAAATTTAATAAAAACTGAAAAATAAAAAAAATAAAATAATCGGAATTTGAATGTACTCCTAATTTACCGTATTCGAAGATTGGATGCCCGCATCTTCGTCTCAAAATTTGTCGCAACGAGCTCCCTCATGCGCCACGCGATGGAAAAAATTTATCACATCCTGCAAAAAAAAAAAAACAACAAACAAATAAATATAAAAATAATAAATAATAACAATACGTCGCAACAAAATTTGTGTAGAAACGTAGTCGATAAGATCTATCAAAGGTGAGAAAAAAAAAAGATAATCGTTGTAACGTCCTCAAAAAAAAAAAAAAAAAAAAAAAATGTCTGTGTTTCTCCTCGGTTTTTGATTAGTCAACTCGTTAACAAATAAATCGAGTGTATCAATTACGATAGTCGGCCATGTGAAATTTACCCGAGAACATGTTGATCGATATCCTACGTACACGTACACCCTTTTTCTCCATCTTTCTCCATAAACATACGAATCTTTCGATCAAGAACGACGAATGCTCACGACAATCGTATGTTTTCAGGATGGTTTCGCTCCCCCCGAAGAATTGGACGGCGACGGACTGGCCCCAGACGACGAAGAGCAATATTAACCCCTCGTTTATTGTACAATCAAAATAAGAACGGAAGAAGAAGAAAAAAAAAAAGATCAAGATCGTTGAAGATATCGAGTGCGTTGGCTTTCGCAACTTCTGCGAGTCAATAATCTTCGAATACCCTCCCCTCGCATTATTATAATTATTATTATTGATTATTATTATTATTATTATTACTATTATTATTATCATTATTATTATTATTACTGCGCTCTTGTCACGCGTATAATCGTTTTAGCGTTAACGAGCGATTATCAGACACCCGTTATATAAATTATTTTTGATCGTACATACATAATATTTTTTACATCCGGCAAACCCTAAATGATTGTTTTTTTTTTTTTTTTTTTAAAATTATTATTATTTTAAACCTCTGTAAAATTAGCCTCATGCCTCGCACAAGTGGAAAAAGATAAAGAAAAACGAAAAATAAGAATAATAATAATAATAAAATTAAAATTAATGAGGAAAAAAAACATAATTAACAAAGCTCTCTCGTCGAGTCTGGCGCGGTGATGATGATGGAAATGAGAAATGTCTGTTTTCGACCGAACTTGGACAATTCGAATGGAATTTTCGCGGTCGTTTTAATTTTGTCCTTTTATTCGGTTTTTAAAATTGATCGATCGATTAAGCACGAAGTTTTTTTTTTGGGGCGTTTAACGGAACGAAGAAAATATATTTGGAAGAAAAATTTGTATCGATAATTGTGACTTTGTAAAGATCAACGATAATAGATTGATTTGTTCGTTTTTTTTTGTAGACGTTTGGAGTTGCTCGATTTTCATTCTCGCCTTGTTTTTTTTTAAGTTTTTTTTTTTTTTTTCGTAGGCATTCGTTGACTTGCCGTTCGGCGATGGCTGTCAAAATCGTTGTCATATGCACGACGTATTTATCGAAACACCTCCGGTTTGACAGTTACGTGGTGAAATATTTTTAATCCTCGAAAATATAAAAAAATTTCTCCGAGAAATGACCAAACAATTAAAAAAAAAAAAGAATGACTGATATTCGAATTCGCGATTGCTTCGATAAAATTATCCCGGTTTCGAATTCATCGTTCGGCTTCGAATTTATCGAGTTTAAAAAATCGTGGAAGATCGAATAACGAAGTTCAAAATGATATTAAAATGTTTTCCCCCGAATCTGAACGAACGTCGGATAGAAGACCTGTGAAAATTGATTTTCGTGAACGAACAACCGGCAATGTGAGGTTTTTCATTCATTCGACTTCTCCCGAGCACAAGAAAAAAAGTTTGCAGTGAGTTGCGACGAAACGTCGAATGAATTTTGGGCTTTAGATGATAAAAGTTGAGGAATTAGTGTTAATTCGATCGGTGAAAACGCAGTGAGGGTTGTGTTTGTATAGCTGCGATAAAAAAAAAAAACGTAGCGAAACGGGGGTGAAAGCGTTGGGGCGGTGCTTGCTTTGCAATCTTCGTTAGGGTGGCAAAAGCGAGCGAGCATTTATTTTTCATCGTAAGATTTTTAAATTTTTTACGTTGTATCGTTCGACGAACAATCGCGTTATTTCTCATATCGATTACTATAATTGTCTGATTAGTTGATAAATTAATCGGCTTCACTTGTTAATCACTCGATTTGCGCAAACTGAAGAAAAATGCACCATCAAAAGTGACGGAATATTATTTTCACTCGTGTTATGCAAATAAATTTGAAAAAAAAATGATAATTTCGACGAGCTTTTGTCAGCTTTATTAATAAAATTGAATCGTAATCGTTCATAGACGTATAAAAACGTTTCGATTTCGGACACACGAGAGTCACAATTATTCAGTTACGTGATTGTGTTGCTTTTGAACTGCAACGATGGCTTTTTCAACACTCAATCGGTCGTGAATTATTACTATTATTATTATTATTATGATTATTTTAATGTACGTTACATCGACTACGACGAAACGATTAAATAATATCTCTCGATGATTGTTGTAGCAACGTTTTGCGTACGTAATGGCTTATTATTGTAAATGAATAAAAAGTGTACAGCAACCATGTGACATATATTTAATACATGTGTATAGAAATATATACATTACTGGCCACAAGATATCACACGATAATATTTGCAAGATAATTTGGTGAATTCTGCACGCTCACACGAATAAATTAATATCTCAAGAACCCGTTGAGATTTTTCAATTTTCTCTGGATGGATCGAGAGCTGAAGTTTTAACGGTGCTCTCTGAATTTTTCTAGATTTTTTGAAACATTTTCCCATTTTCGGTGATGAGTCAAAAGTTGGGATTGAAAATTTTTGTCGAAAGAGAATTTTTTTTTTTGTCTTCCTCGCGTGATAATTCGATATACAGAAGTCCGAATTAACTCAATCAGGGTTCATTCGACGCAGAATTGAGTAAGCTTTGCAATGGCGTGCATAGAAAATATGTAGCTTGATTTTTGACGGAGCTACTATCTTTTAAAGTCTCGACTTGTTTTTAGCTTGGCGCCCCGTAAGTGGTATGATACCTTGTGGTGGTAGTGTGTATTTTTAATTTGTCTCCTCACGTTAAATATCGTTCAATTAATAGCACTGGGTGGCCATAAGAACATTTTCGGATTCTATTGATTCATCAGAGTGCGGATGGTGCTTTTGCCAATTTATACACATTAGGGCGGGCCTAATATGCGATACGGATAAATTTCGAACGTGCCACCCCGTAGATTGATTCCAAATAATTAAAAAACGAATTTTCGCAAAGTTTCATCACCTATTTCATTATAAACACGTGCTGCTGGAGCTTAAAATGTTTGCATTTAAATATCATCGAATGTTCATCGAGTTTTAGTTAATTTAATTATAGCTAAAATATCAAAAGAAAAAAATTTCGTAAATATATGCTTCCTCTATCAGAAAGATACATACTTAAAAAAAATTTAATTCCTGAAAACGAAATGATGGAAATAATACGGCGTAAGATTTTAAACTTTCAAGCCGGCGAAAAGACGGCTTCACGGTCATTTTTGGCCCCCGAAGGATCTGTCTAGGGCAGATATATAGATATATATTTTTCCATCGTATCGTAGATTGCAGAAAGAGAAGAAAGGAAGGAAACAAATGATTTTACGAGGTTGTCAGTCATTTTGCGAAGACGTTGGCGTCCGGAAAAATGTCAACGAATACAGGATCGTACGATATTTCGAACAGCAGGTCAAAGATAAGGATCCAACGAGCAAAGATGCCCGATGATGACGAATTCGACGTGAAAAATGCGGAGACCAATCCTTTGTGTAAATTTAATCTGGACAGGGTATTGAGATATTACGTCTGATTCGAATTGAGGCGTTTACCGACCTGAGAGGCTTGAAACGGCATTTAATTTTGTCCATTCTTTCTTTCTTTTAGTAGATAGTTGTATACTACAGGCTACTACAGAACGGACAATTTATTTTCATAATAAAATATAAAAAAAATTTTCATAAAAAAAAATGTGAAGTACGCGACTTTCGCGCGGAAGTTTCGCGGGAAAACTCGTAACTTGACAATTTAAAAATATTTCCGTACAATTATTCTGCATTATGCTGATTTGTGTACTCTTCATTCATCATTAATGGAGAAAGAACAATATTGAACAATTGCGTTAATAATTTTCGATAAGGGATTTTTTTTTCTAATTCGCGTTTTCTTGAGTTATTCCTCTGAAATTGTTGTATTTCATTATACTGTGCTGTTAGCTCATAAGAGAATTATTCACAATTTTATTATACCGTTCTGCAATCATCTAATCTTAAAAATCCACAATGAAAAAGAAAAAAAATAGATTGATGCCGTTTCCAGCGATTCAGGATGGTGTAATGGCTATAGCAAACGGACAAGGAAGAAACTGTTCGCTCATGATTTTTTTTTTCTAATCATTCAATTTGGAGATTCGAGCTCGGCAAGTTCACGAGCTGTTGGAACTGGCAGCGAGGGATACCAAGATAAATCAATCAAAAATCGGTGCTAACTACCGTTCGGATTACGAATGCGATTTAGGACCTCCGCAGGGTTTTCACTTGGAGAAGATGGAAAAATATGCCGAGAGATTGCCCGTAGTTGGACTTCTTCCCGTAAGTATTTGATTTATTTGATTTATTGAATTTATTTAATTTATTCAGTTTATTTAATTTATTTAATTTATTTAATTTATTTAATTTATCCAATTTATTGTATTTATTTATTTTATTTATTATATTTTTATTTTTTTTTTTCATAACATGATTATAATCACTTTTTGAGAACGTACGGATTACTCGTAATTGTTTTTCTTTCAGGAATGGGAGCGCGCGATCGTCGACTCAATCCCGGAACGGTTGAGAAAAAAATACAGCGACGTATTCGATAAACACATGAACGAAACCAAACAACGTTATCGCGAATGTGTTCACAAATTGGGCGTGCAGAATGTCGTATCAACGGGGTGTGGTTGCGATTGGCCGGTGCCAATCGTCGAACCGTACAAATTGCCAGGACGAACGGAGCACCGAGAAAAATTCATGAAAAATCGATGTAAAATCGGTAGAAGATATTTTTCGTCGCACAAACTTGTGAAAAATATATTTTCCCGTGCGATACATTCGTTGCCGGAATTCGTGTGCGATTTTAGGAGATATCGCGGCCTTGGTTTTGTGGATCTCAATAAGTAATATTTAATTTTGAGGAGAAAAAATGTATTTCTTGATATTACTGAAATTTTTCATGGTTGTATTTATTATTTAGGTTATTTATTTATTGAATTTCGAAGGTTTTTGGATGCTGTGAAGGAAGATTTGAAAGCGGGAGATTCGGCTATCACGAAAACTTATTACACGGATATAGTAAAACTCGTTTCTTATCCGAGATACGTTCACGATGTACCGATTTTGATCCTTCCGGAATTTATGCGATGCGCTTCGAAGCTACTCGGTTACCTGATCGTCCGTTTGATCATGAAAACTATCGAGCATTTTCTGGAAACGTTATCCGACGAAATGAAAAATCCTTTGTTACGGGTGAGCTTACACGCGAAGCTAATTATTTTTACACCCTGGTTTAAACACTAAGATGGGCAACGGACTCAATGAAAATGTATTGAAAATATTTTTTCAAACAAATAACTGTATTTAATTATCACGAAACAACAAGAATTTTGACATTTTTGCAATACTTATTAATAATTCGAATAAATTTTTGTTTTTCAATTGATTCTAATATTTAATAACAATCATAATAATCTATGATAAATTATAAATCAACCGATGGTAAGTAGATGAACGATAAATCATTTATTTTCACGATTAATTAAATCTTTACAGCGTATTAGAATTTTTTTAAATAAAATTCAAAACAAGCTGCTTCATTTTACAATATCGATGATTCATTCGGTAAATAATTGCAGTTGGAATTGCGATGCGAACGTAATGAATTGTTCATCGTTCCCTCGATCGAAGGCCTAAACGCAGGAATGCACGAGATGCTGGATAACATCGCAAACGTGGCTCAGCAACTCGCACCCTTGGAATCTTGGATCGACGTGAAAACTACGAACGATTACATCTCCGTCATCGTTCCCGAATGGTACCTCGAGTTCTCGCATCGTCGATTGTCCATAATATTGGACGAAAAATGTGAATCTTTGAAAAATTATTTAAACGATCTCGATGAGAAATTTCGAGTCGTTTACGACGCGAAAACTCACGACGACATAGTCGCTTATGTCGCTGAGGAACATAGCTTCGAAGATTGTGTCGCCAGAGTGGAAGACTTCAATGGATTTATACGAGAGATAAACGGAATGGTGATTTATTTTATTATGATAATAAATAAAATATTTTATTTATTTATATCTTCATCTACTAGGATGTCCCTTAATACGATAGTTTTTTTAATTTTTAATACGTCTGATATTCATTACGATTCAAGGTATATGAAAAAAAAACTGAGTAAAATCGGAGACCTGTACGATATCATTAAGGGGCGCTGCCGAGCAATAAAAATTTTCTTCGAGAAATAACCTAATTCTAAAAAAAGCAGAATAAATTTCGAGCGTGCAAAATTGAAGGAAAAATCTGGCATATACGTTAAATAAATACTTGAAATACTTTGTTGATAATCGTAAATCATTTTTGTTTTTATAATCGTTGTAACACGCAATTTTTATTGATTCAAACCACGGTTTTTTAAAATTATCAAATACTAAATAAGAGTGACTGGGGTCGAGTACTTAAGAAGAGATTGATCACAATTCCATCAAAAAAATAATTTAATTCTTTTTTTACAAATTAGAGTTGTTTCAGTCGTCACGTAATAAAATTGCTTCTCATGGCTTCTTAAAATAAAATTTATTCCAGCAATTAAAGCGGAAATAAAATAACAAAATAAATTAATAAACGTCGCACGTTGAAATACGTATTTTCACCTGATTAATTCGTTGCTTTTCTTCACCTAAATGTAGACCGGAAACGAATATTTCTCGTTAGCGAAGCTCTGCCAAGAAGAAGCCAAGACATCTCTGAAAATCTACACCGAGAAAGGTCGCGAGCTGATTATAGAGCAGCTGGTCAAGCGTCACAGAAACTTCAATCTCGAGATATGTTCGGTTTTTCAAGAGCTCAAGAAACGTGCTTTGAACATACCAACGAAAACCAAAGAATTATTGGATCTCGGTATGTTTTTTTAAAATATTTTTTCCTTTCAACGAAATTCTTATTCTGATTTAGATTTATTGATAATTTGTTATTCAATGGCTTCTAGAGTTTCTATACTTTTATGTTCATGCTAAGATGAGGGGTTAGGGTGTGAATTAAAAAAATGGGGGTTTTTGCGATATGGTGGAATGTTTTTTAATTTTTTTATATCGTTCAGAAGCGTATTTTATTGCAATTTTATTTTTTTTCAGGATCATACATGCTCTACGCATCGACCGAATTAATGGATATTCTTCGCGAGAAGATAAATCTATCCCTCAACACCTTGTCCTCCCTTCTCGAGATGACAACCCTCGACGAGGATCACTTGGAATTGAACAACGTAACGATTAATTGGTTGAAAAAAATCAAACCGGTGTTCGAACAAAACAGTTCGTTGTACGAACAAATGAAATTCGATTTGGAAGAAAATTTGCAGGCCAGATCGGCAAGTTTGGAAGCTCGAATTCAACAAATGTTTCCCAAGTATATCATATTAATTGTATCTCAATTGATCACGTAACAAATCGTCACAAGTATTAAATTATTTGTCTTTTTCTTATATGTTGAGGCGTAATTTTTTTGTCCTAAAAATCGTCACAACAAAAGAAAGGAATTGCTGATTGTTTTAATTTTGTTTTTCAATTCGAAAGTCAATTCTCATGAAGATATACACATTATTTCAAGAAAAAAAGCAGAAGAATCAGAATAAAAAACAGAAACAGAATAAAATGATAATAAATAATCAATTTGACGAATTAATTTTTTTTTTTTTTTCACTCCGCAGTTTGATAATATTCGATTCCATGGACGACGCCGAACGTATTCGCGAGTACATCGAGGACATGAGAAAATTGATACGAGCTCTGGATCGAATGGAAATCGAAATAAGTTGGATAAACAACGAGGAGAGTCTATTCAAGTTTCCCCAGACGGCTTATCCGAAGATGAATGAACTCAAAGAAATCATTTGGCCGTTTTACAATCTTATTTATCGCGCCTATCAGTGGCAACGGGACTGCGGGGTCTGGCTCGACGGACCGTTCGAGTATCTCGATGCGAATTTAATCGAGAACAAAGTTACCGATTATTTAACCGATTTTACGAAGACCAGCAAAGCTTACAGAACGAAAATAAAAATGCATATTGCCATCGATTATCCCTACAGGTGATACTTTTATTTTTATTTGCTCGCAATATCGATATTTATTCGGGAAAGAATTATTATTAATTCACTGACTGCTATTTTTATTTTTATTTTTTTATTTATTTTTATTTTAAAATATTTTTTCATTTATTTTTTTTTTATAATAATAAATAATTCGTCGGGTTAGCTTTGCAGGCTTAGTCGACGACCCGGATCCGTTTCAACAGCCTGCACCCTTAAAGCTTTGTTATCAGTTGCTCGAAAATGTAAAATGGTTCAAGGTATGGATCTTAGATTACACATCGACATCTTCAGTTTCCACAAAATATTTACGTCATCTTCATTCATCTCTCGATTTATTTATTAGTAATTTAATAATAATGCATATATATATAACATCGTGTGTTCACTATTCGAACCTTACTGAAAAAATATTTATGCACTAAATTTAATACAAAGCGAAAGAGAAACATAAAAATAGGAAAGGAGGAATATTCATTGCTTATTTTTTCTATTTGGCTTTCATTCAAATTATTGTCCTCATAAATAACAAACAATGGACCAAAGGACATTGAAAAAGTGTCGAATGAAGAATTTTATTATACTATGAATGAACGATATTTATAAATGAATTATCAAGAGAAAAGAAAGAAAATACGAATTCTAAAGTAACGAATGATGGCCGACTCCTCTGCCGCCATTCTTCATTCCATAACATTACCTGCAGTTATTGTCGAATTATATTCGTCTCTTATCTGCAGCAATACGTTCCACTGGCAGCGTGTTTTTGCAATTCGGCATTGCGACAACGTCACCGGGACGAAATGTCCCAAATAGCCGGTTTCGATCTAACTCCAAATGCCGGAACGACGTTGCGTAAAATCATAAACATGGATCTCATGGAGGATCTGCTCAAGTACGTGAAATTACTTTTATCCTCGATATTAAACACGAAATTATTTATCACGAAAGTGAATACAGAAGAGAAAAATACGAAAAAAAATTAAAAATATATTTAAATAGTGGACGAATTATTCTAGTCTAACGATTCTGAAATCTGATGATTTTTATGACTTTAATTAATAAACAAGATCAATAATCGGCTTGGTTTTTTTCGGTTCCTTCTAATCAGATTTGGTCTCTACAAAATAGAATCTAATGTTCGTGTTCTCTAATTCTGCAAGAATTGTTGGTGACTGATCTAAGATTATTCTCTTAAAAATTGTTGCCTGATAGAATACTGATAAGGACAAGCCCCGCTCACCTAAAAATCGTCTCAAACAAAATAAATAAAAAAAATTGCTTATCGTTAATCACCATAAAAAACTCTAAAGCGCCAAGGAGAATTTTTTTCACGATAAAATCTAACAAATTGGTAGCCATTTAAAAAAAAATATCTATAGTCATTCATTAAGTTTAGAGAAGTAGTTATAAATTATGTAATACAAATTATTATATGATACATCTCTATCGTAAAAGGTACGAACTGATAAGTGTCGGCGCCACGAGAGAACTCGCTCTGGAAGATCTCTTCGACAAGATGAAACACGATTGGGACGACGTTCTGTTCTCCGTAATGGCCTTCAAGGATTCGGGTGTGAATATTCTAACGCAATTGGACGACATAGAAGCTCTGCTCGAGGAACATATAGTTAAGATGCAAACGATGCGAGGTTCCGCATTTGTAAAACCCATCGAGGACCAAGTCAGAATAATGTACGATTCGTTGCTTCGTATACAAAAAACTATCGAAGAATGGACGAAAGTATGTTTCGATCGTCGAAATTTGATCCCGAATGTAAAACAAAAATAACTTCCCTATAAAATCGACAAGTTAATTAATGCAATGTATTTAATTTTTAGGTTCAAGTGCAATGGATGTATCTTCTTCCGATATTCTCCAGCAAAGATATCGTATCTCAGCTTCCGGAAGAAGGAATTATGTTTCAGGAAGTCGATGGAACTTTTCGCAGAGCGATGCAAGTTGTATCGCGAGAACCTCGCGTCAGGGAAACGGCTGGATCGGTAAGTTTCACCTTTATCACAAGACGATCAATGTCACGTTAAAAAAAAAATTGAAATTTTGATACCGATTAAAATTTATTTAAAAAAAAATAGTCATTAAAATTTTGATATCGATATGAAACTTATTTAAAAAAATGTCCGAAAAATACTTTTTCCGAATATTATTCTGCAAACTTAAAATCCCCTTAATTAGGTGGGCTTGTACGAAGCGATGAAAGACGCTAATCAACTGTTGGAAAAAGTCAACGACGGTGTGACGGATTATCTCAGAAAAAAAAGATTGGTTTTTCCGCGATTTTTCTTTCTCAGCGACGAGGACATGCTCGAGATTCTCTCGGAGACGAAAGATCCTCTACGCGTTCAGGGACATCTCAAAAAATTGTTCGAAGGAATTGCTAAATTAGGGTAACGATGAAAAAATAAATACTCCATGCATTTATAATCGATTTATAGCGTTTAGGATAATTTTTTATTGGGCTTTTTTGGTAATTTGTTGTGGCGGTGATTTTTACTGCTGAAAATTATTCGTTGAAACAATATTGATTCCTCAAATTTTGCAATATAAGTAATGATAAAATTTATAAATATTTTATAACAAAAATAAACGATGAAGCCGGCATTTTAAATAGTTTTATAGCTTTAGTGTCAAAGAAAAAAAAATGTATGATAGTTCACTGATAAAATAACAAATGAAACAACATTTTTTTTCAGATTCGACGAGCAATTGGATATTTATTCGATGTTCAGTGAGGACAGAGAGGAGGTGAAGCTGGAAGAGCTGATCTCGACGAGTGCGGCAAGAGGCTGCGTCGAACGCTGGCTCGTTCAGGTTAAAAAGAAAAAACAAACAAAAAAAAACACCGACATAAGGATTTATTAATTTCCAACAGCGTTAACGTCGCTCAAAATTAACACGATTACGGCAAAAGGTCGAGGAGCAAATGGTCACGTCGGTGAAACACGAAATATTGATGAGTTACTTGGACTACGACCAGCTGAACAAACGCGTGGACTGGGTGCGAATTTGGCCGGGAATGGTCGTGCTTTGCGTGTCGCAAATTTATTGGAGCATGGACGTAGAAAGTTGCTTAATGAGTCACACGCTTTCGCCATTGGAATCATTGTACAAAAAGCTACAATTGCAAATTTTCGACATGGTGAATCTCGTCAAAGGTATTTGCAATGCGACAAAATTCATCGCGAAATAATTAAATCATTTCCATTGCAATAATGAAATCGCATAAAATATTTTCATCAATTGTCGAAAATTATTGAATTCAAAAGTTCATGAATTTATTAATATATTTAATTATAACTTGATTATATTGACTGTCCGGCTCTTCAGAATTTTCAATACGATTATAATATTGCCGCCAAGAAAGTTAAAGATCAAATTTTCAAAACCTTCTATCCACAAATTTTGTTATTTTCGCACGAACAAGTCCGACAATTGTCCCATCGATTAACTTTGACAATTAATTCCGCAGGGCAGCAGTTGTCGAAGCAAAATCGTACTACTCTAAATGCTCTGATAACGATCGACGTTCACGCTCAAGACGTCGTAAAATTGCTGATAGACAAGCAGGTTGTCAATGAAATGGATTTTCAGTGGCTAGCACAGTTGCGTTATTATTGGGAAAATAATAACGTTTTGGTCAGAATAATAAACGCCACGGTTTCGTACGCGTACGAATATTTGGGAAATTGTCCGCGTCTTGTCATAACTCCTCTGACGGACAGGTAATTAACAAATTGTCATTACAACGACAACGAAAACAACAACAACAATAATGATAATTATAATAATAACTACAATAATAATTACAAGATTATATCTGCGAATAATTCTATTTTGATATAGAAAAATAATTGGAACAGTAATAGTAATAATAATAATAATAACAATAACAACAATGATGATCATTATTATAATTATTATTTCCGTAATTATAATAATTATTATTATTATTTCGCGGAAATAATAATTATAATACAATTATTATTATATAATATATTATTTTATTATTATTATTATTATTATATTATATAATAATAATAATAATAATAATAATAATTGTTATTATTACTATTATTGTTATAATAATAATAATTACTATTATTATTATTATTATATTATAATAATTATTTCCGGGAAATAATAATAATTATTATTATTATTGTTACTATTATTATTATTAATTATTGTTATTATTATATAAAAATAGTAATAATAATAATAATAATAATAATTATTATTATTATTATTATCATTATTATATATAATTATTATTATTATCATTATGACACAATTAAATTATTCGCAGATGTTATCGTACGTTGATCGGAGCGTACTCCCTTCATCTGAACGGTGCACCGGAAGGACCAGCGGGTACCGGAAAGACCGAAACAACGAAGGATCTGGGTCGTGCCATAGCCGTGCAATGCGTAGTCTTCAATTGCTCCGACGGACTCGATTACAAGAACATGGGAAAATTTTTCAAAGGCCTGGCTTGTTGCGGGGCTTGGGCGTGTTTCGACGAGTTCAACAGAATCGAATTGGAAGTATTATCGGTCGTTGCGCAACAGATACTCTCGATTGTTCAAGCGGTACGCGGGCATTTGGAAAAATTTTTATTCGAAGGAACCGAATTACGATTAAATCCCGCCGTCTACATCTGCATAACCATGA
This sequence comes from Sussaba pulchella, assembly GCA_963971145.1. Lineage (NCBI taxonomy): Eukaryota > Metazoa > Arthropoda > Insecta > Hymenoptera > Ichneumonidae > Sussaba > Sussaba pulchella. The sequence continues at coordinate 7,758,891 of OZ020168.1, forward strand.
ATCCGGGATACGCCGGACGTTCCGAATTACCGGACAATTTAAAAGTACTTTTTCGCACCGTAGCCATGATGGTACCCGATTACGCGATGATAGCCGAAATATTTCTCTACTCGTCCGGTTTCAGCAGCGCCCGTTTATTATCCACAAAAATCGTAACAACATACAAATTATGTTCCGAACAATTGTCATCACAATCGCATTACGATTACGGCATGAGAGCGGTAAAAAGCGTTCTAACAGCGGCGCAAAATATGAAGATAAAATACGTCAACGAGGATGAAATGATAATAATGTTACGTTCGATAATCGACGTTAATTTACCAAAATTTTTGGGTCACGACGTGCCTTTGTTTCAAGGAATAATAACGGATTTATTTCCGGGAATCGTTCTGCCATCGACGAATTACAACGAGCTCGTGAAAGCTGTGAAAAAAGTCGCCGATGATAATAATTTGGAAATCGTCGATGGTTTTATGCTAAAAATCATTCAAACTTACGAAATGATGATCGTACGTCACGGTTTTATGCTCGTCGGTGATCCATTCGGCGGTAAAACGACGATTTTACGTACCCTCGCCGAAGCTCTGACGTTGATGAACGATGAAAACGTCGAGGATGATAATTCAAAGACCGTTTTCACGACGATAAATCCAAAATCGATAACTATGGGACAATTGTACGGCGAGTACGATCCAGTGTCGTTCGAATGGACTGACGGCGTTTGCGCGGTTGCTTTTCGTCGTTATTCCAGCGTGGATACGACAAATCGCAAATGGATAATCTTCGACGGTCCGGTGGACGCCGTGTGGATAGAAAATCTCAATACCGTTCTCGACGATAACAAAAAATTGTGCCTAACATCGGGCGAAGTCATGCAAATGACTAACGTCATGTCGATGATATTCGAAGTCATGGATTTGCTTCAAGCTTCTCCCGCCACGGTTTCACGTTGCGGAATGATTTACATGGAACCCGAACACGTTCTTGGTTGGCGTCCGATCGTTCGATGTTGGTACAAAAAAATTTGTCGAACGCGCAAATGGTCGACGGGTAACAAAGGATTGTTGAGAGAAATCATTGATTGGTCCATCGAACCTTGTTTGGAATTTATACGTAAAAATTGTCGAACGGATTTTACGGCAGGACGGATAAATCAAGTCGTATCGACGTTGAATCTTTTTGAAATGTTTATGGACGAAGCGGTTGAGGATGACAATCAGGATTATGAGCTTTACGTCGAACCTTGGTTTCAAGCTTCCATGATTCTGGCGATGGTTTGGGGAGCCGGAGGTTCGTTGGAACGTTCGTCGATCGCGCGTTTCAACGATTTTTGGATATCAATGTGGAAAAATGACGTCAAAGATCATACGGTTCCCGACGAACTCGAGAAAATAATGATTTCGATGCCCGGCGAGGGTTTGATACACGATAATTATTACACTTACGAAGCACGCGGGGCTTGGAGACATTACGGTGAACTCGCGAAACTCGAAAAAATCATCGAACCCACGACGATTCCGAATCCCGGACAATTATTAATTCCCACCGTCGAACAATTGAAATATCAAAAAATCTTCGTTCTTCACATGAAACGTCGCAAACGTTTTCTTCTGTACGGTGATACCGGAACTGGAAAAACTTTTTACATACGAGACGTTATGATAAACAAACTCGACGAAACTCGTTATATCGTGAATTTTTTGACGTTTACGGCGAAAACAACGCCGGCTTTGACGCAAGAATTGATACTTACGAAATTGTTTAAACGACGAAAAAATTTTTACGGACCGATGAACGATGATTCGACTTGCGTGGTTTTTATCGACGATTTGAACATGCCGGCGAAAGATATTTACGGGGCTCAAGGACCGATTGAATTGTTGAGACAATTGTTCGATCACGAACATTGGTACGATCTTAAAGAACCGGAGAAGATTAATATTTTTGATACGATGTTCGTTTGCGCAATGGCGCCACCCGGTGGAAGTCGTCAACATGTTTATCAAAGATTTTTGCGACATTTCAATCTTTACGCCATTCACAGCTTCTCCGAGGAGAGTATTTTTAAAATATTCACGAACATCGGTTTGTTGCGTCTTCGATCGAATGGTTTTCCATCGGACGTTGTGGGAATCGTCGGTTCGATGGTAAACGCGACGTTGAAAATATTTAAAAACGCGAGCAACGAATTACGACCGACACCGATGAAATCTCATTATCTCTTCAATCTTCGAGATTTTTCACGGGTCATCGTCGGTTGTTCGTTGATCAGAAAAGAATCCGTGCGGTCTAAATCAATATTTTCAAGATTGTGGGTTCACGAAATTTTACGTGTCTTCGGCGATCGTTTGGTGGACGATCGTGATCGACGTTGGCTTTACGAAGATATCAAACGAGTCGTCAACGACGATCTCAGAGAATCATTCGAAACTTTGTTCGCTCATTTGCCGAAGTACAACGACGAAATCACGGTAACGAGTTTGAAAAGTCTTGTTTTTGGCAATTTTATGGACACGGACGCGATTAATCCCCAGGACAAACGTTACGAAGAAATTATCGATATGAAAGATTATCAAAATATTGCCGTTCAATATCTTCAAGAATACAACAATACGCATAAAAATAATATCGATATTGTATTGTTTCGTTACGCTTTGGAACATCTCGCGAGAATATCGCGAATTTTGGCTATACCGTGCGGAAGTTTGTTGATGGTTGGAATCGGAGGATCCGGAAGACAATCGTTGTCGAGACTGGCCGCCGGAATGGCGGGTTGCGGATTTTTTCAACCGGAAATCGGCAGCGGTTATGGCGTCAACGAATGGCGCGAAGACGTCAAAAGAGCTCTCAAAAATTCCGGCGGAATCGGCAAAGATTTGGCTTTTTTGTTGAACGACGGACAGATAAAGGACGAAGTTTTTTTGAGCGACGTCGATAGTCTTTTGAATTCCGGTGAGGTACCGAATTTGTTCGGTCTCGAGGAGAAACAAGAAATCGTCGAGATGTGCCGATTGGACGCGCAAGGGGGTAATCGCAATTTGGATATATCGTTGATGGCGATAATTGCTTTTTTCGTTAATCGTTGCAAAGAAAAATTTCACATTTTGTTGTGTTTCTCGCCGATCGCCGAAACTTTTCGATTAAGATTGCGTCTTTATCCGAGTTTGGTGAGTTGTTGCACCATCGATTGGTTCGACGTTTGGCCGGAGGATGCTCTCGAACAGGTCGCGATTAAATCGACGATCGACATCAATGTGGATGAATCGGTTAAAATTAATTCGGTCGTTGCTTGCAAATATTTTCACGTTTGCGCCAAGGAAATTAGCCGGAATTTTTATCGAACCCACGGGAGACAAACTTATATCACGTCCGCTGCTTTTTTGGATGTCATACGTACTTTTGCTCATCTTATGAGGGAGAAACAGGAAGAACTTGTTAATGCAAGGTGACGCATGATTTATCTTTTTTTAATTCAGTTGTTTTTAAATTTTTTGATGAACTTTTTTTTTATCGAAATCGTTTTTACTTTTTATGTACAATTATTTCGGGAAGAAATTGGGGGTTTTGGGGAAAGGGGAATTTTTTTTAGGGGTTAAAATTAGAGAATTGAATGTTCAAATGTGAATGAATCACAAGTGGGCAATATTTAAATTGAGATCTGTTCCGAATTTCGTATTGATTGGATATGGTAATTTTTTTTCTTTACATTTTATAACATTCAAAGATTCAATTCTGGACAAATAAATACTCAAAATTATTCTTTCTGAAATTTATTTTAATCAAAATTTTATCAAAATAATAATAATAATAATAATATTGAACAATATAATCAAATGAATATATGCATTTTTTTCCCCAATATTTGTAAAACGATTAATAATAATTTTAGAGATCGTTACTTGGGCGGTTTGGAAAAATTGGAATTTGCAACTCAACAAGTCGCTCACATGAAGGAGACTCTCGTCGCATTGAGACCCCAGCTTGAGATATCGGCGAGAATAACTGCGGAGACGATGAAGGAAATCGAGAAGGAAAATTTGAGCGTGGAAAGCACGACGTTGATGGTAAAGAGAGACGAAGATGCGGCAAATATTCAAGCGAAAACCGCGGGCGAGCTGAAGGCGGAGTGCGAAGCCAATCTTGCCGAAGCACTTCCGATACTCGACGAGGCTATCAGTACGATATCCGATAACAACTTATCCGAGTCCGTTAATTGTTTTCCCCAATTTTATCGTCTGCTACCATTTACAATTAAGAAAATCGTTTATGAAAAACATTTTTTGACAACATTTTCAACATCAGGATACCCAAAATGATTGCAAATGTCATAATAAGTAAATTAAAAAAATACTTCCGTGACAGTATTCGTCAAATTTTATGCATAAATCAGAATTTTATGGTGTTTTGAAGTCAAACTTGATAAATAAAAAATCAACGTCGTAGTTAGAACCTTTTATTATTTTTTCTAGGTGCATTGAATACACTCAAACCAGCGGACATTTCTTTGGTGAAGGCAATGAAGAATCCACCGGAAGGTGTTAAATTAGTGATGGCAGCCGTTTGCGTTATGTTGAACGTACAGCCGGAAAAAATTCCGGATCCTGCAACGGGAAAAAAAATATTGGACTATTGGGGACCGAGCAAACGCATCCTGAGCGACATAAAATTTTTGGATCATTTGCGCGATTACGATAAGGACAATATACCACCAGCGATCATACAGGTTTCAAAAATAAACCAGAGATGTTTAATTTCCACTGAAAATCTTCGAAATTCGAAATATTCTTTTATGATAATTTATCTACAAAATTGAAATTGAAATTGAAATTGAAATTGAAATTGAAATTGAAATTGAAATTGAAATTGAAATTGAAATTGAAATTGAAATTGAAATTGAAATTGAAATTGAAATTGAAATTGAAATTGAAATTGAAATTGAAATTGAAATTGAAATTGAAATTGAAATTGAAATTGAAATTGAAATTGAAATTGAAATTGAAATTGAAATTGAAATTGAAATTGAAATTGAAATTGAAATTGAAATTGAATTGTATTGTATTGTATTGAATTGAATTGAATTGAATTGAATTGAATTGAATTGAATTGAATTGAACAGACAATTAAAAAAACGTATCTGGAGGACAAAAACTTTGAGCCGAAAATAGTCGCGAAAGCTTCGCAGGCTGCTGAAGGTTTGTGCAAATGGGTTCGAGCGATTGTTCTTTACGACCGAATTGCAAAAATAATCGGACCCAAGAGAGAAAAGCTCGCATCTGCGGAAAAGCAATACGAGGATACAATGGCGTTCTTGAACGAAAAACGACAAATGTTGGCCGAGCTCAATGCCAAGCTGGCGGCACTGAACGACAATCTGCAAATCACACTCGCCAAAAAGATCGATTTGGAGACTCAAGTAAAAACAAATTGTTATTTACACAAATTTTGAAAGATCAAAGAAATAATCGTTCATAAGAAGGAAAAGAAATAGTTCATAAATTTATGCCTTATTTATAAATAATTAATAAATCATTCATAATAATATTAAAACATTTTCATAGATAATAAACGAATGATAATAATATAATATGATAAAATTAAACTAAATGTAAATAAAAATGTATTTATTATTAATTCAATGATCAGGTGACGAGCTGTAGAAACAAACTGATACGCGCTGAAAAATTGATCAGTGGTTTGGGCGGTGAAAAAGATCGTTGGCTCACAAGCGCGAAAAATCTTCAAAAATGTTACGACGATTTGCCGGGCGATATTTTGTTGTCCTGCGGAACGATAGCGTATCTGGGCCCGTTCACGACGTCCTATCGAATCGAAAACATCGACAAGTGGAGAACGTACGTCAAATCGTTGAAAATACCTTGCTCGGAAAATTTCAGTCTCGTGACTGTATTGGGATCGGAGATAAAAATCAATTCGTGGTACATATTCGGACTTCCGCGAGACGTTTTTTCCACGGAAAACGCGATTATAATGGACAACTCGAGACGATGGAGTTTGTTCATAGATCCTCAGAGTCAAGCGAACAAATGGATACGTCATATGGAAAAATTCAGTGAGCTCGAAGTCGTGAAACTCACGGATGCCAAATACATCAATGTATTGGAGCAATGCATCGAATATGGCGAGTATATGATTGAAATTGATTGAACATAATCATCCTCTCTTTACCATCAAAATTAGTAACGTTTTTTTAGTCATCAGTAATTATAATTATAATTAAATAATAATATAATATAATAGTAATGATAATGATAATAATAATAATAATTATCATTATTATTATTATTATTATTATTATTATTATTATTATTATTATTATTATTATTATTATTATTATTATTATTATTATTATTATTATTATTATTATTATTATTATTATTATTATTATTATTATTATTATTATTATTATTATTATTATTATTATTATTATTATTATTATTATTATTATTATTATTATTATTTTCCTGGGAAATAATAATAATAATTATTATTTATAATTTATAATTATTATATTATTATTTAATTATAATTATAATCATTATATTAATTATATAATTATCATTATTATTATATTAATATAATAATTATAATTATATTTTTTTTAAATTTATTATTCTATAGTAATAATAATTCTTATTTATTATAGGGGTTATTATTATTATTATTATTATTATTTGGCCTTGAATTGGCGACCCTCAGGGTGCAAATCTCTCCCTCTCCTCCTCCCAACCGTAAAAAAAAAAAGTTCCCGTAGAATAATTGAATTCCGTAGATTCAATAATTAATCAACGATCCACAGGAAAACCGGTGCTGATAGAAAATATCGACGAGGAGTTGGATCCCTCGCTCGATCCCATACTCATGAAGAAAATCTTCAAAGCACCGACCGGTGGCGGTTATCTGATCACTCTCGGCGATAAAACCATGGATTACGATAATCGTTTTCGACTCTACATAACAACGAAATTACGCAATCCTCATTATCTTCCCGAAATATTCAACAAAGTAACAATGATAAATTTCGCTCTCACGATCGAAGGTTTGGAGGATCAATTGTTGGGCATTGTCGTGGCGAAGGAAAGACCGGATTTGCAAAAAAAACGAGAATATCTGATTGTCGAAGGAGCTGCCAATAAAAAGTCCTTGAAACAAGTTGAGGACAATATATTGAGAACTTTGTCGGTTTCCGGAGCAACGATTTTGGAAGACGAGGAAGCCATTGATATTTTGGATTCGTCGAAAATATTGTCTATCGATATATTGAAGAAACAAGAAGCTTCGAAGGAAACCGAAGCCAAGATCGAGATTTTTCGTCAGAGTTATCGTCCGATCGCCAAACACAGTTCCGCGTTGTATTACACGGTTACCGATCTGCCGAACATCGATCCGATGTATCAATATTCGTTGTCGTGGTTCATCAATCTTTACGTCGCGTCCATTGAATCAGCGAACAAGAGCAAAATTCTGGAGAGGAGATTGATGTTCTTGCGAGATACTTTTACGTACAATCTTTATCAGAACGTTTGCCGATCTTTGTTTGAGAAGGACAAGGTATTTAAATCATTGTTTATTTTTACGTGCTCATACTCCGGTGGAATTTAAAAAAGATCACAGGGGTTTATTCTGACCCCAAGACCTAAGAGTTGTGGTCTAAATTGAAGTTTTCGTTATTTGATAATGTAAAAAATGTCAAAGTATTCTTCGAGTCTTCAGAATTAGGAGAATTGAGTTTTTTGCGTAAACTATAGTTTCATTGAAAAAAAAAAAAAAATTGAAAAAGTGACTTTTTTGTAGAAATATTTTTATTTTTTTTTAATTTGAATATTTTTTTCTAAAATATTTTAAGTATTTACTGTCAAGATACTATACTCTAAATATGAGTAATTTTTGCGATAGTGCCCGCTTTGAAATCTACATTTATTTCAAAGTACGAAGATAGAAATTTCGGGGAGAAAGAAATCCGAATAAATAATTAAAAGGCCTCGAATAATTTTTATTATTCTTGAAAGTTTTACACAAACTGAAATTAATTCGCCTTGATTGCATGAATAATTTTTTAATTGATATTTTCAGCTGCTATACGCTTTCGTTCTGCACACAACAATATTGTTGGCCGAGGAACAAATCGATAAAGAAGAATTCATGTTTTTTCTCACCGGCGGCGTGGCTCTTGGCAATCCGGTTGTGAAAAATCCCGCTCCCGACTGGCTTCAGGATCGTTCTTGGAACGAGATTTGTCGTCTCGACGGGCTCGTCACCTTCAACGATTACAAACAAAGTTTCATCGACAATCTTCGAACTTGGAAAAATTTTTACGATCTCGCAAATCCGCAAGATTCAACGTTACCCGAACCTTGGCACAGTAATCTCAGTGAATTTCAAAAATTAATCATCATGAGAATAATCAGGCCCGATAAGATCACTGGAAAGGTATATTTTCATTTTTACGATACAGTAGAAGGCTTTTTTTTTCGTTTCGTTTATTGTAAGTAATAATAATATTATGAGTATTATTTGGAAAATTTATTTTGCCAAATAATATATAATTTACCAAAATTTTATTTCACTCATAATAATAATAATAATAATAATAATAATAATAATAATAATAATAATAATAATAATAATAATAATAATAATAATAATAATAATAATAATAATGATAATATAATAGTGATAATAATAAATATTATATAATATAATAATAATAATAATAATAATAATTACTATTATTATTAATAATATTATTATTATTATTATTATTATTATTATTATTATTATTATTATTACTATTATATTAATTATTATTATTATTATTATTATTATTATTATTATTATTATTAGTGAAATAAAACTTTGGTAAATAAATATAATAATAACAATTATTATATTTAATGACGATGAAAAATATAAACCATTTTTTAGGTGATGCAATTCATCGAAACTGGTATGGGTTCGAAATTCGTAACGCCGCCACCGTTCGATCTCGCAAAATCTTACGCTGATTCGAACTTCCTAATACCTCTAATATTCATACTGTCACCGGGTTCCGATCCCATGGGGGCTCTGTCGAAGTTTGCCGAGAACATGGATTACGCCTCGAGATTTCGTTCGATATCCCTCGGCCAGGGACAAGGCCCGATAGCGAAGAGACTGATTGAGGAAGCTCAGAACGAGGGCACATGGATTTGTCTTCAAAATTGTCATCTCGCGGTTTCGTGGATGCCCGAACTCGAGAAAATTATCGAGAGTTTGAACGCGACCAACACGTCGATAAATTTTCGTCTGTGGTTGACGAGTTATCCGTCGGAAAAATTTCCTATAGCCGTGTTGCAGCACGGCGTGAAGATCACGAACGAACCACCCACGGGATTGAAACAAAATTTAATGAGGTACTCGATTTACTGCCTTACTCGTTCATTGTCATTAAGGGGACACGTCGGAATAGACGGTGGAAAAACAGGTGCACTCTGGGAATTATTATCTCAAAAACTTTTCGTTTGATTCAATCCGAATATTTTTTATTTGAAAGTATGTATATTGAGGTACGTTAGCAAATTTTCTTGAGAATAAATATCCATCTGAAACGCTGCTGCGCAAAATATAATGTAAAAAGAGATATTTTCGCATAATTTGCGTATAATTAAGTGATTGGGATTAAATAATTATATTTGATTGGTCGATTGATTGGAATTTCATTATTGATATATTATCGTTGCAAACTAGATCGTACATGTCCGAACCGGTGAAAGATCCGGAATTTTTCCAAGGCTGTCCGGGAAAAGATAAAGCGTTTACGAAATTATTATACGGATTGTGTTTTTTCCACGCTGTTGTGCAAGAACGTCGTAATTACGGTTCTCAAGGATGGAACATTCGATACGGTTAGTCGCTAAAATCATATCAAGTAATAATTATTGGGCTGAAAGACTCCTTTTCGATGGTCCTTTGGCAATATTCGATCAAGATAATAATAAGAAAAATAAACAAATGAATAAATAAATTAACGGCAACGCCAGGAAGAAGAAAAAAAAATTATATATTTCATTATCAATAAATGTATTTTAATATCATCATTTCAGGTTTCAACGAATCCGATTTTCTCATATCACTTCAACAGTTGCAAATTTTTATAAACGAGTACGATGTCGTTCCCTTCGACGCTGTTACTTATCTCACCGGTGAATGCAATTACGGAGGCCGTGTCACCGACGAACGAGACCGAAGATGTTTGAATACCATACTCCAGGATTTTTATAATCCCAATGTTATCGAGAATCCGAATTACACGTTCGGCACCGTCGCTCCGGAATACACATTGCCCAAAAAGTACGTTGTTACAGTACGACAAAATATCTCTCGAGCTGTGAGGTTGGAATTTTACGGACAAATGGAGATGTTATATTTTTTTTAATATAGTTCTGACTCATTTATTCTGTCACGTTGGGAAATTAGTTGTGATTATTTTCTACCTCTCCCAGGATTTGTCTGTGAGAATGTAAATATCTATTAATATTCTTCGTTACAATGACTTTGCCCGGGTAAATAATAAATAATAAATAATAAATAATAAATAATAAATAATAAATAATAAATAATAAATAATAAATAATAAATAATAAATAATAAATAATAAATAATAAATAATAAATAATAAATAATAAATAATAAATAATAAATAATAAATAATAAATAATAAATAATAAATAATAAATAATAAATAATAAATAATAAATAATAAATAATAAATAATAAATAATAAATAATAAATAATAAATAATAAATAATAAATAATAAATAATAAATAATAAATAATAAATAATAAATAATAAATAATAAATAATAAATAATAAATAATAAATAATAAATAATAAATAATAAATAATAAATAATAAATAATAAATAATAAATAATAAATAATAAATAATAAATAATAAATAATAAATAATAAATAATAAATAATAAATAATAAATAATAAATAATAAATAATAAATAATAAATAATAAATAATAAATAATAAATAATAAATAATAAATAATAAATAATAAATAATAAATAATAAATAATAAATAATAAATAATAAATAATAAATAATAAATAATAAATAATAAATAATAAATAATAAATAATAAATAATAAATAATAAATAATAAATAATAAATAATAAATAATAAATAATAAATAATAAATAATAAATAATAAATAATAAATAATAAATAATAAATTGTGAAGAAATAGAAAAGTGCCAGCTTGGTAGTAGTCAGATAAATGAAAAGTAGAACATAATTAAGATTTAATCCGCAAACATCCCTCCGAACAGGTTTCCAGCAATCAATTTTTCTCTATAACGTCATCAAATTCTCCATCAAACCTCCTATTTCGCCCATCTTTCAGATGCGATTATCGCGATTACGTGAAACAAATCGAAGGAATTCCCGTAACTCCGCCACCGGAAGTATTCGGATTGCACATGAACGCGGGAATAAGCCGTGATCTCGAGGTTTCGAAGACATTCTTCGATTCAATGCTGCGAATTCGCGGTACCGTTTTCACCGGGGACACAAGCAAACAGGATCAATTGCTTTTGACAATGAAAAAAGACATCTACGAGCGTATGCCCGAACCGTTCGATCTTGAACAAGTACAGAAAGTTTATCCGGTCTCGTATATGGAGTCGATGAACACAGTTTTAATTCAAGAGATGGAACGTTACAATAGACTGTTGAATCTCATTCGCAATTCTATGGTAATGCTGGAGAAAGCTGTGCAGGGAATGATCGTCATGACGCCAGAATTGGAGGTAATTATATATTTTTTTTCCATCATTATTATTTTTATTATTATTATTATTATTATTTTTATTATTATCATCATGATTGTTTACCGAAAACAATTTTTTTTTTCACGAAAAAGTTGAAGATAAGACGTTTATTAATTTGCACGATTTATTTGACGCAGGTTCTCGCATCGAGCATGATCAACGGCAAAATTCCAGCGACGTGGTTAAAGGCGAGTTCATATCCGAGCTTGAAACCTTTGCCGAGTTTCATCAATGATTTCATCGAGAGGCTGAGATTTCTGCAGAATTGGTTTGACAACGGAAAACCCGCGACTTTCTGGATTTCCGGATTTTCGTTCATTCACGCTTTTCTGACCGGAGCCACGCAGAATTACGCGAGGAAATATAAAATCTCCATCGATAAAATCGACTTCGATTTCGAGGTGAAACATTATTTTTTCAGTGACTCTCCGAGTTTCTGAGTTCATTGAAGTTCCTAAAACTCAGCCGATTTTCAGATTTTCTGCATAAGAATTTAAGTACATGCTGTTTCATACTTTCTCTCCCAAAAAACGATCAGAAAAAAAAGTTCATTTCTAGATATCTGCGCCCCCTTAATCGCTATTTATGGCAAAAAATTTTAAAGCTTTCAAATGCGATCCACAATCCCACAAATTAACACAGCGATAATAATAATCATTAGAAGTAAGTTCGATCCATCCGAGAAAAAAAATTATAGATCAAAGAAACAAAAATAAAAAATGTTTCAAAGTGAGCAGTGCACAAATTTACACATCAACCCTCTGAATATACCAATTCCCTATCGATCTACCGTCGTAATTAATTCGTCAATCGTTCATCGCGTGCAGCACATCGAATTGAACCGAAGGTCCGAACTCGTTCGCAGGTGATAAACAAGTTCGAATCGAGTACGGCACCGGACGACGGAGTCTACGTTTACGGGATGTATTTGGCGGGCGCTCGATGGGACGCGAAACGAAGATTTCTGGCCGAGAGTTATCCAAAAGTTTTGTCGGATCCGATGCCGATAGTTTGGCTGAAGCCTTCGGAAAAAATAACCATAAATATCGGTAAACGTTACGAGTGCCCGCTTTACATAACTTCGATACGTTTCGGAACTCTGAAGACTACGGGACACTCGACGAATTACGTTTTATCGCTTCTCATTGATACCGATTTGCCTGTGAGCCATTGGATCAAGAGAGGACTCGCTTTGTTGTGTCAACTCGACGACTGATTCGAACGCGTCCGGTGCGATACGCACTTGTTGGCCCAACGATTATGCTCGACGTACCACGCAATGGTCGATTTTTAATTAGGAATGTGATCTTATATGTTGTTAACATAGAATTATCGGTGTTGTCATTTGAATATATTTAAATGGGTTATTTTACGGACGTGGGAGTGTTTTTGTGTGCTTAAAATTATGCTACAAGAGGGGACGAACATTTTTTAGTTTTTTGGAGAGATAGAAAGAGAGAGAGAGAGAGGACACTAGGATGGTTCTGGACATCTCCCGCTCGCAGTTGAAGCTGATTGGCCGAAGTTATCTATATGTAGATAATTTCGACCAATCAGCTTCAACTAGAAAGAGAGAGGCTTAGAGCTACCCTAGTTTTCTCTTTCTCTCTCCATTGCGATTACACTTTTTCTTGCGGCATTAGCCGTCCATTTCCGTGTCGATGTCGATGCCGAAATCCCACCGGTCAGCGCCATATGATTAGCTGTCTTATCTAAGAGTTCAGGGCCGTGTCTATTGGGGGCAAGGGTAATAAATTAATACTATATCGTAAATATCAATAATAAAAACATAACCTACAAATCTCGAAAAACTAATTACAACGGCAATTTAATTAATGCATAATTTTTAATATTTCATCAATCTCTGTGAATTAAACAGTTTTCAAATTTCTTACAGAAAATAAAACGCAATTATTAATAATCTGAATAATCTTAGGAAACACAACAGGAAAAACTTTAAACAAACAATGTGGGCCCTAGAAATTACATAAATAAGAACCCCACAAGCGGGATTCTTGCTGCTACGATCCTGATTCGCGCCCCGTCACGATGACGTCAAGACTCGTGATTGGTTACCCATCGTAACCAAATTCCCTCCCATATATTCCGGCTACGATAGGTTCTTCAGTACTCGTAATTTATTCAAAATCCATTCGAACAAAACTCAATTGTTACTAGAATTCATTAAACGTCCCATAATGACTACAATGCGATTCCATGGAAAACAGTTCAATATCCAACATGACCTACTCGACGATTTATAATGACTTTGTATGTAAATTGGGCGATCGTCCATCGCCCATCGACTCGCGACTCAACAGTAAACTCGCTGTCCCCCCTCATTCGTATTATCAATCCCGAAAACGAATTGATCGATATTAAGGTGACATTCCACACGTCTTCCGCCTCTCTCACATTCATCCAAGTACGAAGGAGTTAGCTAAACCTTCCCAAAGTATTGTTCTCGTCTATAATCAATCCCCCGAACAAAATACGAGAACGGTTGACCGCAGAATTTCAAAGAGCAGTCAATCGTTCTCATCTTCTATCCAAAAGATCCATCCGGGCCGACAAAACTGCTTTACAGTTTTGGTTACCGACCGAGCACCCACGGCACCAGCAATCCAATTTCAACCCAAATAAAATTGCATCGCCGCACACACGACAAAACTTTTCAGAGCAACGCGTGAAGAAAATCACGCGAGCCGTCAATGATCGTCGATGACTCTGAAAAGAAAGTCCAAGATCATCTCGTAAACACGGCACGAAATCTCCCCTAACCAAACCATCGCCTCGCGCCTGAAATCTCGATAGCAACGCCGCTTCGCCACGGCCGTGAAACTCGTTCGTTACATATATATATCTTTTTTTTTATACCACGTAACTAAGTCAAACCAACGAACCGTGTATCCGCGACCGACGTACTCCATCGCGGTTTAACCAATTGACCCGACGTTCGTTCAAATAACGTTAGCTTCTCCTCCATTCCCTCCCCCCAATCATTAGCACACCCACACGACTCACCGAACCACCGCAAAAAAAAAAGAGAAATTCGGAAAAAAGAAAACAAACGTAGAAATAAACGGAACCCATCTCCCCCTCCCCCCCGGCCTTAAGCAAACGATAGATAAGATATTCAAAGCACGAAGCATGGGCTGCTGCGGATGGGGCGCTCATGCAGCCGTATCGAAAAACGTGGTTCTCAATGTGAAATTGTAAATTGAGAACCGCTGTTGGACCGCTATTCACAACCACAACCACTGGCGACTCCACCAGACCACGATCGCACCAGCGAGTGAACCAAGCCACAGCCGGCATCGAGGGTGGAGGCGGCGAGTCCAGTGCGCCCGTGTGGCTCTTTGGTTCGGTGTTACGGGCGTCGAAATAATTTTCTTCGAAGATTAAAAGAGAGATAAAAAAAAAAAAAACGAAAAGGCAGAACGAACGAATGTATAAATAAAGATTTTTTTGTAACGGTTCGCGAAGGAGTGGCCGATTGAACGTAAGTCGTGGATTAATAAACGTGGTTCGCGGGTAGTTGTTAAAGGGGCTGAGGGGGCCGTGAAGGAGGAGGCGGGGGCGTGGAGGGGGAGGGGGAAGAGAAAATCACAGAGCCGGCAGATGAGTTGGTCCCCGTGTGATCAATGAACTCTGGTGGTGCTCCACTGCTGCTGCTGCTCGCTGTAAATCAAACCCCCATCGTTATTACGTGTTTTTAAGGGTGTGTTTTCGAGCGTGCGAGTTGTACTTGTGTCGTGGGTTTTATTTATTTATTTGTTTTTTTTTTTTTAACGATTCTACGTAGAGCGAGAAACGTTTCACCGAACGTCGTCGTCTCTCTTATTTTTTTCTTTATCTCTCTGTCTTTCTGTCTCTATCTCTTTGACTCGCTGTCTTGCTCTTTTTTCCATTGCCTCTCGTCTCGCACGAACGAATAAATAATATCTCGTCCTTGTGACGTGTCTAGAACGCCCCTTTTTATCCCGTATTTGTTTTATTTTTGTTTTTTCTCGGGGGATTACTTTTTTTTTATCTGTAGACTTGTCGCGATAACGAGTTACGGAGCAACGCAGCAGCGTAACGAACTATGTAGGTGCCGTAACTTTACATGTGTGTCTGTAATTGTTACTCGGGCTGTGTATACAAGGATTATGTGTAGGTATATCTGCGGATAGGAGGCGAAGTCGAATAAGTATGTGAACGAGTTTTCGAGATATAACGATTGTACGTTGCGAAAAGGCTATCACGGCAGATAAATCGATTTTAAAAATAATAATTATCTTCGGTGAGATTGAAATGGTCTGTAACTTATGGATAAAAAAAAAACACCGTTGGATTTGTTCGGTTTTGCCTCCGAAATGGACTTATTTGGTTAGGTTGATCTCGTTTATTTCTGCCTGTACGTGCAATTTTCGGCATTTCCGGGTCTCAAACCGTCGCTTACAGTCTTCATTACTAGAATCTTACTTAATCTCATTTCTTGAAAAAGAAAAAAAAGGATTCATTCGGTTTTTTGCCTTCAAACCACAGTTATATACACGGTATTTGGGTGGTACTCGCACGAAGATGTTTTTTTTTCGTCCTGCAAGTCTGAAAGGGCGGCGATACACCCTTCCCCCCCGGCTGTTCGGTGCTCGGTCGGTAACAAAAACTGTAAACAATACATTCCAATAGTGACAAATCGATCCGAATGAGATATTATGCTTCTCAAATCACACAATTACTACACGAGTGATGAAAAACTCATCATTCATACAGAAACGTCGAAGAAAAATGAATTACAGTTTTTCGTTACCGACTGAGTATGTTTCGCCTCGCCTTGTCGTGTATTGTTACACACAGTGTTATCCTCTCGATGTTTTGGTCACTTGTCGAATGCAGCCGCGCCGGAGACGTCTCGTTATAATATTGAGATCGTTTGATTTTTTTTTTTTTTTTTTGAAATTTGCTTTTTTTAAAAAATCATTTTTATTCGTTCTTTAAAAAAATATATTTTTTTTTTTCATTGAGAGCAACGTTGAGTACGAAAGTGCGAAGGGGCAATGGGGCGGTTACTTGCTTGGAAAACGTTGGGCTGGTCTTGTTCGATGTATGATACCCGAGGGGAATGTTCACGGGTATGTTTATAAACGCAATTTAAATATACTTAGTTCTGTCATTGCGGTTACATCAGTCATGATGGAGCGACGTACGAGGTCTTACGGGTCTTATCGAGTCTCAGTTGTCGGTTGACGTTCATCACGGAATTACGTGCTTCTTCGATGGACACGTTTCGCGGTTAGTAATTATCTTATTCGTTTTCATTAACTCTTTTATGTCTTTTTTCTTCCGCTTTTTCGTTCTGTTATTGTTGTTTTTTTTTTTTTTTTTTTTTTTTTTTAATTATTGTTTTGTTCTGTTGTGGCTCCTGACTTGTCAACTTGCTTGTGGATGTTTTGCAGAATGGGAACAGTGGGAGTTGAGTGAATTTTTTATGTAGACTTTGTTGAGGAAAATTTTGGGATTTTGTGTTTAAGGCGTCCAGATTTTGACATTTTTTTTGTTTCCTTTCTCGTGATACGACAACTTGCTTGTGATTGCTTCGTAGAATGAGAATAGTGAAAATTGAGAACATTTATTATCTTTACTCTGATAAGGTAAATTTTGGGATTTTTGGGAGCGCCCAGATTTTTTTTTCATTATTCTTTTTATTGTATCGTTCTTTTGTTACTCCACCACTCCACAACTTGCTTGTGATTGTAGAATGAGAATAGTAGAAATTGAGAGACTTTTTTATGTTCGAAGGCGATACCAAAGCCGATTTGGGATTTCTCGTTTGAAGTGTGGAGATTATTTTCTTAAATAAATAAATTCATGTGTCCCAATATTTCATGCAAGGCTGTTTAGATTCATTGTGCGGATGACAAGCAAAAGCTTGGCCCGTGACAATTTTTAGATGTCATTATAGCTTACGTTATGATATTTCGACGCAGCATGGAATTAACAGAGTTGCGGCTTGCTTTGTAGTGCTGTGTTGACATGATTGTTCTCGGTTTGATCTGTGACGCAAAAGACTCGTCTCTATTGCAATATAAATTCACAAAAACAAATTTAACACGATTCACAGCGCTGCTACTCGAGAATTTAAATAAAATTATTAGCCAATCAAATGCAGTTTTAATCTTGAAAACAAGATAAACAACAATTGTTTGACAACTCGTTTGATAAAACGGCTTCTAATTTTCTAATAATTAAAAATACTCTTAATTCTGGAACTAAAACCTTTCGCATCTAATTACATTACACATTGGGATGAAGTGCGATATGATTGTTGCATGCATTTTTTTCTAAGACGTTTACCCATTAAAAAATTTTATCGTCTGCTCGATTAATAGCGAATGCAATAAAATCAGGTCTGCTAGAGAAGATCAGCCAAAGAGAAAAACCCAACAAATGAGAGAAAAATGAATGACATAGACAACATAGGCATGAGTGGAAACGCCAAAATGCCTCACAGTCATTCAACTCCGGCAGGAGTGGACGGCGGTAGCAGAACGCCGCCCACGACTCCGCGGAAAGCTGGAAAAATGCTGGCGGTTAGAGTACAGATGCTGGACGACACGATTACAATGTTTCAAGTGCAGGTACGCATAAAATCTACGACTTTTTGAATACTCGAACGGGTATGAGCGTTCATTCGATGAAAACGTACGAAGAATACTTTTGCAAAGGAATAATTATGATTAATTATCATGGAAGAATTAAAATTTTGTTAATTCTGCAATCGTGAAAAATTATATAGATACATTAATGTTTTGAAATGGTTTTTGATATTTGATTGGAATTATAATCCATGATCATTTAGTAATAAAAGTAGTTTAAAATACGTTTTCGACGGAATAATGTACTTTAAGCGTATGTGATGATATTCGTCGAATTCGTTGGTTAAAAATACATTTTCAAACAAATAAGTATGATTAATTATCAAGCAAGAATTCAAATTTTACTATTTCTATGATTATAACAAATAATTTAGATGAATCAATATCCAAAAATAGATTCTATTATTTAATTTAAATCATAATCCGTACATTCAATATTGAAAGTATTTTAAATTCATTTTCATTTAATGAAAGCCTACCGTAACTCCTAATATTCATCAAATTCGTTGATGAAAAATCCGTTCTCAAACAAATAATTATGATTAATTATCATACAAGAATTTAAATTTTTCCATTTCCGCAATAATAAAAAATAATTCATATAAATCAATATTACCTAATAAACTCTTATATTTCAATTAAATTATAATCCATTTTCATCTAGTAATAAAAGTATTTTGAATGCACTTTTATTGAACGAACGCCAACGTACAGCAACACATAATATTCTACAAAATCCCAAGACCTTCATGATTTCAAGAGCTCGTAAAAGCTTTATTATATTTGCTCTATGATTTTCGTCTCCGCAATACGTGCATACAGCACAAACCGATTTGAAGCATACATGTATCTGTGGTAATTGCGGGCCATCCAAGCTGCCGCGTGGGCACTTTAACTTAACGGTTGAATATTGGTGTCAAGGGGTATTGCTTGCAAGTCCACCGGCGGTACTTCTTGTATTCCTCACACTCTCCTTTTCCCGATGGATCTACACAACGATATTCAATCACACCTTCACTCGACATACGTTCAAATGGCATCGTTTCAGAAAGAAATAATCATTTTTAAACAATTTTTTATTCTTTTATCTCCAATCAAATACGATTAAGATTAATTATAAAACGTAAGAAAATGATTGTTGAGAGGCAAAAATGTTTGATCATTTCGTTGATGAATCGGCGAGAAACGTTCGAGAAATTTCAGTAATAATTTCAACCTTGCCGGATTAAATTAACCCGCATTGAAATGGTAAATTGGCATTTGACTGATTAGCGGATTTAACTTGGCTGACTAACTTCTCGTACGTATAGCTTTATCGTCATCTCTATAGTACGATTCTTCCGCAAGGGTGAATTATTAGGACACATAATGTGTCGGCTATACACGTTCCATGATGCACGCTCACAGGTATAAACGTTGCGAGTTGACCTATCGATTTTATCGGATGGGTTCTTTTTTTATTTTTCATTTTATTTTATTATTTTTTTTTTTTAATCGCCGTAGGGATTATTATTTTATTGTACACGAGGGAAAAATGTTCGTGGATCGTGGACACACATCTATCGGTGTGGATAGATTTTCAAATATCGCGAGTCGCATTTTTTTTTTCTAGAATCCGCGATTAAAAATCGTTCGACCGAGATTTTTTTTTCTGATGAAAAATTCGATGTTCGACGTATTGCAGGCTAAAGCGTTGGGCAGAGTGCTGTTCGATCAAGTGTGCAAACAGTTGCACCTATTGGAGGCTGATTACTTCGGTCTGGAGTATCAAGAAGCCAACGGAACGAAAGTAAGAAGAATTTTTCATTGCCACAATGATAAATCTCTCGAAAATTAAAGTTAAAATTAAATTAAAAAAAATGTAAATAACTAAATCGTCGCTATTGATTATTCGTTGCAGTACTGGCTGGATTTGGAAAAGCCGGTATGCAGACAGGTGGGACTTTCGCTGGTCGATCCACTGTTGAGATTTTGCGTTAAATTTTATACCCCCGATCCGGCGCAACTCGAGGAAGAATTTACGAGATACTTGTTTTGCCTGCAAATCAAACGTGATCTGGCTCACGGTTTGATGCAATGCAACGACAATACCGCCGCGTTGATGGCGAGTTACATCGTCCAGGGTGAGTGTCCTCTTTGAAATGCCAATAAATTTCCGGCTTGCGTCGTTCGCTCGGTCGAGCCAAAAAATCCCGCAGACTTGGCCGACGTTCTTATCGCGGAAAAAAACTTTTGCTGTATGTATGAGCTCGCGTTGTAAAATTCTTATGTGTTTTTCTTTTTCTTTCGTTATTTTTTTTCAGCGGAATGCGGCGACTACGTCATAGAAGATTATCCTGATCATACGTATTTATCTACGTACAAATTTGTGCCGCATCAGGATCAAGAATTGGAACGACGTATCATGGAAAATCACAAGAAACACGCGTAAATATAATTACATTCCAATAATAATAGTAATGATGATAAAATAATTATTATTATAATTTTTCGGTCTTAATTATTCTTATAATACTTATTTTTATTTGTAAAATTATTATATTGAAAATGAAAATGAGTATCATAAGAATGATTAAGAAATAACAACAGCAATAATAATAACAATAACAATAATAATAGTAATAATATTAATAATAATTATTTTAATATTATTACATTATATTATATATTAATAATATTATATTATTATTAATAATAATTATTATTATTTTAATATTATTACATTATATTATATATTAATAATATTATATTATTATTAATAATAATAATTATTATTATTATTAATGATAATAATAATTATTATTATTATTTCCGGGAATAATAATAATTCCGTAATTATAATAATAATAATAATAATTATTATTATTATTATTTCTCGGTATTTATCATTTTTATTATACATTTTTTCATTTGTATCATTATTATATAAAAATAATATAAATGGTCA
Organism: Sussaba pulchella; assembly: GCA_963971145.1. Classification (NCBI taxonomy): domain Eukaryota; kingdom Metazoa; phylum Arthropoda; class Insecta; order Hymenoptera; family Ichneumonidae; genus Sussaba; species Sussaba pulchella. The sequence continues at coordinate 7,780,319 of OZ020168.1, forward strand.
AAACAGTTTTCTTTTCTTGAGCGCAATTCAGCAATATTTTGTTTGATTATCAGAGGACAATCGCCGGCGGAAGCGGATCTCAATCTCTTGGAGACCGCAAGGAGGTGCGAATTGTACGGCATGAAAATGCATCCTGCCAAGGTCAGTAAAATATTTTACTCGAATTTTATCACAATTTTGTGACTATAATCTACAAATATATGTGTAAATTTTTTTTTCTCATCCTATTCAGGACCACGAAGCCGTGCCGTTGAATCTGGCGGTCGCTCACATGGGCATCTTAGTTTTTCAACACTATACAAAGATAAATACTTTTAGCTGGGCGAAAATACGTAAAATCAGCTTCAAGAGAAAACGATTTTTGATAAAACTGCATCCTGAGGGTTACGTAAGTAGTATCTTAAAATATCACGTAGAAATAATTTCGAAAAAACTTGTTAGAGGCAGAAGAAAATGGAAAATAACTCCACGTTCGTGTGAGCGAGCTCTACTGCGGCTCAAATATGGAATATCGGTCATGAATAATTCCTTGATAAAAAAAAAAAAAAAATCACGAACGATCAGAACTCTTTAAATAATTCAGAGCCCTTCGGAAAAATTACGGCCTTCGAATTACCGACATTTCACACTCCAACGCTTCCCCTCAATCGAAATACCGATAATTCATTGTTATCGACGAGAATAATCCTGTTTTCAATGTTAAGGGTTACTACAAGGACACGGTAGAATTTTTCTTCGAGGGTCGCAACGAGTGTAAAAATTTTTGGAAAAAATGCGTCGAAAATCATGGTTTTTTCCGTTGCTCGGTGGTGAAACGAGTGATGCGTCAAAAGACCCGAGTACTAAGTCGAGGATCCTCCTTCAGGTAAAGTATTCTCGTCCAAGCAATAAAACCATCGACACAAAAATCAACGAAAAATCTAAATAAAAAATTAAAAAATCTCTTTTCCCCACCCACAGATACAGCGGCAAAACGCAGAAGCAAATTGTCGAATTCGTTCGTGACAACTACGTGAAGAGACAAACGTTCCAAAGGTGAGTGACGATAAATCCTCGACATCAAAAAGAAAAAAAAAGAAAAAATATATTTAAAAAAATTCCATTAAACGAATTCGAAGGAAAAAAAAAAAACCTTTCTGTTCATCCGAGTAATAATTGGTAGATAGTGCATGCGTACTATTGCGTACAATTACCCTCCCTTCTACCCCTGATGTTGGTTTGAACAATTGAGATTATGATTAACGTGCGCACCAATTTTATGGACAATACTGGAGTTGGCCACGGTTCCACGCTTATCGCCGTGCCAAACGCCGAAATATATTACTTCTACCATTGCTACCACTGTTTCTACAACCGCTGATACTTCCATCACCACTACTACCACCACTATTACCACTACTACCACTACTACTGCCATCACTGCCACCATTATTGATATGCGTTTGCACAAAATTATCCGATCGCTCTCTTTGTCCTCTCGAAATCTGCGAGGTGCGTTCTGAAACTTTTAGAACAGGGTAGAGTGAAGGCAGATGAAGGTTGACTCCCGAGTCAGCGTACTTTATGAATGCCGGAAGTTATTTGTACGAATTGACACAGTGCTCTCCCATCAAACATGAAGAAGGGAAAAATACATATGGCGACGAATAAAATCTGCATTAAAAGCACGTTGAAACCGAGGAGGACTCTGGAAAATTTTTTTTACACGAGACGTTGAGACGTTGGCTTAAATATTACACGAGATTACATTAGCCCAAATATTACACGAGATTACGTTGGCCTGAATATTGAAGAAAATTACTTTTTTTTCGCAAATTACTTGTAATTTATTATTCGAGTACAACCGAATGGAGGAGATTGCATGTGATGAGTAAAAAATTACACACAATTTTTCAAAGATCTTTCTGACATCTCCATGACAGAATGGGTGAAATTTTTGAAAGATTACGAAGAGCAGTTGGAATACGACCTTAAGTAAAATTCATATGAGATTACAAGAGAACACAGGAATACATGAGGATCGCTAAAAAAATACATGAAGATCACTCGAAGAATGCACGAACTTTTTTATAATCTTTCACGAGTATATAAGATAACATAGAATTTTTTCATCCGACGTTTCCGAACGTCGCGAGTTAATTCGTTTCGATAAAAGTTTCAGAACGCAATCCCGCTGTAACGCAACTCCATCCAACCACACGTAAATCCGTCACATTTCTCCAGTCTTATCCGTAGCAAAACTTGTGTCGACGCTCTTTTTTTTCTTTGATTATTATTAATTTTGTTAGTGTTGCCTGCTCGGACAGGGGTGGCGGGGAGTCAGGCTCACCATCAGGCACGATAAAAACCCGAATGATCGATGTACCCTCTATCGAATATACATATATATCCGGTCAATCAATTTACGTTGTTCAAAAATTAAAATAACGATTTTCCACCACTATTCCCCCGCCCTCAAAAAAAAAAAAAAAAAAAAAAAAACCAACGTTTTCACGTTACTTTCAATCACAATTCCCGAATTTAGCGACCTTGAAAAAAATAAAAGAAATGATAATCGATAGCAAGTAGAACAATATAGTAATTCACCTGTGAAACATCCGTTGAACGTTTTAAACTACGTTAATTCTATGTAGTTTAAAACCCATATCGTTGTAAATACAATTTAGCGAATATAATTGATTCGGCACAGAGTTATTTGTCACATTGCGAATTTTTCCGCGAATTTCCGTTGTTTCTGTATCAAAATTATATATCGTTGAACGCACAATTATCGAAATCACACGCAAGAGAGGGTTGTCTCTTTTCACTACTTTTTTTTTTGTTCTCGCCTTGAGCATGCGAACTTGAAGATTATGATAAAATTATAACACACGTATCGGCGACGATGTCGATATAGAATATTTCACGGCTGAAGAGACATCGGCGATTATCTCGCACGCGGTAAAACCAATCACTCGTTAATCACTCGACGGGGCTACTGCTTTTTACTCGATAGTTCGGATATATCGTACGAAATTTTTAACGAAACTATTAAATTTAAAACCACAAGATTTTTAATATAAAAAAAATTCAAAGTTCACGAATCTGCAAATTCATTCTTGTACGAACGTTCGAATTATTTTCATTCAAACATCCGAACTATCCGTATATCCGGGCAATTTAAATTCAATTAGCAGCCCTAATCACTAAAAAAAATTTTTTTTTTAAATACAGGCAAAAATTGAATTTTTTTTTTTTTTTAAACACCGATTTTATTTTTGTCGCACACGTGGCATTGAACGGATGAAATTACGCAACGCATATGTAAGCTGCGCTACCATAGGAGATATACTTGGCAACATAATAGCATTCGGACCATTCGCTCGAGCTACTAACAACGATTTAACAAACTTCGAGAATAAATTTATAAAACAAGACAACTAAAACCGATCGTCTGAAACCTGAACGAGAATAAATGTGTCACGCAAAGAAGAATAAAATGAAAAAGAAAAAAAAAATAATAATAATAACTAAATAAATTTTTAAAAAAGCAAAAAGAAAAAAAAAACATGCAGCCTGTCATTCTGGCGGCAAAGGTCTGATGCTGAACTTGACTCTCTCTTGCTCGCAGGTCCAATTCGTTCCGGCAGACTAGCGGTGGTAGGGCATTGCAGGGCTCGGAGGGGGGAGGCTATCGTGGCGCCACTCCAAGCAGCTCCCTTATGGGCAGCTCCAGCATCTCGGCCCACCCCCTCCTGCCCCTCGGCGACCCCGGTATGTACCACGACCAAAAAAAAAAAAAAAAAAAAAAAACAAACCACCACGAACACCAACCACAACACAGAAAGACGCTTTTAACATTTTTTTTTTTATTCCTCGTTTCTATGATTTAAAAAAAAATTTATTTCTATTCGTATCATATTTATTTATCCAATTTATTCAAATTTACGTTATCGTTAATTTTTTTGTACATAAATTGTCCCATCGTAGAGGGTAGAAATAGTGTTTATAAATAGTTACGTAGGATGTGCTTATAATCCGGGGCTGCATTATTTCGGATTGATCCAAGAGCGAACGAAATCGTGTCGTGCAAGCAAAACGAGCAAAGCCATAAAAACAAAAAAACAATTCATACCTAAGAAAAAGAAAGAATGTTGAGAGAATGAGCCTAGAAAAGAACTATTGTTATCACATAGACAAAAAAAAAAAAAAAAAAAAAACAACAACAACAAAGCTTTTCCAACCGTTGTGAATTCAACCAATCGCGATTGTTCTCAAGCTATCCACCTTCTTCCATTTCTCCCATCGATCTCCAACGATTTCCTCCGACCAACCAAGACGTGGACAAACCCATCTTTCTTATTCCACGATTATATTTTTTTTCAGCTCTGGAAACTCCGGCCCTGTCTCTGTCCTGCGGTTCGATGACACTGGATTCTCCGACGACTGTGACGAGTGTCTCGATGGTCGGAGGGACGAGTCATCGTCGCGAAGACACAGCTATGTCTTATCGGACGCTCACCTCTATAGACGTACATTCCCCGGCTACTCCCAACCTTGTACATCCGGTTCATCGTCAATTGCACCATCATCAGCAACAGTTTGCTATGAGTCAGCAACAACACCATCGGATTTCGTCAGCAGGTCGTATCAGCCCTTCTAACAGCAGTCCTCCCGAATTCCCACCGCCGCGACCCCAACCCAGACATCCTTGGCAACGTTCGGCCAGTTGTCGCGAATTATACGCTTCTAGTTTCGAAGATTCCGGCAAAGCTCGTCCCCGTGACGAAAAATACACGTCCGGATTTAACGACGAATACGGTTTGACCGAAAATTTTAAATTGCCATCGCAGGGCGAGCTCGATTGTCCGGTTACGCGTTACGACGAAACTAATCGTTCTTACAGCGCGGCGAGTTCAAAATTGCCATCGTTAGATCACGATTCCGTGCCCGAACGAGTTTACAGCAATTCTTATCCCGGAACATCGTCGTTGTCCACCGAATCCGGTCACGAAGAATCCGGACCGGTCGGTGATTTGTCACACGACGATTTGTCCCACGATTCTTACGAATTGCTCGAACGCGAGCACGAATTTGAATATCCGGAATCTTATTCGAGTCCCCGTGAGGACAATGAACCAATGTCCGACAACAGTGACGAAGGAATCGAACACGAGATGTTTCAAATGGATTCCGAAACCGATTCTTTCGTCAAACACAGATCTGTCAAATCGTCGGACAAACAATTGTTCAAATCCGTGCTCGCTGATCTTAAAAACGTTGCCGTTAGAACGAAATCCATCGATCGGTACTCAACCGTGCCAAAAAATTCTGACGGTAATTTGATCGTAACCGAATCTCGAATGCAACGTACGAGCACGCAAATAGAACGTAAATTTGAGGTCAGACACGCCAATTCGTTGGATCAAACTGGCAAACCTCCACTTCCCCATCAAGATTCGGCTAAAAAAGATCCCGTTGTTATACAGGTGCAGAAACAAAAATTAACGGTATTGAACGAATTGAAAAATTTAAAACCAAAACACAAGATAACGCACGTTGATTCGGAAGTTTTACGTGACGAGGGTATAATGAGACCAAAATCGCGTATAGACGACGATCTCAGTCCCGTTGATCCTAACAAAACGATATTGGAACCAACCCCATCGAGATGCAGAACTGTGAGAGCCCGTAGCATAGCCAGTCTGGACGATAATCCTCAACGTCAAACTTTCAACGTGGAAACCGGTAGTCTCGGAAGAGCTCAAGCTAACGCCGAAAAAAGATGTCGCGACGGTGAAACGAAACTCGAAAAAATTGCGAAACTTCTCGAGAATCAACGGAAAAGCGTCGATCGCGAGGAACGCAAAAGATTCGATCGTGAAAATTCTCGCGAAGCTCGAAGAATGGAAAAAATTGATTCGCGAGAACGTCGATCGATCGGACGCGTTGATTCACGAGAACGTCGTAGCACCGAACGTCTCGATTTTCACGAAAATTACCCGCGTGTCAGCGTTGATCGTCAAGATTCTCGCGAATTCCGACGCAGTAACGAACGTTTGGATTCACGTGAACGAAGTTACGAAATAATTGATTCGCGCGAACGCAACAACGTACCGCGTCGTCACGATTACGTCGAACCCGGGCGTGTCAAAAGTTTCGAAAATTTGGATTCTCGTGAATTGCGAAAAAGTATGGAAAATTTGGATCGAAGTCCTAAAGAAAAAAATATCACGCGTTATCACGACGTTCGCGAACGTCGCGAACGTAGCATGGAAAGATTGGATTCGCGTAAAAGTCCGAGAAAATTGAGCGCGACGATTGATTACGATCAACGTCACACGCTCGAACGTTTCGATTCGGGTAGCAAAAGTCCGCGCGATCGTCCTAGTCCGCGTGGTAAAAGCGTGGACAAACTTGATTCGCGTGAAACCAACAGACCGACGTTTGATTTTGATCCTCGTACGATCGAACGTTTGAGTTCTTTGGAACATTACGACACGAACGATCGAAGTCACGATCGTCGGGACAAGATCGAGAAAAAATCGACGTCTGGTGATCGTCGAAGCTTGACAAAATTGGATTCACGAGAACGACGAAGTTTCGATCGTTTGGATTCTCGTGAAAGACGAAGTTTCGAGGCTTTGGATCGTGATAATTTCGAAATTCGACGAAATTCCGAAAGACTCGATCAGAGAGAATTGAGAAAAGTTAAAAATCGCGGGGAAAGAGGAAGATCGGAGGAAAAACCGCGTGAAAGAGACGATTGGAAGAGTTTGGAACGTGCGAGAAAAGACGATGAGAGACGAGAACGCGAGAGACAATCTAAATTATCGATGGATTCGCGAACGGAAACTATCATAGGTGTTCCAAACGAGAGTGATTGTATGAAAATTAAATCCGTATTTACCGAGTACGAACCGAAAATCGTGGCTGGCATTGTCGTGGGTTTCGACGACAGTATGTTGACCGGTCACATACCGGTCGAAAGAACCAAGAGCGATCCAAATCCCGGCCGTCAAAGAATCGGATCGAACAGCAAACGTCACATGCTGATGCATCAAAAATCCATCGATCTAACACCCGCCGATTCGGGCGATGAAGATCCATTCGCCGATGGTACTACGTCGCGCAAACCAAATTCCGATATTCCTTACACGCTTCACAAACGTCATGTCATGAACGGTACAGCGTCCGATGAGAAATCCGAATCCGATAGCGGAACGAAAACAAACAAAAAAACCAAAGATTTGCCAAAATTACCGTTAAAAATGATTACCGATGTTTTGCCGATCGATTTGACACCGACGAAAACGTCGATCGTTGACAAACCCAAGAGCATATTGATAAGTCCCGACAGGCACAAGACATCGTCGCAATCGTTGTCGGAAAAAGCCAAAGGTGTCAAGAGTCCGAACGCAAAATTATCGCCGACCGATAACAAAACTTTTTCCAGCCATCTTTCGCCCAAAGACAGCAGCAGCGCCAGCAGCAGCGCCGGTAGTTCTTCCATGAACAAACAACACTTGACACACGAAAAATCACCCATAAAAACAACTTCTCTCGATCGTTACAAAAACGTTGCAGCGGCCGCGGCTGCGATTGCCGTTGAAAATAAAATTTGCCAAAAATCGGTTAGCTTGGAACGAAAATCTTCCAAATTATCGCCAAACGAACCAAACGTCACCATAATATCCGCGATAGAAAAAAAATCGCCAAAAATGTCACCGACCGATCCAAGCGTGACAATCGTTTCCGTGATCGAAAAATCAAGATCACCGGATTCGAGTTCGCGCAATTCCGGTTCCGAAAGATCTCCCATGAAGACCAAAGGTGGTTTCAATTTCGCCGATGTCGTTGGTATGGAAATAAAGAAAGAACTCGAACGTCGCGAAAACGAGAAGCTCAAAGTTCCCGACGATGGCCTGGAAAAACAGGACAGTATCGAGAAAATACCGCTTCCGGAGATTCCGGTGAAGATCGTGACACGGGAAAAACCACCGTTGCCCGTTAGAATAAGTTCGATGGAGAAACGTTCGAGCGTTGTCGCTGACAAGCAAGAATTGCCGGTCAAACCGGCTTTACCGTCTAAAGAAAACTTGACCATCAAATTGGCCGAACATTCGACGAACAGAGACAAGATCAAGACGTCGTCGATCGAGGCGAAAAAAACCGATGATTCGTCAAATTCCGCGACGGTGATGAAACCCGAATCATCCGCGGAAATCGCGAAAACCTCCGACAAATCGAAGACTCTGGAAAAACCGAGTATTCCGGAAAAAACAAAACGTATTTTGGATCGCATAGAATCAAGATTTTCGGAGATAAATAAAAATTCACCGACCAAAGTGTCACGACCGAAGATCATTGACACGGGTTACGACGATTTCGTCGATCCCGTCGCGGATTTGCCCCTCGACGAGGTTCCCGTTAAGCCCGCACTGGAATTGGACAGTCTAAAAGTGCCCGACTTCAATCCCTACATGTTAAGGCCGCACGCCGAACCGTTGAGATCAAAATCTTTGTCCCTGGCCGAGGAAAAAGCTCCTATCGACACTCTGCTATCGCCGGAAGTCGAGAACAAAGTATTTCCCCAACAGGACATCTCACCGAAACGCGCCAAGCGTGCCAAAACCGAGCCGAAGAAAGATTTCAAGAAGCAATCGAAATCTCTCGAGGGTGACAAACCGCCGTTAAAGAAAAGCTCGTCGAAGGAATCTCGAATATCACCGGCAAGTTCGAAGATCGACAAATCAAAATTGAAGCTCGGTGAGATGCCTCAAGAAATAATAATAATCGATTCAACGGACGTCGTACCGGAGGTGAGTATCGTGCAAAAAGGACGATCGAAATCGGTCACGAGATTGCCGGACAGATCTTTTTCAACTTCTAGAGATGACAAAGAAGACACGAAAAAGCCTCGAACCAAATCAGCGTCCGTCGATGACGACATGATAAAAGGCGCGGCGGGTATGAAAATGGAGAAACAAAGGCCAAAATCTCTCGGTATCTCGAAGAGTTTGGGAAGCACGGAACGCGAATCCGTCGAAAAAGTATCTCCGAAGAAGATGAGCAAGCACAAATCCGAATCCGGCAAACCCGACGTGGTTAAAACTTCGACAACGCCGAAACATTCGCCATCGAAGATCATCGCGAAGACCGCAGTTTCGGCTCAGGAAGGCGAAAGATCGTCGGAGGCGCAGAATGTCGTGGTGGTGGTGAAAGGATCGACCGGTGCGAAGAAACCGTCGAGCCTTGCGATAGAAAGTGGCGAACGTACACGAACGAGAGCTCGATCGGTTGCCGATTACGTGAATTCGCGACAGGCGCAAAACAAGAAGGACGAAAAATCATCGACTGGACCAACGACCTCGAGATCTCCGGTAGCTTCGAGAAAACCCGGACAAAGTTCTCCGATTTTCGCTCGAGCTCGTCTCGGTGTGTCGGAAGGTAGCGCGATTGGTTCGCTTCAACGTCAAGGCGCGGCGCAATCACCGACGGCTCAAAGAAGAGCGAAATCTTTGGACGCACCGGTGATAAGCGTTAACAAATTGCCTCCGGTCAATGCTTTTTCCAGCAAGGACGACACCGTTGATACACTCGAAGAATCCGAGGATCAAGAAAATGATTCGCCCGATAACGCGGACACGAATAAGGTTTTGAAACAACAATCTATACAAATGGAAGCTTCACCTAATCACAAATCGGACAGTACCGATCACACGACGGTGCCGGAAATTTTCACCGATTCGTTATCAATGACGGAGATTTCGGCGCAGTATTTGGAATCACCTTTGACGGAGTGTCAAGAAATCACGACGTGTCCAGATTTGATTCCATACGAGCACGATGCGCAATTGCAATCGGCTGGCCGTGCGACGCATCGGGAAACTCCCGAGGCTACGGGACCGAGTATCGAAGGAGCTACGAGATTCATCGATCAAAGTTCCGTGGAATCCGGGGCGGAAACCGACGTGCATCAAGACACAAGTGCGGATATCAAGAGTTGGCCGGGTGGCAGTGATTTGTCGGGTAAGAGTCCTCTATCGAGCAGATCTAAAGAAACTCGTAGATCCAGCGGTGAAACGTCAAAATCTAAGGAGTCGGAAATTTCCAGTGGAACTGACAGTTCCGACGGTGATAAACGAGATTCCGACGAGAAGATCGAACCAGCGGTCGAACCGGTGATCGTTGTCGTTGCCGATGTTTCCCCCACGAGAATGTCCGTCAACCGTGATGACGTTCCAAACGTCACTGTATCCATCGTCGAAGATCCAATCGCACCTCCCGTCACCGATTACGGCTATTTCGATCCCGACGATGCTCCTGACATGGTCAAATCGCCCATTCAAATATCCATAGAAGAATGTTCGGACGGTGAAGCCCCGCAGAGCGACGAAATTCAAGACGACGTTCTCGAACAAGCGATTTATCACGCGAAAGAAGTGGAAAAACGTAGATTGGATTCCGGCGACACGAGCGAGGACACTTTGGACGCTCTGGATCAAAGCGCGCAGATGCACATGCAAGGAGCCGACAGCGACGTGTCCTCACCGGACTACGGTGCGGACAAAATGGACGAAAAAACGTTGGTTGAAGTCGAATTGACACCGGAATATCTTGAAATGAGGCGAGAGGACGAGGAAGGTGTTGCCGAAGAATTGCCCGAGGACGAACCAACGGCGAAGGAACGCAAGGACGACGACGAGAACAAATTGTCTATCGATCGAAAATATCGGCTAAGCACGGAACGTTCGCGAAGCGAAGAAACTAACACGTGGACGCCCGATCGTGAAGATCCGGATTCGAGCTCGTGTTCGATCGCTCGACCTCTCGGCATAGGTCAAATACAGCCGATCTTCGATCGTCGAGAAATAGCCATGATCAAAGAAGCCCGCAAAGAAGGTTCTCTCGAGGAAGAGAACAGTTACAGCGGATCCCAACAAACCCATCGTCCGCCCGAGCTAAGTTCCACGTGGAAACCTTTTCCTCTCGAAAGTTCCGGAAGTTCGAGTTTGGACGACGGTTGGATGCCACAGGACGACAACAATCATCATCAATCGCATTCCGAAGACAGCAATGGTCCCAACGAGGATAGTTTCCAAGAAGATTTGGATTTTCCCACTGGACTCGCATATCCCATCAATCCCGACATGATCGCCAATTACGGAGCATTCGCGCTGTCTCGCACCCTCTCCCGAATATCCGAACGTTCGACGACCTCGGAACAAGACAAGAGCGATCTCGAAGATTCTTTCAAACCAAGTTCACGATCTCCCAGTCTCGACGACGAATCTCTCATATCCAGCGATCATCAACCTTCACTCTCGTCCGATCCCCCATCGGGTACAGCTCTACCTTCGGTTTCCGACGATCGTCGAACATCCTCCGAATTACCCGACATTCCCATCGACGTTTTCGGTGCTCACGACGACGAAACGAAATCTCCGAGAACGCGAAAAGCTCGATTACAACTTCAAGCTTCCGAAGATTGGCCATCACCGCCGAGTTCACCGTTGTTCGATACCCCACTCGTCAGTCACGTGGAAACGTTTTACATGGAAATCAAACCCGAAGAAGCCGTCAGAGTCACGGTAACCGACAGCACGGACAATACACCGGGTTGTGCCCACGAAGATAGCGATTCGAGCGATGAAAATCGTACTTTGCACGACGATTTGCACTCAACACTTCAAGAAGACGGACAAAGTTCCGCCTCGGCCACGACCGTTGACGGAACCGTGAGAATCGCCGTTAAACCAAAATCAAATTCTTACATAACCGGTTCGTCTCACAGCGAAGATACTTCAATGGGATTGTCAATGTCCGAATGGTCGAGTTCGAACAATACCGTTAGACAATTTTGTCAATACTCCGGAACGAAATCCGACGACAATTCTCTGGCCGAATTAGGCGCATCGATATCCGATTGGTCGGGCAGTACAACCGTCATACCTCAACAATATTATTCCGCGGTTGCTGCGGAAAAGAGCCAAAGCGACACGACAACGTCCGACAAAAGCGTGACGAGTATGAGACCGAATTCCAAATGTCAACACATCGCCGGATCGCCTTTATCCCGTGGCAACGAAGTTTGTGACGTCGGTGACGATGACAACGACGCCGACGACGATGACGAAGCCATGCCTACCGTTGGAATTTACGACGAGGTCGTGGACGACGACGACGACGACGATGACAACAACGGTCCAGCCGATGAATTCGACGAGGCGAGAAAATTCGTTGAGAGTCAATTCGACGAGCATCGACGTCGTTTCGACGACGTAGCAGCCTCAGATCAATCCGCGATCGGTGGTTACACGGACATATCACCGCCTCGTATAACTTTTCGTAACGAATACGACGAAACGGTTGAAGAAGACATGGACGATTACGGCGTTAATATGCCGGGTCCAATACCGGAAGAAGATGAGGACGATCAACTTTACGACAATGTGCCGGCTATGAAGTACTCGAGCGTCGATCAAGTACGCATGAAGGTCAGTCCTGGAGACAGTTCGGAGGACATGCACGAGAGATACGCCGATTTAGCGTCTAGATCGCGTTCAGGTGCGGACGACGAATGGTCTTTCGATGATCATCAGAGAGAAGCTGCTGTTGAGTTGGAATTCAACGCGCAGCAGCAGCAGCGTCAACATCAGCAACAGCAACAACAACAACAACAGCAACAACAGCAACAGCAACGTTCGGGTCACAGATTCGACCGCGGTTTTTCCGAACCCAGTCAGGATCTTCGTTATGGCACGAGATCGACCGAGAGACCAGTCGTCGTTCCAACGAGGGCGAAATCAACTCCTTATTATTCCACCACGAGTTTGAGCGGTGAATCCACGACGTCAAGCCCACCCATGCAAGTTCGAGCTCAAATAAGAACGAAAACAATGGCTTACTCGTCTTGCAGAAGTCCTCAAAGCGAGGGTGACACTTCCTCGAGCATGGACAGTCCGGGTCACACGCCTGATCGCGGTCAACGCGCTTACAGACGCAAAAGACAGCTCAATGCCAAGAGACGTCATCGCGTGGCCGTTGATCTTGAAGTACGCGACGGTCATATCGTTTCAAGCACCGATTCGAGCTTCGACGTAACGAGTTTGCCGCCACCGTTGCTTCCCGAAATGAGCATCGACGTCGCGGACGAAGACGAGATCGAACCCGCTCCACCTTCTTGGCACGAAAAAAATACATTATCGGGAAATTCCAACGGCAAACATCAGAGACGTTGAAGCCGAATTGCCGTTGAATCGTTAAAAACGTCAATCATGTCAAATTATAGAGAAAAAAACGACGAATCGTTTGATTCGAGATTAAAGGAGTTTGATTCGATGGAAATCTCGGATCGAACGATCGTTCGATTCCGTACACGCCTTTATTCGCGGCATTCGTTAGATATATATATTGCCAAAGAGCCGGGAATTAATCAGCTCAAAGCTATCTTCCGATGGTTAAGCACAAACACGAACAACGACGAACGTCAATAGATAAAAGCAATCGTCGAACTTAGCGAGTTTGAAAAAATAATTGGGGGAGAAAAAAATAAAAAAACGAAGGACAAGAGAAGGAAAGAATTTCGCTATTCATGTTCAACGTGATACGTTTTAATTAATCTAGTCAAGAATATATCGTAATTAAATTGTCATCGAAACTTATAAAATAATATCGAAAACTGTTATACGAGGGTGGAAAGACGACCTCCGAGGTTCGAAACGAGCTCCCGCGTTTTTTGTTTCGAAACGTTGCAAGTGGAAAAGCGGAAGCGGATTGTTCGAGAGAGGATAATCGTCCTGCGGCTACGTCATGCACGGATGATTCTTGCGTCACGAGCAATCGTTGCGGGTTGGAGTTACGAAGGGGCTCAATAAAAAAAAAAATTAAAAGTAAAAAATAAAAATAGAAAAGAAAAATAAAATCACGATAATACTCAATGATGATCAAAATGATCGGCGATAATGCAACTGTGAGGGGTATCGATTCGTTCGCAGAATCGAATGTTTGTTACGCCTGTTTATGGAGTCTGACTTATAAACATAATATTCCACTATATACATATTAAATGCATTTAACGCATAGAACCGAAAATCGGTCAGAGATCTCACAATTATATTCACGACGTACGGGAAAATAATTACACATTTGTTTCACGGTTAGAACGACGAAACTTTTTTTTTAGTAGATCGAAGCAGCGCCGAACTCGCGCAAACGATGATTATTATTGTTTGTTTTTATATATATATATATATATATTTTTTTTTTCAACTAATATTAACTAACGTAATACGAGTTTGAAAAAAAAAAGTATTGCTTTAGGCTTTAAAAAAGAAAGGAAAAAAAAGATACGTAGGTTCCGAATTTAACGACTAATTAACGAATAAGCGTAGTTATCGATTAGCGTATCGAACATAAATGAGGATCGTAGATAATTATTCGGCGAATTGATCGTATCTGTTGAATTTACGAGGATGACAATCATCGCGAAAAAAAAAAAAAAAATGAGAAAAAATAATGAAAAACCACAATCGACATCGAACAAACGCTCGGAAACGTTTGTTATTTCGATTCGTTAATCCCATCCCGATTGGGCGACGATAGTGTACCGATTGCACGTATGATTTTTCCACGATTTAGTTCGAAATCGCGTTCGGAAAAGAAAAAACGAAAAAACCAAAGTAGATGAATTTAAAAAAAAAAAAAAAATAAGAACGACGAAGTTGCTCAATGTAGATTATTCAACGATTGAAACCGAGCTTTACGTTGACGATTGTGCGGAATTGCAATAGAACGTATACTCGGTCGCGAATTATGATACAAACGGGTGCATTTGTTGCATATTTTAACGTAGCGTTTGTAAAATTTATTTGATAACATCAACGTTTATTTTTCTTTTTATCAATAACGAGGAAAAAAAAAAAAAGAAAGAAGGAAAGCTTAAATTTCGTGGCGACTCGGATGATTATCGTATAGTTGTAAAACGTTATACTTTGCTTCCGAACTTCTGGGTAATGTCGTAAAAAACGATCAAGCTTAAGGTGAACGAAAATTGGTGGAAAGTAAAAAATTCCGTTATCTCGTAACGATACGATCATCGAAATTAAGACGAAGCGACAACAAATTCCGTGCCACATTGTCTCGCGGACGCTAAACTCCAAAGCGTGATAACTTCTACAACTTGCCCTAAAATCAAGTGCAAACAGCGAAAACTCCGCGTTTTTTCCATCAAATTTTGCAAACAAATATTTACAGATTTCTTACAATTTTTTTAAACCCAAATCCGATCGATAATCAAACTGTAAAATTTGTTTTCAAAATTTTTCCACAAGAAAACGATTCGTGAAACGTCATTCACTCGTTCCGCATCGAAGAACGGAGTTTCGAACAATTGGAATTGGTATTTTTTTCTTTTTTAATGCAACGAGAATTGCATTTTTTAAACGAATAAGAGAAAACTTTTTACGTTTGAGGCGGAATCGCGTGTCCCATTCGTTCGAGATTTGAATCGTGCCTACATTCTTCAATCGTTGATCTCTCTCACATCTCCGCGTCCCCAACGATGTTGAATTGAAAAATCAACGTCAAGTTTTACGCGTCAATAAACTTTCCCAAAATCCAAGCGATTGACAACCGATTCTAAGGTTATCGCCATCTTTTTTCTACATTCGATGCGAGCGGATTTGAAAATACATTGGCGTGTGCGATTTACACACCGGACACCCGGACCATTCCTCTTAATGTCTTCCCAATCGACACTGAAAGTCTTTTACGTTCAGACGAATTAAAAAAAAAAAAAAAAAAAAAAAAAAAAAAAAAAAAAAAACCAAAAAGGAAAAAAAAAAAAAAAAATAATCGTTTAATATTAAAAAAATTATCGACGATCGCAGAAGATCGAGGTCGAATTTTGTCTCGCGAAAGAGTTCTAGTCAAGCAATTGTTTCACCCGCGTGTTATCGCGTATCCACGATAGTTCCCCGAGAATCGTTCGAAAGTTTATAATCGTTCAAACGTGATATATCGATTGTTCGTAGACGGTTTTTTCGTCGAACTGCCTCTGTCGCATTTCATAACCATTGATTGGATCTCATCCGGTGTAGCGATATACAATTAAATCTGTGCAATAAAATTTGATTCGTCGTTGAGGCTGACGTTTTCAAACGCCAAAAACGACTCTAGATATACGTAAACAAGGACGATGATTGAAACGATGGAAGTTGATTCGATTTTAGTGATTTTTAAACGAAATATCGGAATCGCGTGATTCGACGTTATTTCAAGAAGAACGCGATTGATTTATTCGATTTGAGGAGGAGGGGGGGGGGGGGGGGGGAGGTGTAACGAAACGCAATGTTACGTGTATGAATAATCGTGTGTTAGGATATCATAGTCATATGTCGTGCTTAACTTATTTCGTGCGCACATGCAGCTGTAATTCTACATGACTCAAAATATTCTTATCATCTTTGTTGTAATTATCGGGAGGGCAGTAGATGTGTTATTATTTATCATTCGCGTACTACTTTTACGATAAATTCAAAATAATAATAATAATAATAACAATAATAATAATATTAATAATATTAATAATATTAATAATAGTAATATCGGCAAACAAGCAAATTATTGATCCTGACAAGCGTTTTTACAATAGCAATGGAATCAATTATTTTTATTCCTCGACACGCGTGTTAATACCGTAAAAATACGCACCGGTGTTGAGTACCGACGAAAGATGGCATTTATACCATCCAAGCTGTTCTCGCGCACACGTCGTTAATTAATTTTTTCGAATAAGATTATCGCCAAAACCCGAGAATTATTTTTCATTTTTCTCCCAGTGGGAATTAATCGAAATTCGAGAATAGATGAAGAAAAAAGAAAGAACATTTTTTTTTTGACAAATGGAAAAAAAAAAAACGTTCGTTCAGCGTTGATGGAAGTTTTTTTAATTGGATTGATCGAATAACGATCCAATGACGATTAAGTTGTTGAACTGTTGCTGCGATATATCGTTAACTCTGTTTAGGGGTCGAGTTATTACCTGTATGTTAGTTAATACGCGATGTAACGGCATTGAATTTATTCTTTTCGGCATGCGTTTAACTATTAACTATTATCACTACTACTACTACTATTACCATTGTACCACTATTACCATTGATACCGATACAACCCCAAAATTTCCCAACGTTAACGTTAGTAACCTTTCGTGCCACGCATACCTCATGAAACCGAACAACAAAAACGAACAATGTTACGTCATGAGTTAGGTGATCATTATTCAGTATTTAAAAAAAATTTATTTTACTTATATTATTTTTGTTTATTCTTTAATTTTTTTTTTTTTTTTGCATCCGTGCATCGTCTGCAAAACCCGCTATCGTAGCACATTAATTTTACGCACTGTATCATTCGATTCAGGAAATTTCTTGCGCCATGGAGCAAACGCACAATTGCGGTTTGTTAATTTTTATACGATTGAAAATTACTCACGATTATTCAATACCGAGATTCTTTTCGGCGCGACGAAGTTCTCCGTGGAATAAACGCAAACGTGCGACGTCGAGCCGTGTAACAAGATTTATCCTGAATTCATCATCATTTCAATCGTCTTTAAACGTTTCTTTCCATGCCCGCAAAATTACCCGAACGTTTCGCGTTTGCACTAACGAAATCAATTTAAAGCGAAAAAAAAAATTAAATCCACGAATCACGCAAGAGTTTCGCC
The DNA here is from genome assembly GCA_963971145.1 of Sussaba pulchella. NCBI lineage: Eukaryota > Metazoa > Arthropoda > Insecta > Hymenoptera > Ichneumonidae > Sussaba > Sussaba pulchella. Next base: position 7,798,032 of record OZ020168.1, read on the forward strand.
GAAAATTCGGTCGACGGTTTGAGTTCGGAGTTTTCCAATTAGCAAACGACTGATTACTTCGTATGATAAACAATATCTTTCATATAAATAATCCCCTCTTCCTACCCCTCTCGCCCTCGGCCCTGCTCTTCGCGCCCTCTACATATAGAATATACACAAATATATATATATATATATTTATTATTAGGTAAATATAAATTTGAAATTCGTAACATTTTCAATTAGGGAACAAGCTATTATCTACATTCACGTATTCAAAATACCGTTGACTGTTTTTCAAAAAAAAAAAATTTTTCTGAATTATCGAAGTAATATTTGTAGAATTTCGATGACGTTTTAACATGACGACATTGATCGAATCAAAATTTCGTGGGAATTCGTCGACGCGACGGAAGCTCATTGCAATAATTATTCGTTTAATTCGAAGAGCCGAAAAAAAAAAAAACACACACACACAAAACGATAAAACGATTTATATATTTAGCTTCGCAATACATTTTTTGTGAAGCGTACTTTTTTTTTCTTCAACTGAACGCGATGACGATGATTTTTTGTGATAAAATGAGGGCGTTGAAAATTATCGAAAATCGGCGATCGAGACATTTTCATGAAATTAAAGTACATTTCGACAGGTGGTGATTACAACCGTTGGGGCTACTCGAACGGGTATGTGAACTCGCCGGCTTGGCACGTGCCGTATCGGGTCAACCAGGTGCGTAACGTAATGGTTCACGCAACTCCACGCACCCTGACCAATCGATTCTTACCAGCCTATCCGGAATGAGACGTTCATCCGAGCCTGGGTTTAATCGTGATATAAATCATCGTTAAAAAAAAAAAAAAATTGTTGAATCGCGAACAAAACAAAAACAAACAAACGAAAAAAAAAAAAAAAAAAAACAAAAATGATGAGCAGAAGCGGAGACATCACAAAAGAGCCGAGTACCACGTATCACAACATGGAGAAGTGAAACAATTAATTAAGAACTCTAACAAAGTTTGAAAAAAAAAAAAAAAATAGAAAAGATTCTTCGTTACGAATCGTTTTATTTGATCGATGATTTTTAGATTACTTTTGTAAGTTGATTGGAAAACCTTTAACTTTTATTTATTTATTCATTCATTTGTTTATTTTTTTAGTTATTTATTTATTTATTTGTTTATTTATTTATCCATTCATTTATTTATTTATTTATTTATTTATTTATTTTTTAAGACCTCTACGGTTGTTTATTTAATTGTCAATAATGTTGGTACGTTTTTCCATTGTACATTTTTTTTTTTGGCTCGTCATTGTTGAGTTTGAACTGAGATTTGATTAGAAATTATGAGCTCTTTTTCTTTCTTTTTTCTTTTTAAAAGACGAAAAATTGTTGGTGAGATTATCCAATTAATTTTTATCGTCAAGCTCTTAGTGTCTTTTTAATATATGGTTAAGTTGGAGTCGACGATAATTTCCGGCACCTTAACCCTCTTATCTCATTGTGCATATTCACTTCAAAGTTTCATACCTTTAGTAGATGAAAATTTGAATAATCTCCAACACGACGAGAGTAGAAATAATATGTCGAGCTTTTTTTTCTGTTCGAATTCGAATCGACTCGGAATCTTCTCACTGCTGCAATAAATATTGTACGAAACGACAGAGATAATTCGAATAAGTTTCTAATTTAGAGCATTTCCCCACGATTTGCGTAGTTTTTTTAATACTCTTTTCACTCTCGAGTATCCTCGTTTTACCCTCATAGCTGTTGAAATTAAAATCTTTAACGAGATATTACATCGTTTTTCCACAAGCACCAGCATTTATATTCGGTAATATTACAATGAATCTCTCGTAAGCCAAACGCGTATTTGATTGAGAATACGGCTTGGTCAGATACTTTTTCGAAATTAAATAAGTGATTTGAATTTTTGTTTATTCTTCCTATGATTTATTCGTCATTAATAAAAAAACAATCAGTCAATGATTCATCATTTTTTAAAATTTACTTGGTGTGGTATTTCAATTCTTATTCAATTTTTCCAAATCGTTAATTAAAAAATGTCAAACCGCTGAGGTAACGAGTCGAAGGAAATATATAATTACGTCCCAGATAAGTCACTTCAATTAAATAGATATCAATAAATCTTCAAACAGGACGAACAAACAAAAAACACAAAAAAAAAATACACGAAAAAAATTATTTTTAATTTACCTCATTAACAAATCCCAGCTCGTCTAGTTAGCATAGTAGCTCTAGACCCATCTCAGACCCCTGTATCTCGTGTTTTATTCTTAAATGTTTAACCGTCAATTCTAGTACGTTTAGATTTTTTTTCAAAAATAATTTATTCGTTCATTTTTTTTTTCGAATAATTTTTTTTATCACTGAAACTACACGATACTATAGCTGTTATTCTCTCGATACCTTTTTATCTCCTGTGTTGTGTGGTACTCTGAGCTTCCCGCATCTTCATACATCAATTAATTGATTGACTATTATATATATTTATATATATATATCTGACTGTTACAATACAACCTGTGAACCATTGCGTAGCGACCCTATTATTATCAAAAACCACACTGCCATTATTTTTCTCACGATTTTACAATCGTGCTCGAATTATTACGCACATGTGTGACTATTATTAAATCACCCGATAATATATAATTATATAAATACCTATGTATATTAGGGTGGGTCAAAAAAAAACTTTTTTTTTTTTTTTGAATGTCACCCACGAAAACTAGTTCCTAGCTACCTATCCAAAGTACTCACCGAGTATAAGCACTTAATATTAATGGGAAGAACTGGCTCATCGTCGTTTTCCATTTTCAATGTAGTCTCATATAAAAATGGTCATATCTTATCACTAATAAATTGTTAAACCAGTTTCATCATGAATATTCATAGGAAATTGAACGCTCTACAAAAATGGTCTCTTATACTTTTTTCATTAATCGAACCATTTAAAAGATATTCAAAGTCAAAGATTGAAGAATTTATGAAAAAAATAACTTTTTGTTTTGAATTTTGTAACTTACTGAAAAATAATTATTGTCAAATGGGTATCAATTATTTCTGTAGGAAATTGAACGTTCTACAAAAAAGGTATTTTGTGGTTAATCGATTACTCGAACCATTCAGAAGATATTCGCATTAGAATTTCAGTAAGCATTGGAATTCTAATGCGAATATCTTCTGAATGGTTCGAGTAATCGATTAACCACAAAAGACCTTTTTTGTAGAACGTTTAATTTCCTACAGAAATAATTGATACCCATTTGACAATAATTATTTTTCAGTAAGTTACAAAATTCAAAACAAAAAGTTATTTTTTTCATAAATTCTTCAATCTTTGACCTTGAATATCTTTTAAATGGTTCGATTAATGAAAAAAGTATGAGAGACCATTTTTGTAGAGCGTTCAATTTCCTATAAATATTCATGATGAAACTGGTTTAACAATTTATTGGTGATAAGATATGACCATTTTTATATGAGACTACATTGAAAATGGAAAACGACGATGAGCCAGTTCTTCCCATTAATATTAAGAGCTTATACTCGGTAAGTACTTTGGAGAGGTACCTAGGAACTAGTTTTCGTGAGTGACATTCAAAAAAAAAAAAAAAGTTTTTTTTTGACCCACCCTAATGTATATATTTATATAAATATATATACGTATTTATCGTCACCGAAATTTCACAATTCACCATCACCGATATCTCCACCATTTTATCTCACCCCATTCACTCGCACAAACCGAGAAGAAAATTATTTATTCGAGTTAAATAATCATTAATCAATTTTTAGGGAAAATATTTGTTTCGTTATTAATTAAAAGATTCGCGTTAATCCAGTAGATACGTCATTCGCAACATTTATTCGGATCAAAGGAAAATCTGTTGGGACGAGACATTAAAATTTTTTTAATGGATTTTTGAAAAATTAAAAATTTCTTAGTGCAAATGTGAGACAAACTTCGGATAATTGTCATGGAAGTTTGTTGATGCACCGAGCAAGAGAGAATCGTGAAACAATCATTTGAAGAGTTGAAGACAGAATCGAATGCAGAATCGACTTTCAAATTTAGAATTCATTCATAGTTGATAATCGATCGTATGTTTCAAGAATAAATATTCACTTGCATGATAGGCAAACGGTCCAAATGTAAAGAGACGATAGACATCATTTTTTCGTGCATGTGTAACTGTTTTATAAAATGGTCCAACGTTGACATCATCACGTTTTGTCATCGTCCTAATTTTTTCGTATGCGATTTGGAACATTAATTATTTTCTTAATGACCCTCGACCTTATCTAGCTATTTTAGAGCGAAATTCACCATTAAATAAACGTACACAACAAAACACTATAAAAAAAAATATATATAGGTCTTTAATTTCAAATCAAACAAAATACAGAATTTATTTATAAATCGTGTAAAAACGACGATAAATAAATAATTAAATAGAAAATGTGTTATTCAACAACGAAAAAAAAAAAAAGAAAACTTCATCAACCCAATGAGTTTTAATTAACTGTGAATTTCGTTCTAGCAATTTTTTCTCGAAATTTAGTAAAAATAAATCAGGAAAATCCGCGAATCGTCGATTAAAAAAATTTATTCATAACAAACGACTGTCACTCCTTCGAGGAGCCTCGGAAAATTCATGTTCACTCTTACGTTTGGACCGGGGTAATCACCACCCGTCGATTTTAAAAACTCCACGAATGTCGACAACAGGAGTATCTTTATTATTTCGTTCTCCTCCTTTCTCAATTTATTCATTGATTTTTGTGATCAATTGTGTTGCCATTAGAACGGACACCGACAGCCTCAAATCACCGCACCGTAAAAATTCCCGACCCTGAGACAATTCGCCTCTTGAAAACTCGCATGACCCACATAGATATGTGCCCAATCGCAAGAGCAACAACGAAAAAGAAGAAAAAAAAATTAATAACCTTTTTTTTCTTCTCTGTGTGCTCCCGAGATTCCAATTTTACATTAAATTCGATATGAAAACACGGAGAAAGAAAGAATGACATAGACCCAAAAATGCAAAATTTCCATTGCAGATCCAGTTTGACGCGTTTGTCTTACAAACATTTTTTTTTAAATTGATTTATTTTTTTCTACTTTTTTTTATAAGACGAATTCGTTGATAATATTCGCGAGTATATTTATTGTCACTACATGAATTTATGTATAGTGACAATAAATATATATATATTTGTTATTATATATGTTATTGCTGTGATTTATTATACCGAACGATTAATTCTATTTATTTGTCAATCCCGTACGAGCCCGAATTTGCCAATAATCCGCTATACTCAGGTTTCAAAGGCATTCGAAAATGATAAATTTGAATTTATTCGAGAGAAGTAGCATCTTCGTTCGAGACTTTAGAATTTAACGGCAGGGTTTTATTAATACTCTCATCGTCGTCGTCGTCGTTGTCGTCGTCGGTCTCATCGTTTTCTTCATCGACGATCACGCGACAATGTATATATATAGAATTATTTCGTTCTCCCTTAAATAAAAGTCATTGAACATTTTTTCTTTCGTAAAGAAGAAGTGAAAAAAAAAAATTAATAAATAAACTAACCCAGAAGTTACAGGGTTCGCATTTGCGTGACAGACCGAAAGTCGTATTTGATACGAGGATTGAAGAATTTTTTAAAAATTGATGAACTAGAAAAATTGTTACTCAAAACGCGTTTGATTAAAATCAAGAATAACAAATTTCCGTTATTCGTCGTATCTTCCAGAGTTTTCTTTTTTTTTAACTGGCTCGTGGTTTCGTTGAATAGGAAAAATTTGTGTTAATTCGACGATTATCCAATGCCCAGATGTCGACTCTAGCATCTTTAAAAAAAAAAAAAAAAAAATGGTGGCTAGTCAGGAAAAAAGTGGTAAATAACGGAATAAAAAACACGAAAGATTGAAGAAAGATAAAAACTGCAGCAAAGAAATAACGACCTTCCTTTTTACCGGTAGAATAAATAATTTGAAAAAAAAAAGACGGAAAGAAAGAAAGAAAATAAATTGTTTTCGTAATAATTCTCGTGCCACTTTTTTAACGATCAAATAACGTGCTTGTTAACTCTATCCGTTATCGATACGAATGCATTTTCCCCGCGATCGCGCGTGTGTTATTACATACGACACGCGGGGAAAAATAAAATAATAATAATAATAATAATGATAATTAAAAACAAAATAAACCAAACGGAGACGAGAATGATGTTCGAAAATGACAAAAAACCGTAGGGAATCTATTGTACATTGATTATTGATAAATTAATTATGATATTAATAAATTATATACAAAGTCATTTTCACAGGCGTTAATAATTTCGCTTGATTTTTCTTTTAATTAAGTTTCTCTTGGGTTTCAATCGTTCTCGTTCTTTACGAATGTCCAACCTTTTTAGTTTTAACGATTCGTTGATTCTCCACCCATCGTCCGTTTTTCCCCTCTTTATCTGATTTTCTCTCTTTCTTTCTCTTCTTCCTTTCTCCATTCGTATCTTTTATCGCACTCCTGGAATTATTGGTCAGCTGGATGACAATACCAAGTGTGAGTAATTCCCAAAGAAAAAACAAACCGTTCTCTAGCTGTCGATAAATGTTCTCTCGATTTTTAGATTTCGAAAGATCTTTGATTGTAATAGCACCGACCGAGACGATTTCGAGCCTGTTTTTATCCCATAAATTTCCACGAATTGCGATTAAAAAATTGTCAGCAATAGATAATTCATTGTCGATAGCAAATTTCGGTTCAATACGAAATCAAGAAACAAAAATTGTGAGCAGGCACGAAATTATCTTGAGTAGAATAAAATCAAATTGAATTGAATTTGCATCACCGATTGATTTGCATTTAATTTTTTCAAATTAATTTGCCTTGTGCGATTGAGTTTACAAGCCGCTGATATTATTTCCTCAAAAGGACCGCATATAAGTGTGTAGTTTGAGTTTAGTCGTGTCACATTTTTGTTGTTGAATGATGATGATAAGATTCTTCGTCGTAAGCACAAAATTCTCGCATGAAAAAGATAGAAAAAAAGAAGAAGCACGTTGCAACAAATCCCTTACGTTTGAAAAAACACCCAACGTGAATTATTATAGTGAATATTATTTTTAATCAAGCGTCAATCGCGATCGGTTCGACTCAATCACTCGAGTCATATGAATTTCGGTGGCCTGATAAACCTGACCGAAGAAATATTTATATTTAAATTCTCATACGACGGCACAACGAAGGGGAATTAAAAAAATCGTGAAATATAGTTTAATTGAATTTTTGTCGAAAGTGCAGCTGCACCGTAGCATGCGTTTTCTCGTATTATTATTCGTGTAACACCGAAATTTTAATCTCCGAATCCTTGTAATTCACACGTGGCTATCCCAAAATTCTTCGTTACATTATAATTTTGATTTAGAGAGACTGCAAGTAAAATCTTAGGAATTCACGTTTCTCAATGAAGATCGAATTTTTTTATAACGTTACATCGTTTACAGATGACGAAACGCCGAAACAGGAAGAACCCGCGAAGCAAGAGAACAACAATTCGTTCTTCGCGGATACGAGAATTACCGATAAACCGGTCAATGGATCCGCGGATATTAACGTCAATGTCAACGTCATCAACACGCCGGATCTGAGTCCTGTGAAAAATCTGCGAAACGGTGATGTGGAAGATTCGGAAATTCGAAAAACAAAGGTAAAAAACCGACGATTTATTCATTTTTGTCTTGCAAAAAAATTAATTTTATCAAATTTGCTTGGATTGTTTATGGATTTTCGTTTTTTTTTTCTTTGTTCTCGCAGCGATGGCCGACTGACAAAGCTTATTACATTGCCAAAGAACTTCTCATGACGGAGAGAACTTACAAAAAAGATTTGGACGTCGTGAACGTTGCAAGTATTTTATTTTTTTGATCATTTTTAACTTGTCGATTTTATTTTTTCTTATTTTTTTTTCGACCACGTTTATTTATTGCGAATATTGGGTTTGCAGTGGTTCCGAGAAGAAGTTTCGAGAGAAGCCGATCTCGAGGGCGAAACGGCAGTGGGTTTGATAGAATTGTTGGCAGACGCTCACGGTCCGTGCCTTCAGGAGATGGAATCGCGTTTGGCACGTTGGGAGAGCAACGCTCGACACAACATCGGAGATTTTCTTTACAACACTCTACTCAACGTTTTGCCGCTCTACGATCAATATTTGGAACATCTCATACCGGTCTTGGAAAAAATGGAATACTCGATACGAACGTCGCGTCGGTTCGATCAACTTTGCCGAGACTTCGAGTCTCAGAAACATTGTTACCTGCCTCTTAGTTCATTCCTCTTGAAACCGTTGCAACGGTTATTGCACTACAACAGTATTATCGATAGTAAGTTCGGCATTTGTGTTTTTGTTTTGTTAATTTTATTAATTTTATTTATTTTATTAATTGTATTTATTTTATTTATTTTATTCATTTTATTTATTTTATTTATTTTATTTATTTTATTTATTTTATTTATTTTATTTATTTTATTTATTTTATTTATTTTATTTATTTTATTTATTTTATTTATTTTATTTATTTTATTTATTTTATTTATTTTATTTATTTTATTTATTTTATTTATTTTATTTATTTTATTTATTTTATTTATTTTATTTATTTTATTTATTTTATTTATTTTATTTATTTTATTTATTTTATTTATTTTATTTATTTTATTTATTTTATTTATTTTATTTATTTTATTTATTTTATTTATTTTATTTATTTTATTTATTTTATTTATTTTATTTATTTTATTTATTTTATTTATTTTATTTATTTTATTTATTTTATTTATTTTATTTATTTTATTTATTTTATTTATTTTATTTATTTTATTTATTTTATTTATTTTATTTATTTTATTTATTTTATTTATTTTATTTATTTTATTTATTTTATTTATTTTATTTATTTTATTTATTTTATTTATTTTATTTATTTTATTTATTTTATTTATTTTATTTATTTTATTTATTTTATTTATTTTATTTATTTTATTTATTTTATTTATTTTATTTATTTTATTTATTTTATTTATTTTATTTATTTTATTTATTTTATTTATTTTATTTATTTTATTTATTTTATTTATTTTATTTATTTTATTTATTTTATTTATTTTATTTATTTTATTTATTTTATTTATTTTATTTATTTTATTTATTTTATTTATTTTATTTATTTTATTTATTTTATTTATTTTATTTATTTCATTTATTTTATTTATTTTATTTATTTTATTTATTTTATTTATTTTATTTATTTTATTTATTTTATTTATTTTATTTATTTTATTTATTTTATTTATTTTATTTATTTTATTTATTTTATTTATTTTATTCATTTTATTTATTTTATTTATTTTATTTATTTTATTTATTTTATTTATTTTATTTATTTTATTTATTTTATTTATTTTATTTATTTTATTTATTTTATTTATTTTATTTATTTTATAGGGAAGTTATTGTGATTTATTTTTATGATGATGTGTAATTAAAATCCTATTTCAATTTTGAGAAGAAGTTAATGATTGATGGATGTTTTTAAATTATTTTTTTTCTATCAGGATTATTGGATCATTATCCGAAGGACCACACAGATTTCGAAGATTGTCTTGCAGCCAGAGATAGACTTGGCGAAACGCTTCTCGAGGGACTCGCGGTTTTGAACCAAGCGGTAAATAGCAACGCTAGTAGTTTTTTTTTCGAGTTTTCGTTGGTGCATTATAATGCAACTTTGTTAGAATTTAGAGATCAAAGATGCACAGAACGCAAATTTTTAACGACGAGTTATTGCTAATCGTATCCACCCCCGAGCTGGTCTATCTCGAAATCCAGCTCTGTGTTGATGGTAGAAAAATAATCGAGGATGAAAAATCGTTTTTGTATTAAAAAATTATTTTCACGTATATTCTCGAGGTTTGCCCACTAAAATTGAGTTGAATCGTAAAAATCACTATAAAACTAGCACGTGGAGTCGAGGACTTTGTGGTGTCTGCTTAAAATAGATTTCAATAAATTCTAAGCAGACTTAATTTAGGATTAGGTCTATCTGTGTATTTATCTATTATTGAGATGTTATAGAAATAATAAAATTACACCGCGACTGTCGCATTTCCCAGGAAAACATGGTCCAGCTCTGTGAATTGCAAAGAGACATCAGTGGCTTTGCCAATTTAGTTCAAGAGGGACGAAGGTTCATCAGGCAAGGATGTATGCAGAAATACAGTCACAAAGGCTTCCAGCAACGAATGTTTTTTTTGGTTAGTAAATACGTAAATTTCTTGGTTACCAAATCATAAATACGTTGATAACTCTTTTTAGATGCAGCGATTCGAACGTTAATAACCAACAGTAAATTCATTTGTTTATTTATTTATTTATTTTATTAATTTATTTCAGTTTTCCGATATTCTACTGTACACATTCCAAACCCAGCAGCCAACGCAGTGCTTCCGCGTTCACGGACAATTACCGTTGAAAGGAATGACGATACAAGACGGTGACAATAAAACCGGCACGGATTACGCATTCGTAATAAACGGCCAAGGAAATCAGTAAGTGCGAAAAATACGAAATCGTCGGAAAATAAATTCAACGAGCTCTATAAAATTCTTTAAAATCCTTTGATTTGACTTTAATTTAAGACTCAACATTAGTGAGCATCATTTTATTTGTAAAGAACTATTGAGACGGAGAGATTTGAGATGGTTAGAGTGAGATTTTTCGGAAATTTCAAGACGCTATAAAATCCTAAAGGCTGCAAGATCATTTAACCGTGGTAGCTTTGATTTTAGAAATTGAGAAATAAATTTATTTCACAGGCCGTTGACAGTTGCGGCTAACACCGAAGAAGAGAAGGAACGATGGCTCGAAGATCTGAATATGACGATCGCGCAAGCTGATACCATTGAAGGCAAGACCCCCTATTTGTGTCTTAAATCTTGCGGTGAGTTATCTACTTCCACTGAATTTGCATTAGTTCAAAGCGTGATGTGTGACGGGTTCATGTCTAAAAAACTT